>JAQPPZ010016925.1:4800000-6000000 GCA_028583015.1 Wollemia nobilis | reverse complement strand
AATTTTATCTATTAAGACAAGTAACTAGGCATTTTTATCTATCTTATACAATTCAATCCTTAACATCATAAAAAAATTTAAACTAATGCCAGCAATGTGTAGATATAAAAAAATCATGAGATTATAAAAGTTTATAGGCTCAAAATGCTTTTGTATTTAAATGTCATGGCCTCTAAAAGTTTTGCACTAATGTATCCCAAAAAATAAAAAATTAAAACCTCTAACCTTATAAATGTGATGTCCAATCACTTTATGCCACTATTATGCTACAATTTTTTGGTGCTTCCCACTTAGATATTTTGACTTTATTTCTTCTTTTCTTCCATAAATATGAGATATGGATAAAATTTTATTGGTTGAGACAATTTAAAAATGAAAAACATGGTTTGAAGTATATCAAGATGGTCCATGTGACCTTCACATCCATTAGTATATCTAAAGGGTACCAAAAGAATCAAATCTTAGTCTCTCCTATATAAAACATGATGCACTAGTCATCATGTCACAACAATGAATGGTAGGAACAACCACCACTTCACTTTTTCCCTTCCTTCCTATATTTATAATGTCATAAAATAGCCAACAAAGAGTTCAAACATAGGATATTTCTCCCATAGAACCAACCCATCAATTAGTGTTCCATTGCATCTTGATGCAACATAGCTAAGATGCCTCCATATAAGAGAAATTAGTTGGCCTCTTATGATATTCAAACAAAAGGAAGGTTCAAGTATTGCATGGATTCTTTAGATTCAAGGCAATTGGACTTGTAGGGAGGAGGACGATTTTTACCTTGAAATAATGTGGGATGGTGAATTGAACCTACAACATTCTGCCTTCTACACCTTAGAACACCATGCCTAGCCATAATAACATCCATCCAACATGGATGGAAGAACACCCATTTACTATGGAGAAGAGTTTCATGCACCAAGCCAAAGTAGGGTGTGCACCCCAATGTGTGTTTGTTTTCAATTTTGAATTTTCTTGTTATTTATGCAAATCACTCATTAGCCATGTGCTTCCTGCATTCAATAACTAGAGATTAAAATCTAATGATCTAAAGTTATTCTTGAGAATTGTAAAATTATTTTCATCAATGCTTTTGAAAAATGGATATGGAAAATAAAACATCTTCCTCTTGTATGAAAAATGCTTATGATGCATAGAAGGATGAAATTTCCAATCTCACATCTGTAGATTGTAACAATAATTACGATTACAATTTAGTATTACATTATGTAGATTGTTTGCGTAGGAGAACACAAATCCCACGTTTAGTATTACAATTATAATTAAGTGTTGACATGGACAAAATTTGAAGAGCTTTATACAAATGGAGGTCCTTTTTAGAAGACAAATGTGTTGATGATCAAAAAATGAGTTAATTATTTTTTTACCTCTAAAGTTTTCGAATCTTCAAGAGGAATGACCGTGTGAAAAGGCTGAACAATTTCCCAAAAGACATGTAATTGTCAAATTTAGGAAGCAAGGTTCTCATAATTATTCCATTAACAACCATGTAATATCAATCCAACCAAACTTGTCGATCTCACGAAAATATTTTTATGGACATATTTATCAATATAGTTTGTCCCGTGTGTCCTGGAATACCGGGTTACCAATGGAAAATGAGGAAACTTAGACAGAATGCTGGAATAAGATGAAATTAAATTCTACCTTCCATATCATAAAAAGAATGCATCGTCCAGAAGTATTTTAGGCAAATTTTATCATCATAAAATTAAATTAAAATAAAATAAATGTTTGTTTTAAAATTGTCCATCCAACTGATTTCGAGTGATTGAAGCGAATAGTTTTGGATTTGAATGTTCAGTGTGTGATTAACTATGCAACGCATATAGGTGAAGGTAACAAAATGAATCATATGCACAAGATTTATGGTCTTTCATCTTCCTTTTCTAAGAAGGCATTTGTTGATATGGCAACAAAGGTGGATTCTACCAATATTTCTTGGTATTAATGATTACGACATACAAATTGTAGATATTTAAAGCATATAGGTTGTTTTCACATGGTTTAGGATCTTCCACCACTTTTTAATCATTAAAGAATAAGAGGTTTGTTTCTAAAGACATTTTTTCCATATCTTGCACATGTACTTAATTTTTCATGTCTCTTCATGTTTAATTTGGATAGTGTTTTAATAACTTATGAATTTAGACTTTACTTTACATATATTGATATCTAGACATTTCTAAAATATTAACAACTTAAATAAGACATGACCCAGTATTAGAAGCAGTAGTCATTCTGATATCTCTTCATGAATTTTGAGAGGGAAATCCTCATATTTGTAATTTAATAATAGGAGTAGTGTTAGCTTTGTAAAGGATAAACAATTTTGTTTTTGTAATATTTTGTAAGCTTTCCTTTCATTTTTTTTTTGTAGAGTAGTCAGTTCTTGAGTGGCTTGTGGGAAAATTGAACCCTTACTTTTGATACAATCCTTGTAAATATATATATATATATATGGAAGTCTGTCTCAATTTTTAGACTAGCCATTTTTGGTTCTCCACTAACCCATTTTTGTATGTGTTTATGTGTTTGTAGTTTTTACCTATTTTAGGTTTTGTTTGCATGTGTTTGTGGGAGTCCTAAATTAGTTTTTATACTAGTCATCTATGGTTCTTTGTTGAATTGTTTCTTTATATTCATATATCAATAAATCTCATCTATGCTAAACTGTGTTGAGGAGAGGAAGTGTTCACTACTAACACATAGTGTTCAATTTTGTTGTGTAGGGAGATCTCACAAAATTTTTCAGCACATTGCCATCCTTTTATTTTTTTTGAGTTGATTATATTGCATTTATTTTCCTCCTCCATAATTTAAAATGCACCTAAAGATCACATCTTAACAAGGAGATAACCTTGTAAAAAACTACTAGACCCTTTATTGAGCCAAACCTCATGCTCTCGATTGTGGCCCTACTATGTCACTCCATGTGAGGCATGATTATTCTAATTGAGACAATCAAATATGACAACAATTTAACGGCACACCCTATGGGACCCTAGTGACATATCATTGGTCTCATAATCATAACAATAAGTTAGGCTTAGATTTGGTGAGGGTCTATACATACCCTTACTTGTTGAATCATATTTTTACTCACATGGTGACTCTGCTCTAGAATGAACATTAGAATAAGTCACTATTACGAAGATATTAGATAGATGTTCAGCTGAAGACCTCAATCTACCTACTTTCTAGAAGCTCAAGTTATATTAAATTGGTGACTCTGTTATAATCCAAAGGACCCATAGATCTAATATGGTAATGCTACCTCAAAAACTATCACCTGGTTGGGGAGATAAGAGTTAGTTGTGACCTCCAAAACCATCATTTATTTGGGAAAAGTTCTAGAATCACTATTGGAAATATTACTAGAGTACATTGATGAAGGACTAACATACCCATTGGACCCCTTACAAGAAATGGTCTTCATATATCAGGTACACAATATTATATAATATATGTGGCTCTCAAAATATTGGTGGATTCACTAAAAGGTAAGGCTCACCAAGAATATGACCCTCTATCTTCACATCCAGTCACTAACAAAGACCAACTAGCTCTCTTGATCATGGATGAATTAAAATAAAAGGCATATAGAGTAGAACCTAAGCCAAGCACCCCCTCCATGGATGCACCGGGATGGGAGATTCATTATATCCCTTTGAAGGTAAAAATGGAGGTCTATGAGACCCCATATATAAATAGTATATCTAAAAGGGGTCTCTCTACATACATCAATAAGGGTATGGATCTGCAACTCAACCAAGAGTTGATAAAACCCATAATTAGGAGGAAATAATTAGGTCACACCTCCTCTACCCCTATAATGACTATGCAATATAATGGGTAGCTAACATCTTGGACAAATATCCTTATTAAGAGGTTGATCCAACACATGCAAAGATCATTTTCATCTATAAGGATGAAGAGGCTTCAAGAGGATCGACTAATGAATGGGGACCATACTCTAGTGGTGGTAATGACAAGAAAGGAACCATTACTAGCACCTACATAGTTTTGCTAAAAAGGATGCTCAATAGACTTGTTCCAATATGGGTAAAATTATTCTACCTAGGAAACTAGAAAAGGAGGAAGAAATGACTTAATTAGCTAATGGGGGGCCTTTTTTTGACTCCATTCCCAATGGATAAAATCCACTAAGTTAAAATCCTTGTACATATATATTATTTGTAATATATGGTAGTAGTCTCATCTTTAAGGAATTGTGAAATATCTAATAGTTGTAGAGATGTGAAGATGCAAACTAATTTTTAAAATTCTAACCTTTACATCCAATCCAAAAATTGGGTTCTTCTCCTAACTCCATGCCCAATGGACTAAGGCATATGCTTCTCTAGGTTCCTTATCTTTAGAAGGCTAAACATCCATTGTTAATCACCAGAACTATAGTGATGTCTCACTAGACTCTTAATATATCATTCTTAGATGAAAAAATGTGAAGGTCAAAGCAAGGGATGAACACAAAAGAAACCCTCAATCAAAAAATTTGAGGATCAAGTGGCCAACAAGTATAAGTTCTAAATATTGAACCTTTATAAAGTATGATAAAAAAAGGAAATAAAAAGCTTCGATGGGAGGTCCCATGGTTAAATGTCATAAGCTTATGAAACATCCCAAAGTTGGATGATGATGAAACATTCTAAATACAAGCCACCATATCCCAAATATCTAAGATTTGTTGAGGTGTGTGATATTTTGGAAGTACTATCCTTTCTTACCAAAGTAATGTTGCATATTTATTAAAAATGATAATAGTGGCTAGGAAGCCAAAATTAAGCTACTCCTAAATCTAAAACATTCATCTTCTGCACATAGATTATGAAGATTTTGAAATAATGGTGGTAACTAATCATTGAAGGAATCAAAACCATTTGGTATTTACGATACCAAATCTAGACACCTTGGAAGGACTGACAACTTAAACATGACATGACCCATCATCAGAAGCAATAGTCATCTTGAAATATCTCCATGAGTTTTGGAGGGAAACCCTCCTCTTTGTAATATATAAATAGGAGTAGTGTTAGCTTTGTAAAGGATTGAAAAGTTTACATTTGTAATATTTTGTAAGATTTCCTTTCATTTCTTTCTATACAAAAGTGATTTCCTAAGTAGTTTTTGGGAAAATTGAGCCCCCACTTTTGGAACAATACTTATAAAAAATTATGTGCATATGTGTGTGTGTTTGTAGACACAATATGTCAATTTTACAACCCTCTAAACCCATCTCATAACCAATACACCAAAATCCCAAAATTCCCTAAATCTTCTAAAAAAATACCAATTTTCCCTCTAAATTCCTATATTCCATATTATTTCCTCTATTTTCTCTCCAATTCCTATGAATCCTTTCAAGTCTTCTAATTTTATCTCTAAATTCTTCTATTGTTTCTTTAATTCCTCAAATTCCTCCAAATATACCAATTCCTTCTTAAATTCTCTTAATTTTTCCAATTCTTCTAATTCCCCTCTAAGTCCTAATTTATCCCTAATCCATCTAGTTTCCCATAATTTTCCCTAGATACTTCCAATTTTATTTAATCTCCTTTAATTCATCTAATCTCTCTTAATTCCCTAAATATCCCAATAAATGCCTTAAATTAGCCTCAACATTCCCAAAATCTAAATTAGCCCCTATTCCCTAATAAACTCCTCTAATAACATCCCTAATCACTCCTTAACCCCAAGTCAAAATCCATAATAAATACCCACATTAAATCCTTAAGTCCCTTTCACATTCTCCCTTGCAATTTTTATGAATTAAAAATCCCTCAAGTCACCAAGTCAAAATCCACAATAAATACCCACATTAAATCCCCAAGTCCCTTTCACATTCTCCCTTGCAATTTTTATGAATTTAAAATTCCCTAAAATCACCAAGTCAAAATCCACAATAAATACCCACATTAAATCCTTAAGTCCATTTCACATTCTCCTTTGCATTTTTTATGAATTAAAAATTCGTTAAGTCACCAAGTCAAAATCCACATTAAATTCCCAAATCCCTCCAAAATCCACCTTGCAATATTATATGAATTTAAAATTCCTTCACATATCCAAAGGCCATGAATAGTGGAAGGTGCACTTTTATCCAAATAGATATCCATAAATTCCCAAATCCTTTTCACACCTAGCAATTCCTCCACCTCATATCCTAGTCACCCTCCCCTCTCCCTTGCAAATCCCTCTAAATACCCCCTCATTTCTCTATTGAAACAACAATAGATAATTTTATAAGCCGAAACCCTGCCAAAATTTCCATTGACCCCTTTTGTGTGTTTAGTCCTCCATTATAGCCCATCCCCTTTGCATATTTTTCCATACCCATGAATATAAATGTAACCTCCACCATGCATACATCCTGTTTGTGAAGTTATTCTTGAACATGAGGTCAAACCTACACTAAATTGGTGCTAGAGGCTCTTGACATCCCCTCTAGTGGTTAGAAGTCTCAATTGCAAACCCTCAAATGGTTGCATTTTGAGACAATAAATAAACATCAAATTGGCCATAAAGAGAATAAAAATGTAACAAATGCATGTTTTTGTGGTTTTGTAACATTTTCATGCTCTATTTCTCTTGAGATTAAATTTTGTAGAGCTTTTTGTGTTTTGCATCTTCATAGGTTATAGGCTCAATCGAAGTGAGCCCTTTTTATGCTATTAACTACTCATTGTGGGATGTGTGTAGGTGTTATGGATGAGCGTAAAACTTAAGATGTTCTAGCTACCATAGATATTGAGACCCATCTATCCTTTGGAGGTGACAAGAGAAGACTAGTTGAGCACCATTGATATGGCATGTTGTAAAAAGAGATTTCTCCACCTTGGGGACCCTATTGTAAGGCTTGAGAGGAAAATTTGTAAAAGAAATATTATTTGTAACACAAAATATTTATCACTAATGCAAATGGTCCATATTTTCTTGGTTACATATTTGGTGATCATGGTGGGACCTCATTTACCAATGACACACTAGGCATTTCTTATCTTTCATAGGTTGTAGCAATAGTTGTTTCTTGCTACTTTTTTTTTAATATGTCTTGAGTGTTTCTTTTGGAATTTTCCATGTTCCTTTGCTCATCTTATCTTGTTTTATAATTTACTACTTTCAATTTGTATAACATGTATCACATTGCATCAAAATCATCCTTACACCAATAAAATTAAAGCTTTCCTTTTGCAAATTATTGGGTCTTTGTATCCTCATCTATTTGGTATTAGAGCATTTGCTTTTCCTCTATGAGGGGGAATTTCCATAAAGGAAATTCCCCCTCCCCTTTCACAATTCCATTCTATTTTCATTATTTTGTGTTAATTTTTTCTTCAAGGGTTTTTTGTTTCCCTCTTTTATGTTTACAATTTCCATGTCTTTGTTTTAAGGGTTTTAATACAATTTTGCACTCCTACCGTTCTGATTTGTGTTGCCTATTTTTTGAAACCTTCAGATTGGTCCTTTATTATCATTGACCATTTATCCTTATACAATTTCATTCCTCTAGTTTTTTTTATCTCACAGTCATTTAGTCCTTTTCCTTTTACATTGACTTAGTCATATTGAGCTATTTTGTGTCATCAAGATTTGAATCTTGGTGGTGGGCTACATCAACTATTTTTCCCAACCGTTGAACCAAGGACTCATTTAGATTGTGGTGCTTGGGCTACATTTTCTCTCTTGATCAAATTAGATCTACAGTTGTAGATTGTGGTGATGGAAAAATGGGCCTTGCTTGGTGGAAAACCTACAACAATTTTTCTCTTCCAATAAAGCACGATGTTGCCCTAGTCAAATGACCATGTTCTACCACTCTCTCTAGAATATTCACCTAGATATATGTGGTTCTCTTACATGTTGGATACACTCTATATAGAGACATGGGGTACCCCTGGTTTGTTTCCAATTGGTGCCTAAGCCTTGTGTGATCCATTGCTTTCTTGCAGCGCTCCTCCACTAACATTGACTTAAGTGGAATTTTGTTTTTGGTCATTAGATCTGATGTTGTCCTATATATCCACAATACCCTCTCTAGTTGAATGTTTAATTATTTTATAGCTATTTATTATGGTCATGTTCACTCTAATCGCTATGACCTCCTACTCGAAGCACCTCCTTATCATTTTCCTATGCCTCTACCCTTACAAGATTCTACCTACCTATTCAGATCGTGTGGACCTACAACCTAGAACTGTTTTATGGATTTATATCAATGTAGTTCTCTAATAGGAAACAAAATGTGTTACATTGGCCTCTAAGGTATCTAATATTACCATTTGTCTTGCACATATTCATTGGGTGTCCCTCACCACATGGTATAGTCCAATTTCTAGCCCATTACACACTATATTTTAATGTTGTGCACTATAGTTTTATGAACCATGTCTAACTCAGGCCTACCTATGGAGTCACAACATGTTATAATATTAATTTCAATGATATATTTACAAAAAAATATTCCATGGTATGTGAATGAATAAATAAATGAATAAATTTCTCTAAAAATATGTCTTCCAGCTACACACCCATCTCCTACTATAGAGGATTTTACTATGATGACTAATTGTTGTGTTAATTGGTCTTATTTACCTTTTACCTAGCCTATGTTACATGACTTGGTTCACCTAAATAACCCTAGCCATCCTAATGAGTTTGCCTTCCACATGACCTACCATATCATTCTTGATGCATGCCATCTCTTGGACAGAGCATCCAACCTTACTCTACCCCTTGCAACATATGGCACTCTCCCATTTGTCACTCTATGAACCCCATCAATGTAGTATGCAAGTGAGTCCTCACCTCCTTTGATGCTCTACCATGCATACCCTAACATGTTAAAACCCTTCATGCAAAGGATATAGATACCACACCAGACAACTTGTTTCTACTAAAATTTAAGGAAATGTTGTTATCTATGCATTTATATGATTTGTATATTTTTGACATATCATCACCACTTTCTATATTCTTATTTTTTTCCATACATGCTAGCACTAGTTCAATAGGTCAACATAGAACCAGTATTTTGACTGTCAATGTCTCAAACCCTAATGTGTAGTTCTACCACCACTTATTGACTTTCTTCCATGTTTTTTCTAGATTGGGCCAATTATACACCACCATGCCCCTAACATGTCCACCACTTGATCTCTCCTACTTTGTGGTGAGTTCCAACTAGTGTCTATTATTTCCTACACTCTTGTGCTTTCTCTATTTGACCAGTCTCTCTACATGACACATGGATTTTGGCTTCACTCACCTGCTCATACACTGCTATACCCACTATAGCTCTTGTGGCCAATACCCTCTACTCTATCACCACATTCAATGTTTTCATTCTTACTTGGACCTCCTCTTCCATGTTCAACAACTTTTAGCCTTCCAATATTACCTGCAACTTGTGCCCGGGCCTTGTATCTAGCACTATATAACCACCACTAGTCATTGTTACCTTTGCATCAACCACTCCAACAATATTGATCAAATCACCAAATTTCATGTGTGTTCTCTATAATAATTTTCCCTATTTGCACCCATCATGTGCTTCCACAATCAATGAAAGCATTGTGTTCTTCCCTAACATCATTTCTATCTCTCTCATCTGGAAAAAAATTTGACACATGACACCATGCTTCCTCCTTTTTTTTCACCTCTCATTTTAATGCACATCTTAAATTTTAAAACCTTAATCCCAAATTGGTTTAGTGGGAGTGGTTTTCCTTCTTAATATGATTGTGGCCTTCCATTTTATATTTTCCACTCATGAGAATCATCTCTTCAATCACTTAGTAAATTTGTATCATTCTGGACCTACATACACATGGTGGACAACCCTCTTCATAGTCCCATAGCCTCGATGTTTTCTAGTCACACTATTGTGTCATGCCTTTTATCCCACATTGACTGTTTTCCATATTGACCATGGGAGGGATATTTTTATCCCATCAATATGCTTTTGACCACTAATAAAAAATCATGTGATATATTAAAGGGGCATGGGGCTCAATGATTTTGCACCAAGAGACCTGTAGTTCTAATTTGACTTTATGCGGCCACCAAATAAAATTTTAAAATTAAAATATTCTCCATGGAGGGAATATGATAGGGAATATTCTTCTAAATTCCATTTTGTCATGACCCTCCCTAGTGGTCTTTCTGGGACAAAGATACAATTTATTAATTGATGATGCTTTAATACCTAGTTTGATAAATTGAACCAACTATGCAATATTCAGTTGATTTGGAAGATCATGGTACTACTGACATATTACCAAATGTACAGAATCGGGTACACTCATAGGTGGAATAATTAGAATCATCTACTAGAAGTGGGGGTACTTGAAGTTGGAGAAATGATGATTAAGGCAACTCGGGTGTAACATTGATTGATACCTTCATATAGGCATGCATTATAGGCTAGCCACCTTGAGCCTCAAGTTGATAGCCTAGTAGCTCTCACAAATTATTAGGTTGATATGGGTGACTGAGTTGAGAGAAAGACTCCCTCATTGTATGTTGTATATATTTGATTGTCTTTTACTTCATCACTATCTACATTGGTGGTTTGAGAAATAAAAGCATGCATAATTTGGTTGCCTTTGAAAGCTCCTTGTTTGCTTAAAACCTCTTACTCTCTATTTTATAAATAATAGAAGTTTTATTTTAAAATGATAATAGAGTTTCATTTTATAAAAATAAAGAAGTATTATTTTAAAATGAAATTAAAGTTTTATTTTAAAATGAAAATAAATTTTTATTTTAAAATGATAATGAATTTTTATTTTAAAATGATAATGAAATTTCATTTTATAAACAATAGATGTTTTATTTTGAAATTATAATGGAATTTCATTTTATAAATAATAGAAGTTTTGTTTATATGATAATATAGTTTCTTGTGAAGATAACAAATAATTTAAAGGAGATTTTGAATGATATTAAATACTTTGAATCCATTCTATTCTCTAGTTAATTCGAATCTACTTCATATAAAATGAGATTTTATTCAAAAGTAGATAAAGTACTGGGAGGAGAAGTTTCTTGTTGTCAACTCCTTAAATATGAGTTTTGGAGAAGTGGGAAAAAGGTTTTTAAAACTCAAAATATCATATTTACTACTAGAAGGTAGATGAGATGTTAATGGATGTCAGATTTGGTGGTCGATGGAGAGACGTGGGAAAATGGAACTTTACTCCTTATGAAGAGAAGTATGGTATGGTAAGGGTTTTTGTGTGGGTTCACAATGAAAGGACGAGGATAAAAATACAATAAAAATAACAAGACGCCTACAATATAGCACTCTAGAGAATTAAGAGATCGCTAGGGTTATTAGGTTGGTTTATATATCTATCACCTTCCATCCCTTGAGATATCTTTTATTTTATATTCTTACAAGGCTTGGTTGGTTGGAGACATCTATTTGCTCGATGTCATCGCTTATACTTGTTAAAACTAGGTTTACTATTTGGTATGTAGATCTTGAGCTCTCTACATTGCCTATGTTGTTTCCTTTAATCTTGGCTTGGAGTACCCTGGACTACCGTGAGTTTTTTAACTCGCTTTGTTGCATTAGCCTCATTGGGGGGGTTGTGCTCTTTTGTTATGCCTCCAACAACATTTTAGTGAACGATTGCCTTGTAACTTTCCTCCTTCATGCCTTGTTGTTGGAAGTAGTATTGTTAGTATAGAATGAGGTCTTTTGGTGCTAAGAATGCTAGCACTGTGATTCCATCTGAGGAAGTCATATATTTTGTTATTTTAGGCCTTGTAAACTACATCATCTTGTTGCTTCTCATCCAGTAGGTTTTTTTGGTAAGGGTTGACCACATTTATGTCAAGTTGGATTATGAGCCGCACTCCCTATGTGTCGTTTTACTACTTCTCGCATAGTATTTGTTGAACCTCCCAAAAGGTTATGGGTGTTTTATAATTTGATAGATCTCTGTCTTCCCATTGTGATGGACATGTTTTCACCACAGGGCATTGCTCGAGGTTGGTACAACACCTTCACTATAACATACCTCTATAGTATCATCCCTCTGTCTAAGAGATAGTTGTGCACTATGTAACCATGTGGGAGTTATCACCGATAAATTTGGAAGCACCAAGTGTTGAGTGGTGGCTCAACCTTTATTTTTTGGGAAGACTATAGCTTCAACCGAAACCCTTAATAGGTTTGTTGCACCTTCTTATGTGTCATATGACCCACTATCATGTTTGTGAAGTCGCATGTTACTTTTTAGTTGTTGTGTGACACTAAGGAATGTGATTTATTTAAATAACTGAGGAATGGAACTTAATTATGTTAAGTAAAAGTAATGTGATTTATTTAAATAATTGAGGAATATAACTTAATTATGTTTTATTTTTATTATTTAGAGTTATGGGACTCTATTTAGTGAAAGTAAATTAATTATGTTTTATTTTTATTATTTAGAGGTATGGGACTCTATTTAATGAAAGTAAATGAACTATGTTTTATTTTTATTATTTAGAGGTATGGGACTCTAATTAGTGAAAGTAAAGGAAATGGTTTATTTTATGAATTGAAGTAGTATGACTTTGATTTATGGAAATAAAGGAGCCTAGTTTATTTAATGATTAAAAGTATGGGACTTTAATTTGTTAAATAAATGTTGAAAGGATTGATTAATGTATAACCTATGATCTAGTTGAATTAGTTGAATACTCTCATTGGGGTAATGATAGGGGAAAATGAAAATAGATATTTTTATTGATATCTATTATGCAATATATGGTTAGATGCTTTGATTTAATTTGTATAGTTGTAATTTGGTAATAAAAATGAGTAAATGCATTTAGAAGCATGCATATCATGGAACCATGAATGCCCTGATCCTCTCCTATCCTCAAATTATCGATGGAAAGTGAAGGACCAAAAATGTAGATGAAACCATTGCACCAGTTTGTTCTCTACTTGTAATAATTTACTTAAGCTCAAATAGATATGAATTGTGGGGATATTTCCCTTATGAAATTGGTGTAATATATTATTATTTAAGGGTATGGATGATTTACCATACTTGCTTATATGTAATAATTTATTAATGGTTGGAAGATGTACCTTTACCATTTTGGATTATCTATGTTTTGTATTTAAACTCTTTTCAATTAATGTTTATCTTCTTTAAATATTGCTTTCTTTTTAGTATCCTTTGCATATTTTATGAATTATGTTTTTTGTTAGATTTAGTATCTAGAACTATCCTTGTTTTTCCTTGCTAATCATCAGAAACTTGAGTAATGAGTTCTAGGGTGATCGTAGAGGATGACCTAAGGGAATTGAGACTCCCTTAGGGTGAACATAGGTGACCTAAGGGATTAAAACCCCTTAAGAAGAATGATAACTGAGTTTAGGAAAAGACTACATCTGACTTAAGATAGCTCATCATGGAGATGATATGGATAGCTTAACTCACAATACACATAGCATACCTACACAAATTGACTTGTGTATGGTATGGTGATGGGCATATACCTTCAATTGATTGAAGGTGATAAGTTTAGCTCATCAAGAATGATGAGAGGGATTAACTTATTTGTGGTAACACATCATACACCTACACAGATGGATTTGTGTTAGCGAATATAGTGAGATGTAGCTCTTCAATAAACTTAGGGGATTTAAACAATAGATCATTTAGAATTTGGTTAGGGATTTATGAATCCCTCTCAGTAAAAAAAATCTTTTATTTTCTATATGTTTTACTGTAGCTAAATTTTGGGTCATTAAATTTGGTATCATATCTCTAGGTATGAGGGTATAGATCTTCTTGTATGCTAAATATATTTGGATATCTCCAATGAAGGCTTTCTTAGAGATAAGCTAAAGTTGGGATGACCTAGAATATCCTACTTGCTAGAATCTAATAGGAATTAATCCCAAGGGTGAATGAATGTTATGATATATTAGTATGGGCTTTGGTATTAATATTACATCATGACCTTGTAATATCATCCTAATAAGATCAATGATGATTTTAGCTAAAGAAATTTGTATTATAGCTTGAATTAGTGGTGCAGTTTAGAGTGAAGTTGTAACCTAATATTTTCTTGGTTGTAACCAGGTTAAAATACCACCTAAGGCTATAAAAGAGAGGTCTACATATTCAACTATATGAACTCGATAAAATAATGTTGAATAAGGAATCTAGGATGAGGATCCAAGAATTTCTAACAAAGAGGTAGAAGACCTCACTGTTACAGTTGCTGCTATGTAGCATTGGATTAGACAAATGTTGGAAAATATTGTGAATCAGAACTTGTAAGCCAGATATTCAAAGGTTATCCAAGTCGAGGGAATAATTGTATAGTAGTTGCAAGCTAGAACCTTTCTAGAAAAGGAAACAACTAGGAATCTAAAAATACTTGTATCTCCAAGTTTGATGGATAAGGTGAAGGGGATGCAGTTGAAGCTTAGCTGAGATAATTAGAAGTTTATTTTACAATAAAAGACTATTCCCAGGAACCTGAATAATTTGAGCCACAATAAACTTAGAAGGGACTGCTTTAGATTTATGGGGAACCTACTATGAGAAGAATAAGGTTGAACTTGTTGATATTAAATGGAAGAATTTTGTTGAAATTTTCAAAAAGAGGTTTCTCATAGAAAACTTCTATGCCTTGAAGTTTGAAGAATTTACGAGATTTTGGCAAGGAACTAAAATAATGGAGATATACTATAAGAAGTTGGTTCGGTTACTTAAGTATGTTCCTGCTTATGACAAGAAGATGAGGGTTCACAAGTTTATTCGTAAGTTAGAATCTAGAGTGAAGCATGATGTAAACATGTGTGAGCCTAAATCACTGCAAAATGTATATGACTTGGAAAATAAAGTAGAGTCTCACCTATAATTCAACTATGCTACCCTATTTGAGCAAGATCGAAAAGCACTCAAGAAGAGGAATATTCAAGGATTATTGAAATGGGAAGAGGAAGAGGATCGAAAGACCAAGAAACCTTAGAGTTTTGAGAAGAGAACTAGTAGGAAATAAGGAAATTTTAAGAAAAAATTCCAAAATAAAACAAAAAATAATCCCAAAAACGCAAATCCTCACCCTCAAAAACCACAAACAATGGCTCCAAAAATTAAGGTGGAGGAACAAAAACTAGAAAAGAAGCAAGGACCCAAGGATGGGTGTTATCATTACATAGACCCACGTTATGTTGATTAGTGTCCACATCAACTAGGGCTAAGTACATCCAATGCCATGAGAAAGGAACTTGAGCATCAGATCTATGCCACAATTGAGAAACAAAATCTAGAGGGGCAAGTCATCCCATTGCTTGTGAAAGGTAAGATTTTTAATAAGTGAGTAAAACTTTTAATTGATAGTGGAGCCACATATAGATTTATTCTTCTATTTTAGCAAGGGATATGCCAGAAAGGCCAAGATATTTGGCCCATGGATGGAAGGTAGAGTATGGTTCTGGGTAAACCTACTAAAAAAACTAGTGTTATCCAATGGCATAAATTACTTTAGCTAGTGGTACCACCAAATGTTGTTTTTACATAGCTCCACTTCATGCATTTTATGTGATCCTAGGGATGGATTGGTTACAGGGCCATAAAGTCTTGATAAATTTTCAAGATAGATGGATCAAATATTTAGATAAGGGCAAGGAAATACTAAGAATTTATAGCAAAAAAGGGGCATTCAGACCCTGGATGTTGTCAGCTATGTAGTTGTAGAAATTCCTCAAGAAATGAGGGATATTGTATGTTGTAAAACTCAATGAAGTAGTATATGATCATAAGAGAGAGGTGCTAGGGAAGCACTCAATTTTACAAAATTTTATAGATGTGTTCCTAGAAGATTTACCTAGACTCCCTCATGTGCAAAAATTTGATTTAAAAATAGATCTTATGCTAGGAGCGGAACCTATTCATAGATCTTCATATAGGATGAATCCTATTGAGATGTGTTAGAGTTAGAGTATATTACATTATTTAGGTACATGTCTATGTACCACCTTAGGTATATTATTATAGTAGGAGTTACTTGGGGAAGAAGTAACCTATGCACAAGTGTTAGAATGTGCAAAGGAATAAATGGACAAGTGTTCATATGCAAGTTGTATATGTACAATGATGTAAAAGGACATGTGTCCCTCATGCACTTAGGAAGAGTGAAGCCTAATCAAATTATCTTCTAATAAATACGGCTCATTTTAAGGAAGTATGCATCCTCCACATATCCATTGGTAGAGTGAGAGCTTCATGTTGTATGTATTCCTCCATTTTCGTGAGTCTTCATTAATGGTTGTTATGTGAGTTATTTCTAAAGTATCTTGTCTTAGTTTCATGCTTATTTAGCTTCCATTGTCATAGCTATATTTTTGCACTCTTATTTAATTACTTGTGGCTCCATTTTCTTTTAGCATACAACTCAAAAAACTAACATGGTATCAAAGCACATGGCAGATCAATAGAAATAGGAAAAGCCACAAAAGGTGCAAAAACTGGGACTTCCTGGGAGGTCACCCATTCGAGCACTATTCCAAATGAAAATGCTTAACAATGGAGTTATTTGATGGGTTGAAAAAATTAGGTCATTAGGAAACTTTGGGTTTTAGATTTTGAGTGTAGGGAGGACTAAAAAAAAAAACCAAAGGCCTCTTGCCTTACATGGAAAAGGGTATTTTTTAGGTTTTTTGAATTTTTTTTTTTTGTTGTTTCTTTTTGCAGGTTTTTGGCGAATCAAAACCTGCATTCTTAGGTTTTGAACCAGAATTCTTGTAGTCTTTGTAGATACACTCTTCCCCTGTTCTCTTGGGTTTTCACTGCTGTGCAACCTAGATTCTAAGATTTTCAATGGTCATTCCAGGAACCTGCTCCAGTATACCTATGCAATTTCGCTACACCTGCATCAAACCTACGTGTTGTTCTACCTTTCACGTGCTATAATGACCTTGAAGATTTGCATATCACTACGACCATCCATATCTAGAGATTTCTTGCTATTTACACCCACATGATGTGAGTTGTTGCGCACATAATTTGTTCTTGAGGTTACACACGCTATTTTGGAGCCACACCGAGATTCATTCCTTGCTATCTCCAACCATCATATCTTTCCACAGCCAATGAATATGAGCCTACCATTTTGGATTTTTTTCTTGCTCTATCAACATCTCATTCGTAAATCCAAAACTATTTTTTCCATCCACTTTTCATGAGGGTTTCTACCTCATATACTATGCACAAGGGGTTTCACCTTTCTTGCACTATAGACGCTCCACTATATCCATCCTTGAGATAGCCTCATGATCCACCTTATAAACCTTCTACTGGACCTGCGTCCCACTCCTGCAGATTACCTACTACATCCATTTAGCCTACTATGCAAAGAACACACTGTATTTACCTCCAACCGTGAATAGAGACCTATGTATCCTCTATGCCTCATCACTTCCACTACAACTATTCAACTTCCTATTGTTCATCACATGATCATGAATCCAAACCCTACACTCACCCATGCATTACCGAATATTTCTCCTTCTTTTCGTTACAGTCCAAGAACCGAGTTAGG
The DNA here is from genome assembly GCA_028583015.1 of Wollemia nobilis. NCBI lineage: Eukaryota > Viridiplantae > Streptophyta > Pinopsida > Araucariales > Araucariaceae > Wollemia > Wollemia nobilis. The sequence goes on along the minus strand of JAQPPZ010016925.1, from coordinate 5,982,384 downwards.
GCATTGCAAAAGAGGGAGGTATTACCAAAATAAAGTGTTACATTAAATAATGAGGGCATCTTGCTTCTAAGAATTTTATTGAAAGCATTGATAGTGAATAAATAAGGTTTGACTTTATTTCTTTAGCCTTTCAATTGGGAACTATGAGACCATTGGAAAATTAAAGGGAGACTAATAGAAAATGTGGGAGTAATAAGGGATATTTGAAATTTGATTATTATTTTATTAAAAGAATTAAATAGGGAGATATAAGTTAATCCATGGAAACTTATAAAGTATATTTGCTTTAAAATTATTGGAGATATAGGTAAATTTTTCTAAGGTTAAATCTTGCATTACAAAATTATAATCTTAGAAAAATAGAAAGCAAATTGAATATAGGAAAATCTATCATTGCATCAAACCTTATTATATTTTACAAATAATTAAGATGGAGTTATAAGGGTTTCTACCTTAGATAATTTAAAATTTTGAAAAATAATAATTTTCCAAACCTTAAATATTTGCAATTAAATACTTTTGGGAGGAATAAAATTTTCAACATTGGAAAATAATTATTATTGCAAAAATTAATTAATTTCTAAAATTCCAAATTAGGGAGATATAAGGTATACTACTTCAAACCTTAGGAAATTGGAATTTAGAAATTATTAAGGGATGTGGAAGCAAGTTTATTAATTGCTTAGAGGTTGGACTTAATTATACTTATCTCATACTCTTATACAAAGGGACAAAAGAAACCAACCATAGAGAACATTATCAAATTGAAGGTGCATTATATTTAGCTTTCTTCATAAGGAGAAATAAGGTAGAAGTTGATTATTCTCAAAAATTGCAAAATCAACTTAAAAGGTGAACTAAGCATATTCCAAACTACTAGGGAGATATAAGGAAACCTACAAAACCTAATCCAAGAAATTTTTTATCAAATTAGTTCATAATACTCAAACTAGAGAGTCAAAAGGGATTCTACTAAAACCTAGAAAGCTAAACTTATCATCAAACTCATATTGCATCTAACACTTGCTAGATAGAAGGCATTCTTCAAAATCTACAAAATTGAAGAAATTTTAGCAAGGTTGATTATATACTCTTATCTAGGGAGCCATAAGGTAGACTACATCAAAGGAACATGGCAAAGAAGAAGCATATGGAAAAGAAAGAAAGTAATCCAAAAATAGAAACTCAAAAACTAGAGCCCAACGAATTGGCAAAAGAAAACCTATGTCTTCAACAAGAACTAATTATCCTTGGAGAAGACTCAGAATTTCAAGAAGAGGAAATTTACATTCAAGATGACCCTTTAGAAAAGACTAAGAAACAATTACAATTATTAAAGAATGCACACAAAATATGATACAAAATTTTGAAATTCAAGAGGGTAAATCTACACAAAGAAGAAGGTTTTGCAATCAATCATGAGAGAATCCAAAAATGAATTTTTATCAATACTAGGATATTACTTAAATTCAAAAATTGGAGAAGCAATTGAAAACTCAAAAGATGCTTTCACATTACCTAATGATATAGGAAAAGTAATATACATGGCATTACTTTCTAATGATATTCTCAAATACAATAATAGAAGACAAAAGGACATGATATAAGGTTTGAAGAACATGTATATTAATTAATAAAATACTTTGAATAGTATGCTTGGTGATATTACTAGTGAAGCAGAAAAAGAGGATTATTCTACACTTCAAAAATACATGCAAAGTGTTCTTAGTAATGCTAATGATTACTATGAATATTTTTTTACTATACCTACCAATCTATGGAGAATAATCTACAAAGGAATTATCACTCTTAATGTTTCTAATATGAGAGAACATGAAAAGGTTAAAGAGGTAAAGAACAAGATAGAAATGAAATATACTTCTAATGATAAAAATAACTTAATACCTATGATGGTAGATTCATGTTGCAATACCATAGAATCAAAACCATTGATGATTGATGCATGATATGATACTAGTGATCTTTTTCAAATGGATAAAGATGCAAATCATTATTCTTATCAAAATTAAAGGTAATATTGTAATGCAAGCATTGACACTAGTGATCTAGAATCCTTGACAAAGGTAGAATAACCTATTCCAAATATTGATGATATATGTGATACAAGTGATCTAGATATAGTTCATGATTGCTCAAAAAAGGTTCATGGTGTTAGAATTGATGAAGGCATAAATTTAGATGATGATAGATACAGTGATGAACAAGATTATATTGATGTTGACAAAAATCATTCTAATGATTGTATTGGTCATACTAATGGTTTTTATTCAAATATGATAAGACATGAGGATACAGGATCATAAAAACATGAACAAGGATTGAAATAACCAATAGCATTAGAAATCAGATCAAAGTATGAAGGTCTTGAATATACATGTCAGACTAGCAACAATAATAAAGGAACGAAATCAGTGACAGAGGTTGATAGAAATAACTATTGTGAAGGATAAAATGGTTAGAGATATTTGGCTACAGAAAATAGGTGCAGTGTAACAGATATGGGCACAAGATAGATAGATGTAATAATCTACATAGATGTAAAATTTATGGGGAAACCAATCATTCCCAAAGATATTTTTGTTACAAATAAAATCATTTCTTTGATTGGGTATATACAATGATAAGAAACTTAATGAGTGAATTAATTCAAGTATGCTTCTCATGGTCCAAATATGGGTATAGGAAAGGTATGAACTACTTCTACAATAGAATTGGAAGGAAAATAGTAATAGTGCCAAAATTAGAATACAGATTCAAGCAAAAAGGTGAAGCTCAAGCAGAAGATCAATTCGAAGACCACTTGAAGAAAATTAAAGTCTTCAATACTTAAATAATATAATACAATGGGGTGTTAGAGTTAGAGTACATTACATTATTTAGGTACATGTATATGTACCACCTTAGGTAGATTATTAGAGTAGGAGTTACTTGGGGAAGAAGTAACCTATGCACAAGTGTTAGAATGTGAAAAGGAATAAATGGAAGAGTGTCCATATGCAAGTTGTATATGTGCAATGATGTAAAAGGACATGTGTCATGAACTTAGAAATATTGAAGCCCAAGTAACTTATATTCTTATATATAGGACTCATTGTAAGGAAGTATGCATCCTCTACATATCCACTGGTAGAGTGAGAGCTTCATGTTGTATGTATTCCTCCATTTTTGTGAGTCTTCATTAATGGTTATTATGTGAGTTATTTTTGAAGTATCTTATCTTAGTTTCATGCTTATTTAGCTTCCATTATCATAGCTATATTGTTGCACTCTTATTTCATTACTTGTGGCTCCATTTCATTTTAGCATATAGCTCAAAAAGCTAACAAGATGCAAGAACTAAAGGCACAATTGTAGGGACTATTTGAGAAGGGGTTAATAAAACCAAGTGTGTCACCTTGGGGTGTACCAATTTTATTCATAAAAATAAATATGGTTCTTTAAGATTGTGTATTGATTAGAATATGCTAAATAAGGCTACAATCAAGAACTGATATCCTTTACCTAGGATCGAAGATTTGTTCAATCAAATGAGAGATGCCATGGTATTATTTACAAATATTGATCTAAGATAAAGGTACCATAAGTTGAGAATATGTGAGGAGGATACTCACAAAACAACATTTAAAACTAGGTATGGGCATTATGAGTTTACATTTCTACCCTTTGGACTAACTAATGCCCCAACTGCATTCATGAATCTAATGAATAGTGTGTTTAGAAGACACATAGACTAGTTTGTACTTGTATTTCTAGATGATATCTATACACTTTGAAAAAGGAAGAGCATGATAAACATCTCAATATCATGTTAGAGTTACTTAGGGAGAACCAACTCGATGGAAATATAGCCAAAAGTAATTTCTACATTCCAAAGGTATGATATCTTGGGTAATTCATATCAATAGAAGGAGTTGTGGATTTGGATAAAATTGAAGCTATCCTAAACTGGACACCCCCTACTAATGTGACTGAAGTGCAAAGCCTCATGGGGTTAATAGGATACTATAGACATTATATAAAGGATTACTCCAGGATTGCTACGACAATAACTAACCTTCAGAAGAAAGGAGAGGAATTTAAGTGGTCAAAAACGTGTGAAGCTACCTTCGTATTGTTGAAACATAAACTCACTATCACACCAATATTGAAGATTCCTGACTCCCAAGGGAATATTTTAGTATGTACGGATGCATCATTGGAAGGTGTAAAATTATTTTATTTTGTATTAATACAAGGGAGTCTGAATCTCCCAATTTTGTAATGTTTTTTTGTTTACCCCAAATGTCTTGGGGGTAATGTTACAGTGATATTCTCTCTTATAAATAAAATGATTTGATAATAGGGGGATTCTTCCAACTCTTTATCAACCTCTAATGTTTTCTTTGCTCCTCTACTACAACTTGAAGGATGAGTGGGCTTTTGGTATCTAGAAATGGGACCACTCCAGCTTCAACAGCTCTCCAAGTACCTATATCCTACACACATGACAAAGAAAATGATGGTTAGTAGAACCTATTGATCAAGATATAAAATACTACTATAAACCATAACTGCATAAACATGAAATATGGTGAAAAAAAAAATAAATAAAATATAAGCCACCTTGTTGAAAATCAATTTTATCGATTTGCTTGTCATGCTTTTCTGGCTCTAAGCAACTATGGGTGTGCGGTTCTGGCTGGTCAACCATGGATGGGAATTTAGGAAACCATGCAAAAGTGGTTTTTACTGTGTAACCATGGACAGGAATTTTATGTTGGGGCTTCAAATATTTGGTTTCCTTAGGATGCGTGCAAGCTCTTAGTGCAATTTTGATAACCGGATAGTATATGTTCTCAGAATCCTTTTTTTGGTGGGGTGAAGGTGCCTTTATAGAACCCTTAGGGTTTTGAAGAGAAAAGGGAGGTGGCAAGCCACAATTTCCAAGTGGTAATCCAAGTATGCAAAATGGAAGGGGTAGTTAGAGTGAGTCACCTAGGGTATCTCACTTAACTAGGGTGATATGGCTGCAAGTGGAGTGAGGTGTAAGGGAAGTCCCATGTGAAGGGATAATGGTGACATGAGTGTGTAAGATGTGGAAAGGTTAAGTGGTGAGGTGGCTAGAACACATGTATAGTTATTAGGTAAGGTATCCTAGGCTAATTTTCCATATTTATTGAAATATGGAAAATAGGATAATGTGCAAGAAAATATGCAATTGTATGACACAATTAGCTTGATACCCTAAGTTTGGGATGGTTTGTGTTGCTATAAATTTACCTTTAGTTTTGATGATGTACAAAATATTATGGTAAAATCACCAACCACATTTGGGAGTTCGGATGCCCAAGCGACTGTTAGCAATTCTTGTTGGTAGGAACTAGGCACTCTGGGAATTTGATACTCGAGTGATTTCGACGATTATTACCAAATGCGATTTGATTATTTTTTGCTTTAGTAACCTAATGGAAAGGGCTTAAGATAACCTTGTGCAAATTAACTTAAATAGATCCATACCCAAAAATTGAGGTTTCCATCTGATTTGATACCATATTTGATGATGTTGGATGATTGAATCAGTGTCCTTATGGTGAGCTTCCCATCTGAATGGATTGCATGAATTACCAGTCATTGCAATCACTAGGTGTGTAGGATAATTCACTAGTTAAGAGGATCACTTAATAATGATGATGATGATGATGTTTGTGATAATGCATGTGGTGATGTGATGAACATGATGAATTTGGTTTTTGTGAGAGGATATTTTTTTTGGCTAACCATGAGAGTATGGTCGCTTTTCCCTACAACCGTGCATCCATGGTTGGCACTGCCAATCACAAGTGCATGATTTTGTACACTTGAAAAATGTTGGTGCATGGTTACCACCACAAAAAGTGGTTGTAAATAGGGCATTGGCAGTTTTTATTTTTCATTTTTATAGTTGAGTTTCTCTGAGTAGTTGAAGATTGAGAGTGAGTGACGGAGATTTATGGTGAGATGAGTGGAGTAGGTGTGGCAGTGAAGGCTGGAGGCTCAAATGGAGTGGAAGCCAGAGTCTGTTATGCCAAGGTAGGTGGTCTAAACTCTTAGTTTGGTTTTATTATGTTTTTATTTTCATTTTTTTCGTTGTTTTTGTTCTTGTTTTGTGTTTTTGTGTTTTTTTTTACAATAAATGTGGAGCTTGTCCTTTTGTCAACTCTTTAGAATTCTAGACCATGCACATAATTGGATGAATAGGGAAAACCTTTCACTTTATGGCAATAGCAACTCATGACTTCGTCATTCCTAAGCTTCACAATGTTTTAATGTGTTTTGATGTGCGTGGTCCAAGAAGAAACTTGATTGACCAGGAACAACTTATTGCTTCTAAATATTGTTTTATTTTTAATGGAGGTTGCTCAAAACACTAGGAGTGGTTGAGTGATTGAAAACATTTGGATTTTTCTTATGGATTAATGTGCTATGTAATATTTTGTGATACCTTCGCTACAAGATTTTAAAAGTTAAAAAGTGCACACAAAATAGTCAGTGGTCATATAATCATTATTGCTAATGATTATACGATATCTATCCTACTTTATGTGAATCCTATAATCATCAAAATATCATAAGGAAAGCTACAAATTATTGCGATTGATGGAGTGATGAGTAATTTTTGATGTGAGGTGCCCTTGATTAAGGTAACAAGACATAGTAGACTAGTGATCATCCAAATTGACCAAATGATCCCTAATATGATGAATGGTATGAACAAATGCCTAAAATGCATCTATGTAATGCAAATGGAATGCATGGATGGATGTATGAAATGCTATGGATTTTTTTTTTGCCATGTATATGTACATATGTATAAACTGCACTATGCATAGAACGCCTTTAGGTGTATAATGTTTAATGGCTTAGGTTCCAATGTTCCCTCTAAATTTGCAAGTCTATATGTTCCTGGACCCAACTTCTACTTAACAATGTATGGACCTAACCAATTAGCCATGAATTTATCTCTCAAGTGCGACAATGCATTGGTGTTCTATTGATTCTCTTTAAGAACGAGATCTCCTACTTGGAATTCACAAGGATGGACTTTTGCATTATAGGCATGCTTGATGCGATCTTGATATACTCATAGATGTTCTAAGGCATTGATTCACCTTTCATCAAGGAGTGTAAGTTGGTCAAGATGTGTTTGTCTAGCTATGTCGTCATCCATGAATTCTTGTAATGCAACTCGTAAAGAAGGGATCTCAAGCTCAAGAGGTATGATTGCTTCGGCTCCATAGACCAATGAAAATGGAGTTGCCCTGGTTGGCATTCGGATGCTTGTTCAATAAGCCCATAATGCCAAGGGGAGTTGAGTATGCCAATCTCTATGGTTTTCTTTGACAAGTTTCTTGAGAATGGCTATCAAGGTCTTATTGGTCACTTCAGCTTATCCATTTGCTTGTGGGTAATAAGGAGTCAAGAAACTATGTTGGATATTGTACTTGTTGCATAATGCTCGAACATCCTTGTTTTTGAAAGACTTACCATTATCAAAAATGATCTTTGAGGGAATCCCAAAATGATAGATAATGTGCTGAAGTATGAACTCTGCAATTCGAGGTCCAGTCATAGTGGTCATTGGAATTGCTTCGACCCATTTGGTGAAGTATTCTGTGGTAGTTATGATGAACTTATGTTGTCCCAAAGAGGTAGGTGAAATTTTTCCAATCAAATCTAGGCCCCATTGTGAAAAGGGCCAAAGGCTTTGAATGGGCTGTAATGCTTGTGATGGTACATGAGTCAAATTGGCATGATGTTGATATTTTTGATATTTCTTCACATATTGACAATAATCATTTTCCATAGTGGGCCAATAATAACCCATGCACAAAATGCACTTTGCAATGGCCATTCCACTAAAGTGGCCACCACAAGTACCATCATGGGCTTCAGTTATGGCTCTTTGTGCCTCTACAGGATCTAGGCATCGAAGTAAGACTCCATCATAGCCACGTCTATACAACATGTCCCCCAAGAGAGTGTAACGAGCTACTTTTTGTTTGAACGTTCTCTTTTATATTTGTATCAAATCTGATGGGAGGGTCCCAAACTTGAGAAAATATCTTATTTGATCAAGGCAAGATTCATAGGGTTCCGTATGGATTAAACAAACACTCTTCTCACCTTCATATTCTGCTCATGCGATTGTAGATTTGGACATTGTTGTGATGATAAGCGGTTGGACTTCTCCATTTTTATTCTTTGGAATCAAGTATCCTAAAGAATCCATTGCATCCACAAACCTATTAGTCGAACGAGGCAAGTTGTCAATCTCGTACCAATCAAACTTTTCTAGCAATTTCATTGCTACTTCATGATATTGTTTCAAGACTGGCTCTTTACATTGGTAAGTTCCTTTCACTTGGCAAATGACAAGCTGGGAATCACCAAAAATGCTTATACGTTTAATACCCATAGCTAGTGTTGACTGAAGCCCCAAGATTAAGGCTTCGTACTCTACATTGTTATTTGTGCATGGAAAGTCAAGTTTGAATGATAAAGGAATTGGCATTCCTTTGGGTGTATAAAATATGACTCCAACACCTTGTCCTTTTTGCACTTTGATCCATCAAATAAGAGAGTGATGTCAACATCATCCTCAGGAGGGACTAGTTCTTCTTTTTTAGTGACGAAAAATATTGAATCATCTGGAAGCTCTATAAGAAGTGGTTGATCATTTGGAAGTGGAGCTTCTACGAGTTGATCGACTATCACCTGACCTTTGATGGATTTTTGGCTAATGAATTCGAGATCGAATTCCGTTAAGAGCATTATCCATTTTGTGGTTCGGGTGTTATTGTATGTGCGAGTCATCATGTAATGCAAAGGATTTTCTCTAGCTATGACATAGGTAGTGTTACTTAGCATATAATATCTGAGTTTCTTAGTGGTAAAAACCACTGCTAAGCACAACTTCTCAACATAAGCATATCTCATTTCATAACTCACCAATGTTTGACTAATGTAATAAATTACTTGCTCTTTATGATTCTCATTCTTTTGCGCAAGCATTGTCCCTAATGCAAAATCTATTACAAAAATATAAAGGTGAAAAGGGACTCCTGGATGAGGTGGTGTTAGTACTGGTGGTGAAGCCAGATATTTCTTGATATCATCAAAAGCCTCTTGACATTCTTTTGTCCAGGAAAAGGTCACCCCCTTCTATAGCAAGTGATTGAATGGCCTGCATTTGTCTGAGAGTTGTGCAATGAATCATCGAATGGATTGAATATTTCCTTGCAAACTATGCAACTCTTTAAGATTTGTTGGAGGTGGCATTTCAATAATGGCCTTGACCTTATCAGGGTCCACTTCAATGCCTCACTTGGAGATAATGAATCCTAGAAGTTTACCTGATGTGACTCCAAATACGCACTTCTTAGGATTTAACCTCACTTTGTGTTCAAGCAATCGATCAAAAACTTTTTCTAGTACTTCAATGTGCTCAAGATGTGTTTTGGATTTTGCAATAAGATCATCCACATAGTCTTCAATGATTTTGTGCATATAGTCATGGAAGATATACATCATGGCATGTTGATAAGTAGCTCCTACATTTTTAAGACCAAATGGCATCACCTTGTAACAGAAATTCCCCCAAGGTGTAGTGAATGTTGTTTTGTGTTGGTCCTCAGGATTAATTCGAATCTGGTTGTATCCTAAAAAACCATCCATTAAAGAAAGCATTTCATGGCCTACATAGGAGTCTACAAGTTGATCGATGTTTGGTAACAAAAAATCATCCTTGGGGTATGCTTTGTTTAAATCTCTAAAATTTGTGCATATGCGTACCCCCCATTCGGTTTACGAATGGGTACCATGTTTGAGAGCCACTCGGGATAATCAATGGGTACTATGAAACCCACATCTAATAATTTTTGTAGCTCTTCCTTGACAATGAGTGCTATGATAGGATGAATTTTCCTCAATTTTTCTTGAATGGTTTAGCTTCAGGAGCTAAAGTGAGGTTGTGGACCACCAAATTGGGGTCAAGGCCAGGCATGTCCTTGTATGACCATGCAAAAATCTCTTTCTTCCTTGTTAAAACATCAATCATACACTCTTTCTCTTCTATGGATAAATATTTTGCTATTTTCATGATTTGTGGATTATCTGCATCTTGACTCAGGTTCACATCAATGGATTCTTCAATAAGCATATGAGAACCTTCTTCCAACTGATGTGGAGTAGGGATGAGATGGATATCATCCTCCACATGCTCAAAAGACTCGGGTAGCACCTCCTCTACTTTGGTTTGAAAAATAGAAGCAGGTGAAGGTGAATATTGTTGAGGGATGTAAGCATTTGAAGCTCTTAGCAATTCTTCGGATAGGATGAATTTGACTATGGATGGCAGGGATGAAATCCTATCCATGGAGATAAGGCTAGCATCGATTGGAATCGGCTTCACCAAATCATATGGGTTACAGAGTGGGGTGAACAAGTCAACAAAAATCATGTTAACTTGGTGGAAATGAGGTGGTTATGATTTGAGGAGTGAACTATCTTGCTCACTCTCTCTAGGGTGCAACTAACCTATGGTGGGTGAATAATGATTTTGTGGATGCAACCAAGGTGGTGGTGGTAGATCTAGCTTAGGTCACTCATGCTCTTTATTGAAGTGAAATATGGTGTGATCTATGGGAAACATTGTAGTGTAACACTCATCTCTCTCGATGGGCTCTATAGGGGCCACATCCTCTTGGGGACCATAAAAAATGTGAATGATCATGTCTAGGTTTGGTCCCATTTCTTGAAATTCCTCAAAATCCTCATCGGAGATGTAATCATCAAAAATATAATCAATCATAGTTGTATGCAATGTAATCTCTGAAAAAGCCTCATGTAAATAAGGTGTAAAGTCAGGGTCCAAATACTCATCATCACTATCATCACTGGCTTCGCTCTCCTCATCCTCCTCTTTGGACTCTAAGGTGAGTCATTGAAATGTATGCTCGAAAGAGGAGTTTGAGGTTGATGGCCTATATCCTAAGCCAGAGTGATCATGCACTTCTCGATATTGGGGCTCAATGATGTGATGCGGACCCTATTCATGTCATCCAAGACCAAATCCCTGCCAGTTAACCCTACGAAAATATCGCAAGGGAAAATTTGGGTTGGATAGATATTCTAGGTTGGCACAAAATTCTTGTATGGGTTCCTCATTAGGAGGAGGTGGATTGGATGAAGAATCCACTCCCCCATATACAAAGTTGATTCTATTTGGCTCGGAACCCATTTTGTATACTACACCTATAGCTAAATGTGGGTCACATGGGTGACCGTAATCTCTGATAGATTGGATAGGTGGTGTAATTGTGACACTCTCAACTATGTACTCACCAATACCTAGATTGGTGAGATTGACTACAACTTGGGTTGGTTGGGATGTAGATGATTCAGGTGCTGAGGTGGATGCTTCAATGGTGGCTTGTGGCTCAGATGGAGGTAATGGTTCACTTGACAATGGTTCTTCTCGGATAGGTGACCCTATCTACGAGATAATGGGTGGCGAGGTTTGAGGTGGATTAGGTTTGATGGAATTGTTAGTGGTTGGTGGATTTGGTTGGGCTGAAAATGTGAAGGGTGTTTGCAAAGTGGGAGGTATGGCTAATGAAGATGATGGTTGGTTAGTGGGATGATCAGGTGTGATGGAAAAATGATATGAAGTGGATGAGGGTTGACTTGAGTTGATGCTTTGGGATGCAAAAGTAGGATCAACTATTGGCAAGGCCTCTGGGATGGGTGCTTTGGATGAGGTGTTGTTAGTTGGGGTGGTTCAAACAATGAGGGGCTAAATGGAGAGGTGGGTGGATGGAAGCAATGGCTCATATGGATTGGATATCAAGTTGCAGTACTTGAATGGCTTAGTGTCGGCTTGAATGCAATGGACTTTTCCCTCATGCACATATTTCAAACATTGGTGTAATATCGAGGGAACACACTTCATTTCCCTAATCTAGGGACGTCCAAGAAGTATGTTATATTGCATAGCCCCTTCCAATATGTGGAAGAGTACATGGATGGTCTTCACCCCCACTGTTATAGGTAGAACTACGTTCCCCATAGTGGAACACAAAGCATCATTGAAGGCCCATAGGGTGAAGGTGGATGTGGTGATATGGGATGATGGTAGGTTGAGATGCTTGATGGCTAGGGTGGTGATGATATTGATGGAGGAACCGGTATCAATGAGCACTCTCTTAAATGGTTTTCTATCAATATGAGCCACAATATGCAATGGAGGATCTGGTAATTCTGATGATATGCTCTTTTTCTCAAAGTCATAGAATGTTATTGAGGGTTCCATGCAATTTTGGACACTCCCCACAAAAGTGTTGAAGGCATTAGGATATTCTATTTGTAGTTTGATGGACTTTAGTATTTCCATCAATGCCTCATGATGTGGGGGAGATTGTTGTATGAGCTCATATATTGATAGTTTGGTTGATGCCATTCTTAGGCTCTAGGTCAACCAACTTCTTAAGGTGATGATTGGTCGAGATGGATGATTTGGATTATGAATGGGTGGAGGTGGAATGGTTGGGCCTAGTTGTATGGGCACACTAGGTTGTGCTACAGGAGTTGGTGCTACTTGGGTTGTCTCATTTTCTTGTGTGTGATTCATTTTTCTTTGCCCTTGGGTGACTACATTAATAGCCCCCACAAAACCTTGGTATAGTTGTGACACATGATTAACTTGATTAGGAGGAACTATAGAAGTTGATGCTCCCACTACTTTTTGATTTACCTCATGATGAGGTAATGGTGTTTGATATATTCCAAGGTTTTTATTTGGTTGGGCTAAGGGGTTATCAATCTTGATCTTTCCCATTTCAAGTAGATCTTGCACAATATTCTTAAACCCAAAGCAAGTCTTGATGTCATGACCTTTCTATCGATGAAAGATGCAATATATATGCTCTCTATAGTTTCTAGGTTTTGGCTTATTCGGATCTTCAAGCTTCATTTTTGGCAATGTGAAAGCCTGTGCATCATACAACTTTTGGAAAATGGATGAATATGGTTCAGGTAATGGGGTGTAAATGTGTTTGGGCCTGAATTGATGTTGTTGCCTTTCTATAGGTTGAGCTTGGTTCTGCAACTATTGTGGGGGTGGAACCACTTGATAATTCTATTGTTGTAGTTGTTGTTGTTGTTGTTGGGGTTGTTGTACTTGGACTTGGGCTTGTTGGATTTGTTGTGAAGGTTGGCCCAAGACTACTTGATTAACCTATCCGACCTTGGATTGGTCATGGTTATTCCCCTTTTGATTCTTGTTCTACCATTATTTCTTTTTGGGTTTGATCTTGCCCTCTTGAATCTTGATCTCTTCTATTACTCGGGCTTGGGTGAGTGCTTCTTTGAATGTTCTGTATTGTTGTAGTTGTAATAACAAGGAGATAGGCTTGGCACAACTCCTTGTGAAAATTCATGTTAACTCCACCATAGGGAGGGAGAATGGTAATTTGGTCATGATCGCCCTCCAATGGTTGCCAAAATCATAGATCGATTCATCATCATATTATCATAAATTCAGCAAATTGGTCAATGTGGTCTTCTTTCTAATGTTTAGGGAGAACCGCTCTAGGAATTGGTCCGCTAGTTGCTCGAAAGTATAAATACTTTGATGTGGTAAATGGTTGTACCAATCTAGGGCATCTACCCCAAACATCTAAGAAAAAGTATGGAGCATGAGTGCATCGTTGTTCTTGATTCTGAAGCACACATTAATGAATCCAATCACATGCTCTCGGGGGTCCTCATCCCCCTTGAATTTTTCAAACTTTGGTATTTGAAAGTCTTTCAGATAGGGTGGTGATGGTATCGAAGCATGAATTGGATGATTGAGTAGCTACCTTAGAGTAGGTTTTTGGTATTGCATACCTAGTGTTTGCATGGCTAGGCTATCAATCTAACTTTACAAAAATTGAAACTTTGGATCTTCTAGAGGGTTAAAACCCTGGTTGGTTTGCTATTGGTAATAATGTGCATTATTGGTGGGGTTTGGATGATGTGGGATGTTAGCATGAAATGGATTATGGTATGGTTGTTGATGATGATTTTGATGGTGATGAGGGGATGGAGGTATGATGGCATGCTGACTTGAAGAGTTAGCATACATTTGATGAAGTGGATTAGTGGCTATGGTTGTGGTTGGGGGATGCAACACCCAAGATGGATCTTGAGTGAAGAAGGTGTGTGGTTGAGATGTGGATGGTTGGTTTTTATTAATTCCCTATGACTATTGTGGGTGATTAATGCTTCGATTAGCATTATCCATGATCATTTGTTGTAATTGCAGGAAGGCTTGTTGCATGGCAATCATAGATGAAGATGGTATGGCCATGTAGGTGGTAGATGATGAGGTTGGTTGGGTGGCAACCATGTTAGTGGATGTAGGTGGAGGGTAAGTGGTAAAAGGTATTGCCATTGAATGGGGGATGTTATGATGTATGGGATCTATAGGTGCAGTGGATGGGATGGATATAGGGATCTATGAAGTAGCATTAACTGGTGCTTCATAGAGGGGGTTAGTACAAATGATATTTTGGTTTGGCAAGATGAAGGGTTTTTGGTTAGATGATGATGGATGATTATGGGCCATGGTGGCAGCAGTCGGTTCAAAGAGTGGATTCATGAAGACTTGGTTGGACTATTGGGTGTGGGAAGGTGGCTTCCTAATGGAATGAGGGCATGGTGTAGGGTGGAATGGTAAGTGGAGGCAATGATGGAAAAACCAAACTAGCTACATTTAGGTATAGCCTAACGGTGTCCATGTCCACATATGTGACATGACTATCTATTGGTGTAGGTGGCTCACTCCTAGGAGTCTTAGGGATGGTGGCATGAGTAGCCCTCTACATAATATCTATGTCTAAGATAGGGGCACCACTAGAGGGCCCAAAATTTAGGTTCAAGGATATAGTAGGGGCTACACTAACTTGCCCTACCATCGAAGTGTTAGGGGCCTAACAAGACTGAGATGGAGGCTCCATGGAAGAAGGCAACTGACTCTGAACTTGGGCTAACTTTTTGGCTTGGCTACGGGTTGTTACCATATGCTAAGGGTGGGATGAGGTGTAAAATATGAATGTATGTGTGTGAATGTGTAATGGAAGTACAAGCAAACAACATGTAAAGTAAATAAACAAACAAGTTTGCTCCTAAGTTTTTGCAAAGTTTGATTTTTTTTTATTTTTGAAATTTTTTTGGTAAAAAGAAAAAATGATGTGCAAATGTTTAACCCTAAAATGAATCTATGGATTTCACCTAGATGCTCTCACACACTAACCAAGTGATGAAGTCCGAGTTGTGAAACCCACCAGGACTTGGTGATGAAACCCAAATCCGATGAGGGAGCCTAGGTTCTACCGACCCTCACCTAGTTCACCGTGGGCAATGATACACCCTTCAAAGAGGAATGCGTGCTATTTTCCATGGCTACGATGGTTCTTGGATTGGCCTTGGCCAAATAATAGGGTAATCTATTAGGGGTTGGTGGTGAAGTTCAACCTTTGCCAATGTTCACGTGCAAGTGTGTGAAGGCTTCGTTTATTATTGTGTAATGCAAGCTAACATGCAATTATGTTTATTGCCTAAATGCAGAAAGTAGAAACATACAATAGTAGATAAAAATAGATCAAGGGCTGAATGGCTAATTTTAGGCAAGATCTATAGAGTTTTTGAAATATAGAGCCAACCATCGATGGGCGGTTAGGTCTGGTCAACCATGACTACGCGGTTAACCAACCGCACGTACGTGTTTGGGAGTTCCCAACCATGGACCCATGGTTCCAATTGTATGCTATAAAATAAGGTAGAGTAGGTTTGAAACCCTAAATGATCTTAGTCTATTCCTAATCAGGCTATGCAGATGCTCTAATGATTAAACTAAAATGCAGATTCTTTGATTTGCTTTTTTTAAGTATGCCTAGCCTAAGACCTAGATGCAAACAATGGCAAACAAGGACAAAGACTCTTAGTTAACCTAATGTAATTCTAAAGTGAAAGAAAATGGAAGGAGGGTTTTAGATGTATGAACCTGCTATCCTTTCATTGCTCCTTCCAATTCTTCAATCATCGATCTATGGTTTTGTAGTGCTCCAACCATCGGTGCATGGTTCCATAGAAGTCCAACCATTGATGTGTGGTTCGTCTGATCTATAATCATGCACTCATGGTTTCTTAGGCTAGGGCTGAACTAAAATGGGCTCTGGATCCATCGATTTTCAATTTCTAATCTTTACATGATCGAGCTCCAAAAACCTGCAATCATAGAAAACATATATCAGTAATAGATTTAAGCAAGGCAATGACAAATAGAACCCTTAGGGGGTCCCACCATGATCACCATTTCTGTAGCCAAAAGAACTGAACACAAAAATGTACTAAATAGAAAAGAGAAGATTGCAATATGTAAAATTATTTTCTTTTGTATTAATATAGGGGAGCTTGAATCTCTCGATTTTACAATGCTTTTTGATTTACCCCAAATGTCTTGGGGGTAATGTTACAATGATATATCTCTCTTCTGAATACAATGATTTGATAATGGGGGGTATCTTCCAACTCTTCAACAATCTACAATGTGTTCTTTGCTCCTCTACTACAGCTTCAAGGATGAGTGGGCTTTTGGTATCCAACAAGGGGACCACTCCAGCTTCAACAACTCTCCAAGTACCTGTCTCCTACACACATGACAAAGCAAATAAGGGTTAGTAGCACCTATTGATCAAGATATAAAATACTACTGTAAACCCTAGCTATAGAAACATGAAATATGGTGCAAAAAATAGAAAAATAAAACTAGATGCCTTGCTAAAAATCAATTTTACCAATCTGCTTGTCGTGCTTTTCTAGTTCTGAGCAACCATGGATGCACGGTTCTAGCTGGTTAACCATGGATGGGTGGTTAGGAAACCATGCAAAAGTGGTTTTTGACTATGTAATCATGGATGGGTGGTTGAGGTTGAATGGTAGAAAGCTCCAAAAGGGGTACTTTGAGGCTTCGAATCTCTGGTTTCCTTGGGATGCGTGTGAGCTCTTGGTGTGATTTTGGTAGCTTGATGGTATATGTTATTAATCTCCTTTGTTTGTTTGATGGGGTGAAGGTGCCTTTATAGGCCCCTTAGGGTTTTGGAGGGAAAAGGGAGGTGGCAAGCTAGGATTGCCAAGTGGCAATCCAGGGTTACCAAATGGAAGGGGCAGTTAGAGTGAGTCACCTAGGGTGTCTCACTTAACTAGGGTGATGTGGCTGCAAGTGGAGTGAGGTGTAAGGGATGTCCCATGTGAAGGGACAAGGGGGACATGAGTGTGTGAGATGTGGCAAGGGATGGGGTAGTGAGGTGGCTAGGACACATGTCTAGTGATTAGGTAGGGTATCCTAGGCTGATTTTCCAGATTTATTAAAATCTAGAAAATAGGATAATGTGCAGGATTTATACACCTAAGTTTAGACTTAGGTATATAATTTTATTATGCAGGGTTGTGATGTGGGATGCAAAATGTGGTTTTGTGGATGCCTAGGTTTTGGTGTCTATAGAAGGTTTAGGAGGAGTACTCTCTCAAGAAGAGTTAGTAGTAGAATATACTTCAAGGAAGCTCAAGAAATATGAATTTAATTATGCTACACATGATTTAGAGCTAGCTACAGTGGTGCATGATCTAAAGGCCTGGTGTCACTACTTGTTGGGGAGGCCCTTTGAATAAAAAATTGACCATCAAAGTTTGAGGCATATAATTACCTAACCTGTACTCAATGCGAGATAGAGAAGATGGATCGAGTTTCTCGCTGAGTATAACTTTAAAATTGAGTACATAAAAGGGAAAGCAAATAAAGTGGTTAATACTTTTAGTAGAAGGAAACACATAGCATCCATAACTAGAAATCATATGGATCTGATGTATCAAGTGAGGCAAGAGCAATCTTAGGATGAGTATTACCAGGAAATTTGAACTAGGATGGACAGAGACCCCGAGGGTAATAAAGAATTTAGCATAAGACATGAAATTTTGTGCTACAAAGGTAGAGTCATCATAACAAAAATGGGTGGTTTAAGGAAATTAATAATGCAAGAAACCCATAGATCTTGTTATTCTGCTCATTTTAGAGGGCTCGAAATGCGGGAAAACATGAAAATAAACTTATTCTGGGTAGGAATGAAGAAGTATATCACTGATTTTATCACTCAGTATCTTGAATGTTAGAAATTTAAGGTAGAACATAAGCACCCTACAGGACAATTACATCCTCATGATGTAATTACTCAAAAATGGTAAGTCATATCTATGGATTTTATATTAGGGTTACCCAAGACCAGGTATCAACATGATGCAATCCTTGTGATAGTCGATAGATTGACTAAGCTTACATATTTTATATCCAAAAAAAATCAAGGATGATGCTGAAGTAGTAGCTAACAGATTTTATAGAGAGGTTTTTCGATTACATGGATTTCCTAAGGTGATCATTTCAGATAGAGATTCCAAATTCACTTCTAAATTTTGGAAATCCCTGCATCATGCAGTGGGCACAAAACTAAATATGAGGTTGACATACCACCCTAAGATAGATGGTCAAATTGAGTGGGTAAACTAAGTACTAGAGGACATGCTTCGCATGTACTGCAGGAATCACAAGTCTCATTGGAAAGACTACCTACATCTTGTAGAGTTTACCTAAAATAATGGACACCACTCCTTGCTGGGAATGGCTCCTTTCAATGCCTTGTATGGGCGAAAGTGTAGAACACCATTATCTTGGGATAACCTAGAATATCGAGTTGTGATTGGGCAAGAAATGGTTAGAGAAATGGAGGATCAGTTAAAGGTAATCAAGAAAAGACTTAAAGAAGTTGTTGATAGGCAAAAAAGTTATGTTGATTTAAAGAGAACTCCAAGAGAGTACTCTATAGGTGACAAAGTTTTTTTAAGGGTGAAACCAAAAAAGAGTGCTATCAAATCCACAAATTTGGATCCTTGGATTGTGGGACCCTTTGAAATTACTAATAATATTAGCTTGGTTGCATACCGACTTGCTCTACCACAAAACTTGTTAAATATCCATGAAACCTTCCACATATCCTTGCTTAGGAAATATGTTGCTGACTCTAAATATGTATGGGATGTTTTTAAATTTTAGATGGCAGATCCATAGGCTATTAAAGTGATGCTAGTAAATATTCTTGATATTCGTTCTAATTCTATGTGAAATCAGACTCTTGGACAATGTAAGGTCTAGTGGGACCAATTATCACAAAGAAATACCACTTGGGAAAAAGTGAATGATACACAAAAATATTTTTTCTTCTTGTTTTAAAATATATAATGTAATAATTTTTATTTTGTAAAACTGGAAACACCCAAGACAGTGTTTAGTCCTAGGGGGTAGGATGTCATGACCCTCCTTGGAAATATTTTTGGTACAAAGGAACACTGTATTAATTGATGATGCTTTAATACCTAGTTTGAGAAATTCAACAAACTATGTGATGTTTAGTTGATTTGGAAGAGCATGGTACTGCTGACATATTACCAAATGTGCAGTATCAAATACACTCATACATGAAAGAAGTAGAATCGTCCACGAGAAGCGGGGGTGGTTGAGGTTGTTGAAATGATGATTAAGGCAACTCGGGGGTAACATTGATGTATACCTTCATATAGGCATGCACTATCGGTTAGGGATAATCATCAATAGCTAGCCACCTGAGATGTGTGACTGAGTTGACAAAAAGACTCCCTCCTTGTTTGTTGCATATGTTTGATTATCTTTTACTTCATCACTATATGCATTGGTGGTTTTGGAAATAAAAGCATGCATAATTTGGTTGCCTTTGAAAGATCTTTGTTTTATTAAAACCTCTTACTCTCTATTTTATAAATAATAGAAGTTTTATTTTAAAATGATAATAGAGTTTCATTTTATAAATAATAGAAGTTTTATTTTAAAATGAAAATAAAATTTCATTTTAAATAATAGAAGTTTTTTTTTAATGATAATAGAATTTCATTTTACAAATAATAGTTTTATTTTGAAATGATCATGTAATTTCATTTTATAAATAATAAAAGTTTTTTTTAAATGAAAATATAGTTTCATTTGGAGATAACGAATCATTTAAAGGAGATTTTGAATGATATTAAATACTTTGAATCTATTCTATTCTCTAGTTAATTTGAATCTACTTCATATAAAATGAGATTTTATTCAAAAGTAGATAAGGTACTGGGAGGAGAAGTTTCTCGTCATCATCTCCTTAAAGACGAATTTTGGAGAAGTGGGAAAAAGGTTTTTAAAACTCAAAATATCATATTTACTGCCAGAAGGTAGATGAGATGTTAATGGTGGTCAAAGTTGGTGGTTGATGGAGAGACATGGGCAAATGGAACTTCACTCCATATGAAGAGAAGGAAGGAATGGGTAAGGGTTTTTGTGTGGAATCACGGTGAAAGGATGAGGATCAAAATGCAAGAAAAGGAATAGGATGCCTACGGGATAGCACCCCAGAGAACTAAGATATCACAAAGGTTATCAGGTTGATTTATATGTCTATTATCTTCCATCCCTTGAGACATATTTGCTTTTATATTCTTGCAAGGCTTGGTTGATTAGGGATGTCACTTTTCTCGATGTCACTACTTGTGCTTGTTAATACTAGGTTTACTGTTTGGTACATAGAGCCTGAGCTCTCTACATCACCTATGTTGTTTCCTTTAAACCTGGCTTGGAGTACCCTGGACTACCGTGAGCTATTTAACTCACTTTATTGCATCAGCCTCATTGGGGAGGGGTTGTGCTCTTTTGTTATACCTTCGATAGAATTTTAGTGAATGATGGACTTGTAACCTTCCTCCTTCATACCTTGTTGTCGAGAGTAGTATTTTTAGTTTGGAACCAGGTATTTTGGTGCTAAGAACACTAGCACTGTGATTCCAGATGAAGAAGTCCCATATTTTGTTAGTTCGAGCCTTGTAAACCACATCACCTTGTTGCTTCTCATCTATTAGATTTGTTAGGTAAGGGTTGACCACATTTATGTCAAGATGGCTAACTATGAGCCACACTCCTTGTGTGTTTTTTTTCTACTTCTCTCCCAATCGTTGTTGAATGTCCCAAAAGGGGATGGGTGTTTTATATAATTTGGCAAACCTCCATATTCCCATAGTCATGGATGTGTTTTCACCATAAGGTATTTCTCAAGGTTGGTACAAAACCTCTACTATAACCCACCTTTGTGCTATCATCCCTCTATCTAAAGGATAGTTGTACGCCTTGTAACCGTATGGGGATTATCACCGGTAAATTCAGGAGCATCACGTGTTGAGTGGTGGCTCGACCTCTTTTGTTTGGGCTGACTGTAGCTTCGAATGAAACCCTTAGTAGGTCTATTGCATCTTCCTATATGTCATATGATCCACTATCATGTTTGTGAATCTGCATGTTATTTTTTAGTTGTTGTGTGACACTCTAGTTTTATAAAAAGTAATGTGATTTATTTAAATAATTGAGGAATGGAACTTCATTATTTTAAGTAAAAGTAATGTGATTTATTTAAATAATTGAGGAATGGAACTTAATTATGTTTTATTTTTATTATTTAGAGGTAAGGGGCTCTATTTAGTGAAAGTAAATAAATTATGTTTTATTTTTATTATTTAGATGTATGAGACTCTATTTAGTGAAAGTAAATTAATTATGTTTTATTTTTATTATTTAGAGGTATGGGACTCTATTTAGTGAAAGTAAAGGAAATGGTTATGAATTGAAGTAGTATGAATTTGATTTATGGAAATAAAGGAACCTAATTTATGTAATTATTAAATATATGGGACTTTAATTTATTGAATAAAGGATGAAAGGATTGATTAAAGTATAACATGTGATCTATTTGCATTAGTTGAAGAATCTCATTGGGGTAATGAGAGGGGAATATGAAAATAGAGATTTTTATTGATATCAACTATGCAATAGATGGTTAGATGCTTTGATTTAATTTGTATATTTGCAATTTGGCAAATAAATTAGTAAATACATTTAGAAGCATCACTATGATGGAACCGTGAGTGCCTTTATCCCCTACTATCCTCAAATGATTGATGAAAAGTGAAGAAGGACCAAAGAGGCAGATGGAACCATTGCACCAGTTTGTTCTCTACTTGTAATAATTTACTAAAGCTTTAATAGATATGAATTATGGGGATATTTCCCTAATTAAATTGATGTAACATATTATTCTTTAAGGTTATGGAGGATTTACCATACTTGCTTATATGTAATAATTGCTTATCGGTTGAAATATGTACCTTTAAATTACCATTTTGGATTATCTATATTTTATATTTCAACTCTTTTCAATTAATGTTTATCTTCTTTAAATATTACTTCCTTTTTAGTATCCTTTGTATATTTTATGAATTATGGTTTTTGTTAGATTTAGTATCTAGAACTATCCTTGTTTTTCCTTGCTAATCATTAGAAACTTAAGTAATGAGTTCTAGGGTGAACATAGAGGATGACCTAAGAGAATTGATACCCCTTAGGTTGAACATAGGTGACCTAAGGGATTAAGACCCAATAGGGAGAATGATAACTAAGTTTAGGGAAAGACTACATCTGAGTTAAGATAGCTCTTCATGGAGATGAGATGAATAGCTTACCTCACAATACGCATAGTATACCTACACAGATTAACTTTTGTATGGTATGGTGATGGGTGTATACCTTCGATTGATTGAAGGTGATAAGTTTAGCTCATAAAGAATGATGAGAGGGATAAACTTATTTGTGGTAACACATCATACATCTACACAACTAGATTTTTATTAGCGTATATAGTGAGATGTAGCTCTTCGAGAAACTTAGGGGATTTAAAAAATAGATCATTTAGAATTCGGTTAGGGGTTTACGAATCCCTCTCTTTAGTAAAAAAAAAAATATTTTCTTTTCTGTATGTTTTCTTATAGCTAAATTTTGGGTCATTACACATTTGGAATGAACTTCATTCTTTTTTCCCTCAATTTTATTTTGCTTAGCAAGACTTTTGTTTTTCTCACAACCCAAGGCTTCATTCAAACCTGATTATAGGCTTATTTATAGTTGATGGAAAGGTCTCTCCAAGATAGATTCATTAAAAGCCTTATTTACTTTTGTAAAGGTCTCCTTTGACATGTGGTGCTCCAAAATTTGGGTTACTAATTGTTTCCAGTCTCTTTGTGAAAATAGAAGCACTCGTGGATCAGTTCAAATCTTCCAATAGCCTATTAATATACTATTGACTATTTGTTGAATCCAAAATTCTATTTTACACTATTTTGCAGGGAATACTCAGCTAAACTACCCTTTGGGAAGTAGAGAACCACGTACACTTGATAGATTCAGACCAATAACTTCTACCAACTCCACCAATAGCATAGGACCACAAGTTAGATATTTTTCTCCTTATTTTTTAGCCTACAACATCATCATACCTTTGCTTTATTTATCATAGTTATTTTAATTTCATATCTTAGTTGTATTTCCATCCTTTACCATAGTTGTTTTTCCCAAATCCCTTTGCACAATAGTTTTCATTTTCTTAGTTTACTTGTTTTTATTACCTTAAGTGTTTTATTTTCACTAGCTTAGTTACTTTCATTTTCCTAGTATAGTTATTTTCATTTCCTTAGAATAGATGCTTTCAAGTTCGTTAGCATAGTCCCTTAATTCTTTAGCATAGTTGGTTTTCTTTTCCTTAGATCAATTTTCTTTGCATGTTCTTTATCATAGTTGTTTTAATTTCTCTAGCTTAGTTGCTTTTTATATTCCTCATCATAGTGGCTTGTATCCTTTTAGTATAGTTATTTTCATATTTCGTATCATAGTTTTTTTCATCCTTTTAGTCTACGTGTTTTAATAGATTTAGCATAGTTGTGCTATTAAATTCCTTAGAATAGTTGTGCTTTTTAATTACTTAGCATAGTTTATTTTCATCTTTCCTATCATAGTTGTTTTCATTTCTCTTGCATAGTTGATTTCAAATCACCTAGTATACTTGCTTTCATATTTCTAGCATAGTTGCTTTAATTTCCATAGCATAGTTATTTTTCCTTGCCATAGAATAGTTCATTTTCTTAGAATAGTTGTCTTTCATTCCTTTATGCTTGTTTTTTCATCTCTTTAGAGTAGTTGCTAGTAATTTTCTTGTTTTTGAGTGCCTTTATTATTCCCATAAATAGGTTCATCATCATCATTTGTATCACTAGCATAACTTTTTGTTCTCATCATTTAGTTTAGGTTACATCATAATCAGTCATCCAATTAGCTATAGTTTTCATCTACAGTTCTTTCATCATTTTATAAATTTTCTCATACTTTCTTCTTCCTTGTAATCTCCCTTTAGGTTCAACTACTTTCCCTTATTGGTTAGCATTCCAAATTGCCCCTACCGCCTGCTAGATATCTATTGGTTAGCTTTGTGGACTGTCTAGATCCAAAATATAAAGACTAGGGTCAGTTTACAACCCTCCATTTTTAACTTTATTGATTCTTTCACTAGTTTAGGTTCCTATTTTATTCTACAAATATCTCTTTCTTCCACCTCCTCCCCCCATTCCTCCAAGTTTAGAGTTATCACTTTCCCTCTTCTCTAGCATAGATTAGTTTTCCAATTCATTGTTTTCTAGAATAGGATTCTTTACATGTTTTTCCTTGATTTCTTAAATTAGATGTGATCTTGCTCTTTTTTTTCTTAGAATAATTTTTATTTTCATGACTCGTTTGGTTCCCTAGGTTAGATTTATTTTCCTATAATTTATTTTCTTTCATAGTTTAGTTTTTTCATTCCATGTCACGTTCTTTGCTTTACTAGGTTAGTTTTTATTTCAGTTCATGTTATTTTCTTTCTAGGTTAGCTTTTCTTTCCATGTCACGTTCTTTGTTTTTATATATTTGTTTTTATTTTATGTCATGTTATTTGTTTTCCTAGGTTAGGTTTTATTTCATGTCATGCTACTCAATTAATCACTATCATTTAGGTGTGTGTGAATCCTCACCACCTCATCAATCACTTTGGGGACCATGGCTATATCATTGCCATCCCCACCAATAATTTAGATGCATGTGAGTCCTTACCACCTAGTCAATCACCATAGGAATCAAAATTCTATCATTTCTACCCCCATCAATCACTAGCATTTTTTTTTTATTAGAGTAACTTTCATCTCATGCACTTGCCTTTGCTTTCTTAGACATAGATTTGTTTTTGTGTCATGTATTTTACTTTCTTAAATTGCATTTGCTTTCATGTTTTTTTTGTTGCAATTTATTTTCATTAGACTATAATTTACTTTCTAAGAGTCGTTCACTCTTAACATTTTGTGTTGTATTCTAGATAGTCAACAAGTATTCTAGATCAGTACTGGCATTTAGTGCAAGTATGCTTTTGCATCTTGCATATTTAGGAATAAATTTTATTGCGCATTACAAGTAGGCATCTCTAACATAACCAAAACAAAAAAAACATCCAAAATCACACACACTTGCAAAATTTTGTCATAATATTTTGTAAGGAAAATCAACTGATGACATCAGACTTCATCCCCAACCATTGGTTGAGCCCCTAGATACCCTAGTTTAGATTGCATAGTTTCCTAGATTTCATCACGTGGAAAATGGTTACCCTTTGGGACTTATTCAGGGTAATATGAGGTTAGACTTATTCATGGGGCTTAATAATCAATTAGTGTGTAGATATCATTTTCGACCAAGCCTGATGAGGATGAAGCAAAATCTAATTGGGCCATCATAGGTTTTGGATAGTATCACCATTTTTTAGAGGTTCCTTTTTTTTCCTTTAGGATACCCGGAGCTAACCCCACCCTAGGAAGCCTTTTCAACCATTTGTGTACCAATTATTCATAAAAGGAGTGGGCATGAACATACCCTTGTAGATACTACCCCATACATCCTTTTGTAGATCTTAGAGTTAGGATACATCAAAACACATAAAACCAAAAAAATACAAAAAACATAAACTAAATGATCAAAATATCCCAAAATTTGATCAAACCATACCAAAAACATAGAAAATAACATCACACACCAAACACACATTTATGTGAATATCCATAGTACTGCTCCTTCACCAAATCCATCAAACACTACCACCAAAAACCTCTACAATACCCAAAGAATCCATTCTTTACATTCTATCTTACCTTTAGCTACTCAAGGTCTAGATGCGCATCCAAATTAGATCCCAAACACATCATCCTATGGAGCATTTTGGGTAAATTCCCATCCCACCACAACTACTCCAACCCATTTGGAGGATATACCTCTCATCCTATCTAGTCCCGTTTCCACAATATATCATCTTCCATGTCCACATACTGTGACCCATTATTGGCCCTCATGTTCTAACTTAGAGCTAATTTCTTAGGCCACCTCCACCACTCTAATCAAAAACCCTCCTAAGAGGATCACTTTTTCCTCTTAGCATCAATCCACCTCACCCCTTTCATCTATTCTTCCAACATCATCTCTCCCCCATCTTCTCTCAACACCATCCTTTCCCTCTCTTCTCCAACACCCCATATTTTATCTTATACCATCCCTATGGTCTAGTACCTACCAATTCACCACCCATCCTATCCCCTTCCCCCACTTATACCTTATCCATGTTCTCATCCCTACTAACATAACCTAACCATGATGACAAACCACCCACACATATTCTATTACCTTGGACTCTACCTTCAACTGCTCTAAAACCAATATCATACCGACTCACAAACCTTAATATACAACCAAGTCATCAAGGAACCTCAACATTAGCCTTAAAATATTTTTTGATTGAATCTTCCTCCACTCAACCTTCTTTGTCTCAACTTTCCAATCAACTTTAGCATCCTCATCATCCACCTCATCCCTAGATGTCACTATCGAAACCTTTGTTGACCACCATCCAAAACTTATATGATGCAAAGGTTCTCTCTTTACCTAACATACGCCCAGTGCAAACCAACACATCCAAACCTAAATGGTAGAAATAAAATTACTATTATGTCTACAATTGTCAAAAGGATCACGATATTAAGGATTGTTGATATTTTAAGTATCTAGTACAAGATCTACTAGATCACAAGGAACTTACCATCTTCTCAACATGACCCCCCTTTGAATGGCTCCATCCTTCCTCAATATCCTCTTTATTACTTGACTTATTTCACCCATCTACATATTACACATAACCATCAATAAAATTCATTCACACCAATTGCACCTCATCACAATTCACCTTATCATTTGAGTGGATGAAATTATCTTATCAATGTTGTCATGATATTGATAAATATTCAAACACCCATTCTTTGCATTGACATATGTCTAAGAACCTTGTATGAGATTATCATTAACCCTACTCTATAGCGTCAAAATATAGAATTTGTCTCCTCAACACAAAATCCAATCAAATCCAACTTGGTATGCTTTAGGCTTATTATTATTTGGTTACTCACCCATCATACTTCAATGAATCCCTCAAATTGTCATAAGAATACCTACCAATGGTCAAATCAGCTTGCCAAATCACATGTGCTCAACAATCTATCAATGACAAGGTTCAAAGATACCCATCCCTTCCATCACTGGGACATCTCACATTGATCATGATTTATGATAATCTTATATCTCTTGCTCAAAGTGTCACTCCCATCCATTTACATCCCTCACCAAAAATTGTCCCCATACCATCATTCACCAATTCTCCTCTATCTTCTTCTTCTTCCACACCTTTTTTAGACTCCTTCACCTCTTCTTCTTTGATAAATCCCATGTCATAGTAGCATGATCTCACTTTGAGCAGCTATGTACCCATGGTTGGTTTCTTTCCCTTATATCCCCTTCTTTCCTTCCTTCACCTTCCTTCTATTTATTTTCCCTCTTTCTCTTCCCTTCCTTTCCTCATCCTTTTCACCTCCTCCAACCTCCCTTGTTTTATCATTCTTCTCCCCCTCTTCAAATCCTTGTAGTGACTGGGAGAGTCCACCCTCCTTCCACACACTCTTACATTCTAGGGGAGTCCATCCTTTTCCTAATCCATCATCCAACCTAGGGGAGTTCATAATATTTTTTCCTCCTCCTTTGGTCTAGGGGTAAGTTGTAATCCCTTCCAAACCTCCAATTTTATCACATCCCATAACTCCCAACTCCTCATATCTTTCCTTAATCATTCTTATTTTTCATCCAATTATTATTCAACATGCTTCAACTTCATTTTCATCCAATCATTATTCAACATCCTTCAATTTCATTTTCATCCAATAATTCTTCAACATCCTATCATCTACCCTCATTCATTCCTACTGCCTTATTCATAACCATTCCTTCTTGACTAAGGGGGGTCACTCCTCCTTCCAGTCAATTTTGCACCTACAAGATTTCACATTCCCTCCATGACATCCATTTAATTGTAGTTCATCTCTTTATTGCATTTATCCATCCCATTCTTCCATTACAGTCCTGCATAATTCTTCTAGCATGCTAATTTTATCTCATTTTTGGCTTCGTGCATGTATCTTCTTTCATCTCAATTAGTGTACATATTGTATCAAATTTTGTCTCACATTTTATTTTTTCTCTTTGTCCATCATGTTATGTTTTGTTGTGTGTTAGATCAGTTTTTCCATTGTCTTGTAACCCATTATCTCTCATTTGTTTGTTCATCACATGCCCCTCTTTGTTCCCTCTTCCCACTAACTTAGATTTCTCATACATAGGTATTATTTTAGTTATTCATCCACACACAGTATTCTCATCAACCTTTGTTGAATATCATCAGCTCTCAATATTCTCTAGCCCTCCCCTGGTTACCTCAAGCTCTCTCTTGGACCATGCACATATTTCACATATTAATCATATTTTGAGTCCATGGAATCCAAAACCATGCATAGTTCTCACCATAAAGTAAAGGGTTTTCCCTGCTCATCCTATCATGTGCATAATATGAACCTAAGGATCTAATAACAAAAAACTTCATTATTCATCATGGATTCTTTGTTATTTTTTATGCCTCCATTGGGGTATAGATTTCTGTCTAGTATTGGAGCTATGTTAAAGGATTATGAGGTTATCTCCATTGGGGCTATAGATACTATAAATTCCTAGCTAGAAATCAATTACATTGAAGGATTATGAGGCTATCTCCATTGGGTCTATAGATGTTTGACTGGTAGTGGAGTATGCCCTCAATGTGGTCATATGTCTATCACATTAGCAACATTTTGTAAAGACCTTTGACCACTTATGAATGAGCTAGCTTACAATGGATT
The DNA here is from genome assembly GCA_028583015.1 of Wollemia nobilis. Taxonomy (NCBI): domain Eukaryota; kingdom Viridiplantae; phylum Streptophyta; class Pinopsida; order Araucariales; family Araucariaceae; genus Wollemia; species Wollemia nobilis. Next base: position 5,953,032 of record JAQPPZ010016925.1, on the reverse strand, counting down.
GAATGACAATTGGTTAGTCCATCCTTGCTCAAAATTGAAAATGAACCTCATTGCACACACTCTGGTCCTTGAGTGACTCGACTTTCTAAAATAGTCTAGGTCTCTCTAGATGCTCGAATAGCTATTAAACAAACTTGATTGGTACTGCTAGGATGTTTTTCATGAAACACTTCTCAAATCTAAAATTTGTACACCACTTGGGGTAAAACTTTACTTGTAGCTCTTTATCACTCATTATACACATGTTTTCATCTTTTTGTTTACATTCTATCCCATCCCTCATTTATTATAGTTTATTACGACCATTAACTATATTCATTCTTATCTCATGTTCAGTGTCCATTATGATTACCCTCTTTCATGTTATATCGTTATGTTCTTGTGAATATCTGTATATCCTGCATGGCACTTTGAAGATGGATTCGACGGTATTTGTGTGCATAGCAAAATCTTTTTGGGGGAGGCTGACAATGACAGTTGGAAGTAGCACCAATAAATTGCAGGTTTAGGAGTAGGTGTATGGCCATAGCCATGAAATGACTTTTATTATGCATGTTGTAGATAGTTTAATATACAGCATCGCAAGGATGATATGGTCAACACAAACGGGATTGAAAAGTCCAAGATCGGATTCGGACTGGACTGAGGGAATGTACTGAGGTAAAGACGTGAACCACGCAAGAGTGCCATTATCAGGAAGTTATCGGAGTACAAGGAGTTACCAGAACACACAGCGCAACATCACATCCAAATATCAGTTAAGTAGTGTGGGCAGTGGAAGAGAAGGTTATCTCTTGTGATAGCATCCCGTGAATGATGATATTCAATACAAATGGTGATAAATCGATAGCTAACTAAGACCCAAGAATTCGAAAGCGGCAAGTTTCGAATAGAAAATGCAAAATCAATGGGAAGTGGCGGCAGCGTAGATGGTGGTTTTCGATACACTAACAGGTGCTGTCAGAGAAGTGGTAGGCCTGGTGAAACCATTTTAAAGAATAGCTATCGGATGTATGCATATGACAAGGAGGTCCACTTGGCAATGATGAATTTGAAATGGTACAACATCACGCAGTGGAAGAATATCTGGTAAAACATCGAAGAGCAGGTGTAGGTACCGAAATCGACGGATCGGCATGGGGGACACGACAGGGAGACCATAGTTTGGGTAACATGAACGCCGGTTCACACGGATAAGCAGTGGCGTCATAGAGCGCAGTAGAAAAGAGATGCCAAGACCCCGACCTAGACTGTCGATGAGGATTTCAAACCCTAGTAAATTATTTTATTTATTTTTTTTAAATGTCAACCAATGATGAAGAGCCCATAGTGCTTAAACAAATCCATTTATTATGGTAATGTGATGGCAAAGTTAATATTGCATAAATTAGGGCAAGGAGTTCATATGCTTTTAAAAAAGGCAAAGGGTCAAGTTAAAATATGGCCGAGGCATCGATGGTGGATCAAATAATAGAAGTAAGAGCACGTGACAAAATTTTGTCTTTGCATATTCCAAGGGAGATATAAGTGCATGTGGTGCTATGTTTATAGGGAATGGCCATGTTGCAAATTAATTTTAAATGTTAAGGTTTAAAAGAAAAAAAAAAAACTATATGATCGGACGTTAAAAAAAAAGAAGTGTAATGAAACCGCCTAATGAGAAGAAACGAATGGTCTTAGAATACGAAACAGAGGAAGGCGAAAATAGCGAACCCAAAGAATGGAAGGTGAAAAACGGAGAGGCAAATTTGAAAACTTAAAAAATGTAGACCCAGACAGTTTGCAGGGGCTGCATATTTGGAAGGTCACATGCTGCCAGAATGTAAAATGACAGATTTTTCTTAATGCCAAAGCTTTTCTCATAAATTTTAAGCTTTGTTAGTAAGAAAGAATGAGATTTATTATGCATGCTCAAATTTAATTGTCCATCTTTCCCCTTTTCAGATTTTGGATTTGTAGATGAAGTTTATGCAATTATGTTTTGGTTACTTGATTTGAATGTCTGAATCTAAAAGTTTTATTTTGAACCCTAGGAGCTAGCACTCAGTTTATTTCGGTTGCGCAAGTTTGTGGGTTGAATAAGCTGGGTTGAATAAGCTAGGTTGCATGTATGAACTTCTCACATATTCGGTTTTGCAGGATGGGGTGCTATCAAACTGATGGAGCTTTGCATTTCTGCATTTTCAGCATTTAATTTACTTCAGATTTTCATTTTTTCAAACTTTTATTTTCAGAATTTTTTCCTATTTTCGGACATTAAAATAAACATTAAAAGTTTTTCAAAACCCAAAAATAATTGTATGGCTGCATAGAGTATACTTCATAGTTCCATTACGCACTTAGAATTTTTTTATTTAGAGTCATTTCATATTTTTAAAAATTCGTCAAAGTAGTTGTTTTTAATGCAGATTTTAAAAATTCGAAATTTCAAAATTTGCATTTTTGGGCCAAATTTCATTTTTTCAGTTTCAGATTTCATTCATGAGCCTATGATGACATTTCCTTCATGAAAACTTCAATTTCATTGAAGGGATTATGTTTTATGGCATTTCACAAATTACCATTTTTGGAGCAATAAATGCACCATTTCTTCATGAAAATTCTGATTTCATTGAAGGGGGTAATTTTACAGGTTATATTAAAAGGTTGTTATTCCAAAGCATTAAATTACCTTTCTTTATGAAAAATCATTTCATAAAAGAGGGATAATTAAATGACATTTTAAAGCCTTTATTTTAAGGTCATAGATTATTGTCTCTTTGTGAAAATCAATTTCACCAAAGAGGGATAATTTATTAACCACATTGAAAGCTATATTTATCTTCATGATAAGAAGCCATATTCAAGGAGCCTATTCATCATTTTAGATTTATATTCATAGATAGATTTGATCTTTATTTTCACATTTAAAGTAGGTTTTAATGCAAGATAAAACTTGATTAAAATCCACTTAATAAGGGAAGACAAAATCTATCTTAAAACCCTCAAGATAAAAGGAATTAAGGTTACATCGTGGTCATATGAGGGCCAATTCACATTTACTTTTTGTTTGGTTTCATGAACAATCATTAAAGTAGCATGGTAAAATAAACCAACACGTGCCCCTTGTTTACAGTTACTTGCAATCACTAAGGTGTTCCTAGCATTGAATTGATACATCTTTACTAATACACATGCAAATGCTAATATAGCGAAGACCTTAGAGAATTTGTTTGTTTAACTTCTTTGAAAGAGAGGGCTTTGAGATCAAAACCCTAAGGGAGAGTGTAATTTCACAATTGGGTAAAATCAACACTTAACACACCGTAATCTAAACACCTGCAACACCTACATAACATCATCCATACATCACATCATCTCACATCACCCATCCACTCATCATAATATCTTTACCATGAATCAATCAATATAGTCTCTCACATTTCCATCTACGTACCTCATCCTTGTAAAAACATAACAAACATATTTTTCAAGCAATTCATTGATGTACTCTATTTTTGCCAAATTTTTGCTCAACTTCTCATTCCTTGGTCCATTTTCCTTCATTTTATATTTTTCCATCAATCGGCTCATCATTGTCATGCATTCCTTCTTCCACCCACTTGTCGCTTGAGGGGGTAGAAAATACGCACAAAATTTCTATCCCAAATCAACCCAAAATCCAAATGCTCAATTTTGAAAATCATCGTTAGCCCTCTTATACTAGGGTAAAATTAGAACCATCCAATCATCATTATCCATCTTCTATTGGGGTAAAAGAAGAATCATCCAATCATCATTAGCCCTATTTTGCTGGGATAAAAAGTATAATAATACAATCATCATTAGCCCTCTTCTACTAGGGCAAAAGTAGAATCATCCAATCATCATACACCCTTTTTTCATTGGGGAATAAGTTGAATCTTCCATTCAACCAACTAGGTGTCACCTATTTTTGTACTGCATTGTGTTTACAAACAAAATGGTAAAAAAAGGGGTAAATGTAGATACCAAAAAGATGTCAATTTTGTAACCCTTTAAATCCATCTCGCAACCAATCCACCAAAAGCCCAAAATTCCCTAAATCTTCCTAGAAATCCTAATTTCCTCTCTAAATTCCTAGATTCCATCTTATTTCCTCCATTTTCTCTCTAATTCCTCTAAATCCTTTCGAGTCTTCTAATTCTCTCTCTAAATTCTTCTATTCTCTCTTCAATTCTTCAAATTCCTCTAAATCTACCAATTTTCTCTTAAATTCTCTTAATCCATCTAGTTCTTCTAATTCCTCTCTAAGTCCTAATTTATCCCTAACTCATCTAGTTTCCCCTTATTTTCCCTATATGCTTCCAATTCCCTTTAATACTCCTTTAATTCATCTAATCTCTCTTAATTCCCCTAATATCCCAATAAATACCCCAAATCAGCATTAAAAATCCCAAAACCTCAATTAGCCTCTAATACCTAATAAACTCTTCTAATAACAGCCCTAATCACTCCTTAACCCCAAGTCAAAATCCACAATAAATACCCACATTCAATCTTTACGTCCCTTTAACATTTTCCATTACAATTTTTATAAATTAAAAATCCCTCAAGTCACCAAGTCAAAATCCACAATAAATATCCACATTCAATCCTTAAGTCCCTTTTATATTCTCCTTTGTAATTTTTATGAATTAAAAATCCCTCAAGTCACCAAGTCAAAATCCACAATAAATCCACATTAAATTCTCAAATTCCTCGAAAATCCACCTTGCAATATTTTATGAATTTAAAATTCCTTCACATATCCCAGGGCCATTAATAGTGGAAGGTGCATATTTATCCTATTAAATATCCATTAATTCCCAAATACTTTTCACACCTAGAAATTCCTCCACCTCATATCCTAGTCACCCTCTCTCTCTCCCTTGTAAATTCCTATAAATACCCCCATTATTTATCCATTGAAACAACAACATATGATTTTATAATCCAAAACCCTACCAAGATTTCCATTGATCCAATTTGTGTGTTCAATCCTCCATTATAGCCCATCCTCTTTGTGTTTTGTTCCATAGACATGAAGATGAATGTAACCTCTACCATACATACATCTTGTTTGTGAAGTTGTTCTTGAACAGGAAAAGTCAAACCTACACCAGATCAACACTAGAGGCTCTTAACATCCTCTCTGGTGGTTAGCAGTTCCAGTCGCAAACCCTTATACAGTTGCATACTAAGACTAGAAATAGACATCAAATCAGTAATAAACTGATCAACAAGTTAAGAAATGTATATTTACATGGTTTTGTAACATTTCCATACTCTATTCCGCTTTAGATGACGTTTTGTAGAGCTTTTTATATTTTGCATCTTCATAGGTTTTGGGCTTGATTAAGGTGATCCTTTTTTATGCTATTAATTGCTTGTTGTGGGTTGAGTGTAAGTGCCATCGAGGAGCATGCAGCCTAGGATGGTCTATCTACTACAACTATTGAAACCCATCCATTATTTTGGAGGTGACAAGAGAAGACTAGTTGAGCACCATTGTTATTGCATATTGTAAAAGGAGATTTATCCTCCTTAGGGATCCTATTGTAAGCCCTGGGAGGGCCATTTGTAAAATAAATATCATTTGAAAAACAAAATCTATATCATTAATGTAAATGGTGCATATTTTCTTCGTTACAATATATATAAAATATATATATAGAGGCCTACATCAAATTTTAGACTAGCCATTTTTTTTTCTTTAATGACCCATTTCTATGTGTGTATATATTTGTAGTTTTTGCATATTTTATATTTTCTTACATATGTGTGTGTGGGAGGCCTAAGTGAATTTATAAACTAGCCATATGTGGTTCTCTACTGACTTATTTTTTTATGTGCATATATGTCAATAAATATTGGATGTGCTTAACTATGTTAAGGAGGGGAAGTTTTTACCATTGGCACATGGCATTCAAACCTATTGTGTAGGGAGATATTAGTAGATATTTTGGTGCACTGCCACCCTTTATTTTTGTTGAGTTGTTTTATTTTTCTTTGGTATCTCCTTTCCTCCCCACTATTTTAATTGCACTTATAGATCACATCCTAACAAGGATATAGCCTTTTAGAAAACTCCTAGAGGCTCCTAATTGAGAAAAATTCTACACTCATGGTTGTATCCATGCTATGTTTTCTCCATGCAAGACACAATTATTTTGGTTGGAATAATTAGAGATAACATCAATTTAATGGCATGCCTAGTGGTACCCCATTTACATATCATTGGTATCATAAATATGATAACAAGTTAGGCTTTCACTTGGTGAGGGTATATGCCTACCCTTGCTTTTTGAACATATTTTTACTCACCTAGAAACTTTGCTCCATAATGAACATTAGAATAAGCTCCTATACTAAAGGTATTAGATTGAGGTTTAGGTGAAGAACTAAATATACCTTCTTTCAAGAAGCTCAAGCTATATTCACTTGGTGACTCCCCTACAATCCAAAGGACCCATAGATCTAAGATGGTCATCCTACCTCGAAAACACTTCCCTACCTAGTAATATAAGAGTTCATCATGACCTCTAGAACCACCAACCATTTGGGGGAATTTTCTAGAATAATTACTTTAAATCTTACCATAATACACCATTGAAGGCCCAAGATCTCCATTGGACAACTTACAAGAAATGGTCTTCATATACTAGGTGTGTAACATCACAAAGAAGGATGTGACTCTTAGACTACTAAAAGGTAAGGCTCACAAAGAATATAACTCTTTGTCTCTATATTTAGCCATTGAATAGAATTATATGGTTACCTTGATCATGGATGAATTCAAAGGAAAGGTAGATAGAGTAGAACATGAACCAAACACTCCTTCATGGACGCACTAGAATATGATATGCAAAACATCCTTTTAGAGGCCAAAAAGGAGGTCTATGAGACCCCCAAATAGTAAGAGTAGATCTCAAATGGGCCTCTCTACGTACATCAAGAGGGGCATGGGTCTGCAACTTAGCCAAGAGTTAAAAATGCCCATGATTAGGAGGAATAATGTGGGTCACACTTTTTAACCCCTCCGATGACTAGAAAGGACAATGGAAGACTAATATCTTAGACAAAAATCCCTATGAGCAGTTGGAGCCAACACATGCAAAGAGACTTTTCATCTACAAGGATGAAGAGACATCAAGAGGCTCGACCAATGAATAGGGACCATACTTTGGTGGTTCCAATGAAAATAAAGGAACCATTACTAACACCTTCCTATTTATACTAAAAAAGATGCTCAAAAACCCTGTTCCAATATGGGTAAAATTATTTTACCCAAGGAACTAGGAAATGAGGAATAAATGACTTGAGGGATTAGTCAAGGGCTTTTTTTTCACTCCATGACCAATAGATAAATACCACCCACCTAAAATCTATGTACATATGTATTAAATTTAATATATGGTAGTAGTCCTAGCTTCAAGGGATTACAAAAGATCTAATAGTTACAGAGATGTAAAGATGTAAAAAGTGTTGGACATTTTGAGTCCCTAAGCTAAAAGTTGTCATTGATGTCAAAAGGACCTATGTAAGTAAGCACTATGATTTTTCTCCACAAATAGCTTCATGAGAAGCAAAGGTTTTGATCAAATGTTCAAGAAGGGATGCATGGCATTTGGTTCCAAAAGGAGCTTCATGGGAAGCTTAGCAAAAGATTTTTATAAAAACCAAGGAAGGCAAGGAAAGATTTTATTTAAAACCATGGAAGGAAGATTTGAAATAGGTTTTTCTTAAAACCCAAGTTGGATTTTCATTTCATCGAAAAAGGTGCCCCGGTGATGGAGAAATTTAATTTTAAAGGTTATAGTTTAAATTTTAATTTATATCAAAAATTAAATTTTAATTTTAAAATTAAATAAAAGAGTTTTCCCACCATGTTAGTCGACGTCATATATTTTATCATGCAAAGGTTCGAATATTTAAAGGGGTTGATTTTATCAACCAAGTAGGTGACAAGAAATATTGTTTGCATTTGATTATCCCCTCCTTCGCAATCGTCGATTCCCCCCTTCCGATTTCGTTTGCGCACTACACGTGGAACAAGGGAGCAAGTTTCAAGGCATAGGTGGAGAGGACAAAAATATAAGTCTCAAAGCCTTAAAGCCTCCACGTGGGAGGCCTAGCCCACACGGTGGGCAGAGAGTGTGTTAAGGTGTATGATGAGGAGGAACACGGGTTCCAAACCACCCGAAGCCATTTTGCAAGGTATGTCATAATTCGATCGCCAAAATTTTTGGGTGCATGAAATATTTCAAAATTTCTAAGATTGTGTTAAGTGTCGACTTTAACGGAGAGTATAGTGGATTTAATTTTTGCATATGGCTAAGGTTTGATATTTTATTAATGTGGGATATTGCCTAAGAAGGCTTTGTGATTATTTTTTTAAGTGCAAAAGTGTTGAAAGGAAGGATATAAAATACTTGAGTTATTTTATGGTATAAGTGGTTTTTGGAGTGACAAGGTTATGCATTTTTTTTATTTTTTTTATTTTATGGTATAAGTGGTTTTAGGAGTGATAAGGAAGTTGTGCATTAATTTTTAAGAAGGTTTTCTAATTAAAATCATTGGTGAATATTATTGTGAAGTGGAGTAATATTGATTATTTTGTGATCTTCTAACCCTTGTGAGGATTGGCAAAAGAATATTGTGATTGTGGCAGATTTCCAAAGAGGCTTCTTCATCTTCATAAAAGGTATGGGCACATTCTTCTATTGATTGATTATGGTGGTTGATTATAAAATACCTTTGGAGTGAAAAGGATTGATTGTGGTTTCCTTTTCGAAAGTGATTGGTTAAATGCTTCAAAGTTTTCTGGTTTGAGATTTGTGATTAAACCTTGTTTTATAAGTATTTTTGTTGAAGCCAATTGGTTATGCAAAGAATTTGAACTTGAGTTAGAGAAGATAATGAGTATCATTGTTATGTGATATTTGTTGTTGAAACATTGCTGGAAACATTTTGAGTTGGTTGATACATGCTTGGACTAGGGTTTGTGAGAAAGAGTTGTTCATGGAGGTGATTGGTCGAGTTGAGTTGATTTAGCTTAGTCAAGTGGATGCATGTGATTGTTCAAATTCCATGAAACAAACTATTTTATATTCTTGATTTGAGTTGAGATTGATATTTGAGAATAGAACATATTAAGTCTCTAACAATTCTCTTTATGCTTCTATGATATTGACTTGAGTTGAGATTAGGATTTAAGTATATAATATATTGAGTCTCTAAAAATTCTCTTTATGCTTCTATGTGATTGATTTGAGTTGAGATTGGGATTTGAGTATAGAGCATATTGATATTCTAACAATTCTCTTTATGCTTCTATGATATTGAATTGAGATATTGATTGAGCATTAAGTATAAAACATATTGAGTCTCTGACAATTCTCTTTATGATTCTATGAGATTGGACAAGTTCTATGTGAGCTTGTTAAGCAGATTTAAGATAAGTCTTTGAGAATGTTTGTGGACTAATTTTGAGTAAGATTTTATGGAATCTTGATATGCATATTTGAGCAAGTCCTAGAGAGGACTTATTGAGCAGAGTGAGCTTGTTGAGCAGATTTAAGCAGGTTCTGTGTGGACCTATTGAGCATATTTGAGTAGGTTCTGTGTGGACCTGTTGAGCAAATTTGAGCAGGTTCTGTGTGGACCTGTTGAGAAGATTTGAGTAGGTTATATATGGACCTATTGAGAATAATTATACTAGACAAAATGTACTATGTTTAGTACAAGAGATTGAGCAGAGTTGTGCTAGACCGACTAGATTGTGTTTAGTACAGTATTGAGACAGAGCTTTGGATGTGATAGAGTACAGAGAATAGAGTCTCAATGGATAGATATCCAACAACTAGGATAATTGAAGATAGATCTAAGTGAGGAGTCTTCAAGTGGAGAGAGATCCACTAGTCAGTGCAATAGAGAGACAAAGTCTTCTAGAAGATAACTAGCCAGAGCAGAAGGGGAAAGAGTTATCATATGGAAGAGATCCACAAACTTGAGATTAGGGTATCAACATCTCCTTTGGAAAGAGGTCCATAAAAATTGTAATTGGGAAGGATTCCTAAAAGATATTGATTGAGAAAATTTTAGTAAAATATTTTCTTTGTGGAGTAGCCCAGATTGGGTGAACCACGTAGATTGTGGTGTCTCTATTGTGTATGGTTTTTTGTACATTACTTTAATTACTACTATTGATACTATTATCTCTACACTACATAATATTGAATTGAAATAAAAGTAAAAATTGGTCTTATATTGTTCACCCCCTCTTAGTATAAGCTTGTGTTCTTCAATTGGTATCATAGCGGGTTCCTTCAGAAGAGTTTGACATCTTGAAGGAAAAGTGGTCTAAGAACTCAATGGATCAAAATGATAAAAGAGATGGATTCTTCAATAATGTAGTACCAATATTTTATGGAAGTGACTTCTTATATTGGTGTATGCTAATGAGATTTTACCTGATGGCACTTGGAAATGAAGTTTAGAATGCAATAGAACCTAGATACAATTCAGCAGTCAATCCTCCTAAATATAAGGAAGGTAAGCTTCTAATGCATGCAAACTCAAAAGCCATGAATGCAATTATAAAAGGATTGCGTAGATCAAAATCTATGAAGGTTATGGATTGTAAAACAACAAAAGAAATGTGGGAACTTCTACATGAAATATATGAAGGAGATAAAGGAGTCATAATGGCTAAGATCAAAAATATTAAAGGAGAATTTGAGAACTTAAGAATGAAGGATGATGAAAACATTCGTGACTATCTAGTAAGATTTATGAACTTGTACATGAGATGAAAGGTCTGGAAATGAAGGTTGATGAATCTTATGCTTGTGATAAGATCTTGAGAACTCTTCCAAAAAGATATAGTGAAAAGGTTTCTGCTATAGAAACATCAATTGATAATGATTATTTGACAAGGAATTCTTTTCTTGGCATGATTACTAACTTTGAGATAAGAACAAAAGATCTTATTCCTCTGAAAGAAGCTACTTTCAAAGAAGACAAAAAAAGAGAGAAAGAAGATATAATCGAGTAGTGAATCATCCGATGATGAAGAAGCAAATTATGGTAGAAGAAATAGATATTCCAGAAGACCCATAGATCTAAGATCTATCAAATGTTTCAATTTTTGAAAGTATGGACACTATGCAACAGAATGCAAAGAGCCAAAAGACAACAATGATGAAGACAAATAGGATCATAGATACAGAGAATCATAAAGACACATGTACCAGAAGAAAAGCAAGGATGGACAAAGCAGACAAGGAAAGAAGTTCTTCTAGAGATAAAAGAGAAGCTACTATATGGAAAATGCAAGTAAGTACTCAATTTATAGTGATGCTAGTTTTTCAGACAATGATAGAGATGAAGTCTTATTTATGGTTGAAGAAAAATATCCAGTTAAGAAAAAGACTAGTTTTTCTCAAGTGTTTTAGATGTGGTAGATTTGGACATCTTGAAGATGATTGCACAAGGGATAGTTATAGTTTTAGTGATGATTATTTTTAAGATGCACTTGATTAACCAGATGAAAATATTCTAATGGAATTAGAAGAAGAAGTGAGTGATTCTATAGAATACAAGCCAAAAGGAAGTAATGATATGGAGAAAGGTAAAAAAATAGAGGATTATTCAGTAGAGAATGGCTATGATCTCAAGGGAGAACTTATCTATGCCCTTGACACAGTAAAGAAGGTTAGAAAGCAACACTCTAAGCTTGAAAATTAGTTTCAATAATGTGATGAAGAAATATTATTGCTCATAGAGGATTTAGAAAATTCAAAGGCTAAGGCAAGCAAGTTCAAGGATAAGTTAGAAGCAAATATTTTGGAATGTGAGAAGTTAGCACAAGAAGTGGCTACTCTAAAACAAGATTTAAAGGACTCCAAGATCAAGATGAAGATTTTCACAAAAAGCTCTAAGAACTTGGATAATTTCATTTGTGGACAACATCGAACATCATGTTCAATAGGTCTTGGATTTGGAAATGCTCAAAAGAAATAGGAAAAATAATCTACTTCAATTCTTTATGAAGAAGAAACTTTGGAAGAAGATACTTCAGAAGCTGAAGTTATAAATGGGAATGAGACATCAGATGATGAGTTGGACAACCAAGAGTTCAACAAAGAGATGAACAATGCACAAATAATATACAAATGGAACAACAATCAGAATAGGAGACCAATGAGGTCAAGATAAGAAGGCTTCAATGGAATATGCTTTTCATGTCACAGGTTTGGACACATGGCTTCACAGTGCAGGACTCATGAAAGACAGGTATATGGAAAAGAAAAACTTTTCCATGGGTATTTCTACTCATGTAATGAGTTTGGTCACAAGGCCATGAATTGCATGATTAATGACAGAAGAGGATATATCTTCACTAGGAGAAATCCTAAGACAGTTGCACATCCAAGGAATAATAACATTAAGTGTTATAAGTGCAATAATTATGGTCACATAGTAAGATGGTGTAGAGCAAATATTCCAAAAATAGACATGAACAGGAATAGGAACATGAACAAGAACAAGAATATGAAAAAGAATAGGAATGTGAACAAGAACAAAAATATGAACAGGAACAGAAATATGGATGAGAACAAGAACATGAACAAGAACATAAGTGATGATAGGAATAGGTATGATAACTTGGAAAGAAACATTGAGAGGATTCAGAAAAATCACAGAGGAAGAGAGAAAGATAAAGTCACAGATCTATACTTGCAGGGAGTAGAACTACTCCCACCCCAGAATTAACCACCTCATGTGGAGGTGGGGGAGGGGCTAAGCTAAGAGGCTCATTATTAGCCCTGAGACCCAAATGTGACCCTTTGCAATTGATTTCAAATGGGGAGAGATTTGTGTATTGGGGAGAGATTTGATATGAGGAGAGATTTGATATTTGAGAGAGCATTGAGCCAGGTGGAGCAAAAAATAAGGTCAGGTTTCAGTAAAATAGATATGGGTTGCCATCAATGACAAAGGGGGATATTGTTGGATATTTTGAGTCCCTAAGCTAAAATTTGTCATTGATGTCAAAAGGACCTATGTAAGTAAGCACTATGATTTTTCTCCACAAAGAGCTTCATGAGAAGCAAAGGTTTTGATCAAAGGTTCAAGAAGGGATGCATGGCATTTGGTTCCAAAAGGAGCTTGAAGGGAAGCTTAGCAAAAGATTTTTATGAAAACCAAGGAATGCAAGGAAAGGTTTTATTTAAAACCATGGATGGCATATTTGAAATGGATTTTTCTTAAAACCCAAGTTGGCTTTTTGTTTCATCGAAAAATGTACCCCGATGATGGAGAAATTTAATTTTAAAGGTTTAGTTTAAATTTTAATTTATTTAAAATTTAAATTTAAATTTTAAAATTAAATAAAAGAGTTTTCCCACCATGTTCGTCGACGTCATATATTTTATCATGCAAAGGTTTGAATATTTAAAGGGTTTGATTTTATCAACCAAGTAGGTGACAAGAAATATTGTCCGCATTCGATTATCCCCTCCTTCGCAATCGTCGATTCCCCCATTTTGATTTCGTTTGCGCACTACACATGGAACAAGGGAGCAAGTTGCAAGGCATATGTGGAGAGGACAAAAATATAAGTCTCAAAGGCTTAAATCCTCCACATGGGAGGCCTAGCCCACATAGTGGGTGGAGAGTGCACTAAGGAGCACGACAAGGAGGAACGTGGGATCGAAACCACTCGAAACCATTTTCCAAGGTATGCCATAATTCGATCGCCAAAATTTTTGAGTGCATGAAATATTTCGAATTTGCTAAGGTTGTGTTAAGCGTCGAATTTCACGAAGAGTATAGTGGATTTAATTTTTGCATATGGCTAAGGTTTGATATTTGATTAATGTGGGATATTGCCTAAGAAGGCTTTGTGATTATTTTTTTTAAGTGCAAAAGTGTTGAAAGGAAGGATATAAAATATTTGAGTTATTTTATGGTATAAGTGGTTTTTGGAGTGACAATGTTATGCAATGTTTTGATTTATTTTATTTTATGGTACAAGTGGTTTTAGGAGTGATAAGGAAGTTGTGCATTAATTCTTAAGAAGATTTTCTAATTAAAAGCCTTGGTGAATATTATTGTGAAGTGGAGTAATGTTTATTATTTTATGATCTTCTAACCCTTGTGAGGATTGGCAAAAGAATATTGTGATTGTGGCAGATTTCCAAAGAGGCTTCTTCATCTTCATAAAAGGTATGGGCACATTATCCTATTGATTGATTATGGTGGTTGATTATAAAATATCTTTGGAGTGAAAATGATTGATTGTGGTTTCCTTTTCGAAAGTGATTGGTTAAATGCTTCAAAGTTTTTTGGTTTGAGAGTTGTGATTAAGACTTGTTTTATAAGCATTGTTGTTGAAGCCAATTGGTTATGCAAAGAACTTGAACTTGAGTTAGATAAGATAATGAGTATCATTGTTATCTGATATTTGTTGTTGAAACATTATTGGAAACATTTTGGGTTGGTTGATACATGCTTGGAATAGGGTTTGTGATAAAGGGTTGTTCATTTAGGTGATTGGTTGAGTTGAGTTGATTGAGCCTATTCAAGTGGATGCATGTGATTGTTCAAATTCCATGAAACAAACTATTCTATATTCTGGATTTGAGTTGAGATTGAGATTTGAGAATAGAACATATTGAGTCTCTAATAATTCTCTTTATGCTTCTATGATATTGATTTGAGTTGAGATTGGGATTTGAGTATAGAACATATTGAGTCTCTAGAAATTCTCTTTATGCTTCTATGAGATTGATTTGATTTGATATTGGGATTTGAGTATAGAACATATTGAGTCTCTAAAAATTCTCTTTATGCTTCTATGAGATTGAATTGAGATATTGATTGAGCATTAAGTATAGAACATATTTAGTCTCTAGAAATTCTCTTTATGAATCTATGAGATTGGACAAGTTCTGTGTGAGCTTGTTAAGCAGATTTGAGACAAGTCTTTGAGAAGGCTTGTAGACTAATTTTGAGTAAGCTTTTATGGAAGCTTGCTATGCAGATTTAAGCAAGTCCTATAGAGGACTTATTGAGCAGAGTGAGATTGTTGAGCAGATTGAGCAGGTTTTGTGTGGACCTATTGAGCAGATTTGAGCAGGTTCTGTGTGGACCTGTTGAGCAGATTTGAGTAGGTTCTATGTGGACCTATTGAGTAAAATTGTACTAGACCAAATATATTGTGTTTAGTGCAAGAGATTGAGTAGATTCATGCTAGAATAACTAGATTGTGTTTAGTATAGTATTGAGATAGAGCTTTGGATGTGACAGAGTACATAGGACAAAGTCTCAGTGGATAGATATCCAGTAGCCATGTCAATTGAATATAGATCTGAGTTAGGAGTATTCAAGTGGAGAGAGATCAACCAGTTAGTGTAGCAGAGAGATAGAGTCTTCTAGAAGATCAATAGCCATTGCAAAAGGAGAAAGAGTTCTCCTATGGAAGAGATCCACGAACTTGATATTAGGGGATCAACATCTCCTTTGAATAGAGATCCATAAAAATTGTAATTGGGAAGGATTCTCAAAAGATATTGATTGAGAAAATTTTAGTAAAATATTTTCTCCGTGGAGTAGCCTACATTGGGTGAACCACGTAAATTATGGTGTCTCTATTGTGTATGGTGTTTTGTACATTTTTTTTATTACTACTATTGATACTGCTATCTATACAATGCATAATATTTAATTGAAATAAAAAGTAAAAAGTGGTCTTATACTATTCACCCCCTTATCAGTATAATCTTGTGTTCTTCAGACAGACTACTAAAATTCCCATCTTCACTTCCATTCTTAAAAATGGTTTTTCTTCCTAAATTCATTTCCAAAGAGTAAGGCACCTACCTATTTGGGTTTATTACCTTTAGTAGGCCAAAAATCCCATATAAGTTGACAAAACTATAATGATGGATCACTACACTCAAAATGTATCATCTTTAGTATCCCCGATCAAAAATTTTAAGGGTCGATAGGCCATCAAAGATAAGGTCATAAGATCAAACCTTTATAAAATTTAATTGAAAAAGGAAAACAAAAGCTCTGATGGGGAGGTCCAATGGTCATAATTCCTAAGGTCATAAAAAATTCTTGATGTTAGATGGTGATGAAAACTTCCTAAGATAAGCCACCATGACTCAAAACTCTAAGATTTATTTAGGTGTTCAATCTTCTAGAAGTATTGTCCTTTCCTATAAAATTAATTCTACATATTTCTTGATAATGATAGTAGTAGCTAGGAATCCACAATAAAACCACTCTAAAATCTAGAGCATTAAAGGAAAAAATATTTTACACCTAGATTGTGGGGATTCCCAAATAGTATAGTTGGAAATAATGGTGGTAACTACTCATCCAAGGACTTAGAACCATTTGTATTTTATGACACCATATATAGAGACCTTGAAAGTACTAACAACTTAAACAAGACATGATCTAGCATCAGAATCATCAATAATTTTGAAATTGGTACATGAGTTTTGGGATAAAAATCCTCCTATTTGTAATCTATAAATAGAAGTTTTAGGTTGGTAAAGGATAAAAAATTTTGCATTTGTAATCTTTTGTAAGCTTTCATTTCATTTCTCTTTGTAAAAGCAGTCAGTTCTTGATTTGCTTGTGGGTAAATCAAACCCTTGCTTCTTGTGCAATCCTTGTAAAAAAATAATTTTATATATAAATGGAGATCCACATAAAATTTTGGACTATCCATCTATAGTTATCGGTTAACCCATTTTTTTATGTGTATATGCTTTTGTAGTTTTTACCTATTTTAGGTTTTGCTTGCATATGTGCGTGGGAGTTATGTGTCAATTTTTGGACTATCCATCTATGGTTATTGATTGACCCATTTCTTTATGTGCATATATGTTGATAAAACTTATATGTGGTTAACTATGTCAAGGAGATGAAGTGTTCACTATTAGCACATAGTGTTTAGGCCTATTGTGTAGGGAAATATTAGTGGATATTTTGGTACATTGTCACCCTTTTGTTTTTGTTGAGTTTTTTTTTTTTTTTTTATCTTACATATCTTTTCCTCCCCCTGAATTAAAATGCGTCTAAAGATTACATCATAACAAAGAGTCAACCTTGTAAAAAACTCTTAGATGCCCTTGGTTGAGCAAAACCCAACACTCTTGGATATGGCCTTATTATGTCACTATACATGAGGCACAATTATTCTTTCTAGGACAATTTTAGGATACCATCCTAACATTATTTTTGTAATTCTCATTTGATTATGTAATGACCCACTTCCAATGTAGGGACCCCCTTATAATTTTATTTTGTAATACTTTTGTAATGGTAGGTGGCAAGTAAGGCACCTAGACAATTGGGGTCATTTCATGTAACTATTATCAAGAATGTAACCGATTTTTGATAGAAGATACTAGCTCAAGTGGAATTTTGCATGTAAGTCAACTCTTGAGCTTAGGGTTAGGGTTACATGAAGCTTTTCTTTAAAAAATATGGATCCATGTACAAATGTATATTTTTTTCAATTAATGAAAAATTGAAGGAGGTCACCCTTTCGAAGAGGCTTGTGATTTTGTATTATTGTGAGAGTGTTTATTTTTGCATTTACTTTCTGCATTGTGATATTGTGTTATTCCATGAATTTTGGTTTAATTTTAGTATTTGTGTGAGTGAGATTATTTTTAATAGTAGGTTCCTAACAAGTGGAATCAGAGCACTTTCCAGGACCGAGTTATGCTATGACCACGATAATTATTTCCCATCCATTTCGGTTGTTAGGTATAATTTTCCTATGTTTTTATTTTCTATTATCCTTTATTTAAAAAAATAGCAAAAACCAACAAAAATTATAGTCTTTTCTTTTATATAGTAGTTGATTAGGTTAGAAATATTATGTCAAGGGTTTTAAAATGTCACAGAGGAGTTATAGTTATTGGCTAAGCTAGATAGACCATAAAACATCTAGTGATGTGAGGGGGGATCAAGATCCAATACCGAGGCCTCAAACAACACCGACACATGAAATTGAGCTCCCATGTATCTTTGGGTATTGAGGGAGAAAATCTAGGGTTAAACAAACTTTTATCAACTAGGAATATTTTTGGCCTTCTATTATCCATAGTATACGGGACATAACATCCCAAAATATTACCCTCCCATACTGTTAGAGAGGTATATAGTGTGCTCAAGGGTATGTGTGGAATCCTCCTTGGGTAGTGGCTTGAAATTTTGGTTTGAGCACTATTGTTCATCACTACGGTATAAAAGAGGGCCTATGAGTACTATGTACTCCTTTGCCTAACATACTCTAGTTTTATCAAAAAAATAACTTATAAAAACAAAGTCTTTCTGTTCTTTTAAACCTACAACATTTTTCCACAAAATTGAGCATACGAAGAAGACTTTCCTATCACAAAAAATGGCATGCACTAAATAATCAGGGTAGAGTCTACAAGTATCTGTCATAGTCAGGAAATATTTCAATAATGTTTAGTTCAATGGCAATAACATTCAAGTCAGTGGAATTAATAGTCGGGTTGATAGTGGTAGTAATAGTCATCTTTAATAGTTAGTAATTTGAGGGTGGTCAGTGACATAAATAGAACATGCAGTGCCAATAACTACATAGTACAAATAATCACAGAGTCAGTGACTGAACAATGTCAATGGTTATAGTATAGGTGACAGGATGGTGTTAGAAGTGGTAAGTAGTCAGAACAGATAAGGTAGAGTCGATTGACATAGTACCCAACTTTTGAACCCAACCTCCAAAGTAAAAACTAACCTCACTAGTAGACTTGTCAAAATAATAGTAAAAAAAAGTTTGAGGTGCCCAAAACCAGTGTTGTGGGATATAGCTCATTGTGACCATATTTTTGAGCTAATAATTTTAATATATAGCACCCAAGATTTTTTTTGGATATATTACTAAAAATATTAACCCTTGAAATCACACTTCTATCTTTAGTAAGTCACTAGTAGTCATTCAAATCACACCAAATTGGTTGCTCATACTCATGGACACCAAAAAGAGATTAAATAAACTATCTCATCAGTGGAGACCATCACCAAATAACCTAGTTCCATTCTCCAAGATAATCAAGAAATAAGGGATGATATTCAATGCTTCAAAAGTGAATAAATTACCTCCAAAACCAAAATCCAAGAACAAATTCTAGAGGTTGATTCTAAGCTTCAAGGCGGCCTACAAGTATTTGAGTATCATGATACTCAATAGTCAAGGTAAGAAAAAGGACCCCATAAGAAAAATGAAGGTTTTTACACTAATTTTCACCATGATACTACCTTTTAGATGCCTAAATTAGAATTTACTAAGTTCAATGGGAAATAAATGGAGTGGTGGTTATGTCATGTTGATCAATTCTTCCAAATCCACAATGTCATAAATATTACAAGGTCAAGATGACATTTTCCAATCTTGAATCAAAAGTTTTACAATGGTACTAATGGTTGCAACACACCATTCTTGATCCTTCTTAGGAAGATTTTGAGTCCCAACTACTCACTCAATTTTGCCCTAGTGAGTATGACAACATTTAGAGAGAATTGACAAAGTTGAGAGAAACCTCTATAGTTTGACATTACCAAACCCAATTCGATAAATTGGCTAACAAAATTAATGGGTTGAATGAAGGGTTTTGTATGAGTTGTTTCATTAGTGGCTTGAAGGATGATCTCCACATCGAGGTCAAGATGTTCACACCACAAATAACAATGTAGGCTATAAGCTTGGAACTATTGGCTAGATTCAAATTCTTAGCTCAAAGGATTTTGTCTAAATATTTGCAAACTAAACCCTCATTTCCTCCCAAGTTTTCAACTCGTAATGAAAATAAAACTACTCCTCACAAAAACTTGACTACAGAAGAAATGGATGTGTGATGCACTCAAGGTTTGTGCCATAATTATGATGAAAAATATGTTCGACGACATAGGTGCACCCAAAAGAAGTTTTTTTCTCATAGATTTTGAAGATTCTATCAACAATGACCATGGTGATGATGAAATAGAGCTAGTAGAAGACCCACCCCAAAATATAAATAAATATAGGAAGAACCATAGGAAAAACATTTTGTCCATGATCTTGTTAGGACTACTACACCACAAACCATGAAAGTTATGGGATTTTTCAAAGGCCAAAATCTTACAATCCTTATCGATTTGGAAAGTACACACAACTTTATTGATCCTTGAATCACCAAGTAGGCCAATTTTTGCATACACAGATGTAATTCCTTCAAGTTTATGGTGGCCAATAGAGGTACTTTGCTTTGAAAAGGTAAATATTGTAATGTTAAAGTGAAAATAGTGGATTATGAATTCAAAACCAATATTTTCACTCTATAATTAGGGGGGATGTGATATTGTATTGGGAGCTTAGTTGTTAAGTACATTAAGAACTATTTCATGGAATTTTGTAGAGATCTAGATGCAATTTTCATAAAAAAAATAGTATTACACTCTATGGGATTCAAAATTAGAGCCTCCTCAAATTATTAGCTCAAACCATATAAAAATTTGTTAAAAACATCTTCCCATGGGATCATTGTGCAGATATTTACAATCCAACCACCTAATTTAGAAGTAGACCAAATTCTTGAAGATTTACAACTTATTTTCACAAAGCATGATGCAGTTTTTTCCAAACCACCAGACTTACCATCATATCACTCCCATGACCATGTCATTCCATTGGTTCCTCATAGTGTACTGCCTAACATTAGGTCGTACCGCTACCCTCACCCTTAAGTCAGATATAGGGAAGTTAGTGCATGAATTGTTAAAAGTTAGAGTCATTCATCTGAGTAACAACCCTTATTCTTCTCTTGTCTTATTAGTGAGTAAGAAATATGGGTCCTGGTAGTCATGTATCAATTTTAATGATCTCAGTAGGATTATCATTAAGGATAAGTTTCTTATTCATATGGTGGATGAATTACTAGACGAGTTGCATGGGAATATGTTTTTATCCAAATTAGATCTTCGCTATGAGTACCATCAGATCAAACTCAAGGATGAAGATATTTTTAAAATTGCATTCCATACTCATGAGGGTCATTATGAATTCTTGGTGATTCCATTTTGCTTGACCAATGCAACTTCCACATTTCAAAAGCTCATAAACAATATTTTTCATCCATTTATTTGTAAATTTATTATGGTTTTCTTTGATGATATTTTGGGTTATAGTCACTCTTGGGAAGAGCATCTATCCCATGTAGATCATACTTTACAACTTTTTGTACAACATCAACTTTATGCTAAGTGGTCCAAGTGTTCTTTTGGGTTGACGAAAGTGGAGTATTTGGGACACATTATCACTAAAGGTGACATTAAATTTGACCCTAGGAAGATTTAGTTGGTTCAAGAGTGGTCGAAACCTCACACTCTAAAGTGTCTTCATGTATTTTTGGGTCTTACAAGCTATTATTACAAATTTATCCACAATTATGGAAAAATTATTGCTCCCTTAACATCCATGTTAAAAAAGGAATCTTTACTTGGACTTGTCCAGCTAAACAGGCTTTCCTAGAGTTGAAGCACACTATGTCAACCACTTTGGTATTAGCAATTCTTGAATTTTCCAAGTCTTTTGTAATTGAAAGTTATGCTTCAGATAATGGTATTGGCACAATTTTGATGCAGGATGATGAGGCCAAAAATTGCCTCATTCATGGACTATTTTGGATATTTCATAAACTGCTTTATAAACCTTATACTATGTTTCTATGCTAATTTTGATGATTGAATGAATTATATATGAATATTTACATGCCTAAATGTGTGTGGGTATAATACTCTATTTTGACCATTTTTTTGCATTTATTTGCACTGTTTTAGTTGATTTACTTAGTAAAATGCAAGTGTATTTGAAATATATAGTAATGTGTGCTGATGTGTATCCTATTCTAGTGGCATTTCAATTACTTTCCTTGCTTCCTAACTGGTTTAAATTGCACAAAGGTACCAAACTGTTGTGACTATGTAGAAAATCTGAAATACAAAATTTTGACCATACAAATTCCAGCCAGTTGTCCATAAATAGCATGGCTTGGAATTTATCAACTACAACATGTAAAACTTGTTGAATTTATCTTCTAAGGACTTAGGAAGACTACCTAACCAGTCAAACCCACTTTCCTGAGCATATGGTGTATGGATAAGTATCAAAGTTGTTGCACTATCAGATATTCCGGAGAAACTCCGGAATGAGTGGAGGACCAGTTCTTGTCACAAAGGTAAACAAAACATCCAGAAAGGTGGGAAATGGAAAGTTGGGAGTGGATACAGATGTATGAGATTTTTTATCATCTCTTCCACCCATTTACACTAATGGAGAACGCACAACAATGGATAATGAAGATGCTACAACATAACAGTTTGTTGAATTTGAGGAAGACAACTTCAAAACAACTATTGAATCACTAAAAAATAGCAACAAAAAAATTGTAAGCATAGCACATGTAATAGATTATTATAAATAATAGACTCCCATGTTGGTTGAGCATATAGAGATAGGATATAGAATAGAACTAGAGAAAATAGTTTTTAAGTTGTAGTTGAACATCAATTTAGCAAGATTTTCCTACAATGTTGTAACGTTGTGTAACATTCAATAAAACTGTAGTATTTCCATACATTTTTTATTCTGAGTGAATATGTGATCATTGAGTAGTTAGCATTATTATTTCACCTTATTCTAGATCAAGTATCAAGGTCCACTTCCAGGCCCAGAAGAAGGACTAATTGTTGACAAGTTTTTATGTGAACTTTTTCTACAACAGATTAGCAGAAAACTTGGCAGTTTTCATTTCTTTTCTACTAACCTATGTTTTTTGTAAATGCATGTGATATTTGTAGTTGGTATTTGCATAATAGGTTTATTATTTTCATATGACCAAGTAGCATAAGTTTGTGAATCTGCAACATTTATGATTTTCCCCTATTTTTCAGTAGTTGTTCCCAACTTCTTAGCATGTTCAATTGGTTGATTGATTATTAGCTTGTGAATGTTTCAATTCTGCAATATTTTCATTTCTATCATTTGAATTCTGCAAATGTAATTAGGTTTCATTTTCTACAATCTTTTCATTTTTTTCATTTGAATTCTACAAATGTAATTAGGTTTCATTTTTTGCAAACTTTGTCATTTCTGTCATATCAATTCTACAAGAGTAATTAGGATTCAATTTCAGTTCATGCTAGTAAATTAGTTTCATAGGATTAGAAGTGACACAAAAAAAAAAACCCAAGCTAACTTGTCCCACCAATAAAGCCCATTTTCGGAATGAGCTGAGTTTTAGCTGCCTATTTCTGCTATTGTATATAGCCTTGGACACCGTCTTGTATTGACAAAACTTAAATATTAAATGATGTGATTTACGACACTCAATATTTTTGGCACCATTGTCAGGGAAACTAGGTGTTGTTAGGAGAAGTAAAACAGCCCAAGAATTTTTATCTTGGTACAAGTAACAGTTCTTGAAAACTAAACTTCAATTCATTTAGCAAATGAGCATGAATGCATAGGCCAAGATATGAAAGAGGAAGATTTATCAAAATCAAATATTTTCTATAAATGCGTTCTTCATGATCAGGAGAAGACTTGCTTTTGTATGAAATCCCTAAAAGACTCAAACAAGAGTCATCTTCTTCATCATACGAACTAGAAGAACCTCTTGAACAAGAACTCTTAGAAGCACTTACTACTAGACATACCCCTGAGTCTAGTCCATTAGGACATGTTTGAAAATTCAAGAGTGAGGAAGCAACTATGGCTGAAGCAGAAGAACATGATAGATATGTTATGGTCCACAGTATTGAAAACCCTACTAGGACTTTTGAATACCCTATCCGATTGAATCCTACTCAGAATGCTCCTATGAAAATAATTTCACCTTTAGTCTTGCCAACCTTTAGGGGAATTATTTATGAGGATCTTGACCAATTTTTTTTTGAATTCAAGGTTTTGTGTTAAACTTATGACTATGTAAATGACAATCAAAAACTGAAATTGTTTCCATCTACACTCAAATATGTAGCTTTACGATGGTTTATGAATCTTGAACCTGATTCAATCTGCACTTGGGATCAAATGGAAACTTCATTCTTGTATAAGTATCAAGAGTATTATAGAGTGTGAAATAGAAAATATGAATTGTTTCGGATTGAAAAAGAAGAGGATGAGAATTTGGAGGACTATCTTGATAGATTCACCTTTATCCAAAATATATGTGGTCCTATGGAACCATATCTATTAAAAACCATCTTTCTGAGAGGTTTACAGGATGATTCCAGGGAAGTATTAGATTTAATGGGAAAAGGATATGTGAACACCCTTGATATTGATGAAATTGTAGGGCTATGTAGAAATTATTCTCGCACTAGGAAAAAAAGAAAGAAGCAAAACTCTAATATTAATGATATAAAGGAATTAATGGAAGAAATGGCTAACATGAAAACTGATATTCTTGTCCAATTAAATTTTGCATTAGGAGAAATAAATGCAAAATCCAACTCTACACCACCCTTGGCTATCTATTGCCCAAGATGCAGAAACAAGCATGCCTTATAGGATTGTCCCTTGAACAATACTTCTATCTCAACTATTTGTGGCATTTGTTCAAAAGAGCATATGACTGATAAATGCCATCTATTGCCTCAACTAAAAAGTGTTTTGGAAACCCAGACTGAAGAACTTAATGTTATTGGACAAAGTCAAGGAGGTAACTTTTCACAATATAAAAATACCCCCATTGTCCTACAGGTTGGGGATAAACTCCTTGGAATATGCCATGGGGATATGCAGAACCACCCTCACAACCTTGGAATCAATCTTGGACAGCTCCTCAAGATTGGTCACACTCTGGATGGATGAATCCACCATGGAATCTAGTTAATCCACATTGGACACAGAATCAACAACATGGGCAAAGATGGGGGCAACAATACCCATCATATCAAGGGAAGCAAAGGTATCAAGGACAAAATCAAAACTTGTTGCCTGCTCCTATTTAGAACTTTCAAGGAAGAATGCAACCACAACAAGCACAACCAGTAAAACAACCTCCACTTCTAGCTCAACCTATGGCTAACCCAAATAATACCATACAGACAGCCCCTATCTATGGAGCTGAAACTGAATAAACTGTTGTAGTTCATGTAATTGACTATAGCAATATCCAATTACATTCGATAAAAGTCTTAACTGACCCTGGTCCACCCACCATTGAATAAATTAATGGAAAAAAAGAATATCCAAGTCTAGAATAGTTGCAAATATCCTTGGAAAAGGAAAAACAAAAAATGTGCAGGTAAAAAATGTACCCCCTTCAGGAGTGGTACCATACCCTGAAATATTTGATAATAGTGTAACTATATCTGAATCAAAATTAGTCACAGAGCTGAAGAAAATGACTATATCTAATCCTTTTTTGCAAGCAATAAAGGATGTGCCATTAATCAAGAAAACCATTCAGGAGTTGTGTATCAAGAAACCTGGCAGAAAGAAGAATTCCTTTCCTAAAATTGTGCAAGTAGAAGGGAAGTTGGTTGGTCTGCTATCTAGAAAACTTGTTCCTCCAAAGTATAGTGATCCAGGAAGTCCAGTTGTCATAATCACTATTGGTCTAGTGCAAATTCCAAATGTGTTTATTGATCTTGGAGTTGCAATTAATGTAATGACTAAAGACATAATGCAAAAACTACAGCTCAATAATCTCAATCCTACAACTACAGTGTTAGATATGGTTGATAGGTTAGTTGCAAAAATAGAGGGGATACTAGAAGAAATTTCCATAGAAGTATCTTCTTGGGAATATCCTGTAGATTTCCTGGTATTGCAGCCTATAAATTTAGCCAATGGCTATCCCATAATTCTAGTACGACCTTGGCTTGCCAATGCAGTTGTTTTTATAGACTGTAGATATGGGGAAATGACTATTTCAAATGGCATTGATCTTAAAAATATTTTCCTTTATCCTCCTACCCAACCTTCAACAAAATTTTTTGGACAAATATGGTTTCCTGAATCTGATGAAGAACAGGATGAAACTATTTCCACCTTGGCTACAATAATAGTGAAGGAACACATTCAGGAAATAAATTCACAAGAAAGAGAAATCTTTGAGGATGAAACTATCCTCGAAGAGACATTACAATAACAAGGGCTTAAAGATTATCAAATCATTTTTCATCGTTTTTATGGAAATATGAGGAACAAACGTTAGAGCACCTTTTGTTCATTCAAATACAGGAAAGTTATTTCACACTACCACATGGATGGTATCATCATCTTCTTATCTCTTTCACATGTCCTATTCAAGAATTGATTCCATCAAGAATTACTTTGGAAATAGAATCAAGAGTATTTCATACTCTTCAACCACACCATTTTCCATTAAATTATTTAATCATCAAGTATGGAGTAGTCAATTTTTTTCATCCAAGGATAAAACAAATTGAAGTACAACTAGGTAAAGTTTTGAATATTAATAGCTAGTTGACTAATGAACAAGAAGCAAAATTATTTGTAACAATGGGACAAGCAATTTAAATCATGTTGTTTATGAAGTCTGAGGGAAACATTGGAGAGAGGAACAGCGAGCACAGGGCAGCCACAGAGCTAGGGTTTCGACCAGCATAGTAGCAGAAGGGTGAAACCAACAGCCGCCAACAGCCAGAGAGTGGATCGGCAGTCTCCAAGTGTGGGAAGGGAGGATATGTCGATGGTCAGGAAGTCATCTGTAGGGGATCCCGGGAGGGGCTATAGTTCGTGTCTTGGTTGCAACAAAGCAATCGAAGGGCACCAGGGTTTCGGAGGTGCGAAAGCGTCTGGACCCATTGAAGAAGACCGGGCTGTTGACGGTGTCAGTCGGGGTAAGGACCCACCAGACAAAGGGGGTGGTGGGGCTCAAAAGTCTTATGCCCAATAAATGGCCTCAAAAACCCTAAACAAGTTTTTTACCAAAGAGTTGTTTTCGGTTGGGGATGAGCTGGACATCCCGACGAAAGTTCTTTCAAGCTTCATGGAGTTTGAGAAATTTACCCTCATAGGCAAATTCATTGGCGGTCGTCCCGACATGGAAACTATCCGAAAGTGGGTAGCAAGCAAATGGAGGACTTCTAGTCATATGGAGCTAGCAGCCCTATCCCAAGGTTTTTTTGCCATTAGACTGAATAATAAGGAGGATTACTATAAAATTTTGGCTGGTGGGCCATGGTTTCTGGGCCGCAGAAGTTTATTCCTTAGGAAGTGGGACATGGATTTCAGTCCTAATACCCAGAACATCAACATTGCCCCAATATGGGTTAGGTTTCCCGAATCTTCCCCTCTTTGGCTAGCATGAAAATTTCATAAGGGGTATTGCGTGCTCCATTGGGGAGTTGGTCACCATTGACCCACCCACCCGAGCTCGAACAAGGTTTGTCCAAGCTCGTTTTTGCGTTCTGGCAGATTTGGAGGTGAAACTCCCAACTTTCATCACTCTTTGATCTAGAGGTACCTTTCTTCATAAACAAGCTATTGTCTATGAAAATAGACCAAATTTCTGCCCCCAGTGTCGGTCCCAAGGGCACCTCCAATCCCAGTGTCCTCTTCAAAAACTAGGTAAGCAGAAGCATGAAAACGGCAACCCCCTGGAGCATGGGGAAGGTCAGGCGAAGCAGTAAAATCTTCCAGATGTGAAGGGTCATGAATCTCTAGGCCCCTCTAGAGTCTGCGTCGGACTCTCTCAGCCTGAAGAGAATCCCACTCTCCAATCGGACCCCAAGCAACTTGAGGCTAACAATCAGCAAGGAGCAGACTCCCACTTGGAAAGTGAATCGCAGGAAGAGAAGGAACGGACCCCATCCCAAATTATGACTCAGACTATTTCTCTGCCCCAAGATATGGGTCATCCCGATTTTAGCCAGTCGCAGACGATGCTAGAAGATTACCTCTTAGGAAGGAGGGGTGAACAATCCGGTCACATTAGCCCTCGAAACACGAGGAGCCAAAAGCAAAGTGTGGATTTTGGTAGTGAGAGGAAGCAGGGTCATCCTCCTAACAAAGACAGGTGGGACAAAGAGACAGCAAATGACATTGCAAATGGAACCCAGCGTTTGCTAGTTCTGGATGACTCTGGCGCTCAGACGGATGAAACACATGCATCAAAACCTCCCCCTCAATAAGTAAGGGGAGGCAAGAAAAACCTCAAACTGTCTAGATGAAAGTCCTCTCATGGAATGTGAGAGGACTGAACGGTGCAGCCAAATGAAGGTTAGTGGCTGATCTCCGTAGGAGGACTAATCCTTCCATCCTTATTTTGCAAGAGACCAAGGTCGATGCTATCTCCTCTGATAAAGTTGCGAAGGCCATTTGGGCCAAGGCAAATTGTTTGTCCAGCCCTGTAGTGGGAACAGCGGGAGGACTCATGGTTCTATGGGACCCTTCGAGGTTTGAGGGCAGCCTGCTATCAACTTCCAACAGAATCATCAATGTACTGTTCTAGTCCAAAACCACCAATTTTTCCTGGATTCTGTCCAACATTTATGCTTCAAATTCTGCCACAGAGAGAGCAAAAATGTGGAAAGCTATCTCTCATATGAGGGAGAATTTTAGTAATTTTTCTTAGGTTTTAGGGGGTGACTTCAATTGTCCCATTCATCCTTCGAAAAAAAAAGGAGGATCCGACCACTTCAGCCACAACTTGGAGGACTTCAGGGATTTTGTCTCTACTAATGGCTTGCTCGACATCGAAATCAAAGGGGCTTCCTTCACTTGGAGTAATAGAAGGATTGGGAGCGGTTTGATTCAAGTCAAGCTCGACAAATTTTTTATGTCCCAAGAAGCCATTCCTATCCTTGGCGAGGCTATCCTTTCGGCTCTTCCAAGGATTGGGTCTGACCATAACCCTATTTTCTTGGAGGCGGATGATGGGCCTATTTTTAAAAACCCCTTCAGATTTGAATCCATGTGGATCTCTCACAAGGAATTCAAAGGTTTGGTTTCAGCGTGGTGGCAATTGAAGGTGGAAGGAAATGCTCCTAAGAGGGTGGCTCTAAAGCTCAAAATGGTCAAAGAAACGCTGAAAGTTTGGAATAAAGAGGTTTTCGACAACATTTTTGAGTCCAAAAAATCCATCTCTGAGAACCTAAAGGTTTTGGAGGAAAGGATGGAACTCGAAGGTTACACTGAGGGTCTCAGGGAGGAAGAGCGGAGTCTTTTGGTGGACTTTCATTCTATTCTCGCTAGGGAGGAAACGTTCTGGCGCCAGAAATTTCATGACCTTTGGTTGAAGAATGGAGACAACAACACGAGGTTTTTCCACGTGTATACTATGAGGTACAAAGGGGCCAACAAGATCAGAGAAGTGGCTTGTAAGGATGGGCGCATTACCAAGGAGATAGAGGAAATCAGGAGTGAAGCGGTTGACTTTTTTCAGGATTTGCTTGGCACTCCTCCGGATAGCAACCTTCAGGTCCAGAAATCTCTGCTCACCAATTTTTTGACTAAAGTCCCCCATGAGGTAAGCATTAAGCTTCTGGAACCTTTTTCCTCGTTCGAGATTAAGGAAGCATTGTTCTCCATGCAACCAGATAAGGCCCTTGGCCCCGATGGTTTCCCCCCGATTCTTCCAAGTCATGTGGGAGGTCGTGGGTTCGGATGTGTGCGATGCTATTCGGGTTATTCAAGCTTCCAGATCCATCCACCCGAAACTCAATTCCACCTTTATTGCCCTCATTCCTAAGTCTCCTACTTGCAAAAGTTTCTGTGACTATCGGCCCATCAGCCTGTGCAATGTTTTTTACAATATTCTTACCAAGTCTATAGCCAATAGACTCAAAACAGTCCTCCCCATCCTGATTGATCCTTGTCAGGGAAGCACTGTTAAATGCAGAAACATTCTTGATGGTGTCATCACTGTCAATGAGACCCTTTATTAAACTTATCACTCCAAGAATGCTGCTCTTTTCCTTAAGCTCGACATGAACAAAGCCTTTGACTAGGTTGATCAAAATTTTTTGTGTGCAGTCCTCCTCAAGTTCGGCTTTCATCCCCACTGGATTGACCTTGTCTACAGTTGTATATCCACTCCTTTTTTTTTTGTCCTGGTCAATGGGTCCCCAGCTGGGTATTTCCAAAGTGCCAAAGGCCTCAGACAGGGCGATCCTTTATCCCCCATCCTTTTCATTCTTCTAGCGGAGGTTCTGAGTTGGTCCATGAAAGAGGCTCTTCGTCAAAACAAGATTTCTGGCATTTTTTCGACTTCTAGAGTTGATCCTGTCACTCATCAGCAATTTGTGGATGACACCCTCATCTCCACTAGGGCGTCCGTTGCCCAAGCCAAATCACTCAAGCAGATCCTGTCCTGTTATGAGCAAGTTGTAGGGCAAAATGTCAATTACATCAAGAGCAAAATCTATTTTATTAACACTCCCCTACGCAGGCAACTTCGGATTGCTAGAATTCTTGAATGCACTATTGATTCCCTGCCTACGTCCTATCTGGGGTTGCCTCTATCTTATAGCGGGTGGACGAGTGGGGATATGTGGAACATGATTCTTGAGCGCCTTCACAAGAAACTCGAAACTTGGAAGGGCAAACTCCTGTTGCAAGCCGGAAAAGCCACCCTTACCAAAGCTTGTCTTCAGGGGATCCCGACCTACTTCATGTCGGTGTTCATGCTTTTGGTTGCAGTTCACTCCAAAATTGAGAAGATTCAGAGGACCTTTCTATGGTCTGGAAACTAAGAGAAATCTAGACTCCCCCTTGTTGCCTGGGACAAGGTGTGTTCGAGGATAGACCAAGGCGGTCTGGGGTTGAGAAGATCAAGACTTATGAATTTGGCTCTGATAGCGAAGCACGCTTGGAGGATTCTATCTAGCGACCCGGTGGAGTGGGTTAAGCTAGTTAAAAAGAAGTATCTTGGCCCCATTTCCTTCTTGGATGCTGAGACCTCCTCCGTGGCATTGACCTTTTGGAAATCTATGCTCCAAACCCGACATTTGATCAGCCTGGGAGCCCGTTGGATTTTGGGTGATGGCAACCTCATTTTCTTTTGGAAGGATAGGTGGGCGACTGAAGAAGCCCTTGGGTCGAGGGCGGATCTCGCTGGGCTGAGAGGTTTGACTGACCCTAACTCCCAACTCAGGGTGGCAGAGTTCATAGACCGGAGCACCCATTTTCCTTGGTGGAAGATTCTAGTTGTGGAGGGGTTTAATAATGAGGTTACCTTTCTTGCAAATATCCTCCAACCGGTTTTAATTCCTTCTGCAAAGAGGAATGACAGAATCATCTGGAGTGGTACGGAGGATGGGCTTTTTTTTGTTAAATCAACTTATGAGTTTCTTACCACCAAGACTGCTCTGGACTACAGGTGGAATACTGTGTGGAGGAAAGGAGTCGTCCCTAAAATCAACTTCTTTGCGTGGATTGCTTTCCACAACAAAGCCTTAACAATTGACAACCTTCACAAGAGAGGTTTTGCCTTCCCCAATAGGTGTTACTTGTGTCTTGTAGATTGCGAGATGAGGGATCATTTATTCTTGCATTGCTCATTTTCCCACTCTGTTCTTAGTATTGTCCTATCCTCCTTCCAAATCCTATGGTGCTCTCCTCGTTCCATCAAAGATGCTTTCCACCAATGGCCTAATCCTTTCAAGAATCCCAAACTCCTCTTCCTCCTTGAGGCCTCCTTCCATCATTCAATTTGGCAAATTTGGTTAGAGAGGAATGCCAAAATATTTGGCAAAGCTCCTAGAGGGCCCCCTTCTATTGCTCAAAGGGCGTTGTCCTACGCCATCGAGAATTCTATTGTTGTTCCCAGTCCCCGTCCCTACCTTCCGAGCGAAGAAGCGATTCTCAAAATGATGAATCTCTGGCCGTTTCTGGAGGTTTTTAAAGGGCCCTGTCGAAGGAATATTGTTTGGACCAAACCCCCCGTGGGGTGGATTAAATTAAACTTTGATGGAGAAGCTAAGGGGAATCCTAGGCCCGCTGGTGCTAGGGGTGTTGTCAGAGATCATGATGGGAATCTTGTGATGGCCTATTGTGAATATTTGGGCTCCCAGATAAATCACTATGCCGAAGCCCAAGGCGCTCTGAAAGGTATTCGGATACTCTCTGAGGATCCTCGACCTCTTATTATTGAGGGTGACTCACTCAACATCGTGAATTACCTTCTTGGCACCAAAAATCCATCTTGGAAAGTCTACAACATCATCCTCGAGGCAAGAACGCTTCTCTCCTATCATGGTAGGTGGAAAGCAAATCATACTTTGAGAGAAGGTAATCGCGTGGCTGACCACATGGCCAACAAAGGGCTCGTGACCACATGTCCGGTCATGTGGCGGTCTCGCTTCCCATCCAAGGTGGAAAAGTTGGCTAGAGCAGACATCCATTCATGATGTTTTCCTTGCACAGTTTTTGGAAAGCCCCCTCCAACGAGTTTTGGTGTGGCATGGCAATTTTGTCTACTTAGTTGTCCATGGTGTCTTGTCTGTTTTGCTTTCCTCGTTTCTTTTCTTCGGGCTCTACTTGGTGTTCCTTCGGTTTTGTCCTATTTCTTTTTCATTGGGTTTCCAGGCCTAAAAGCTCTTTTTACAGTTTCCAAGTCTTTAGCTTTAGGATGGCTTTACTTGCAATTAGGATTATTGTTACAGCCAAGAGGTATGATGCATCATTAGAAATATGGCTAATTTTGTACATAAGGTTTTAGGATCCTCTATAAAAACCCACTGTTAATATATTAAAATAATTACCAAAAAAAAAAAAAAAAAAATTATTTGTTATCCTACAAAAACATGTTCAGGCCTTTGCTTGGATTTATAAGGATATGTTAGGAATTCACCCTGATGTATGTACACATAGGATATATACTAAATATGTTAAACCTATGAGACAACCTCAAAGACATTTGAATCCTGCTCTAAAATATATTGTCAAGGAAGAAATTGAAAGTCACAGAGGAATTCGGTAGGAGGACCCTATCAGCCCCATGTTATTCATCATTATGGCAGAATATTTAGGTAGAACCATAAAAAATGCTTGCAGTTCAAGGCTAATATCAAGAATCAAGGCAACATATCTCACTAGGGTTGTTTCTCACCAACAATTCATCGATGATACCCTTATATTGACTAAGGCATCGGTGGTTGAGGCCAAAATAATTAAATACATCTTGCAACTCTACGAGGACGCTGCTGGTCAGAAAGTTAATTTCAATAAAAGCAAGTTATATTTCTTGAACACCCCCATTCAAAGGTAAGGAAGGATTGCAAAAATTTTAGGGTGTGATATAGCAAACCTCCCCACTTTGTATCTTGGTCTCCCTCTTTTCATTGGTTCTCCGAGAGAGTCAATGTGGGACAGGGTTATTGAAAGAATTCAAAAAAAAACTTGT
Organism: Wollemia nobilis; assembly: GCA_028583015.1. Lineage (NCBI taxonomy): Eukaryota > Viridiplantae > Streptophyta > Pinopsida > Araucariales > Araucariaceae > Wollemia > Wollemia nobilis. Next base: position 5,919,607 of record JAQPPZ010016925.1, on the reverse strand, counting down.
TGGATGGAAATGTCATCTTCTATCTCAAGCAGGAAAGCTGACCCTCACTAAGGCCTCTCTTTAGAGCATTCCAGTCTATTTCCTCTCTATTTTCAAAGCCCCTATGAAGGTTTTCTAGAAATTTGAGAAACTCCAAAAATAATTTTTATGGACTGGATCAGAGGAGAAAAAAAGGATACACCATGTAGGATGGACCAAAGTGTGCAGACCCAGGGAAAATGGAGGCTTAGGTCTAAGGAGAATTGCTCATATAAATTTAGCTTTAGTAGCTAAGCATGCATGGCATCTCATTTCTGGTGAAGAAAATGAATGGACAGCTATCATCAAAAGAAAGTTTCTTCAAAATATGGAAGTTCTAAGTGACTCAGTTCCAATTAGAGGTTCTACTTTTTGGAAAGCAATTCTTAATTGTAAGGAAATCATTAAAAAAGGTTTAAGATGGGTTTTAGGTAATGGTGAGAGGATAAATTGCTGGAATGACAGGTGGGCTAAGGACGAACCACTGATGCAATATCCTAACTTAGCACGAATAAGAGATATCACAGAAGAACTCATTGGTAGAAAAGTTCTGATTATATGGTTGAGGACAGAGGTAGAATGAAGTGGAAACAAATAAGAATTCAAGGATTTCAAGCAGAATCAAATGATATTTGTAATATTCTCGAGCAACATGTTGGCAATTTTGGGTTTGAGATCCTAGCTTCTTGTCTATGAGTTGTCATTGATGTCAAAAGGAAATGACATTAATGTTAAGAGGATGTGTTGGCTTCAAAGGTGGAAGATTCCAAGAGAATATTTTTAAGAGAATCCTAAGAGATTCCATTGGCAAGGGTTTTTCATTAAAACCAAACCAGTTTTTATTAAAACCAAGTTGGATAGGGTTTTTATTAAAACCAATGGAGGTTCTCTTTATTATTTATTTAATTATTATTTAAAACCCTTCAAGGTTTTAATTAATTAATTATTTAATTAATTAAGGGAGAAATTATTTTTAATTTATTAAAAATACTTTAAGGGTTTTTAAACCCTTTTTGAAAAGACTTTTGATTAATTTCGAAATGGTCTTTATTTTCGTCGACGTCAAGGTGTCTTCGAAGAGACTATTTATTCTCCAACTCCTAAGGTTGGAAGGAAAATTAATTCGAAATTCCTCGAATGCAATTTGCGATGTTTGTGCTCTGTATTCTCTGTGATCGAAGGAAGACTTAGAAGCACATGTGGTTGAAAAGTCTTCGGGAGGTTTTTTTCGGGGGTGAAGTGGAGGGAAGTTCACTTGTGAACTTCGTAGCCCGCGTGGGCTAGTGGCAGCGAAGGCTACTATTGGGCACTGCATTGGCAGAGGTCGTCGTTTTGAGTCTCGTGGGGGTGCTTTGCTAGAGTAACACACTTTTTTATTAAAACGTCTTTATGCCGTGAAATTCAGAGTTTCTTGGACATCGATTTATAAGTTTGAGAGTTGTGTGTGGTGATAGCTTGAAGGTTCAATTATCTTCTACTCCAATAAGGTATGGGCACATTCTTCTTATGAGTATGATTGGTGTATGTTTTCTGAAATAAGGTTGGAGTGAAAAGGTATTCTACTAGGTATCCTTTGGCTAGGTGTAAATCCTATTTTCTGGTTTGTTGAAGACTACTTATGCATTGTTATCCTTAAGGAGAGTTTTTGGTGAATGCATAATTTTGGGTTTGAGATAGTGGAAGATTTGTGCACTAGGGTTTATATTTGTGAGTCTAGCTACTTGCATTGAGTTGGTAGAACCCTTGGTTGGCTGTTTTGAGTTTGATGGTTGATTTGCTTCCATAGAGGTTGTTTGATCAAGTTATTGCTTTACTTGATTCATGATATTGGGCTTACTCCATTGAGTTGATTTGAGCAAGTTATTCTTTGCATTAGGTGATATTGTGTTGGTGGCTGTTTTGTTCAAATATCTTTGGAGGGAAAAGGATTTCTACTTGTTTCTTTTTCTTGTGATGATTGGTTGAATGCTTCAAGGTTGATTTTGAGTTGAATGGTGTTGTTTGATTAAGCCTTGTTGATAAGCATTGTTGTTGAAGCCCTATTTGGTTGTGAAAGAGTATTTGGTTGTGAAAGATTGATTGGTTGAGAAAATTTATTTGGTTGTGGAAAGAACATGAGTATCATTGTTATATGAGATCCTGCATGGTTGGCAATTATTGGGTTGTGTTTCATGTTCTTGATAAATGCAAACTTCATTCTATCTTATTCTTCTGAGATTGAGTTGAGGTTGAGTTGAGTTGAGATTGAGATTGGGAGTTAAGTATAGAACATATTGAGTCTCTAACAATTCTCTTTATGCTTCTATGAGTTTGACAAATCACATTGGGTCTCTAAAAATTCACTTTGTGATTTCCTACTAAGAAAGTTTTTCTTGGTGAGCTTGCTAAGTTTTTGACAGGTTCCAGTGGGGACTTGTGAGCAGTTTTGGACAGGTTTCGATGGGGACTTGTAAGCAGTTTTAGACAGGTTTCGGTGGGGACTTGTGAGCAGATTTGGACAGGTCCTAGCAGAGGACTTGTGAGCTAAGTTTGATAGTTCTATCAAATAACTTGAGGAGAGAAGTGCATTGGTTCTATGAGTAGAACCTGAGGACAGTTGGCAAGTCTTTGAGAAGGCTTGTATGTAGAGGATTGATTTGTTCAAGAGTTGGATAGATCTGACAGACAGAGGAAGACTTGTACTAGACCGACTGATCGTGTTTGGTATAGGTTGCTTGAGATGTCGTGGACGTGATCATAGAAGGTAGAGGTCTCTTAGGCTAAGCATTGAGGACAGGAGGTCTTCGGTGGAAAGGAGTTCCACGTGCTGGCAAGAGGTAGAGGCAGTTGATCTTCTGAGGGATCATTTACAGAGTAGAGGGGAAGGTATCTCCTTTGGGCCGAGGCTCATAAACATTGTAATTGGGAAGGATTCCCAAATAACTTTGAGATAACTTTTAGAGAAAAATTTTGTGGACGTAGCCCAACCATTTTGGGTGAACCACATTAAAAATGGGTCTTCAATGTGTGATGCTTTCTGTCTTGATTAATGTTGTGTTGATTCCATTGCTATCTAAAGTTAAAATTATTAATTGGTTAAGTCTTATACTGTTCACCCCCCCTCTCAGTATAAGTCCATATTCTTCACAACAATTTATCCCCATGAGATCCAAGGAAGATCAAGTGACCTGGGCTCCTACGAAAAATGGGCAGTTCACTATTAAATCATCTTACAAGATTTTGCTTGATGATAAGGATTTTGTCCTCCAAAAGGACTTAGTTTGGATAAAAAATTTAATTCCAAAAATTGCAGTCTTTTCATGGCTGGTTATCCAAGGAATAATTCTAACCATTGATAATATTATGCACAAAGGTATTTGTATCACTAATCGTTGTTATCTGTTCAAGGATAACTGGGAGACCATTTATCACATTTTCCTTGAGTGCCCTTTTTCCTTGACTGTCCTAAGTGGGGTTTTTTAGGCCTTCAATATTTCATGGGTTAAACTAGCCATCGTGATTGATTTGTTCGTTTAGTGGCCTTATCCCTTTTCAAGCCAAAGACTTAGATACATGTGGAAAATTTGTCTTAATCACTATATTTGGCAGGTGTGGTTAGAAAGGAACCATAGAGTCTTTAATGAGTCTATCCATGATCATCAAACTATCATTGCTAGGATCCTATCCTTTGCCAACGAGAATGTGAACCTTATCCCTTTTGATAGTTGTAAACCTCATCTGTAGGATACCATGATTGATCAATATTTAAGCTTAACCTTGTTATATGAGTCTGTGCCTAGGGTAGTCAACCCCAGAGACAATGTTAAGTGGTCTCCACCTCATACGGGTTGGTTTAAGCTTAATTTTTATGGAGTAGCTAAGGACAATTCTGGTAGAGTAGGCGCTGGTGGCATTGTGCAAGATCATAATGGGAATATGATGCTTGCATTTTATGAATATTTGGGAACAAGGATAAACAACAAAGCTGAAGCTAGAGCTATGTGGAGAGGCCTTCAAATGACTCAAGACTTAGAAGGTAATTTGATCATAGAAGGAGACTCTATGCATGTTATAAATCTCCTCAATAATTGGAAAACACCTCCTTGGAGGATTAAAACAATTTTTGAAGAGGCTAGGATCATTTTCCAAGGAAGACAGGACAAAAAATCCCAACATGTCTTTCAGGAATCTAACAAAATTATTGATAATGGGAACACAGTGTCCCGAGTGAAGTAGAGGAGCTTATTCAACAAGAATGCCAAGAATGATAGTTGAATTTACCAACAGGGAAGGCACTGTAAGTTCAAAGGCTAGGAGTATTCTCATCTCTTTTTTGAATTGGACTCACAATAAAAATTATCTAAGCTATCAATCTTCGTGGATGCTTCTTGGAAATACCACAAAGACTAATGGGGACAGTCACATGTCAGATAACATGGCTCCTAGTCATCTTAGTAATTTGAGGTTGGTTGATAATCACAAGCAAGGAAAGAAATGATAATATAAGACTTCGAACCAAATCCACATGGACCACCAGATAGCCACCGCCATAAATCTAGCCAGCAGGTTCACTTCTCCAAGGCTGATTGGCCAAGATAGTATGTGGTACCAAAGCATGTCATATACGAAAGAAATCAATTACCAAAGAATTATTAAGAGTAACTGTCAATACAGAGCTTGTGGGAGTTTTTTTTAGTACTCTGCTATGTGTGTCTATAGCTTTTTGTTTCTCCATTGTCTCAAGGAAGGGATCCGTGTCTATTTCTTTTTTGTAATTATGATGCATGTGTGTTTTCTCGGGGTATACCCAAAATGTTGTATGGGAAGTTTCTTTTTTATAACAAGATATGTGCCTTACTAGATGTAATGGCTTTGGCGGCATGTAGATTTTACATATATAGGATCCTTAGTAAGGATATGTTCATCAACAGCCTTGGGCTGAGTTTTGTAAAAGGTTTTGGGTCAACCTGTAAAACCCGGTATTAATGATATAGTATCTTATCTACCAAAAAAAAGGAAGAAATTGAAAAAAATTAGATGTAGGGTTCATTTATCCAATTTCAGATAGTTGATGGGTTTCCCCATTGGTTATTGTTCCAAAGAAAAAATGGGAAAATGAGAGTGTGTTTAGATTATAGAGAGTTAAACAAGGTCACACATAAGGACCATTTTCCATTACCATTCATATACCAAGTGTTAGACACCCTTTCTGGCAAGAAATTATTTTGTTTTCTTGATGGTTTTAGTGGATATAATAAGATACAAGTTGCACCAGAAGGCCATGATAAAACTACTTTCACATGCCCTTGGGGAGAATTTTTTTATAGGGTTTTACCTTTTGGTTTATGTAATGCTCCAACAACTTTTCAATGAGTTGTTTTGGAAATATTCTCCGATTTAACAAATGAAAGTGTGGAAATCTACATGGATGATTTCACAGTATGTGGAGACACTTTTGATTATACCTTGGAACATCTTGAAAAAGTTTTAACATGTTGTGAAACATATCATTTGTCTTTAAACCCTAAAAAATGCTTTATGATGATGGAGGAAGGAATTGTTTTTGGTAATCACATTTCCTCTCATGGGGTCAAGGTTGACCCCAAGAAGGTGGAATTCATCAAAAACCTTCCTCATCCAAAAAATCAAACTGATTTTAGGAGTTTTTTGGGACATATTGGTTTCTACCGCAGATTTGTTGTAAATTTTAGCACCATAGATAATCCAATGTTTGCATTATTGACTAAGGATTTTGAATTTACCTGGTATATAGAATGTCAAAAGTCTTTTGAAGCATTGAAAGAGAAGTTAACAACTCCCCCTAGTGTTGAGAGGTCCTAATTGGAACTGTCATTCCATATTCAGATAGATGCTTTCAATACTACAATTGGAGCCATATTATATCAATTTTAAAATGGAGAAAATTGTGCCATTTATTACATTAATAAAAACTTAACAGGAGCAGAAAAGAACTACACCACTACTAAGAAGGAATTCTTAGTTGTGGTATATGCTATGAATAAATTTTGACACTATATCACAGGGTATCAAGTGTTCATCCATACAGATCATGCTATTATTAAATACTTGATGAATAAACCTATGGTTAGTGAAATAATTATTCATTGGTTAATACTATTGTAGGAATTTGATATCACTATAGTTAATAAACCAGGGAAAGCCAATGTAGTGGCAGATTTTCTGTCAAGATTGCCAAACATAGACACAGGGGAATTGGTTGAAGATGCTTTTCCTCATGAAAAACTATTTGATATTTTTGTGCAATCTCCATGGTTTGCAGATATAGCCAATTACTTGGCTACAGGGAAAGTTCCTCCTTACTTCACTTCTAAATAAAAGAAATAGTTAATAAAGCAAATTTCATCTTTCAAATGGATAGGGAGTCTACTTTTTAAATGTGGTCCTAACCATGTCTTGCGTAGGTGCATCCCCAAGGATGAAGCATATGATATTCTTCGTGCATGTCATGATGAACCATCAGGAGGACATTACTCAATAAAGAGTGCAATTTGAAAAATCTTAGATATTGGTTATTATTGGCCATCTCTGCATAAGGATGTAAAAAAATATGTTAGACATTGTGATGCATGCCAAAGAATGGGAAAACCTACCTATACCAATGAAATGCCATTACAACCTCATGTCGATATAGAACCATTTTAAAGGTGGGGGCTAGATTTTGTAGGACCTATTGATCTACCTTATCAAGGGAAGGTGCATATTTTGGTATGTACTGATTATGTAACTAAATGGGTAGAAGCACATGCTTTTAAGCATACCCGAGACGAAAAATTTGACGATTTCCTATATTCACAAATTTTTCTACATTTTGGAGCCCCACATTCTATCACTACAGATCAGGGACCTTAATTTACATCAAGGGTTATTGAAACTTTTACTAAAATATATGAAATTAAGCACAAAAAATCTTCACCTTATCACCCTCAGGCAAATGGTCAAGTTGAAGTAACAAATCGAGAATTAGAAAGAATCTTAACCAAAACAGTAGCTTCCCATAGGAGGAAATTGGATAGATAAACTACCTGAAGCAATTTGGGCTTATAACACTACATGGAAATCCACCATAGGATTTACACCTTATGAATTAGTTTATGGTAAAAATCCTCTTTTGCCTATTGAATTTGAATTACTAACACTTTGAACTGCTTTGGACATTGGTATTGATTTATCACAAGCACAAACAGATAGGATTTTGTAGCTCAATGCATTGGATGAACTATGAATGGATGCATTGCATCAAAATGATATGATTCAAGCACAGTGGAATTTGTGGCATGATAGTCACATTCAGCAATGAGAATATCAACAAGGCAATTGGGCTTTATTGTTTGATTCTCGCTATGAATATTTTCCTAAGAATTTACAAACTAGGTGGCTTGGACCTTATCTGATTGAAGAAGTGTTTGGAAATGGAGTTGTTCATCTTTCACCCATTTATGATTCACAAAGAAAATTAGTGGTTAATGGACATCGTCTCCGGATATACCATGCACCACTGACTAAGGATGAATTTCTAAAGCAAGTGGAGCAATTGGATGTCTACATGATGGAAGGAACTACCTCTTCCACAACAGATTTAGCAGAATGAAAATATATATATATATATATATATATATAAAATAATAATAATAATAATAATAATAATTTTTTAGAAAGTGAAAACCTCCTAGGAGGCACTTCTGAATTGGCTTGCATGAAAACTAGTTTTCTGGTATGTTTGCCTTGTTGGTCCCACAATCACTATTCCATCCTTTCTCAAGACTACACCTATCTTATTCTATAGAAGAGCTAAGCTGGTAGTCAGAAGGAACAAACATCTTTACAAATGTAGATAAGTGGTTAAATCAGGTATGTGCCCTTTGCATTTTAATCATTGTAGATATTTAATATGTAGTGTATAAAAATCACTAGTTAGTATAAAATATTCATAAGGTTTGAAAAAAATCCAAAAGTAATCCATCTGGTCAAAGGAAGGCAGAGAAAGAATTCCATGCTATTTTAAGGGGATGAAAGAAACAAAAGAATTGAAAAAATTACAGTCAGTAAAGCTTATTCCAGGGGGAAGGTGTGCAGAGCTTCGGAATGATATTAAGCTCCAGAATAAGAATGTTGCTTAAGATAGCTTCAGAATGATATTCAACTCCAGAATAAGAATGTTGCTTAAGACAAAAAATAACTTCGAAATGAGAAAAGGTTTGAGCTTCGGAATGGGAAAGTGTTTGTACTTTGGAATGAAGAATAACTTCAAATGACAATGTCACGTGGTCTAAGTTTATTTTTAAAATTCTATTGTCCGAAGTTGGAAAACAAAGTCAAGGCACGGGATTCAAGGAGAATCACAAGTTGCGATGGAAAATTTATTTGGAACCACCACATGCTTCGATTTCCTGCATAAACTTCGGCTCATGCGACAAGGCACCTTAAAAAATGCAACTCAGTAATTAATGATATTAACCCTACAAATTATGCATGTTTTGACCAACGACCAAGTGCCAGCTCAGCAAAGTCATAATTAATTAATGGAAGATCACTAGATAAGATAATTTGATTGTCATCATGGGGAATTATCACCTGCCACGTGCCTATCAAAATTAATTTTTTTTTTGACACATTTTGAAGATGGTTCCTATGCTCAAACAATAATTACCATATCTCAGAGATTATTACAAATTGCCATAACACTCCGCAATAGAAATTTATTGATTCCAAGCTAGAGAATGAACTGTTGTAGGAAAATTCATGGAGCAGTAAGGAAGAAGAACATAGGTCAATCTGAATATGGGAAAAAATAACAAAATTGAGCTTGAAAATGCCAGTTATCAGTAGAGGGATCCTGAGTCACTACAAATGTCATTTCTAAACAAATTCAATGGTTACTCCAAAGGACTGGCGGTAGAGTTTGCATGAAATTTTAGGAAAAAACGGGCTAACATCAATGGCATGGAAATCTAGGTAACACCTAAAATATTAAGCCAAATCACTGAATTACCTTTGCAAGGGTTACAAATTTCAAAAATTGGTAAAAATGCCCTAACAGAAATAGTTAATCACTTCAGAGAGGAGGGAGATAAACCAATTGAATTTCAAATGAATAATAATATTTGCAAAGGGGTAAAATGAACTAGTTTACAACACCCTTGGGAGGAAGTAGTTGTATGGGTAATCAAATTTTTCACTTGTGAAGGGCAATTTGTTGTGTTGTCTAGCCACCATATTAAAATTCTGAATCATTTAAGGCATGGTGGCTAGAAACCTAAAGTTAGGGTAAATTTTCCTCTATATCTGCACCAGGAATTACAAAGTATGGCTAAATGCTACCAAGAAGGGAAAGGAACCCCTAAACATCATGGGTTGATTAAACTTATCTAGTAAACACCATTTTAGGGGAAACCCTAGGAGTTTTGATAGGTTTTTATCCTCTTGGAATGAACTAGTTGATAGAGAAAATGAAGAGGAAATAGGGAATGAAAGCCCTAAAAATAATGAAGAAGAGGCAAGGGATGAAGCTTCCAAAGATGAAATTCTCTTTTCACCACAAGGACCTCCATCTGCTAGGACTAGGAACAAAAGGAGAGAAAAAATAAAACTAGTCCTATAGAAAAGATAAAGAAAGTAGCAGTCTTTGAAGATGTGACTGTATTTTTGGTACAAACTGCTAAGTAGCCAAGGATTTCAAGCAAGGAAACACAGATTGAAAGGGAAACATCTCCATCTAGAGAAAACTTTGCTTTAGAATTTTTAGAATCCACTAGAAAACACAAACGGAAGCAGCCTACCCTTGGATTACGAAGGTCCTCTAGACTTCAAAAGGATGAAACAATTGAGGAGGTAGTGGATGTGGAAGCATTATCACCATGATGAAAAAGCCCTAGAAAACTACATCAGCAAATGGATGAAGATCAAAGGGAACACCCTGATACATCTACTGAAGACACACAATAGGGGGAAATGTTTGTAGAAGTGATTGTAGATGTAGGTATAGAGGATACATGTATAGATACATAAATACCTACAATGGATAACCCACCTGCTTATTCTTCTGATTCTAAAGTAGATTCCATAGTAGAAGAAGAGGAAGATATACAAGAATAGTCGCGTGCTGCGATAAGTGTTATTAAGACATAGATGGGATGGATTGAACAAAATGAGGCCTCTATAAAATAAAAAGATAAACAAATTGTTGATTTGCAGTAGGAGGTGGACAGTCTAAAGGCTAGGTTATCAAATATTGAGCCACAACCTACAGAATATGATTCTGAAGATGAATTGGTAAGAATTTTGTTGGAGTTAGCAAAACAGAATAGAGAAGTTGCCATACAAAATGATGGGCAACAATTCCCTTCCCAAATTGAAGTAACAATACATGAGCAACAACCTAAGGAAGTGTCACCCATCATAAGGGCTGAAACAGATGTGGCAGAACCCCAAATCCACTAGCAGGATGTAATCAGACTGGAACATGAAGTTTCAGGACCCTCAATAGGATATTCTGAAGTTACACCACATGAAGCAATAGATGACAGTGATAAAAGGGAAGTGAAGGATCAGGTAAGCATGCATTCCCATCAATTTTTTGTTGAAATGATTCCATCTGATTCACCTCAAGTTGAAACAACAAAAATTGGGGTGCAAGTAGATTTACCTCCAAAAGTATAGTAGATAGTCAGACCTCCACAAATAGTTACACTGACAAAGTATAATGAAGATATAGCACACTGGATGCTGAAGTGTCAAAGGATGGAAGCACAAATTTCATCTTTGACACCTTTGGAATAGAATCTTGATGCCCAAAGTGCAGAAGTAAATAAGTTGCAGGGACAAGTATAGTATCTTTGCCAGGCTGTAGAATACCTAGTCCAATTTAGAAGACCAACTCGATTTTACAGCTTGATCTTGAAAGAAAAATACCTCCATTGGCAAGTGATGAGGATTTGTTCCAATATCCCTTATCAAATGGACACTGCTAAGGAGTTTATGGAAGCCTATTTGCACAACCCAAAAGAACAAAAAAATTTGATGTGTGAATTATTCTTAAACCTATTTATCATGCCAAAAAATGTGACATTTTTGCCACACATTTTTACAGGGGATATTCAGTTGAGAGCCTTTCTGTCCACACTAAAAAATCAATTATATTGGGATCAGGAGAGAAGGGCAAGTAAATAAACTGAATTGAAAGTTGAACTGTTGTTAAGACCAGTCCATTCTAATCACAAGACTACCACCAATCAACATTTTACCATGATGAGAGAACAAAAGATCAAGGTGGTTTATCTGAACAATATTAATGAGTGTATATCCATATTTCATACTTTTTGTGCCAACCATTTTGCAAATGCTTTATCAGCTTGCAAAGTTTGATGGGGGGAATTGTCATTATCATTGCAAAAAAGGGAGCCCATCTTTGCCAACAATCTGTTGTGGTCCAGAAGAAGAGTAGAAGGTATAATACAAACTATTCTAGAAATGAAATATCTTTGGATAGTTCTGAGGTATAGACTGCCTACTGTTATAACCCCTATTCCTTATTTCTTTGATAATGATCCTCAACCAAATGAGAAATTTTAAGATTGGCTCAAGTAACTACAGGAAACTAGAGGATACTATAAATGGAAACTGTGGAGTTATCAAGAAAGAAATCTAAAAATAGATCTTTATGCTTCTGTGGCCTTGTACAATGCATGAAGACATGCATTAGAATAGGTTTGGGGGAAATTATGAGGTCAAAAATTGCCTCATTCATGGACTATTTTGGATATTTCATAATCTGCTTTATAAACCTTATCCTATGTTTCTATGCTAATTTTAATGATTGAATGCATTATATATGAATATTTACATGCTTAAGTGTGTAGGGGCATAATACTTTATTTTGACCATTTTCTACATTTATTTGCACTATTTCAGTTGATTTACTTAGTAAAATGCAAGTGTATTTGAAATATATAGTAATGTGTGCTGATGTGTATCCTGTTCTAGTGGCATTTCAATTACTTTTCTTGCTTCCTAACCGATTTAAATTGCAAAAAGGTGCCAAACTTCTGTGACTGTGCAAAAAATCTAAAATATAGAATTTTGACCATACAAATTCTAGCCAGCTGTCCATAAATAGCATGGCTTGGAATTTTTCAACTACAATGTGTAAAACTTGTTGAATTTGTCTTCTAAGTACTTAGGAAGACTACCTAATATATCAAACCCACTTTCCTGAGAATTTGGTGTATAGATAAGTGTCAAAGTTGTTGCATTGTCAAATATTTTAGAGCAGCTCTGGAATGAGCGGAAGAGGACCAGTTCTGGTCAAAAAGGTAAACAGAACACCCAAAAATATGGGAAATAAAAATTTGGGAGTGGATATAGATGTATGATATGTTTTCTCATCTCTTCCACTCATTTCCACCAATGGATAACGTACAAAAAGGGATAATGAAGATGCTACAGCATAAATATTTATTGAATTTAAGGAAGACAACTTCAGAATAGTTGTTGAATCACTAAAAAATAGAAATAGAACAAATTGTAAGCATAGCACATGTAATAGTTATTATAAACAATAGACTCCCGTGTTGGATGATCATATATATATATATATATAAGGTAGAATAGACCTAGAGAAGATAGTTGTTAAGCTATAGCAGAACAACAATTTAGCAAGATTTTCCTGCAATGTTGTAACATTGTGTAACATTCAATAAAAGTGTAGTCTTTCCATCCATTTGTTGTTCTAAGTGAATATGTGAGCATTGAGTAGTTATAAGTATTCTTTCACCTTCTTCTAGATTAGGGAGCAAGGGCCACTTCCAGGCCTAGAAGAAGGACTAATTGTTGATAGGTTTTTCTATGAACTTTTGCTACAACAGATTAGCAAAAAACTTGGCAGTTTCCATTTCTTGTCTACTAACCTATGTTTGCTGTAAATGCATGTGATATTTGTAGTTGGTATTTGCACAATAGGTGTATGAGTGTCAGCTGACCAAGTAGCATAAGTTTGTGAATCTGCAACATTCATGATTTTCCCCTGTTTTTCAGCAATTGTTCCCAGCTTCTTAGCATGTTCAATTGGTTGATTGATTATTAGCTTGTGAATGTTTCAATTCTACAATATTTTCATTCCTATAATTTGAATTCTACAAATGTAATTAGGTTTCATTTTTAGCATTCTTTTCATTTTTTTCATTTAGATTCTACAAATGTAATTAGGTTTCATTTTCTGTAAACTTTGTCATTTCTGTCATATCAATTCTGCAAGAGTAATTAGGATTCAATTTCAGTTCATGCTAGTAAATTAGTTTCATAGGATTAGAAGTGACACCAAAAAAAAAACCCAAGCTAACTTGTCCCACCAATAAATCCTATTTCTTGAATGAGCTGATTTTTAGCTGCCTATTTTTGCTATTGTATATAGCCTTGGACACCGCCCTGGATTGACAAAACTTAAATGTTAAATGATGTGATACGAAACTCATCACAGGAAGGGTGCCCCTTTGTTTTCACTAGTAGAGAACTTTCTAGTCACCATTTAGGAAAATCAACTTATGGTAAGGAAATGCTTGTTATTTTGCATGCGATCACTCATTGGTGACATTATCTCATTGGGTGATATTTATCCATTAAAATAGATCATCAAAGTCTCAAATATTTCTTAAAGCAACAGGTTTCCACACCCAAAAAATAGAAGTGGGTCTCTAAGCTCATGGGCTATGATTATGATATTACTTATAAAAAATGCAAGGAGAACATTATGGCAGATGTCCTCTCTCACCAATTTGAGACTCATAATATGTTATGTGCCATTTCTTCACCCATTATCCAATGGATAAATTTTCTTTGCGAGGAGGCGCTTAAGGATTTGGGATTTTAAAATTTGGTTGTCTCCTTTCAAACAAAGCCTACATCATGTCCTAGATACACTTGGTATGGAAAACATTTATGCTACCACCAAAACCTTGTTGTTCCTCACATATCTCCACTCCAAGAATTTTTTATGAAATAAATGCATGCTTCCTCCACTGCAGGCCATTCTAGGTTCCTTAAAATATATGAAAGGATTAAGCATACATTTTCGTGGAAAGGTATGAAGAAGGACATACATGATTTTAGGGTAGCATGTGACACCTACCAATGGATGAAAGGTAAAACAGTGCATTTTCCAAGAACTTTAAAATCCTTGTCTATTCCCAAATAAGTTTGGATAGATATTTCCATGGACTTTGTCGAAGGGTTATCTAAGTTCAAAGTAAAATCAATTATTTTCATGGTAGTCGATCACCTTTCAAAGTATAATCATTTTTGCTTACACGATCTCCATCGTTACCCAAATTTTCCTCAATTCTATCTTTCGCCTTCATGGCATACCCACCTCCATTATTTCTGATCATAACCCTACATTCACTAGTAATTTTTGGTAATAATCATTTAATTTATAGGGAAATTAACTCAAAATAAGTTTAGCTACTCATCCACAAATGGATGGCTAGACTAATATTATCAATAAATGTTTGGAGACCTACCTTCATTGCTTTACCTCCAATCATCCTACATAATGGGTGAAGTGGTTTCCCTTGATCGAGTGGTGGTATTATACTTCCTATCACATGATGATCAAGGTAACCCCTTTTGAAGTATTTTATGGATGGCCTCCATTCATGTCTTTCTCCTACATTCCAAGTAGCTCCAAGGCCCATGTAGTCGACACTGCACTTAGCCAACATGTCAAAGTACTTCATCAACTAAAGATGAATTTGGAAGCAACCCAATACCGAATGATCCAACAAGATAATCAACATCATTCTGAGCGTAGATTTGATGTTGGTGGTATGGTCTTCTTTCACTTGTATCCATACAAAAATTCATCCCTCTGGCTTTGTAGGTGATAAAAACTTGTTGCCAAATACTATGGGCCCTATAATTTTTTACAATGGATTGGTGCCACGACCTACAAATTGGCCCTACCATCGACTTCCAAGATCCACACTATTTTTTATGTATCCTCTCTCAAGAAGGTTGTGGGTAATTAGGTACAGGTTCAATCTACCCTCTCAAAATTGGATGAAAATGGTTATATCTTACTTAATCCAAAACAATTGTTGGATCATAGGATGCAATATATTCTCAATTGACCTATTACTGAGGTTCTTGTTTAATGGCATGGTCTACAATCAAAACATGCTACATGGAAATCTCTCCAACAACTCCAACACCAATTTCCTCATCTACAACTCTGAGGATATAGCTTTTTGAAGGGGAAGGATATGTTAGGATCCCATCCTAACATTATTTTTATAATTCTCATTTGATTATGTAATGACCCACTTCCAACATGGGGATCCCCTTATAATATTATTTTGTAATACTTTTGTAATGGTATGTGGTAAGTAAGGCACCTAGACAAGTGGGGCCATTTCATATAACCATTATCAATAATGTAACCGATGTTTTGTAGAAGATTCTATCTCGAGTGGCATTTTGCATGTAAGTCAACTCTTAAGCTTAGGGTTAGGGTTGCATGAAGTTTTTTTATTAAAGACATGGGGCCATGTATGAATGTATATTTTTTAATTAATGAAATATTGAAGGAGGTTGCCCTCTCAAAGAGGCATGTGATTATGTGTTATTATGAAAGTGTTTATTTTTGCATTTACTTTTCGCATTATGATATTGTGTTATTGCATGAATCTTGGTTTAATTTTAGTATTTTATGTAAGTGAGCTTATTTTTAATAATAGGTTCCTAACAAAAAATCAAACGACAATAATAATTTAATGGCATGCCTAGTGGGACCCCAATAAAATATCATCAGTCCCATAATTATAAAAACAAGTTAGACTTAGATTTAATGAGGGTCTATGCCTACCTCTATTTATTGAAGAATTGTTTTACTCACCTAGAGACTTTGCTCTAGAACATGCTTAAGAAGAAGTTGATATGTTGAAGATATTAGATTGAGGTTCAGGTGAAGGTCTTAGTCTACCTACTGTCAAGAAGCTCAAGCTATATTCACTTGACAACTTTACTACAATCAAAAGGACCCATAGATCCAAGATGTCTACCCTGCCTCCAAAATTATCCCATTCTTGGGGATATAAGAGTTTGTTTTGACCTCTAGAACCACCAACTATTTGGGGGAACTTCCTAGAATCAATATTGAAAATCCTATAAAAATACATTGATGAAGATCTAACATCCCCATTAGAGCACTTATGAGAAATGGTCTTCATATACCATGTGGGCAATATCATAGACAAAGATGTGGCTCTTAGACTTATGGTGGTTTTATTGAAAGGCTAGGCTCACCAAGAATATGACTCTTTATCTCTATATTTAGTCATTGACTAGGACTAGTTGGATACCTTGATCATGAATGAATTCAAAGAAAAAATAGACTAAGTAGAACCTGATCCAAGGACCCCCTCCATGGATATATGAGAATGGGATATGCAAAATATCCCTTTGAAGTCCAAAAATAAGGTCTATGAGGTCCCTAAAAATTAAGAGAAAATCTCAAAGGGGGCTCTTCACATACATCAATAGATGCATGGGTCTACAGCTCAGCAAATATTTGATAAGACCCATGACAAGGAGGAAATTGTTGGGTCACTAAAGAACACAAGCTTATATTGAGAGGGAGGTGAACAATATAAGACCAAATTTTACTTTTTTTTCTCAAACAATATTATCCAATATATCAACGGTAATATCAACTACAGTAATCAAAGCAATACACAAATCATCACATATAATAAAGACACCAATTTAACATGGTTCAACCAATATGGGCTACTCCACGAAGAAAATATTTCACTAAATTTTCTCAACAAATTTCTTGGGAATCCTTACCTATTACAATGTTTATGGACCTCTATCCAAAGGAGACACCAATACCCTAATAAATTTTGTGGATCTCTATCCATAGGAGAACTCCTTCCCCTTTTTTGGTTCGTGGATATCTATCCACAAGAGAAATATTTCTCCTCTACTCTAGCTGGTGATCTTCTAGAAGACTATTGCATCCACTACACTGGCTTGTGGATCTCTCTCCATAGAAGACCTTTGTCCTCACTCAGAAGACCTTTGTCCTCACTCAAAATACCTTTGTCCTCACTGCCCTGGCTAATGGATCTCTATCCACTGGAAACTATTGTCCTCTACTCTATCACCTCCAAAGCTTACTCTTAGCTCTGCTCAATCTCTATCTCAAATTTGTACTAAAAACTATCCTCGATCTAGTACAAATTTACTCTCAAATATATCTCTAGTATGGCATAAATATACCCTCAAAATTGCACCAAAATCTATCCTCAAGCCTTAACACAAAGCTTGATCAAATCATAAATCAACTCTTCTCTCAGGTCTTATTAAATACTTACCTCAAATCTACTCAACAAGTCCTCTCAAAAACTTGCTCAATGTACTCAACAAGTCTTCACCAAGACTTACCTCAAATTTGCTTAACAAGTTCTCCCTAGAACTTATCCAATATGCTCAACAATTTCTCCCTATAACTTGTCCAATATGCTCAACAAGTCTTCACCAAGACTTACCTCAAATCTATCCAACAAGTTCTCCCTAGAACTTGTCCAATATGCTCAACAAGTCTTCACCAAGACTTACCTCAAATCTGTCCAATAAGTTCTCCCTAGAACTTGTCCAATCTGCTCAACAAGTCTTCACCAAGACTTACCTCAAATTTGTCCAACAAGTTCTCCCTAGAACTTGTCTAATCTGCTTAACAAGTCTTCACCAATACATACCTCAAATCTGCTCACAAGCTTTCACAAAAGCCCACACAAATTTGTCCTTAAGATTTTACAAAATATTACTCAACTATGTCCTTAATTCCCCTCTAATATTTACTCAAAATCTGCTCACAAGCTTTCACAAAATCTCACACAAATATGCCCTTAAGCTTTTACAAAAGCTTACTCAAACAATTGTAAAACTTGCATACAACACTCAAATTAATTTCTTTTAGAAAAATTCTTCAATTACACAAACAAGTTTCACTCATAATATTGTTTAACCACATAAATATATAGAGAATGATCAAAGACTCAATATATTTCACATTCACAAAACACTCAATCACTTTCAAACTCTCTTTCAAATCAATTTAGAATAAAGGATAATTTGTTTCAAAAAACTTGAACTATCACTCCAATGCTTTAAATCAATAATACTCAATCAACTTCACTCAACCATTCACTCAATGAAACATAACTTGCTTACAAACCCTAACCAAGTGTTTCACTATACTTCCAATAATTCACACTATGGAACTCAAACCTTGACTCAAGATGATTCCAATGTCACATAACAATGATACTCATGTTCTTTCACAAACCCTAGCTCAAGATAGTTATCAATCTCACATAAAAATGATACTCATGATCTTTCAACATCCACAAATCATGCACATGAAAACCTACTCAACATTTCCAACAATGCTTATCAAACAATCATTTTCACTCCAACTTTGCATTTCAAAAAATTCAATCCAACAATATTCCACTCATAAGGAATATGTGCCCATACCTTTTGTTTTGATGGAGATATGTCTTCAAAACCTGTCTTAATCACAATCAAATCCTCTTTACCAATTTCAAGTTTAGATAGCAATAGTCTATCTCAAAATCTCCACTCAAATATTTCCCAATAATTATTTCACCATACAAGAATATCAAGTCTCAAGTACACCTTATAATCTCCAAACTCTCAAAATAATATTCAATACATAAACAATCAAATTCCTTTGTTAACACCTTATAAACTCCAAGCTTCACAAAATAACATTCAAAAATTAACTTCTTATGTTAACACCTTATAACTCCAATCTTCACAAAATAACATTCAACAAAATAAAAATTAATTCCTTTGTTAGCACCTTATAACTCCAATCTTTATTTATAATTCTAATCAAAATAAAATATTAATCAACCTTATGACTCCCTATTATTTCACCTTTGTAAATCATGTTGCCTCTAGCACTTTTCAAAACCTTGACACAAATTAAAATCAAGCGCTTAGCTTATAAATGTTGCCCACGTCTTCAAAAATATTGCACCTTGTTATGACTATGCCCAAACTAGAACCCGTAACCTACTGCTACCATAGAACCTTAGCCCAAGGCTAGGCTGTCATTGGGCTACACACCCACATAAAACTCAAAGCGTACGATCCACGCTTTATTTCTTGTTTTCGATGATTTTCTAAAACAATCAAAACCTTACTGTATCAAAATTAAGGGAACACGGATCGAACCTTTTACCTACCTTGCATGAATGTATTAAGCAGCCTCGGACCACCGACTGTGCTACCCAGTGCTTTGGGATCATTTTGGTGCTCCACTTGGATTTCAATGCGAAGTCTGCCTCCTTAACCTTTAACACATGTGAATTCTCTTCTTCCCTCTTAATGCAGCGCACGATTACTCTTTTCACTTTAGCATTCAAAAATTGCATGGATGATTAAATGAAAATCATTGCCCCCCTTTTATACCTTGTTATTTGCACTCCAATACGTCGGCTTAACAAATTTGAATTTAAATTTGAACCTTTTGGCCCTTTATTATTTATTTAAATTAAAATTTTAACCATAGGTTAAAATATTTTAATTTAAATAAATTAAATAATAACCTTTAAAAATTTGCTCAATGGGTCTTTTCAAGAATTTATTTTTTAATGATTCCTTGGACCTCGTTTTTCTTCACCTCATCCTTTTGCCCAAAATATTATAATATTATTATTATTTTTTTAAACCTGCTTCTCCTTCCTTGGGTCTTCAATATTTTAGGTCTTTTTAGGCATAATATTTAAAATAAATATTATATCCTTTTTCTTTTAATCACTTCCTTGCCTTTTGGAAAAACCACCTTATGACATTAATGACGACGAAACTTGAACATCAACCTCTTGACATCAATGACAACAAAACTAGCTCAAATTTCTAACAGTCACACCTCCTCTACCCCTCCAATGACCAGAAGGACAATGGGTGGCTAACATCTTGGATAAATATCCCTATGAGGATGTCGAGCCAACACATACAAAGAACCTCTTCATCTACAAGGATGAAGAGAAATCAAGAGGCTCAACCAATTAATGGGGATCATACTCTGGTGGTGCCAATGACAACAAAGGAACTATTACTGACACCTACCTATTTATGCTAAAAACAATGCTCAATAGCCCCATTCTAATATGGGTAATATTATTTTACCCAAGAAACTAGAAAAGAAGGAAGAAAGGACTTGATCAACTAGTTGATGGATTTTTTTGACTCCATTCCCAATGGATAAAGGCCACCCACTTAAAATATTTGTGCATATGTATTGCATAAGATCTAATAGTTGGAAATATGTGAATATGCAGACTAACTACTAAAATCCCCACCTTCGCTTCCATTGCAAAAAGTGGGTTCTCTTCCAAAATCCTTGTCCAATGGACTAAGGCACCTATTTCTCTAGGTTTCTTCTATTTAGCAAGCTAAATATACCTTATGAGTTGTCAAAACTATAGTGATGACTCACTACACTCAAAACGTGTCATTCTTAGATGACAAAAAGTGAAGGTCAAAGCAATAGATGCACACAAAAGAAACCCCTTATCAAAAATTTTAAGGATCAAGACGTTAGCAAGGATAAGCTTTAAATATCGAACCTTCATAAAATTTGATCAAAATAACAAAGCAAAAGCTCCGATAGGGAGATCCAATGGTCAGATGTCCCAAGGTTAGGAAAAATTCCTGAAGTCAAATCGTGAGGAAAACTTTTGAAGAGAAGCCACCATGTTCCAAAAATCTAAGACTTATTGGAGTGTGTAATCTCTAGAAGTGTTGTCCTTTTCTACAAAAGAAATTTTACATATTTCTTAAAAATGACAATAGTAGTTAGGAAGCCATAATAAAACTACTCCTAAATCTGTAGCATTTAAGGCATAAATATTTCACACCTAAATCAAGCAAATCCACTCATAAATTTGTAGCATTTTAAGGTATAAAATCCATAAAAAAAATGAACTCTTAACCTTTTAACAACTCTCTTATCACTCTACCAAAACATGATAATGTGTTTTTTAAAATAATGTTGAAGAGCTTTGTTTTATGTAATAGGATCATGCTTATTATTCTTATAAAACTTCTCCTCTACTTGGTGTAGGAGGATCATGTTTCTTATTTATGTAATACTTCTCCTTCATCCATTATGGGGCCATAATGGCTTCACCACAAAGTTATACAATATGAAAACTTACTTAGAACTGAATATAAAAAAATGCATTCATAAATAAAATTAAAAACATTAAAAAAATAAGGATATAGGTCTAAGCAGTAGATACACTTTTAACAAGATTAAAAATAATCAAAATAATAACAATAATAATTATTTTATGTATTTATATAATAATTATTTTATGTATTTATATAATAATATTTTATTATAATCTATATAATTTAATTTGATAATAACAATTTTAAAATTTGCATACCATGAATCTAAAAATAAATTAGACATCTGGGGCTATCTGGTTCACAGTTGTTTGTTTTACACGTTTATTGTGTCAATATTATAAACATTAAAGAGATTAATGTTTATGAGGAAAGAGTTTTCAGATGCACAAAATATATATTTACGAGTCCATGAAAAATAGTAATACATGCAATTCTCAAATGCATAAGCCCGAAGCCATCTTTATGAGCATGCTACATATACTATCTTGGACGCAAAGGCTTTGAGCGATTAGTATTTTAGGCCACATTTAGTATTTGGTTTTGATTATTTTTCTTATGACCTTCCTGAAACAGATATTTTAAGCACTGATCTGTTTTAAAGCAGAAAATTCCTAAATAGATAAAACTATACTCTATATTTATTAAGCCATTGTAACATATTTGCTTTTTATCCATAAATATCACAATGTCCTTTTTCAAAGAGGGTTGGGACAACCCGATAAGGAATACGACTACGCATTAGGTGGAAAGGTTTCTTATCTTCTAGAGATATCCGTATCATTGGAAGGTAGGGCCAACGATTCCCCATATAATTTTCTTCTGAAGGCATGTGACGATCCAACTCTTGGAAACAAATTTCTTGTAAGAATTGACGCGTGACGATGAGCCTATCTTTAAGGAGGACAAAGCTTACAAAACGTCCACAAAATTCTGGATGACACAAACACACGGAAATATTTAGCACACTTCTCTTCGCCGTGGGACCAACAAGATGATCGGTTAATCCACGTTATTACACTCGGCTGACATTTCTTTCGTTCTACATTCCAAGGCAAACATGATCGACCGACCTTATACATAGTGGAAATTATGCCCTCTTCCACCATAGGAGACCACTAATGATTTGGGATCGCTATGTTGTACTTAGTACCTTTATTCCAAACTTATTTTCAAAATTTAAACCTAAACACCAAAATTCACCAATCTACAACCCTTATCCTTAGAACTAAAACAGATTAGTGTAATAATAGAAATCCGTGTAATAATAGAAATCCGTTGATCATTGAAGTTGATTTCTTCCACTTGATCGTATTGCGTGTGGATGGCCACTACGACCGTATGACCTTCGATGAAAGTAGATTCGCTTTAGACCAATGTTTGGCGGCTACGTGGCATGCAACTGGTTAAACATGCACCAACATCATTTATTGGATAGATTTGGCGTACTTTAAAAAACATTTGTATTGTAATAGTTCAAATAATAATTGTTTTAAATAATGGATTAAGTTTTTTAATTTTAATATTATAAAAATAAAGTTTATTAAATTTTAATAAAATTTATATAAATAATTTTTAAACTAATATAATATAAATAGATTTATTTTAATTTTATATAATTAAATAAAAATATAATTTAAATACTTATAATTAAAATATTAAAAAAAATAATTGTAAAAACACTTAACAAAACTGACCTGAAGGATGTATTTTATCTGGTTAGTGTGAGAAACTTTTACAACCAAAGCACAGGCTCCTTCCAACCATGAACCCTGGTAAAGCCCAAAGCTATACTTATCATGAATTTAACACAACCACCACACACCCACCCCTCACACACTCATCCACACCACAGTTAAAAATACTATTTTTAATCCACATGATATTGAGTTCAATCCCCATCACAAATATGTATATATAAGAAGTATTTACTCAAAAAAAACAAATAATTAAAATACTCCTTATTCATCTACCTTTTCTTTATAACTATATCTTGAAAAGTGTGATTAAAATTTCACGAGGACTCATGTTTACAACTTTCAAGTGTCTAAAGAACTCGTTTGTAGATGTATATAAGTTTTCTTTATTGTTATTATTTCCAACGTAAAAGAAACATAATCTCAAATTTTGATTTAAAATACAATTTAAAAAATTATAATCCAAATATATATAACAGTTAAATATTTATTTTAAATTAAAAAATTAATATTATAATTTTAAATAATAAATATGTGAAAAATTATATATTTTAATCAAATATTTTAATTTAATAAAATAACATATAAAAACCAGATTGAAAATAGAGTATACAGAATTTAATAAAATAAAATATAAAAACGAGATTGAAAGTAGAGTGTACAGAATTTAACCATTAAAGATGATAGAGGATTCATTTATAAAAATAAACGAGATTTAAAGTAGAGTGTACAGAATTTAACCATTAAAATTTAAATTTATATAGTATATTTTTTATTTAATTGGTTCATTAATTTTAATAAACAAATAATTAATAGAAAAGAGTTAGAGTAAGTGTAAGTTGAAACAAGTTTTACCTTTTCTTCTTTTTGAAGGTAAAATATTGAGAGTATAAAAAATAAGCAAGTATGAGCATGAACTAAAATACAAGCAAGGAGCAAGCAAACACTCATTTTTTTCATAACCTAAATTTTAAAGAAAATTCAAAAAACTACACTATTCTTGTGAAGAGTGGTTTGGTAGCATAGTAGAAATGTATCCACACATCCTTATTTCATCAATTGTGTACTCATGTTAATCCTAGCATTTAAATTTTAAAATCTCCTCCCAATGAAAGTGTTTTTCTCTAGTGCTTAAATGTCACACCATGTTATGTGTAGCCTAAGAACTCCATACACTTAGGAAGAATGAATTCCTCCCTTGCCTATGTAAATATTCTTTCATTTTTCTCACAAATATTCTTCTCCCAAGCTATGTCTACTTTAACGTCACATGTTAGGACCAATTGGACAAGGTTTATCAACAATAAATTCTATTCTTATATAGAAAGCTAATGTAGTTAATGTAGTTATCTACAACCAATTTACCTATGCAAATGTAAATAACAACTCGTTATTATTTTAATAACATGACTAACTAATTATACTTTTAATAGTACCTAACACATTATTGAATTACACTTATGATGTAATATTTCTAACAATTTCTCAGTATATTAAGTTTCACATTTAGTTGTTCATATCAATATTTTTACATTTTATGATTTTCTCAAGAGGGGAATTGACCTTATATTAGTGTGCTTTATTGGTAAATCATGCTATGAGAATATTTATGCTATGCCAATTTAGACCTATACAACATGTCTTAATATTTTGTATTTACATGTCAAAATACCTACTGAATCACATAATACCTATCGACACGTCAAAATTGGTCACATAAAATCGATAAGCATATCATATTATCGGTGTCATATTTTTTATTCAAAATGTGGCAAAAAAATATGAAGAAATAGAGTTCAATGAAATCTATGTCCACCAAATCAAATGGATGCATGTAAAAAAATCACGAGGAATCATGAAAATATAATATTGTGTATTTATATGATTAAGTATCATATGTATGTGTACAATATGGAAATTAGTTTCCAAGGCTCCACATTTTTAGGGTAAAATAGGTAGTATATTGCATTATACTACATAGGTTATTACATTTACTTTTCTACCATAGGAGATATTTACTATTCTATGAATTACCTCCTAGTTAACTAAGGTTAATAACTAAATATCTTATGATATTTAGTTAGGTTGTTAGAATAAATCTATTATTAATCATCGTTAGCGCTTCTAATGCTAAGTGGTTAATAATCCTATTTTGTAACCTACTTAAGCTTCTAAGTTGAATGCAATTCCTAATGTTCGATTGATCATCATTTGCTTAATATTTTCGTGCATTATTGCTTCATTGGCATCAGAGCCATTTTTTTTGCTCACCCGAAGGACGAGTTGGTGCCATTTGGTAGCCATCGAACCCACCTCGACAGGCGAGCTCAATGGCAGGAGTGGCTATAGGCCAAATACTGGCCAGGTCAAATTGACCTGCCAAGGCCCAACCCACTATGGGGTCGATCGACCGACACGATCACCGAGGCGATCACGATCCGATCGATCGCCCGCACGACCAGGCTCTCAACTTTTTTAGGTCGAAGCCTATCAGCCCGCGATCCCATGGCCATCCTTGGCCAATCGGGACCACGCTGACTCCCATAGACCACACGCGGGATCGGCCTACGCTGTCTCCCGTAGTCTACACGTGGGATCATCAGGAGGGCAGGAGCGCCCTCCCGATCCCACGTGGACGTGGCCCCCGTAGACTGGGAGAGCCGAGAGGGCAGGCGAGCCCTCCCCTCCCAGCTGGATGCACATGCTCCAGACCACATCGAGATCTGAGAGGGCAGGCATGCCCTCCGATCCTCGACAACCTCGACATCCATGAGGGTAGGAGGCCCTCCGATCCATGTAGATCTATGCCACATGGTGAGATCCGAATAACTCTAGACTACACGCACCTCGAGGTGCTGACCTGGATGCTGACTGGACCGACCACCTAACATGGACTTGACACATGGCGGACAACCACATGACGACTTGACATGACACATGGCGGACAACCACTGGATGACATGACATGACAGACCCTTTGGCGCCATGTGGCGGCATCCAAAAGGGTATCGGGTTGGACCATGATTGCCCATAGGCAATCACATCCCAAGGGGCGTGCTGCGGCTTTTGAAGCCTTCGACATCCCCTGTGGGATGCATGTGGGATAAATCCCACTGCAGTCCCGTGGAAGCCCGTAGGCTTCTTGAAATACTACGCATCGGGGCTTTTGCTCCAAGCCCTCCGGCAGCTTGGTTGGCCAAGGCGGATGCCTTGGGCCCAGCGGGTCGCGTGTTCGAGCCCGCGCGATGCCCAAAAATTCTTTTTTGAAGGTTTTAAACTCTATTCTCTCAACTTTTTTTTCCTAAAGTTTTTTATGCTTGATTTAAATATTTTTTTAGTATTTTTTTATAATTAAGTATTTTTTTGGATTTAATCATCAATTAAAGCAAAATGGTTGATTTTTTTCCAAAAATAAGCTTTATTATAAAAATTATTCAACTTTAAAAGATATTTTTTTAGCATTTTTAAGAACTAGGAGATTTTTGAAAGGAGACAAACAACACCTTCATTTTTTTTGCAATAAATTCCTCTAAAGTTCTATAGTTTTCTTCACAAATTTTTGGAGATACAAGACATAGAAACTCAAAATTCTATTGCAAATCAAAGAAATTGAACACATTGGCAAGGACAAAGGTCATTTTTTCTTTGCAACAAAATCCAAAATTTGCTTTTGTTTTCTCCTTCACAATGGAGATATAAGACATAAAATTGCACATTTTTTTGTTGTAAAACTTGAGAAATATTTTTTGAACCTATTTGCTCCTTATGCTTGAGTGTTGAAGACAAAAACCAAAGTCGTGTGTCGACTGGTCTGGAAGCCTTTCAAACGCGGGTCGTGTGTCGACTTGTCTTGAAAGGAGTGCTCGAATTTTTTTTCTCAATTTTGTAAAAATTAAGGGGGGATAGAAGTCATATTTTGTGATTCTATTTTTTGCAAAATTGTAAAGAGAAAGGGGGGATATTTCAAAGTAAGAAAGGTGCATTCTCGATTTTACTCGACACCTTTTCTTAAAAAATTGACTATACTAGGTGCATTTTCGGTTGCATCCGACACCTATAGTGATAATAATTTGGGTTGCTCTCTTGTTTTGATTATTGCACTAACAATCATGTTTTTTGTGTGCAATTAAACAATCATATAAAACATTGAAGAAGCATTTCACAAAACCCAAATTTCACTACAATCGTGCTACACCTTGCACAGGTTAAACAAAGTCAATTTTTTTTACTCCTCACCCAAAGGTCAAAATCCAAACACCTTGATTCACTCTCTTTGTTTGGCTTAATTTCCTCAAACTTTCCATCCTTCTTGAAGGGTGTTAAGGCAGGTGCCATTAAATATCCTAGAGAGCAAAATCAGAAGTCTTTCAAAACCTACCCCTTTAATTTGCTCTATTTTGTTTGGCTTAAAATCCTCAAACTTTTCATCCCTTGTTAAGGGTGTTAAGGCAGGTGCCATTAAATATCTTAAAGAGAGCAAATTAAAAATCTTCCATATACTCTTTTGAGGGTATACTGCAAAGATAAAGTCATCTTAGTCCCATAAAATTTGAAACCTTCACCATGGCAATGATAAAAAAATATCTCACTGAAAGCCAACTGCTTAAAGGTTCAAATTATTCTGCCTGGAAAACTAAGATGAAAGCCATTTTAACTATAGAGGAGATGTGGGGAATAGTGGATGGCACTGATTCTAGACCCACATCAACAGGAGCAGATCAGACAACTTATGATAAAAAGGATAAAAGACTTTCCTTATTGATCTTGCTAGCTATTACTGATGACATACAACCTCATATAAGTGAAGCTAAAAATGGTAAGGAGGCATGGAATGCCCTAGCAACCATTTTTGAAGGAAAGAATCAATCAACAATTCTTAACCTTCAAACACAACTTCATACTCTTCATATGAAATCTGGAGAGACAAGTAGAGCTATTCCTCTGCAGAGTCGCAGATATAAAAACAAAACTGCAAGCCTTAGGAGAAAAAGTGGAAGACAATGTCCTGACCTCAATCATTTTAAGGGCTCTTCCAGACTCCTATAGAATGTTGATCACTTCACTACAAGTCTCTGGGAGGACAATGACTTTTGTAGAGTTGGTAAATTTGCTTCAAACTGAAGAAGCTAATCAACTCCAAAGAGATGAGGCATCCAACAATGCACTTTTCTCAAACAAGCAAAGTGGAAAGAAAAAGTGGAATCAATAGAAAGGATCTTCTTCTAACAAAGACAAGGGTAAAGGCAAAGAGATTCAGAAGAAGAAGAAGTATTGTAAAATTTGTGATAAAGACACTCATGAAACCAAAAGATGTTGGTTTAAGAACAAACCGCCCAATGAACAAGGTCAAAATAAGGGCAAAGGTAAACCAAAGAACAAGAATAAACAACAACAGGGACACATTGCCACTGAAGATTCTAGTTCGGACTCTGAACGAGCACACAAAGTGCTCATGACACATACAAAATCCTCTCACAAGGATACTATTTGGTACATAGATTCAGGCGCTAGTAAACATATGATTGGCGATAAGTCCTGGTTTGAGACATTTG
Organism: Wollemia nobilis; assembly: GCA_028583015.1. Lineage (NCBI taxonomy): Eukaryota > Viridiplantae > Streptophyta > Pinopsida > Araucariales > Araucariaceae > Wollemia > Wollemia nobilis. The sequence goes on along the minus strand of JAQPPZ010016925.1, from coordinate 5,891,100 downwards.
AGGCTCGAGAAGGTAGACCGATAACCATTGCTGATGATCAGACCTATCGAGTTCAGGGAGAAGGAAGTGTTTCTGTCTCCCTTCCAGATGGAGAATGTAAAATTCAAAAAGTTCTTTATGTACCAGGATTGAAAAATAATCTCTTGTCAGTTCCACAAATCCTGGACAATAACATGAATGTCAATTTCAAAGTGGACAAAGAAAAGAAACATTGCTTTATCACTCAGAAAGGAAAATAGATAGCAACAAGTTCATACAAACATGGTTTGTTTATCTTAGATGCAATTACCTCTACACATACTGCAATGGCAGTAACCACAAAAGAGGCTACTTCTCTATGGCATAAGAGATTTGGGCATCTAAGCTCAGGGTATTTACTAGAACTCAGTAAATATCAAATGGTGAAAGGACTGCCTACTCTTTCATCTACTTTGCCAGTGTGCTCAGATTGCTTGTCAGGAAAGCAACATAGAGTACCTTTTGAACCTAGCTCTTTTCGAGCTAAAGTACCTTTGGAGTTAGTTCACACAGATTTGTGTGGTCCTATGTCTACTAGTTGTGGAGGAAAAAGGTATTTTCAATTGTTTGTAGATGATCACTCATGGAAAATGTGGGTCTTCTTCTTGCAGTTGAAGTCTGAAGCATTTGACTATTTTCAGCAGTTCAAGAAGCTTGTTGAGAAAGAATCAGGATGTTTCATAAAGACCCTCCGTTCAGATCGAGGGGGGAATACACATCAAAATAATTTTCCTCATTTTTACAGAAACATGGGATAAAAATACAGTTAACAACAACCTATTCTCCTTAGTCAAATGGAGTTTCTGAGAGAAGAAATCATTCCATTATGGAAATGGTTCGATGTATGCTTAAGGGAGCCAATCTTGAGCACATTTATTGGGTTGAAGCTGTAACAACTATAGTATATCTTCTAAATAGGGCACCCACAAGGGCTCTTGAAGGTATGACTCCTCAGGAAGCATGGAGTGGAAGGAAACCCTCCATATCTCATCTACGAGTATTTGGGTGTAAGGCTTTTATGCACATACCTAAGGAGAAAAGAAAGAAGTTAGATGAAAAGACCCTACAGTGTGTTTTTCTTGGATATGATGAATTCTCAAAAGGCTATCGGTTGATAGATCCATTCACCAAGAAAATACATGTTAGTAGAGATGTAGTGTTTGATGAAGCTTTCACATCTAACACTACATCAGTATACCTGGAAGATGAGGAGCAACAACCACAGACTCCTCCACAATAGAAAAAGCCTCCTAAATGGTATACAAGTACTATGAGAGATTCCAAACTCACTTCACCACCAGATCTCACTCTCAATCATCCTAAGACATGAAGCATGTCTAGACAGAGAAAGGTAGAAGCATCTACTTCAGTTGATGATCTTTGTGCAGATTTTCAAGAGCTTTCTGTTGATAGAGATTTAGAAAGTGGAGATGATATGGAAATTGATGAGGAGAGGGTTTACATGTCTTCATATGATGAAAATGAACCTTCTACAGTTGATGCAGCCCTTAGACAGCCTCAGTGGAAGGCAGCTATGGATGTTGAACATAACTCCCTCATGAAGAATAAAACATGGAAGCTGGTAGATTTGCCTAAAGGAAAGAAGCCCATAGGCTGCAAATGGGTTTACAAAGTCAAATATAAGGCAGATGGTACCATAGACAAGCATAAATCCCATCTTGTAGCGAAGGGCTATGCTCAAAAGGAAGGCCTTGATTATGAGGAAACCTTTGCACCCACTGCAAGGATGACCACCATTCGAGTTCTTTGTGCTATGGCAGCACAGTTCGGATGGAAATTACATCAAATGGATGTAAAAAGTGCCTTTCTGAATGGTGACTTAAAAGAAGAGGTATACATGACTCAACCTCCAGGATTTGTTGAGGAAGGCCATGAGCAACAGGTTTGCAAGTTGGTCAAATCATTATACGGGCTCAAACAAGCCCCAAGAGCATGGTACATTAAAATGGATAGTCACCTACTACAACACGGATTCAAGAGAAGTCCATCTGATGCAAATCTCTATATCAAGAACACAGGTTCTGAAATAGTGATTCTTGTATTATATGTAGATGATCTGATCATCACTGGCAATTCAGAGAAATTGATCAACGCCATGAAAGATGACTTGAAAGAGTCATTTGATATGATAGATCTAGGACTTCTCCACTACTGTCTTGGTCTTGAGATAGAACAAAAAAAGAATCATCTTAGGGTGACTCAAAAAAAGTATGCCAAGACTTTAGTAGAAAAATATCGTATGACTGATTGCAAGCCCAAGGCAACACCGATGGAATCAGGGCTTCAGTTATCATGGTATGATGACTCACCACAGGTAGATGGCACGCTATATAGATAGATGATTGGAAGCCTTATCTATCTGACCAATACTAGACCAGACATTACTTATGTTGTAAACTATCTTTCTCGGTTCATGCAGGAACCAAAGGCCTCTCACTGGAAAGCAGCTAAGCGTGTTCTTCACTACATTCAAGGTAGTGTAGAATATGGTCTAGAGTATAAGAAGAATAACTCATTCTTCTTACAGAGTTATACTGACTCTGACTATGTTGGATCCCTAGATGACAGAAAATCAACTTCAGGATATGTATTTCATCTTGGATCTGGTCCTGTCTCATGGCATAGTAAAAAGCAATAGGTGGTTGCTTTATCTTCAATAGAGGTAGAGTATCGCACTGCACGTGGAGCTGTGTGTGAAGCGATATGGTTAAGTCGCATCTTGGCTACCATGGGCCTACCAAAGAAACTTCCTATTCACATGTTTTGCGACAACTCAGGTGTTTTGAACTTGGTCAAGAATCCAGTCCATCATGAATGCACAAAGCATATTGACACGGATTGTCATTTCATTCGTGATGAAGTTCCTAAACACAGGATCAAGCTCCAATACATTCCCACCGATGAACAGGTTGTTGACATCTTCACAAAGGCACTTGGACATGTCAAATTTGAACTGTTTCGAAGTAGACTTTGTATATCAAAGTAATGTAATAAAGGGGGGATGTTAGGGTAAAATAGGTAGTATATTGCATTATACTACATAGGTTATTACATTTACTTTTCTACCATAGGAGATATTTACTATTCTATGAATTACCTCCTAGTTAACTAAGGTTAATAACTAAATATCTTATGATATTTAGTTAGGTTGTTAGAATAAATCTATTATTAATCATCGTTAGCGCTTCTAATGCTAAGTGGTTAATAATCCTATTTTGTAACCTACTTAAGCTTCTAAGTTGAATGCAATTCCTAATGTTCGATTGATCATCATTTGCTTAATATTTTCGTGCATTATTGCTTCACACATGTATATTTATACCTATCTAACCAAAGTACATGTCTCGATGGTCCTAAAAGCCTAAGTGCATATCTAAGGTTCCACGATGGCTATAAAAAAGTGTCAATATATATATATATATATATATATATATATATATATATATATATATATATATATATATATATATATATTGACATCTTTGATTAGGATAAATGCACTTTTATCTATGTTTTAGGTTCTTCTCCTTTAGGAATTTCTATGATGGTGCAAGAATGTTATGATAGAAAATAGTATAAACCTATGAGCTAACAATGTATAGTGAATAACTTTATGTACACCTACTTGAGTGTAATATTCAAGGACCTCACATAGGGTCACAACTCATCCTTACCTACTTGTATGTGAACCTCCAAATACTTCTAACTCCTCCATGTTGCATCCTTAGTTATGCATGATTAAATCTCTATAGGTTAGAATCTATCATCCATATCACATATTATACAAGGCTTGAGCTATATTGGCATCCTTGAAACTATTATGATGGATGTGATTTTAACATTGTGCTTCAATGTAGAGGTCAACAAGAGGATGTGTATCATTAAAAGTGATGCAGGGGAGCATTAAATACAATGAGATCCATAACTAGTCAAAAGATGAATATGAGAAGGTCATTTAGTAGGTTTCTCCAAGCCTATGAAATCTCAACAATAATAAAGTAAAAATAATTTTAGATAAGATATTAATAAGTGTGAATGGAAAAATGTGTAATAGACATATCATATACAGTCTCTCAAAAAATATTTAAGTACTACATTCATTACATAATAATAAATGTACATATGTCCCAATATAGACTCTATTGAACCTTCTTGTAACATTTTGAATGTGTACAAGCATTATTCAAGGCTTGAAGCCATCTCAAATTCAATTGGATTAAGTCAAGAAACAAGGAAAAAAAATGAATATGGATTATAATCAAAAGGTAGGTCGCAAGACTAATCAATATCATATGGTAAAAGAAGATGAAAAGCTTGTAGAGGAAGGTAATATTAATGCCCTTCCCAACTTTTTTAGCCCTGGTATTAATGAATATCATCACTTGGAATAGTAGAGGACTCAAAGGGAGTCTTTCAAAATAAATGGAAATTAGAAGAATGATTTAGATAAATCATCCACATCTTGTTTTCCTTCAGAAAACAAAAATGTCAAGAGGATATGTAAACAATTGCTAGTAAAATTTGGCCAACAAGAAAAGTGGTTTTCCTCAATTCCTAGGGGACTTATGGTGGCATTGCTTGCCTTTGGGACCCAAAATAGGTAGTTATTCACCATATGGTTGGCATTTGGGGTCTTTTGGCTATAACTATTCAAAGCAAATATTCCAACCAAATTATGCTCTGCATTACTGTTTATGCTCCAACTAATTTGGAGGAAAAAAGAAGACAATGGAAGAATATTACTTATATTATCTCTCATTTTCCTGAAGCTTGGATATTTATCGAAGGATATTTCAATATAATCCTCTCTCTAGATGAGAAAATGGAGGAAATAGAATTTTGGATAGGAGCACTGACCTCATGATCTTATATATTACAAACCTCCATCTTGTGGACATCCGACCAAATAATGGCCTTATGACTTGGTCTATTAGAAGGTAAGACTTAGCTTGTATAATGGAGATATTGGATAGGTTATTGCTCTCTGACAATTTCTTAATCCATGGTCACATTCCTAAAGTGAAGACTCTTAATAATGTTGGTCCGGATCACTGGCCTATCATGGTGGAAATGTGGAAAACCAATGTGAGTTTCTCTCCTTTTCAATTTCAGTTAATGTGGCTTATAAACAGTTCCTTTATACCTCGAGTGCAACAATGGTGGAAGGAAGGTAAACCTAGGTATTTTTGTGGCCATTCCACAACTATCCCCAAAACTTGGGGACCCACCTATAAATTTTTGGGTTTTGGAAATTTTGGGATTTTGTTTGAGTGTTAGATTTGTGATATCAATTTGGTTTCAAGGTTCATTTGTAGTTATTGTTTCCTTTTCATTTTGATTAAAGTATCTTTTTAGGATAATAGGTTTAGTTTTTGTTTTGATTTTTTTTTTATGTTAGTTTTAATATGCTCCTTTTTTATTTCAATAGTTTAAAATTAAAATATATATATATAATTATATATTTCATATATTTAATAATAATAATAATTAAAAAATAATAAAAATTATATTTATATATGTTTTAATATATAATGTATATATAATAAAAAAATAAAGACAAAAATAAAATCATGAAGTTGTCATGCTTCATTGTTCTTTAACATTAGTTAATGGTTAATTTATATTTCTTTTGTTTTGTATGGTGAATTTTATATGTTTAGGTCTTGTCGTTTTAGGTTCGTAACTTTAGGATTTATGTTGTTGTAATTAACTTTTATTTAAAATATTTTGATTTTTAATGTCGTAGGTGAGATAGACAACACTAGAGACTGGATACAAATCGGACCAACAAACTCGGACATCTGACTTGGGCTTCAAGGTGAAAAATATTTGGATCCATGTGGCGACGAATACTCAGCATAAGCGCATGACAATCAACATCAATACGGGGTCCTCCAAGCAATCACAACCACCGAGTTGCATATGTGCACTGTATAATCAATCCATGTGGATGACATCTTGGCAGTAATATTATGTAGCAAGGATAAAGACAAAGGCCGCCATGGATATGTTAGCGTAAAAAGTAGTATTTACTTTTACCATTAGGTTATTACATTAGTTACTTTGTTTTACTATTGTAAATGTCTTAACAATAACCTATTGTTATGACGTGAGATATTATTCACATTGTTAAGTGAATAATATCTTGTTAGTAGTTAGCATTATTTCCTAAGTTGTTAGCTACCTTTAGGGTGGGGCTACCTTTTACACATTTAGGGGAGAATAACCTACTAGGCTATTCATAGCCTAAACCTAATGTTTTTTAAACTCATATATATCAATAATATACAAAATGGTTCTCGCATATATTTTAGCATTGTATTTACTAACATTGGCATCAAAGCTACGAAGAGAAAAAGGTGCATCACTAGGCAAGGCGGGAGGAGGTCTTCTCGTTCCAGTTGGACCAAGGGGCTCAATTCTCGAGGAGTGCAATCCCCTATACAGGAATGTGTTTCAAGGCAAAATCAACACATTAATACCTTGCTTGGGTTTGAATTTCTCAAAGGTTGTGTTGTTTCGTTTGAAATTATTTTTAACCCTAAAGTTTTTTTTGTTTCCATTGAAACGTTGGACCTGACTGTTGGCCCGCAGTTCATCCACATGAGAAGACAGCCCACGTGGATAGGCTTGACAACCCACCTACATGAAGGGAGGCAAGCTACCCACTATATGCAGTTGATCTCCACTACGAATACTGGTGATCAACTCGAGGTGGCCCACCTTGACGCGAGGGCAGGACCACCTTCTCACGACACGACCTGATGGATGACCCTAACACAATCCTACAAGGCATTAAAACCTAGGAGCGAATCTAAAAATATTGATGCAGGGCACTAACACCAAGGTAGCATGCGGATCGGATAACACTAGTAATGAGGGATATATGGATTAAGGAATTTGTTGACCTGACAAGGCAATCTACGTGGTAGTGGCACAAAATTCAATGCAATCTACATGGTAGCAACATAAAATTCATGGTAGTCTATATGGCAATGACATAGAATTCATGATAGTCTATGTGGTAACGACATAAAATTCAAGGCAATCCACATGGCATTTGGGTTCAAAGAAGGCCACGTGGCAGTTCGGGGGGGGGGGTTACACCTCTCAGTTGGGCGAAAAAAGTCAAGGTAAATGATTTCCCGAAGGCAATCACTTTTAAACGTGTGTCTTCCCATTTTTAAACCCCAAAAGTTCACCCATAGGGTGCATGTGGGACATTATCCCAAGTATTTTGTTTCCCTCGAACGGGGTTGTTATAATCACAATGACACTGAGAGGGGGGGGTGAATCAGTGTGTTCTTTAAAAACTTAAAACAATTTAGACTTTTAAATAAACTGCAGTAGATTAAAACAGAAATAATAAAAGTACTAAGAGCATCACACATAACACGACATTTTAACGAGGTTCACCGATGTGGCTACTCCTCAAAAAGACTGCTTGGACTACCATCCAAATCCACTCAAATGCAAAGCTCCAACTTTACATAATCATTCACCAAGGACCAACCGGTAAGAGGCACCAACCCCTAAGTTTTATCTCGCTACAACAGAATGGAGCACCAACTCCAATTTTTCCAGCACCAACCTGGAAAGAGGCACCAACCCCTTTTTCAAGCTACAACTTGAAGATAATAATAAAAATTGCAGAATGTAAACTTTCACCTCAATTATCACGATCTGCTATTTTTCTACGATCCCGCCGCTTGTCGGCATTCGATCGCTCGTTGTGAAAAATGATTCGCACTTTTTCAACCACTCCTCTATATCTCTCCGCGTTCTCTGCTGCAACTTCACAGAAATATCACTTCTACAGCCAACACACTGTCATTTCACACTCGAAACACGACTTCTGCATACCGCGTTCTTATCTTCTCTTCGCACCTCTCTCTCTGCTGCACCCGAACTTCATTCACATATATCGCATCACGCCATCCTTTAAACTCGAAGAACCCTTGCTTTTATAGAAGAAATTTTAGAGGCAAACCCTAGAAGAACGTCGACTGAGAAACCCTAGAATTTGTCACCGCCAAACCCTAAAATCCGTCGGTCGTAACCCTAAGAATGTCGGTCGCAAAACCCTAAAATCCGTCGGCCCAGATTTAACTTTGTCGGCGTCATTCTCCACCTTCGTTACCTTCCTGTAGCTTATTGCCGCGAAATAGTAACACGTCGGCCCTTTTAATTTAATTTAATATTCTAATTTAAATAAAATAAAAATTTAAACTAAATATTTAAAATTAAATATCTTCATCACCGGGGCATCTTTTTCAACAAAACGAAGAGCAAACTTGGGTTTTAAGAAAAACCCATTTCAAGTCTGTTATCCACTGCATCCTTGGACCTAACTGCCTGCATCTTTGGATCTAACTGCCTGTGTTGACAACAATGACAACCTTCTGGCAACATCTTGCTCAACAATCTCCCCCTTTGGAATTGTTGGCAACACCTGTATACCTTCCTGTAACTCTTCTCCCCCTTTGTCAATAATACCAAAGGGCTGCCGTGAGACTCTCCTTGTGACCATTCTCACACTTTTCGGGCACAATTTGACTCCCCCGAGTCCATCCTCACACTTCTCAAGCACAATTTGACTCCCCCGAGTCCATCCTCAAACACTCAAGTGCTCCCCCCGAGAAGGTGATCCCCGTAGCTAGTCACTTCTTAGGAAGTGTGACTACTCCTAATTTGCTTCGAAGATACTCAAATACTTCCTTGGGCAAAGGTTTTGTAAAAATGTCTGCTACCTGTTTTGTAGTTGGGACATAGTCCAATCTGACTTCTCCTTCTGCAACTTTGTCTTTCAAGAAATGATACCTTATAGCAATATGCTTTGTCCGTGAGTGCATTACTGGATTCTTAGAAATGTTGATTGCACTGGTGTTGTCACACTTTACTGATATTGGTTCACTAAAATTAATACCAAGATCTTTCAAGGTCTGTTTCATCCACAAAACTTGTGTGCAACATGTTGCTGCTGCAATATACTCTCCTCTACTGTAGATAAAGACACTGACTCTTGCTTCTTACCGTGCCATGCAACCAATCTATCCCCCAAATAGAATGCTCCTCCACTGGTACTCTTCCTGTCATCAACACATCCAGCCCAATCTGCATCTGAATATGATATAAGAGTGAAATATTTGCCTCTTGGATACCACAATCCATACTCCATGGTGCCTTTGAGATACCGAAAAATCCTTTTAACTGTGTTACATGAGTCTCTTTAGGACTGGCCTGAAATCTGGCTACCATGCACACTGCCTGCAAAATATCAGGTCTGGTTGCAGTTAAATATAGTAAGCTTCCTATCATTGATCTATACATGGTTTGATCTACAGGTGGAGATTTGTCTTCTTTACTTAACTTACAGCCTGTTGTCATGGGAGTACTGACTGGCTTACTATCCTCCATAGTGAACTTCTTTAACATCTCTTTCACATATTTGATTTGGGAAATGAATATACCTTTCTCATTCTGATTAACCTGTAACCCCAGAAAGTAAGATAGTTCACCAATCATTGACATTTCAAATTCAGTCTGCATCTTGTTTGCTAAGTCTTTACATGATTCATCTTTATTGCTGCCGAATATGATATCATCCACATAGACAACAAGAACAATGAGGTGCCCATCTTCTGTTTTCACATACAGATTCATTGTCCACTAAACCTTTCTTGAATCCCTGTTGAGAAAGATAATTATCTAGCCTAGCATACCAGGCCCGTGGTGCTTGTTTTAATCCATACAATGCTTTCTTTAATTTACAGACAAGGTTGGGATCTTCACTGATTTGAAAGCCATTTGGTTGTTCAATATAGACCTCTTCTTCAAGTTTCCCATTTAAAAACGCAGATTTCACATCCATCTGATAAACTCTGAAGTTCTTGTGAACTGCTAGTGCCAAAAACATTCTAATAGCTTCTAGTCTGGCCACTGGTGCGAAAGTCTCTTCAAAGTCAATGCCTTCGACCCTGTGCATAGCCTTTGCAAACCAGTCTTGCTTTATTTCTAATAACCTGACCGTCTTCATTTAATTTATTACGAAATATCCATTTGGTGCCGATTACATTCTTATTTGCAGGTCTAGGTACTAACTCCCAAGTTTTGTTCTTTTCAATCTGATCTAACTCTTCATTTATTGCCTTCATCCAGCTGTCATCTTTGCTTGCTTCATCTATGTTTTTGGGCTCAATGCTGGATAAAAGAGAGTAATTATTTATTACTTTCTTTCTTGTCTGAATGCCAGCTGTGGGATCTCCAATTATTTGGTTTCTAGGATGATTTTTCTCGCCAATTGCCCATTCTGAATTTTTTGTTTTCTTGTACCTCCGAGTCATCCGATAAGTTATCTGCATCGACCGTATCTCGTATTTTCTCGTGTCATGTACTTCATCTCCTTCAATGACTTCTTCGTAGATTGGATAGTTTTCTTGAAAATTAACTATTTGTTTCCTCCCTTCATCGAATTTAACATCTGCACCGGTCCACAATTTTCTTAAGTCTCTTGTTGTAGCATTTGTAAGCTTTGCTATGTGGAGAATAACCAACAAACACACCTTCATCTACTCTATCTTCAAACTTTCCAAGATTGTCATCAATTTTTCTGGATGTAGCACTTACAGCCAAATACTTTGAGATGTTTAGCTGTTGCTTTTCTACCAAACCACAACTCATACGGTGTTTTGCATTCACGAGTTCTTAACATATACCTGTTTTGAATATATACTGCTGTGTGAACTGCTTCTTTCCAGAATCTATCTGCTATTTTGCTTTCTGCCAGCATAGTGCGTGCCATTTCCTGAATTGTTCTGTTCTTCCTCTCAACTACACCATTCTGCTATGGAGTTCGTTGGCTACTGAATATTGTCTCCTGATTCCATGTTTTTCACAGTATTCTAAAAATTCATTCGAAATGAATTCTCCTCCTCTGTCTGATCGCAAGCATTTAATTATTTTCCCTGTTTCATTCTCTACCAGCTGTCTGAAAGTTCTGAACATTTCAAAGGCTTCTGATTTATCTTTTAAGAAGAATATCCAAGTCATTCTGGAAAAATCATCAATACACAACATGAAGTATTTGTCGCCGTTTATGCTTTGAGTCCTCATTGGTCCGCATAAGTCAGTATGAATGAGTTCCAAAGGCCTGCTAGTGTGATGTTCTTTTGTTTTAAATGAAACTCTGGTCTGTTTTCCCTTCTGACATGAAGCACACATACTATTTGCAGGTTTTTTAATGATTGGAATATCTCTCACTGCTTGTTTAGCGCTAATTCTTACCAAATTATCAAAACTTATGTGTCCAAGCCTCTTATGCCACAACCAGTTCTCTTCTTCTTGTCCCATGAAGCACATACCTTCTAAAAATTCTGATAATGTGTACAGATTGCCATACGTCCTTGAGCCGGTTGCTATTAATTTCCCGTTCTTTGTTTTTCTGACTTCACAACCCCTCGCTTCTTGAACAACACTTCATGTCCTTTGTCACGAGATCCGACTCACACTTAACAAGGTTATGTTTCAGACCATCCACATATAGAACTTCTTCTGACTTGATTTTCCCTTCACTTATTTTGACCGATCCTTTACCTATTATTTTGGCTCCATCGTTATTGCCGAACTTCACAGAACCACCCTCATATTTCTGAAGATTTTCAAATTTTTGTCTATCACCTGTCATATGACTTGAGCAGCCACTATCAAGAATCCACGGTACATATTTATTCTGAGCTCTAAAAGCAGTCTGCACTATTAAGGATTCCTGTTCTTTCCTGAGCTGTTCCTTTTGTTTCCATTCTGTCTTAACTATGTTGTTGGGTTCTAGCTGTGACTTCCCCTTTTTAGAATTTTGCACATATCCTTCAAAGATAAATTCTATTTTGTTTTGCTCTATACGGTTGAAATCTGCTTTCCTGAGGTTGATATGAAATAGACATACTACGACAATTTCTGGCAATATGCCCAAAGTTGTGACACTTAAAACACTCTACTGCATATCTCATTAAAGGAGCAAACGCATTTTTACTAGTGAAACTTCTTGGACCTACGTTGTATTTGCAGTCAGCAATTTTATGCCCATAAACATTACACTTGAAACAAAAACCATAGAAATAATGAGTAAACCTGAAAGATGGTCTTGGCCAGGTTGTTGCTGGAGCCTTGGATCTTCTATTCTTTTGATGTGTGACCTTAGTAAAGCCTTCATTGTCAGCTGTCATTTCAGGTCTGGCATTATATCTTTCTTTTGCCCCGATCCGTTTTACTTTCCACAACCTCGCTTCTTGTCTTTGTTCTTTTCACTTTCAACATTGCTTGTTTTTGGTTCGCCTTGATGATTCTCCTTTAGTAAAGCCGAGACCAAATTTGATGCCCCGTGGATCTTTGATCGCTCAAAATTTTGTCCAGTTTCATCGAGCTTTCTTCACGTTTTAGATGACAGTTGATTTTTCGATCCAGCTCTTGTATTTGTATTCGGAGACTCACATTTTCTTCTTCCAATTTTCTGCAGTGGTCTATCTTCATGGATACCTGTATTTCCAGATCTTCAGACATTTTCTTGTATTCTTCAGTCTGTATTTTTAAACTGGCAATAATGTTGTTTGCATCCTTAAGTTTCCTTGACAGTTTTTCATTCTTCTTTTTCTCTCGATTCCCATTCCGTAAGAGCAGACACTAGCTCACCCTCTAAATCAACTTCAGCCTCAACATCTTCAACTTCATAGTTCATCCCCTCTATGTTTTCTGATTCGTCTATCTCAAACGCCATAAAGAGAGCCTCACCTGCTCCTTCTTCGTAGTCTTCACTAGAACTGTCCTCTCGAAGATTCTGCATTTTGAGAGATAAAGCTTTTCTTATTGAACTTACCTTTTCTAAAATTTGGTTTCTTCCTCCATTCTTCTCTTTCTTGATGTTGAGTTTCTTCACCTTTGTTTTTGTCATTGAAAGGACATTTGGTAGCAAAGTGTCCAATGCCTCCACATCTGAAACACTTAAGAGGTAGCATTCCTTTGTACTTTCCTTTTCCTTTCTTCAGCTTTCTTACAAAATTTGCTTCCATTATATCTGAATCATTTTCTTCTTCAGATTCCTGTTTTGTGCTTTTGCCTTTTTGAGCTTTGAAGGCTGCTTCTCTATCTGTGGGATTAGACTTTCCTATTCTCATTTCAAAAGCAGTCAAGGACCCATGCATCTCATCCATACTAAAATGATTTAAATCTTTGGCTTCTTCTATGGCAGAGACTTTAGAATCAAATCTAGAAGGAAGTGATCTCAATACCTTTTTCACAATAGCAGCATCGGTTAATTCTTCGCCGAGACCTCTGATTGAATTTGTGATCCCATTGACTCTTTGCATGAAGGTCTCTATGTTCTCATCATTGTCCATCTTTAAAGATTCGTATTGAGCTCGGTGTGCTTGAAGTTTGGCCTCCTTGATCCTATCATCTCCTTCATGAATTTTCTCTAGTTTATCCCAGATATCTTTTGCTGCAGTGTCTGTTGGAGCGGTGGCAGGAGCTTTGTAACCATTGACTACCGCACCCCAGATGTCAAAGCCCAAAGCACTGAGATAAGTCTGCATTCTAATTTTCCAGAACGCATAATTTGTCCCATCAAACAACGGTGCTTTGTTCGAAGAGAATCCTTCACCACTTGCCATTGCTTGATTTCCAAGATCACCTTAGCTGTTTAAGCCTCTTCAGGTACTTGGCTCTGATACCAATTGTTATAATCACAATGACACTGAGAGGGGGGGTGAATCAGTGTGTTCTTTAAAAACTTAAAACAATTTAGACTTTTAAATAAACTGTAGCAGATTAAAACAGAAATAATAAAAGTACTAAGAGCATCACACATAACACGACATTTTAACGAGGTTCACCGATGTGGCTACTCCTCAAAAATACTGCTTGGACTACCATCCAAATCCAGTCAAATGCAAAGCTCCAACTTTACATAATCATTCACCAAAGACCAACCGGTAAGAGGCACCAACCCCTAAGTTTTATCTCGCTACAACAGAATGGAGCACCAACTCCAATTTTTCCAGCACCAACCGGAAAGAGGCACCAACCCCTTTTTCAAGCTACAACTTGAAGATAATAATAAAAATTGCGGAATGTAAACTTTCACCTCAATTATCACGATCTGCTATTTTTCTGCGATCTCGTCGCTTGTCGGCATTCGACCCCTGCTGTGAAAAATGATTCGCACTTTTTCAACCACTCCTCTATATCTCTCCGCGTTCTCTGCTGCAACTTCATAGAAATATCACTTCTACAGCCAGCACACTGTCATTTCACACTCGGAACACGACTTCTGCATACCGCGTTCTTATCTTCTCTTCGCACCTCTCTCTCTGCTGCACCCGAACTTCATTCACATATATCGCATCACGCCATACTTTAAACTCGAAGAACCCTTGCTTTTATAGAAGAAATTTTAGAGGCAAACCCTAGAAGAACGTCGACTGAGAAACCCTAGAATTTGTCACCGCCAAACCCTAAAATCCGTCGGCTGTAACCCTAAGAATGTCGGCTGCAAAACCCTAAAATCCGTCGGCCCGCATTTAACTTTGTCGGCGTCATTCTCCACCTTCGTTACCTTCCTGTAGCTTATTGCCGCGAAATAGTAACACGTCGGCCCTTTTAATTTAATTTAATATTCTAATTTAAATAAAATAAAAATTTAAACTAAATATTTAAAATTAAATATCTTCATCACCGGGGCATCTTTTTCAACAAAACGAAGAGCAAACTTGGGTTTTAAGAAAAACCCATTTCAAGTCTGTTATCCACTGCATCCTTGGACCTAACTGCCTGCATCTTTGGATCTAACTGCCTGTGTTGACAACAATGACAACCTTCTGGCAACATCTTGCTCAACAGGGGTCCACAAAGGAAAAAATTGAAGGGGCTAGACCTTCCCTTCCAAGGAAGGGCCTAGCATGATCGGTTTCTGGCCCAAAACGAAGGTTCGAAGCTCACGGTTGTGGTTTTGAAACCTGTCGAGCCTTGAATATATACTTTTGGTGCATAAAAACATTAAATTTTAAGTTTCCCAAAGGTTAAATTATTTTATTTTTATTTTTTTTTATTTTTTATTTCTTTTAGTATTTTAAATTAATAAATTCATAATATACTGAATTAAATTATTATTATTTTTTAACAAATTAAGTGATTTTTTTTTTTAAATATGTAATTTTATTAATTTATTATGCTATATTACAATAAATTTATGAAATAAAATTTGAAAAATACAAGGTCAATTTTTTTCAAAATTGTAAAAATGATGTTTTTTTGTTTTCTCCAAAAGAGGGGATAAGAAAAAAAAAACCAAAGCACATTTTTTTTTTGCAACAAAATTGAGATTTGTAACACTTTGCTCCAATTTTTTTCTAATCATTTTTTGAGAGTACAAGTTTTGTCTCATGAAGAAGAGGCCCTGGATACAAAAAGCTCTTTCTCATATAAGAGTTATTAGAAAGAGAAATGAACTTCGATGACAAATAACAAGATCTCTTTTTCGTCGTATGCTTAGAGAGCATAGAAGAAGTTTACCTCATTTTAATACTTACAAAGATCCTTACAAGGGTTTGGATCGAACTTATGGTCCCATGAAGATTAGAGAACCTTTTAATCCTGATGCACCACCAATTTTTGAGTATTGAAGCCTTAAGGGTCCACTAAAACCAAGTTGTGTGTCGATTGGTTCTAGAAAGCCTTTCAAAAGCTTGTCGTATGTCGACTTGTCTTGAAAGGTGAGCTAGATGAAAATAATACTTACTGTAGAAGAAATATGGGATTTAGTGGATGGCACTGATACAAGACCCACATCACTAGAAGCAGATTAGAAATCATGGGACAAAAAGAACGATCGTCTTCTCATGTTGATTCTCTTAGCTACTACTGATGAGATCAAGCCTCACATAAGTGAAGCTAAAAATGATAAATATGCATGGGATGCACTTTATACCATTTTTGAAGGCAAGAATAAATCTATTATTCTACACTTTTGAACACAACTTCATACATTTCATATGAAGTCAGGAGAATCAGTAGAGCTATTCCTTTACAGAGTGGCAGAAATGAAGTCTAAGCTGAATACTTTAGGAGCCAAAGTAGAAGATACTATTATGACTTCAGTAATATTGAGGGCTCTTCCATAATCCTATAATATGTTAATAACATCCCTTAATGTATCTCAAAGAACAGTCACCTTTGTGGAGTTAGTCAATTTGCTTCTAACAGAAGAAGCAACTCAACTCTAAAGTGATGAAGTGTCAAACAATGCACTTTACACAAACAAATAGGGTGGAAAGAAGAAAGGTAACTTTCAAAAGGGAGGATCATCTTCAGGACCATCATCAAGAGATAAGGGCAGGTGACCTCAATTTCAAGGAAAGTATTGCACACATTGTAAAATGGACAACCATAACACCAACCGATGTTGGTTTAAGAACAAACAAGACAAAAAGAGCAAAAACAAGCCACATAAGAACAATAGAGAACAACGAGGGCATGTTGCTATTGAAAACTCTTATTCTGATTCAGAAAGAGCACACAAAGTGCTCATGACCCATACAATTTGTTTTGACCTCTAGAACCACCAACTATTTAGGGGAAGTTCCTAGAAGCAATATTGAAAATTCTACCAAAATACATTGATGAAGACCTGACATCCCCATTAGAGCACTTATGAGAAATAGTATTCATATATCACGTGGACAATATCATAGACCAAGATGTGGCTCTTAGACTATTGGTGATTTCACTAAAAGGCTAGGCTCACCAAGAATATGATTCTTTGTCTCCACATTTAGTCATTGACTAGGACTAGTTGGATACCTTGATCAGGAATGAATTCAAAGGAAAGGTATACTAAGTAGAACCTAAGCCAAGAAATGGATACATGAGAATGGGATATGTAAAATATCCCTTTGAAGTCCAAAAATAAGCTCTATGAGGTCCCTAAACAATAAGAGAAAATATCAAAGGGGGATATTCGCATACATCAAGAGGGGCATGGGTCTTCATCTCAGCCAAGAGTTGATAAGACCCATGACAAGGAGGAAATTTTTGAGTCACACCTTTTCTAATCCTCGAATGACCAGAAAGGACAATGGGTGACTAACATCTTGGATAAATATCCCTATGAGGAGGTTGAGCCAACACATACAAAGAACCTCTTCATATACAAGGATGAAGAGAAATCAATGTTGAGCAAGGTGCAACAACAGTATTGTCATTGTTGTCAACACAGTCAGATAGATCTGTTGTTGCAGTGGACAGGAAGTTAAAAAGCTATTCAGATGTAGAAGACAGGAGTTCAAAGGTTATTCAGAGTATGGACAGTGAGTTTCCAAGAAGACCGAAGTGGCCCATTTGCAAAAGATCAAAGAAAAAGACAAGTAAGAAAAGTGTCGTGATATCACGACATATACAGCAGGCAAGAAAAAATGTCGCAATTTCGTGACATGTTGGAAGAGAGAGAAAAAGCTGGAAAAACTATCACGATTTCGTGACATGTTGGAAGAGAGAGAAGAAGCAGGAAAAACTGTCGCGATTTCGTGACATGTTGGAAGAGAAAGAGAAAGCAAGAAAAACTGTCGCAATTTTGCGACATGTTGGAAGAGAAAAAGACAAGTGGAAAAACTGTCACGATTTCGCGACATGTTGGAAGAGAAAGAGAAAGCAAGAAAAATTGTCGCGATTTCACGACATGTTGGAAGAGAAAAAGGCAAGTTGAAAAACTGTCATGATTTCATGACATGTTGGAAGAAAAAGAGAAAGCAGGAAGAAGTGTCACGATTTTGCGACAAGTTGGAAAAGTGTCACGATTTTGCGACATGTCGCATTTTCATGACCAAAATAGGAGAGAGAAAGCAAGTTGGAAAAGTGTCGCGATTTCATGACATGTCACATTTTCGTGACTCGAAAAGCGTAGGAAGGAAGAGAAAGAAAAAGTGTCACGATTTCATGACATGTCGCATTTTCGTGACTCGAAAAGCGTAGGAAGGAAGAGAAAGAAAAAGTGTCACGATTTCGTGACATGTCGCATTTTCGTGACTCGAAAAGCGTAGGAAGGAAGAGAAAGAAAAAGTGTCACGATTTTGTGACATGTCGCATTTTCGCGACTCGAAAAGCGCAGGAAGGAAGAGAAAGAAAAAGTGTCACGATATCGTGACATGTCGCATTTTCACGACAAAAGAAAGAGAGGAAGCGTACGAAAGTAGAACTATCACGATTTCACGATAAAAGCAGAGAAGAAGACTTCGAAGGCAGAAGTGTCACGATTTCACGACAAAAGCTAAGATGAAGTATACGAAGACGAAAGTGTCGCGATATCACATGTATTTTCATAGGCCAAAGCAAAGAGAAATAGGAGAGAGAAAATAGTGTCACGATTTTGCGACATGTATTTTCACGGGCCAAAGCAAAGAGAAAGAGGAGAGATAAAATAGTGTCGCGATTTCGTGACATGTTGTATTTTCGCGGGCCAAAGCAAAGAGAAAGAGGAGAGAAAAAATAGTGTTGTGGTTTCGTGACATGTTATATTTTCGTGGGCCAAAGCAAATAGAAAGAGGAGAGAGAAAATAGTGTCGCGATATCGTGACATGTATTTCGTGAGCCAAAGCTAAGAGAAAGAGTAAGGAGAAAAAGTGTCACGATATCGTGACATGTTGTATTCTCACGGTTAAGTTGAAGCTGACGAAGACCGATGAAAAACCAACTAAAATTAGGGTTTATAGTTGTCATTAAAATCAACTAAGATTAGGATTTACAGCTGACTAAGATTAAGGTTTTTATCTCAAACATTCTGTTATAAAAGGAGGGCTATTTGGAGATTTATGGTGTGGTTGAAGTGTGCGAAGTTCGGTTGGAGTGCGCAGAGAGCAAGTCATGTCGAATCGAGCTAAGTGCAGAATTCGCAAATAGAGTAGAGTGCGTGAAAGGGAGAAGACGATCGTGAAGGTTAACTGTAGCGAAGTAGAGTGTGCGAAGTGATTGTGTAGAGAAAGTAGAAGGTGCAGTGTGGTTGTAGATCGTAGAAGTGTGCAAAGTGTCTGTTCTATGAACAGTGAAAGAGATTGGATAAGCAATAGACCAGTCAAGGTCTTGTAAAAGCGAAGGTATTTTTTTGGTAAACTTCTAGATTCAAAATTGAAGTCCAAGTTGCAGCTTGGCATCAGGGGTTGGTGCTCCTTCCAGTTGGTGCTGGTAAAACAGGGGTTGGTGCTCCTTTCTGTTGGTGCAGATAAATAAGGGGTTGGTGCTCCTTCCAGTGGGTGCTGATAAATTGATTGTAAAGTTGGTGCTTTGTAAAGGCTGGATTTGGATGGTAGTCCAAGCAGTCATTTTTTAGGAGTAGCCACATTGGTGAACCTCGTTAAATCTTGTGTTGTGTGATGTTTTCTTGTGATACTTGCTCTATCTAGTTTTAAGGTTTCATTATTTCCATTTTAAGAGTTGTGAATTTAAGTTTAAAAGAGCTACACTGATTCACCCCCCCTCTCAGTGGCATTGTGAGACTAACAATTGGTATCAGAGCCAAGTTCCTATATGAGCTTAACTGGCTAGGGTGATCTTGGAAGTAACACAATGGCAGGTGGTGAAGGCTTCTCATCAAACAAAGCACCATTGTTTGACAGATCTAATTACGCGTTCTGGAGAATCAGGATGCAAACTTATCTCTGTGCTTTGGGTTACGACATCTGGGATTCAGTAGTTAGTGGATACAAAATACCCATCACTCCTCCAAAAGAGGCTAAAGAAAAGAAACTATTTGAAAACAACTCAAAAGCAAAAAATGCTCTCATGTGCGGATTAGCAGACAGTGAACTAGTAAAGATCATGAACTGTAATACGGCAAAAGAGATATGGTACAAATTGAGGAGTATTCATGAAGGATACGATAAGATCAAGGAGGCCAAGTTACAGACACATTGAGCTCATTTCGAAGCATTGAAAATGAATGATGATGAAAACATTGAGGCATATATGCTGAGATTTAATGGAATCATTAATGCGATCAGAGGACTCGGCGAGGATATTGGAGACTCTATCATCGTGAAAAAGGTACTAAGATCTCTTCCTCAAAGGTTTGATTCCAAAGTCTCAGTGATAGAAGAAGCTAAAAATCTAAATTATTTTAGTATAGATGAGATGTATGGTTCTTTGACTGCATATGAGATGAGGATAGGAAGATCTAAACCCACAGACAGAGAAGCGGCTTTTAAAGCCCTTAAAAATAAAAACACTAAACAAGAATCCGAGGAAGAAGGTACATCAGATGAAATGGAAGCAAACTTTGTTAGAAAACTAAAAAAGAGAAAAGGAAAATACAGAGGGATGCTACCATTTAAATGTTTCAACTATGGAGGTGTCGGGCATTTTGTGACTAAATGTCCACTTAAAGAGCAGAACAAAATTGATGAAGGATCGCACCATGAAAGAAGTGACTAGAAGAAAACGAATTTCAGAAAAGGCAACTTCAAGAAGAAAAGTTTCATCTCCAAGAATGTCAGTTCATCAGAAGACAGCTCTGGTGAAGAGTCTCAAGAGGAAAAAGGTGAAGCTCTTTTCATGGCATTTGAAGAAGCAAAATCAGAAAAGGAAGGAGTGAACTCTGAAGTATGTGGTGAAAACCCTGAGGCTGAAGTAGATCTAGAAGGTGAGTTGATCTCTACACTTGAAGAGTGGGAGATAGAAAATAAAAAGAATAAGAAACTTTCAAGAAAGCTTGAGGATGCAAATGAAATCATAACCAGTTTGAAAGTACAGATAGAAGAATCCAAGAAAATCTTTGAAGATCTTGAAGTGCAAATAACCATGAAAATAGATTATTGTAGCAAGCTAGAAGAAGAGACTGTTGGTTTGAGAATGCAGCTAGAAGAGATGAATAAGAAAATTAGTTGTTATCACAAATGTGAAGAAAGTTCTATGAAGCTGGATAAGATCATAAATGACCAAAGGCCTGCAGGCATCAAGTTTGGTCTAGGTTTCATCGAAGGAGAATCATCAAGTGGATCAAAGGCCAGAAATATAGAATCCATAAAGAATGAAGATAAGAAACAGTTTGATCAAGGGAAAATATCTCATGCAAAAGAAAGCAATAATGACAGGCATGAAAGGAGAACTGACAATGATGGATTCACCAATGTCACACATCAAAGAATAAGAAGACCTATGGCTCCTACGACAACATGGCAAAGACCATCTCTCAGGTTCAATTATCAATTCTCTGGTTTCTATTTTAAATGCAATGGCTATGGACATAAAATCTCAGATTGCAAATATAATGTAAGACTAAGGAATTTCACCAGTAGAAATGCTTTTTCTCCTCTGATGAATTTAGAATGTTATAACTGTCATAATTTTGGGCACATTGCAAGAAACTGTAGAAGCACATTTGCATCAAATTAGTTTTAGGGAAGACAAGTTCAACCAAATAGGATGAGACAAAATAGAAAACTTCTCGTAAAACATGCACAAGTTGTTGATAAGGGAAAGGTAAAACAAGAGCCCAAAACCACTATCAAAACGGAGTGGAAAAAAAAGGAACAACTTAAGGAAGAAAAGGAATCCTTAATCGTACAAACAACATTTAAAGCACAAAATAAATATGTACCATGGATACTTGATAGTGGATGTTCCAGTCATATGACAGGTAA
Source organism: Wollemia nobilis (assembly GCA_028583015.1). NCBI lineage: Eukaryota > Viridiplantae > Streptophyta > Pinopsida > Araucariales > Araucariaceae > Wollemia > Wollemia nobilis. The sequence goes on along the minus strand of JAQPPZ010016925.1, from coordinate 5,869,387 downwards.
CAAACAAAAATTTGAGAAGTTACAAAAATATGAAGGTGGTTCAGTAAAGTTTGGAAATAATGATGGAGCTAAGATAGTTGGCAAAGGTTTAGTTAAAATTATTAACGAAAAAATTAAGTCAAAAGAAGTCTTGTTTGTAGATGGTTTGAAACATAACCTGTTGAGCGTAAGTCAGATTTATGATAAAGGTCATAAGGTAGTTTTTAAGAAGTAGGGTTGTGAAGTTAGAAAGACAAACAGTGGAAAATTGATAGCAACTGGATCAAGAACATCTGGAAACCTGTACACGCTCTCAGAGACTTCAGAAGGAGTTTGTTTTATTGGACAGGAAGAAGAAAATTGGTTGTGGCTCAAGAGACTCGATCATATAAGTTTTGATAATCTAGTAAAAATCACCTCAAAAAGAGAAGTGAGAGATATTCCCACCATCAGCAAACCTGCAAACAACATTTGTGCTTCATGCCAAAAGGGGAAATAAACTAGAGTCTCTTTCAAAACAAAAGAATACTACACAAGCAAACATTTGGAACTAATACACACTGATTTATGTGGACCCATGAGAACACAGAGCATAAATGGTGACAAATATTTTATGTTGTGCATTGATGACTATTCCAGAATGACATGGATATTTTTCTTGAAGCATAAATCGAAGCTTTTGATATGTTCAAGATTTTCAAAAACCAGGTTGAGAATGAAACAGGAAAGAGGATCAAATTTTTAAGATCAGACAGAGGAGGAGATTTCATTTCAGAGGAGTTTGCATAATACTGTGAAAAATACGGTATTAGGAGACAGTTCTCAGCAGCCAGGACACCTCAGAAAAATGGAGTGGTGGAAATAAAGAACAGGACAGTGTAGGGAATGGCATGGACTATGTTGGCTGAAAGCATAGTAGCAGACATATTTTGGAAAGAAGTAGTACATACTTGATGAGGATTGATGTTAGATCTTTCATATGACCCCTCTAGTAGTTCCTAGCTTAGGTTTGCATAGTTTATTTCTAGCAAATTCATATTGTAAGTGAGTCTCTTTCTCACATGCACTTGTGGGCACTAGTTGTCTTCTAGTTGTCTTTTAGAGTGTTAGTTAGCAAGTGTGAACTCAAAGTAGGAAGTGTGTACTTCAAGTTAGCTAAAATGGATCTTCTAGTTAGCAATCTTAACTTAGAAGTTTACGTGCATTCTCCTTTGCACCTTTGTAGCTTTTGGTTGAGCGTATTGAATCAAATCCATGATTTCATGGGTTGGTTATGTATTTTGGGCCATTAGTGCCTATATAATGATTTGTAAATAATAGAACACTTAGTTGGATTTTCAATCCTTTTCATTGGTATCAGAGCCTAGTTCATGTTTGCACTAGGGCTTGTGAGGTGAGAGGATAGGAGATAGAAATATTATGAGAAACGTTTTCTCATTGAGGACTCGGTTTAAGCCCAAAGGGAGCTTGAAAACCATTCGGAGAAGGAAGTTCCTTCGCCGACAAACCCCTCGTTCCAACTTTTTGCTTATGCTTAAGAGGTATAGGAAAAGTTTGCCCCAGAGTTCTTCGTATACTGATCCTTGGAAGGGATTGGATCGTAGCTACGGTCCAATTAGGATTAGGGAGCCATTTGACCCTGCTGCCCCCCCATTTTCGAGTATCGAAGAGCTCCAGGAGGACTTCCAAAGCTAGGTCGTGTGTCGACTTAGATCTGGGTGCCTTTCAAATGCTGGTCGTGTGTCGACCGGATCTTGAAAGGAGAGCTACTGGTGGGAGCTGGTTGCTTCGTTTTTTTTTTGTAATTTCAAGCTTTCCGAATTTTAAGATTAACCCCCATGGTTAATTTTTAAATTTTTTTAAATTTGTGTTAGAAAGCTTTAAAAGTTCTTCAATATATTATTTTAATAATATATTTTTCTGGTTGCTGATTAATTGTAAAAAAATATATATATATTGCAATTTTGTATTTTACAGCAGCAACAGCAGCCTCGGCAGCCTTCGGCTGCGTTCGGCAGGCGGCCAGCCAGCACTTTTACGGGATCCCCGATGCGTGTATTTACAGCAGGGGGCCGCTGGCAACCGACGGCCTTTGGCTGCCTTTTGCCGACACTGTCCGACACGACAACGTCAGGCCGCCTGCGGTGTCGCCTGACGTCCTGTCAGGGCTGACAGCAGATCTACTGCCAGCCTAACAGCGCCAGGCATGATCTACCATGGTCGTCGTTGTCTATTGACAACGCGGTGCCCGAGGGAGCCGACGGGAGCTAGCGCTGACCACCGGCCCGTCAGCCTGACAATTTTGTCAGGCTGCGGCCCCGGTGCAGCAGGCCCAGCCAGCCACTGTAGTGCCTGACATTTTTGTCAGTCGTAGGCTTGGTCGCTGCGTGCTAGCGCCGATCGACAGTGACGGCTTGCACGGCCTGCGGACCGCAGTGCCGAGCCGGCAGCGTCTGTCAGACGCCTGTCGAGCCTACGGCCGGCAGTGGGTCAGCCGCAGTTGGCCAGGGGCCGCTGCGGGCTTGGAGCCCAAGAATTTTTAAAAATTTTGTGCATGGCCAGGTGCACGAATTTTTTTGTTTCATTTGCACTGGAGTTTGTGCATGGCCTAAGGGCACAAAAATAATTGCACTTAACTGGTGTTAAATTCTGCATGATTTTATGGTTTAAAATTTTTTGCACTTAACTGGTTCTTGCTGTCAGGAGTTTTGCCTCGAGAAGTGTGCCACAGTGGTAGCAGAATTTCATGCAGAATTTGGAAGGGTAAAATGTTATTGTAATTTTTATTTATTTTTTACTATTTAAGGTAGCTTGTTAAATTTAATTTTTATTAATTTAATTTTTAATAACTTAATTAAAATTCATTAATCTTTTGATTTAATGAAATTTAATTTTTTTAATTAAGTTATTTTTAAATTAATAAATATTAAGTTGCACCTTAGATTAGTTTAAAAATTTAAAATTTTAGCCTTAGGAGTAAATTTTTCAGTTAAGCAGCACTCCATTGTAACAAGGAAATTTGCATTGTACTTCCTTGATTTAGTGCTTTCTTAAACTTTACTTCTGGCTTATACCCGAGAACACATGGCTTCTGACTTGGCTGCCCAAGTGGCAGAATTGGCCCATGTTGTAAACACTTTGGCAGATAAGGCTAATGACACTACCATGGCAGAAGTCCTTGGCAATCTTGCCATGAAGGTAAATGACATTTCTTTGCATAATGCCTCAACTTCTACTCACGATTCTCGTTTGAGAGTTCGTTGTGAAGTTCCATTGTATGATGGATCCAGGAACCCTGATGTCTTGAATAGTTGGATTCTTGACATGAGTTCTTGGTTTGCTTTTTCTCAACTTTCAGAAGATGATGTAGTGCCTTATGCTAAGCTTAAACTTTATGGCTTAGCCAAAGTACTTGTGGAACGAAAATGAGGACAAGAACTCACCACATGGGATGAGCTTGTACAATGTCTTAAGACCAATTTCTATCCTTCAAATTATTCTAGAGAATTGGTTATTAAATGGTTTCGTTTTCGCCAAGGTACTAATATGTCTGTACAAGAATATATTTTCCAATTTAACGAGTTCATAATACTTGTGAATGTGGAGGATGATGTTCCAGGTTTGATTCTCAAGTTTCAAAGTGGCTTGTTAGAACATTTGTACAGGGAACTAATGTTTGTTTCTATGGAAACATTGGATCAAGTTTTCAACCAGGCGCAGCTTGCGGAGGACAAGTTCAAGGCGCAATCGCAGGCATTCCGCACACCTGTTACTCAAGTGGTTGCAAACTCATCAAAAGGGAATAATTCTTTCTCACAAAAGAAGAATTTTGCTCAAAAGAAGAATGTGTCTTCTCCATCTCCTTCTTCTCCTTCCCCTTCCGCTTCTACTCCTTCTTCTTCTTCTTCTAAATCTTCATCTTCTTCTTCTAAGAAATTCTGCAATTATTGTAAGAAGAAAGGGCATGAGAAAGCTGATTGCTTTAAGCTCAAAAAGAAGAGTTTAGTGATTACTACTCAAGAGGAGGATGCTTCCAAGGGTCCCCTTGAGTCTGTAGGAGAGAGTAGAGTATATACGGAATTACGAGGTAAGCTTAATGAAGTTACCTTAGTAAATGTAAGTTCTTCAGATGGGGCTCGTGATGCTTTGTTCATCACTCGAGCCCACTTACTTCACAACTTTGCAACTGATTGTATAGTGGATAATGGCTCGCAGAAAAATCTAATTGCGAGGTCCATTGTCGAGCGTTTGAAGTTACCTATGGAGCCTCATCCTCAACCTTATTCTTTGGGTTGGAAGGATAGTGGAAGAGGCTCAAAAATCACTCACACTTGCACTTTAAAATTTGCACTTGGCCCACAGTTCATAGATCAAGTCACTTGTGATGTGACTCCTATGGATTGTTGTGGGATTTTGCTTGGACAACCTTTTCAAGATGATAGGAGATCTGTTTATGATGCTTTTAAAAGAACCTACACACTTCAAAAATATGGTAAGGTCTTTCTCATTAAAAGCACCAACACTCCTAATATCATTCTAAGTTCCAAGCAAACGAAAAGAGTAATTAAGAAAGGTGGTGATGTTGCTCTAATTTTCATTCGCTCTCAAAACACTTCTACATCTACATCCATTACAAAGCAACACTCTTCAATGGATAAAATATTGCAAAGTTATTCACACATATTTCAGGAGCCAAAGTCTCTTCCTCCAATTCGCACAATTAATCACAAGGATTGAAATAATTCCAGTGTTCTTCTCTTCCTAATGCTCCCATGTATAGACAATCTATTTTGCAAAATGAAGAAATAAAAAAGCAAATAGAAGATTTGTTGTCTAAGGGTTTCATTAAGGAAAGTACTTCCGCTTGTGCCTCACCTATTTTGTTAGTTCTTAAGAAAGATGGCACTTGGAGATTATGCATTGATTTTCGTGCTTTGAACAGAATTTTGTGAAGAATAGATATCCCTTACCCCGTATTGATGATTTATTAGATCAGCTTCAAGGAGCTAAGTTCTTTTCAAAAATAGATCTCAAAAGTGGATATCATCAAGTGCGTATCCAAGCTGAGGATACATGGAAGACAACTTTCAAGATGAAGATGGGCCTCTTTGAATGGTTGGTCATGCCCTTCGGTCTTACTAATGCTCCTGCAACCTTCATGAGGTTGATGAATGATGTATTTCGTGAAGTCCTTGACAAATTTGTCATTATATATCTTGATGATATATTGATTTTCTCAAAAACTTGGGAGGAACACCTTAGGCATATCCAGCAAACCCTTGATCTTCTTGCGAAGAATCAATTATATGCCAATTCTTCCAAGTGTTCTTTTGGCAATACTTCAGTTTCTTACCTTGGCTATGTGATTAGTGAGAGTGGAATTCAGGTAGATCCCCTAAAAGTTGATGTTTTGCTTAAGTGGTCCCCTCCTACAACTCTCACTGAGTTAAGGAGTTTCCTAGGACTTGCGAATTTTTATCGCAAGTTCATTCCTCAATATTCCACCCTTGCAGCCTCCATTGCATTATCTCACTAAGTCCAAAACTCCATTTCATTGGGAGAAAAGCCAAGAAGTTGCCTTTGAGAAACTCAAAAAGAAATTGTGTACAACACCCGTGTTAACTTTACCTGACCTTTCTCAACCTTTTGAGATTGAAACAGATGCCTCTAAAGTTGCCTTAGGAGCTGTGCTCAAACGGAATGGTCATCCAGCTTGCTTATCATTCGAAACTTTTTCTGCTGCTAAATTGAACTATTCTACATATGACAAGGAGTTGTATGCTTTAGTTCAAGCCATTAAGTATTGGAGACACTATATTTTGGGAAAAGATACAGTAGTACACACTGATCATATGCCTCTCAAGTTTTTACAATCTCAAAGTAAAATTGAAGAATCAAGACATATGAAGTGGGCCTCTTACCTCCAACAATTTCACTTGGTGATCAAGTACAAAAAGGGGAAGAGTAATACTGTTGCTGATTGTTTGAGTAGGCCTCCAACCGCTCTTGCCTTAACAGTTATGTCCACTTCGCACTTGGGATTTCAGACTTGGCCTAATCAGTATTCTCAGGATCCTGATTTTGGAAAAATATTTGAGCAAGTGAGTAAGCCTTCTTCTTCCAATTTGCGTCCTTTCCAAGATTTCTACATCAAAGAAGGACTTCTTTACAAATTGGACAAGGTTTGTGTTCCTTGTGAGCCTAGAGTGTCACTTCTTAAGGAAGCTCATTCTACACTTTATGGTGGTCACTTTGGGAAGCATAAAACACTTCATCATTTGCAACGATTTTTCTATTGGCCAAAAATGCAGAGGGATGTGTTGAGATTTCTCAAATAGTGTGCAATTTGTTGTCGCTCAAAACCAGCTAATAGGAAGTTTGGCTTAGGCATGCCTTTGCCCATTCCTTCCCGTCCTTGGGAAAGCATTTCCATGGACTTGGTTAGTGGTTTTCCTATGACAGTGCGCCAACATGATTGTGTGTTCGTGGTGGTTGACAGATTCAGAAAAATGGCTAAGTTTATTCCATGCCGCAAGACAAGTTCTCGCATCGGACTTAGCTCAATTTTTCTTTGAAAGCATTTGGCGTTCCTTTGGTCTACCTACCAGCATTATCTCGGATCATGATTCACGCTTTGTGGGTCACTTTTGGCATTCTTTGTGGAAGATTTTGGGAGTTTCCCTTAACTTTTCTACCGCCTATCATCCGCAGTTCGATGGGCAGACTGAAGTGGTAAACCGTACACTTGTGCAAAGTTTGCGAATCTATCATCACGCTTCACCAAAAAAGTGGGACTTGAGTCTCACGCATATTGAACATGCCTATAATAGGGCCCTACACTCTTCTACAGGTCATTCACCCTTTGAAGTTTGTATGGGATTTCAGCCCTTGGCACCTTATGAGTTACCTTTGTCTTTGCCTTCTCCCGTCACTTCACATCTTCAGAAGGAGCAAGACAAGGCACACTCATTTGTTCAACACTTGCACAATCTTCAATCAAAGGTGGTTGAGATTTTGCAAAAGACACAGCAGCAGCAGAAAAAGGCCATGGATCGACATCGAATTCCTCATCCTTTTCAGGTTGGTGATAAAGTTTGGTTGCATCTTGACAAGCGGCGTTTCACTGATAAGACTCATAGAAAAATCAAACCAATTCGCTATGGGCCTTATACTATTCTTCAGCAGGTGTCCGAGAATGCTTTTCGCCTTGATCTTCCCGCACACTTGGGAATTCATGACGTCGTCAATGTAGATCTCTTGAAGTTGTACTTTGACTCTACATTGGAGACTGCACCAGCTATCGCTCATCCTGTGGACGTGGTTCCCGAAGCTACAGTTACCATTGGATGCAGATCAGATCTATGACACGAAGACTCGACAGACTCGCCAGGGGTCTACCACCTCATATCTTGTGGCTCGACGAGGACAGCTGCCGCATCAGGCTCGTTGGATTTCTTTTCATCAGATGTCCCGTGACTTTCCTATTCTTTTGAAAGCATTGGAGTCCAATGCTTCTATTGTGGGGAGGCATGATGAGGATTGATGTTAGATCTTTCATATGACCCCTCTAGTAGTTCCTAGCTTAGGTTTGCATAGTTTATTTCTAGCAAATTCATATTGTAAGTGAGTCTCTTTCTCACATGCACTTGTGGGCACTAGTTGTCTTCTAGTTGTCTTTTAGAGTGTTAGTTAGCAAGTGTGAACTCAAAGTAGGAAGTGTGTACTTCAAGTTAGCTAAAATGGATCTTCTAGTTAGCAATCTTAACTTAGAAGTTTACGTGCATTCTCCTTTGCACCTTTGTAGCTTTTGGTTGAGCGTATTGAATCAAATCCATGATTTCATGGGTTGGTTATGTATTTTGGGCCATTAGTGCCTATATAATGATTTGTAAATAATAGAACGCTTAGTTGGATTTTCAATCCTTTTCAATACTGCAGTGTATATCCAAAATAGGTACATGCTGAGAACACATGAAAGCAAAAATCCTTATGAATTATGGTTCGGTAAAAGGGCAACATGAGAAAATTCCTCAAAGTTTTTGGCAGCAAGTGCTATATCAAAAGAACTGAGGATAATCTTGGTAAGTTTGATGATAGAGCAGATGAAGGTATTTTTGTTGGTTACTCATCAAAAAGCAAAGCTTACAAATGCTACAACAAGAGGCTAAAGAAAATTGTGGACAGTGCCGATGTTAAATTTGATGAAGGTAGAGAATGAGTAATTAGTTATGAAACGAACTACCCAATTTATGAAGAGGTTATTGAAGGAGATGAGGAAAACGAAATTGAAAAAATACAGAAAATTGACTCAGATGATTTAAGTTGTGATTCAGAAGTGGAAGAAAATAAGAAATTCAAAACAGTAATCTGGCAGAAAAATCATCCTAGAGAGCAAATAATTGGAGACCCCAAAGTTGGTGTTCAGACAAGAAGAAGAGTAGTAAGTAACTACTCTCTATTATCCAAAGATTGAGCCCAAAAATGTTACTGACGCAAGCAAATATGAAAGTTGGATGAAGGCAATAAACGAAGAATTAGATCAGATCAAGAACTTGGGAGTTAGTACCTAGACCTGCAAATAAAAATATAATCAGAACTAAATGGATTTTTCAAAACAAATTGAATGAAGACAGACAGGTAGTCAGAAATAAAGCAAGATTGGTATGTAAGGGTTATGCTCAAGTTGAAGGCATTTATTTTGAGGAAACTTTTGCACCAGTAGCTAGACTTGAGGCAATTAGAATGTTTCTGGCTTTAGTAGTCTACAAGAATTTTAAAGTTTATCAAATGGATGTGAAATCAACGTTTTTGAATGGGAAACTTGAAGAAGAGGTTTATATTGAGCAACCAGATGGTTTCCAACTTGGTGATGATCCAAACTTGGTTTGCAAGTTGAAGAAATCGTTATATGGCTTAAAACAGGCACCCCAAGAATGGTATGCAAGGCTAGACAACTATCTCACTCAATAAAGGTTTAAGAAAGGTATGGTGGATAGTAACTTGTATGTCAAAACAGAAAATGGGCATCTTATTGTTCTTGTTGTATATGTAGATGATATCATATTTAGCAACAGAAAAGATGAGTCATGTAAAGATTTAGCAAATAAGATGTAGAAAGAATTTGAAATGTCAATGATTGGTGAACTGTCATATTTCCTCGGTTTGCAAGTTAATCAAAGTAAGAAGGGCATATTTATCTCTCAAGTTAAATATGTAAAAGAGATGTTAAAAAAGTTCACAATGAAGGATTGTAAGCCAGTTAGCACTCCCATGACGACAGGCTGCAAGTTGAGCAAATATGACAAATATCCACCTGTTGATCAAACCATGTACAGATCTATGATTGGAAGCCTACTATACCTGACAGCTACCAGACCAGATATTTTGCAGGTAGTATGCATGGTAGCACGATTTTAGGCCAATCCTAAGGAGACTCATGTGACAACAGTAAAGAAGATTCTTTAGTACCTCAAGGGTACTATGGAGTATGGGTTATGGTATCCAAAAGGTAAAGACTTCACCCTTATTTTGTATTCAGATGTAGATTGGGCAGGATGTGTAGATGACAGAAAGAGTACCAGTGGAGGTGCATTCTATCTTGGAGACAGATTGGTCGCATGGCATAGTAAGAAACAAGATTCAATTTCTTTATCGACAGTAGAGGCAGAATATATTACAACGACAACATGTTGTACGCAGGTATTATGGATGAAATAGACCCTGAAAGATCTTGATATTTGCTTCAGTGAGCCAATATCAGTTAAGTGTGATAACACCAATGCCATTAACATCTCCAAGAATCCAGTTATGCATTCATGCACAAAATACATCGCTATCAGGTATCACTTTTTGAAGGAGAAAGTTGTAGAAGGTGAAGTTAAGTTGGATTTTGTTCCAACTACAGAGCAAGTAGCAGATATCTTCACAAAACCATTTCCCAAGAAATTTTTTGAGTACCTTCACAATAAATTGGGAATGGTCACACTTCCAAAGAATTGACTAGCTATAGGGATCATATTCTTAGGGGTAGCATCTAAGTATTTGATTATATTTTTACTCATGTTCATGATTTTTGCTAAGTGTAATCAATTTTGCCTGAGAATGTTGTGCATGCACTCAGGGGGAGTCTACAGTAGCCCTTTGGTATTATTGTCAAATGGGGAGAAGAGTTATAGGAAATTGCACATGTGTTGCCAAAAATTCCAAAGGGGGAGATTGTTGAGCAAGGTGCAGCAAAAGTATTGTCATTGTTGTCAACACAGATCAGATAGATCTGTTGTTGCAGTGAACAGGAAGTTCAAAATCTATTCAAATGCAGAAGATAGGAGTTCAAAAGTTATTCAGAGTATGGCCAGTGAGTTTCCAAGAAGACCGAAGTGGCCCATTTGCAAAAGATCAAAAAAAAAGACAAGTAAGAAAAGTGTCACGATATCACGACATATATAGCAGGCAAGAAAAACTGTCGTGATTTCTCGACATGTTGGAAGAGAGAAAAAGCTGGAAAAATTGTCGTGATTTCATGACATGTTGGAAGAGAGAGAAGAAGCAGGAAAAACTGTCACGATTTCGCGACATGTTGGAAGAGAAAGAGAAAGCAAGAAAAATTGTTGCGATTTCGTGACATGTTAGAAGAGAAAAAGACAAGTGGAAAAACTATCGCGATTTCACGACATGTTGGAAGAGAAAGAGAAGCAAAAAAAACTGTCGCGATTTTGTGACATGTTGGAAGAGAATAAGGCAAGTTGAAAAACTGTCGCGATTTCGTGACAAGTTGGAAAAGTGTCGTGATTTCATGACATGTCGCATTTTTGCGACCAAAATAGGAGAGAGAAATCAAGTTGCAAAAGTGTCGCAATTTCGTGACATGTCGCATTTTCGCGACTAAAACAGGAGAGAGAAATTAAGTTTGAAAATTGTCACGATTTCGCGACATGTCACATTTTCGCGACTCGAAAAGCACAGGAAGGAAGAGAAAGAAAAAGTGTCACGATTTCGTGACATGTCGCATTTTCACGACTCAAAAAGGCATGAAGGAAGAGAAAGAAAAAGTGTCGTGATTTCACGACAGGTCGTATTTTTGCGACTCGAAAAGCACAGGAAGGAAGAGAAAGAAAAAGTGTCATGATTTTGCGACATGTCGCATTTTTGCGACTCGAAAAGCACAGGAAGGAAGAGAAATAAAAAGTGTCGCGATATCGCGACATGTCGCATTTTCACGACAAAAGAAAGAGAGGAAGTGTACGGAAGTAGAACTATCGTGATTTCGTGACAAAAGCAGAGAAGAAGACTTCGAAGGCAGAAGTGTTGCGATTTCGCGACAAAAGCTAAGATGAAGTATACGGAGGCGAAAGTGTCACGATATCGTGACATGTTGTATTTTCGTGGGCCAAAGCAAAGAGAAAGAGGAGAGAGAAAATAGTGTCACGATTTCGTGACATGTATTTTCGTGGGCCAAAGCAAAGAGAAAGAGGAGAGAGAAAATAGTGTTGCGATTTTGTGACATGTATTTTCATGGGCCAAAGCAAAGAGAAAAATGAGAGAGAAAATAGTGTCGCGGTTTCGCGACATGTTGTATTTTCGCGGGCCAAAGCAAAGAGAAATAGGAGAGAGAAAATTGTGTTGCGATATCGCGACATGTTGTATTTTCGTGAGCCAAAGCTAAGAGAAAGAGCAAGTAGAAAAAGTGTCGCGATATCATGACATGTTGTATTCTTGCGGTTAATTTGAAGCCGACAAATACCGATGAACAACCGACTAAAATTAGGGTTTACAGTTGTCATGAAAATCGACTAAGATTAGGATTTACAACTGACTAAGATTAGGGTTTTTATCTCAAACATTCTGTTATAAAAGGAGGGTTGTTTGGAGATTTGTGATGTGGTTGAAGTGTGCGAAGTTCGGTCGAAGTGCGTAGAGAGAAAGTCGTGTCGAATCGAGCTAAGTGCAAAATTCACAAATAAAGTAGAGTGCATGAAAGGGAGAAGACGATCGTGAAGGTTGACAATAGTGAAGTAGAGTGTGCGAAGTGATTATGTAGAGAAAGCAGAAGGCGCAGTACGGCTATAGATCACAGAAGTGTGCAAAGTGTCTGTTCTGTGAACAGTGAAAGAGATTGGGTAAGCAATAGACCAATCAGGGTCTTGTAAAAGCGAAGGTATTTTTCTAGTAAACTTCTAGATTCAAAATTGAAGTCCAGGTTGCGGCTTGGAATCAGGGGTTGGTGCTCCTTCCAGTTGGTGCTGGTAAAATAGGGGTTGGTTCTCCTTTCTGTTGGTGTAGATAAATAAGGGGTTGGTGCTCCTTCTAGTGGGTGCTGGTAAATTGATTGTAAAGTTGGTGCTTTGCAAAGGTTGGATTTGGATGGTAGTTCAAGCAGTCATTTTTGAGGAGTAGCCACATTGGTGAACCTCGTTAAATCTTGTGTTGTGTGATGTTTTCTTGTGATACTTGCTCTATCTAGTTTTAAGGTTTCATTATTTTTGTTTTAAGATCTGTGAATTTAAGTTTAAAAGAGCTACACTGATTCACCCCCCCTCTCAGTGGCATTGTGAGACTAACAATCAAGAGGCTCAACCAATAAATAGGGATCATACTCTGGTGGTACCAATGACAATAAAGGAACCATTACTGATACCTACCCATTTATGTTAAAAATTATGCTCAATAGCCCCATTCTAATATGGGTAAAATTATTTTACCCAAGAAACTAGAAAAGGAGGAATAAAAGACTTGATCAACTAGTCAAGGGATTTTTTGACTCCATTCGCAATGGATAAAGGTCAGCTACTTAAAATATTTGTACTTATGTATTATATGTAATATATGGTAGTAGTCCAAGCTTAACGAGATTGCATAAGATCTTATAGTTGAAAATATATGAAGATGCAAATTGATTACTAAAATCCCCACCTTCGCTTCCTTTGTAAAAAGTGGGTTCTCTTCCAAAATTCTTCCCCAATGGACTAAGGCACATGTTTCTCAGGATTTCTTCTATTTAGAAAGCTAAATATCCCTTATGATTTGTCAAAACTATAGTAATGACTCACTACACTCAAAACATGTCATTATTAGGTGACAAAAAGTTAAGGTCAAAGCAATGGATGGACACAAAAGAAACCTCTGATCAAAAATTTCAAGGATCAAGAGGCTAGAAAGGATAAGGTCTAAATATCGGACCTTCATAAAGTCTGATCAAAACATGAAAGCAAAAGCTCTGATAGGGAGGTCCAATGGTCAGATGTCCCAAGGTTATAAAAAAGTCCTAAATTCAATTGGTGAGGAAAACTTTTGAAGAGAAGCCACCATGTCCCAAAAATATAAGACTTATTGAGGTGTGTAATCTCTAAAAGTGTGGTCTTTTCCTATAAAAGAAATTTTGCATATTTCTTAAAAAGGACAATAGTAGCTAGGAAGCCATAATAAAGCCACTCCTAAATCTATAGCATTTAAGGCATAAATATTTTACACCCAAATCATGAAGATTCCTAGAAAGGGTAGTTCAAAATGATGGTAGTGCAACATTTGACATTTATGATACCAAATCTAGAGATCTCATAAGGATTGACAACATAAATAAGACATGACTCGACATCAGAAGCAACGGTCATATTGAAATATTTGCATGAGTTTTGGGAGGGAAATCCTCCTCTTTGTAATCTATAAATAGTAGTGTTAGCTTTGTAAAATTTCAAAAGGTTTGCATTTATAATCTTTTGTAAGCTTTTCTTTCATTTCCTTCTCTAGAGTCGTTGGTTCCTAAGCAACTTGTGGGTAAATTGAACTCCTAAAACTGGCACTATCCTTGTAAAAAAATTACTTATATTTATATGTGGAGGCCTATACCAATTTTTAGACTAGCCATTAATGGTTCTCTATTGACCCATTTTTGTATCTGTGTATGTGTGTAGTTTTTACCTACTTTGGGTTTTGCTTACATGTATGTGTGGGAGGCCCATGTCAATTTTTTGACAAGCCATCTATGGTTCTTTGATGACCCATTTCTTTATGTGCATATATGTTGATAAATTTGATCTATGCTTAACTGTGTCAAGGAGAGAAAGTGTTCACCATTGGTACATAACGTTCAAACCTATTGTCTAAGGATATCTTAGTGGATATCAAATTATTTTATAAGATCCATAAAAAATGATATCAAATCTAATGAAACTCAAACCCTTAACCTTTTAACACCTCTATTATCACTACCAAAACATGATAATGTGTTTTTTAAAATAATGTTGAAGAGCTTTGCTTTATATAATAGGATCATGCTTTACCCACGTGTTGGAGGTGGGTTGGAGAGGGTAGGGCAATCCTCCAAGGGAGGTCCTGGTTCGAATCTCCACCCTACCAAACACACATTGGGTACCCAAAATCTAGTTGATAATGTTGGTGCGGTCAGGGCGGGTGCGACTCCCAAGTGATTTTGATGGTGTAGAACCCCCTGGTCGTGGTTCTTCGGACCAAAGCGGTCTCGCAAGGGGTTTTTCTCTAAATTCAAAAAAAAGAAATAGGATCATGCTTCTTATTCTTGTAAGACTTCTCCTCTACTTGGTGTAGGAAGATCATGCTTCTTATTTATGTAATACTTCTCCTTCATGGGCTTCACCACTAGACCACCACAAAGTTATACAATGTAAAATTTCACTTAGAACTGAATATAAAAAAATGCATTCATAAATAAAATTAAAACATTAAACAAATAAGAATATAGATCTAAGCCATAAATACACTTTTTAACAAGATTAAAAAAATCAAATAATAACAATAATAATTATTTTATATATATTATTATATTCTATATAATTTGATAATAAAAAAACTTTAAAAAATCTAACATTAAAATTACAAAATAATAAAACTATACTCTATTGTAACATACTTGCTTTTATCCATAAATATCAGAATTTAGTGTCCTTTTCAAAGAGGGTTGGGACGACCCGATAAGGAAAAGTAGTAGGCATTAGGTGTAAAGGTTTCAAATCTTCTAGAGGTATCTATAACATTGAAAGGTAGGGCCAACAATTCCCCATAGAATTCCCTTCTGGAAGCCATGTGACCATCCAACTTTTGGAAACCAATTTCTTGTAAGAATTAACGCGTGACGATGAGCCTATCTTAAGGATGGAAGCGGCCAAAACTTACAAAACGTTTGCAGTATTCTAGAAGACACAGACAGACGGAAATATTTAGCCCACACTTCTCTTCGCCGTGGGACTAACAACATAATCGGCTAATCGTGCTCATGCATGTTATTGCACTTGGGTGACATTGCTACAGCACTAGCACTTGGGTGACATTGTTCATTCACGTAAAGGTTTCATTTCTGTTATTCTTATTAGTATTATAAGTAAAGTTATAGATTGTATTTGACAGGTGAGAATGTTTAGAATAGATTTTTTAAAAGATTTCAAAAGAATTTCTGATTTATGCAAGTCAGAATTTCTAGAATAGACTTGCATAAGTTTATTGTATTTTGATTTTTTATTTATGAATTTGTAAGAAGTATTTTTTCAAAAAAATATATATATATAAACATTAACTCACATTTTAATTTAAAATGGAACTCGAAAATTCATAATCTAAATATATATCGCATTCATATATTTAGGTGCGACATATCTACTACAAATTAAGAAATTAATGTTATATTAATAAATAATATGTATGTCAATATATATAAATTTTAATCAAATGTTTTAATTTAATAAAATAAAATATATAAACCAAATTGAAAAGAAAGAGTGTAGACCATTTAACAATTAAAAATGATAGAGGATGACGATGTTAGTGACAAGAAAAGAACCATTACAAGAATCTATCTATTTTTGCTAAAAAAGATGCTCAACAGCCTTGTTCCAATACATGTATAATTATTTTATCCAAGGAATTAGAAAAGGAGGAAGAAAGGTCTTGAGTAATTAGTGGAGGGTCTTTTCTGACTCCATTCCCAATGGATAAAGGCCACAAATTTAAAATATTTGTACATAAGTATTATATGTAATATATGATAGTAGTTCTAGCTTCAAGGGATTATAGAAGATCTAAAAGTTGCAAAGATGTGAAGATGCAAATTGATTGCTAAAATCCTCATTGTTACTTCCATTGCAAAGAACAGGTTCTCTTCCTTATTCCTTGCCCAATGGACTAAGGCACTTGCTTCTCTAGGTTCATTCTCTTTAGCAAGCTAAAGATCCCTTGTCAATTGCCTGAGTTGTAGTGATGACTCACTACACTCAAAGTGTATCATTCTAAGGTGACAAAAAGTGAAGGTTGAAGCAATGAACGGATGCAAAAGAAACCCCCAATAAAAAGTTTCAAGGATTAAGAAGATAGAAAGGACAAGGTCTAAATATCAGACCTTCATAAAGTCCAATCAAAATAAGAAAGAAAAATATTTGATGCAAGGGTCCAGTGGTTAGAAGTTCCAAGGTAAAAAAAAAGTCCTTAAGTAAAATGATGAGGAAATTTTTTGAAGAGAAGACACCACATACCAAAAATCAAATATTTATTGAGGTATGTGATCTTATGGAAGTTTTTTCCTTTATTACAAAATAAAATTTGTATATTTATTGAAAAGGACAGTAGTAGCTAGGAAGCCACAATAAAGTCACTCCTAAATCTACAACATTTACGACACAAATATTCTGCACCTAGATCATGGAGATTCCTATAAAGGGTAGTTCAAAATGATGGTAGTAATTGCTCATACAAGGACTTAGAAATATATGGTATTTATGATACCAAATCTAGAGACCTCGAAAGGATTGACAACTTAAACAAGACATGATCCGATATCAAAAGCAGTAGTCATCTTGAAATGCATAAGTTTTGGGAGGGAAAACCTCCTCTTTCTAATCTATAAATAGTATTGTTAACTTTATAGAGGTTCAACAAGTTTACATTTGTAATATTTTGTAAGCTTTCCTTTCATTTCTTTCTCTAGAGTAGTTGGTTCCTAAGCGACTTGTGGGTAAATTGAACCCCTACTTCTAGCACAATCCTTGTAAAAAAATTATTTGCACACACACACACACACACATATATATAGGACTACGTCAAATTTTGGACTAGCCATTTATGGTTCTTCATTGACTCATTTTTTTATGTGTGTATGTGTTTGTAGCTTTTATCTATTTTAGGTTTTGCTTGCATATGTGTGTGGGAGGCCTATGCCAATTTTTGGATAAACCATTTATGGTTCTCTACTAACCCATTTCTTTATGTCCATATATGTCATTAAATCTCATATGTGCTTAATTGTGTCAAAGAGAGGAAGTGTTCATCGTTGGCACATATCATTCAAACCTATTATGTAAGGATATCTTAGTGGATCTTTTGGTACATCGTCATTGTTTTCTTTTTGTCGATTTATTATATTTTTCTCTTGCATTCTTTTCCTCTCCCCTGAGTTTAATTGTGCCTAAATATCACATCCCAACAAGATGGCCTTGTAAAAAAATCCTAGAGGTCACCAATTGAGTCAAATCCCACACTCTTGGTTGTGGCACTATTGTGTCACTCTATGTAAGGCATGAATGTTTTGACTAAGACAATCGAAGACAACAATAATTCAAATATCTATTAGAAATGTAATAAAACAAAAACATCCAGAAGGGATGTCCCAATTGTTAGTGGACAACATATCCCATTCTTTGGGTAATGTATAGAGATTATAAATTATATAAAAACTATTGCAAGTTTATATGTAAACACTAAAATTGAAATTTTGCTAATTTTTTTCATATAATATTATTGAACTTAATATAAATTGAACTAATAATTAACTATAGAATTCATATTCTCTCGACTTGGAAGTTTTCTAAAATTTCCTAGGAATCCATACTAGTATATCCATTCTAGCCTCAAATTTACTTCATGTAACTTGTATTTTGTCATACAAACAATTCATCTCCTACAAAATCATAATGTCTATGATATATAATTTTCCAAAAACTTTACCCTTCATTGGTTAAGGGAAATTCAACCCCCTTATGTTCTAAAGTGGATTTTCATTCTCTTCCTAGTTCAAGCCTTGGTTTGTTAGAGATTTTTTCTATTTTTGGTTGTACCTAAAGTCAATAAACATATTATTTTGATTTAGTTGATTGAACTCTTGATTTTATTTCCCACTGATAAGGGCTAATGTTATAGTTCTTATAATACCCTTTCTTGGGAAAAAAAAATCCTTCTAAAAGGAAGAGTCACCCCTTTCGATATTTCAAATGTTTCATCTTACATCTCAATACTTTATTTTGTTTCCTAAAAAGATCATGTAACTTTTTTCTACTTAATTGTCAACAACGATAGTGTGAAAGACCTCTTATTTTTGTTCTATCCTCCTAAAAAAATATATAACCCATCCCCTAGAGCAGTTGGAATTTTTTAATGAAGATAGTCTCCTTCTCAACTTCTACTTCCTCTATTGTTTTATGATATATAGATTCATCATTCTGCCAAAACATTGTAATACCTAAAATCATAATTTTTTTTTTTTTTTTTAGTGTCAAGGAAGTTAAATCCTAAATATTTTCATAGTGAGTGAGCTTTCGCTCGTTACTCTGTAAGTTCTTCCTAATTTTTAAAGATCTTATATATACATACCAAAACTAAAATCATAAAAAATGATATCAAATCTAATGAAACTCAAACCCTTGACCTTTTAATAACTCTTTTATCACTCTACCAAAACATCATAAAGTATTTTTTAAGTTTATGCTAAAAAGCTTTATTTTATGTAAGAGGACCATGATTCTTATTTATGTAATACTTTTCCTTCACCATTATGGAGTCATAATGGCTTCACCACTATGCCACCACAAAATTATACATTGTAAAAATTCACTTAGAATTGAATATAAAAAATGCATTTATAAATAAAATTAGAAACATTAAACATTACACAAACAAGGATATAAATCTAAATCATAAATACACCTTTAACAAATTTAAAATAATAATTATTTAAAAATATATATATATTTTTTCCCTTAAAAATTTGAAATTCAAATTCTAAAAAAATAAAACTAAGCCATTGTAACCTACTTGCTTTTATCCATAAATATCACAATTTAGTGTCCTTTTCAAAGAGGGTTGGGACGACCCAATAAGGAAAAGTAGTACGCATTAGGTGTAAATGTTTCAAATCTTCTAGAGGTATCCATAACATTGAAAGGTAGAGCCAACAATTCTATGTGACGATCCAACTTTTTTCTTGTAAGAATTAACGCGTGACGATGAGCCTTATCTTTAAGGACGGAAACAGACAGTAAAATTTTATTATAAAAATATGTCACACAAAATTCCATCAGAAAATACAATATTGAGCTTATTTGTAAGGATAAAAATGGACAAAACTTACAAAACTTTTAACGAATAAAATTTAATAATCATAATATATTACACATGCTTAGAAAACAAGAAGACCACCTAACCTTTAAGGATGAGAACGGACAAAACTTATAAAACTTCTACAATAAAAAATAAAATTCTATCCTAAGAATATATCACAAAATTCCATCTCACATAGTTAAAAAGCAAGAGGACCAACTATCTCTGATGACACATATGGTTAGAAGACAAGAGAACCAACTACTCTCACATACATCCCGCTACTTGATGTTAATAAGATGAAAAATCTCACATAAACAACACCAAGAACCTCACCTTTAAACCTACTATCCATTTACAAAAATTTAAAACACTAAAATCTAACAATTAATTATAAAATTTAAAACATTAAAGTCCAACAACTAAATTAATAATTAAAACACTAAAATCCAACAACTAAATTAATGATTAATTATAAAATTTAAAACACTAAAATCCAACAACTAGATCAATGATTAATTATTAAAGCACCCACACCTTACACTAGCTAAGCAAAGTTACACTAAATAATCAAAGTTATCATAAGAAGATTCCGTAAGACCAACAAGATAATCGCCTAATCGTGATCAACCACGTTATTACACTTGGGTGGCATTGCTTTCGTTTTAGATTCTATGGAAAACATGATCGGCCGACCTTATGCATAGTGGAAATTATGCCTTCTTCTTCTACCATAGAAGCCCTGGCCTTTTCTTTTCACTCAATTAGTGAAGCCTTGTCTCCATTTTTATTCAAAATCCCCTCTCTGCTACTGTTAATTAATTAACAGGAATTAGCTGTCTGTACCTCTCGTCTTTGATGGAGTACAGAGCATCGATTGGAGGTTTCCGCGGGCACCTTACGACACATCTTCTTTCTTTGCCTGTAAAAATGGTGGTTGTTAGAGTAAATCACTATATAAAATATATTTATATAGAAAAGCAATTATAGTGTTTCAAACTTTAACTGCAGTAATAAAAAAAATAAGACAAACACACACAGAAGAAGAGACAACGATTTTAACGTGGTTCACCCAATGTGGGTTACATCCACCGAGAATTTTCAGTCCTTCCTTTCTCAATCCAAGCAATAGAGGGTTACAACCTACAACCAACATCTGCTGTAATTTCCTCTCTATTTTTCCAAGGAATCAACATAGTAATTTTCTTATTGTCATAGTCATCTCTGTTTTTCCTCACAACTATATATAAGAAAAAAAAGAAAAAACAAACTGCTTTTCTTAATACATTCCAAGATTAACATTGAGTTCCCAACATCTAATTTTGGGATAAAAACAAAAAAAACTTTCCCCGGTCGTCTCCGTTGTAAATCCGAAACTTCCTCTCGGTAGACTAACAGATCGTAAATCTGGAAACTTTCCCCGCCCGTCCCGCAAGAAATCCGAAACTTTCTCTCGTTTAGCCTCCTCATAATTAGGCTCCATTCCTAACAATCTCCCACTTGGAGACTAATTCCATTGCACCATACTGCAACCAAGGACTGAAAAATTCTCATCATGGCCTCTTATTCCTTAAGGCTAACTGAAGTTGAGCAAAAGCTCAACTTTTCTCTTGACACCACTTTTGTAAGCATGTCAACAGGATTTTGTGATGTGTGAACCTTCCCTAATTTCAAAGATCCATCTTCCACTACTGATCTAATGAAATGATACCTGAGTTTGATGTGTTTAGTTTTTGAATGGAATGCCGAATTCTTCGCAAGGTGTATAGCACTCTGGCTATCACTCCACAACCTATTATCCTCTTGCTTCTTCCCCACTTCTTCCATTAGTCTTTGCAACCAAACCATCTCTTTGCTTGCTTTCGTAGCAGCAACATATTCAGCTTCAGTGGTTGAAAGGGCAACTACGTGTTGGAGTTTAGAAATCCAACTAACCGCTCCTCCTCCTATAGTAAAGATGTAGCCGTAGTGCTCCTTCCACCATCAAGATCACCCCGCCATATCGAATCTACAAAACCTTTCAAGCATATATTAGAGCCTCCAAAATTCAAAGAATAATTTGAAGTTCCTCTCAAGTACCTGAGTATCCATTTTACCGCTTGCCAATGTCCTTTTCCCGGATTACTCATAAATCTACTCACTACTCCCACTGCATGGGCAATGTCTGGTCTTGTACAAACCATTGCATACATCAAGCTTCCAACCGCCGATGCATAGGGAACCTTAGCCATATGCTCTTGTTCCTTTTGTGTCTTGGGACACAAATCTTTGGTGAGTTTGAAATGCTTTGCCAATGGAGTAGCAACAGACTTTGCATTGTTCATGTTGAATCTCTTAAGCACTTTTTCAATGTATTTTGCTTGTGATAATTTCAGTGTGACTCTCCTTGTCTCTTGTTATCCTCATACCAAGGATTTGTTTGGCTTCTCCCAAATCCTTCATGGCAAAGGATTTAGCCAACTTCTTCTTGAGCATGTTTATATCTTGCATATTTGTTCCCGCAACTAACATGTCATCCACATACAATAGCAAAATAACATAGTTACCATTTCCAGTTTGCTTAAAATATACACAGATGATCACTTTGACATCTTTCAAACCTTTGATTAGCCATGAACTTATCAAATTTTAAATACCATCGTCTAGGAGCTTGTTTTAACCCATACAAGCTCTTTTTCAGCTTACATACCCAATCCTCTTTACCTTTCACCCGAAAGCCTTCGGTTGGTGCATATAAATTTCCTCCTCCAAATCACCATGAAGAAATGTTGTCTTCACATCCAATTGCTCCATAAACAAATTTTCTATAGCTACAAGACTCAAAATAGCTCTAATAGAGGTCATTTTTACAACTGGAGAAAAAATCTCATCAAAATCAATACCTTTTTTCTGAGCGAATCCCTTGACCACTAGTCTTGCTTTGTATCTCTTATGCCCTTCATTCTCCTCTTTAATCCTGTACACCCATTTATTGGTCAACGCTCTTTTACCTTTGGGTAGCTCAACCAAATCCCAAGTTTGGTTGTGGAATAAAGAGTCCATTTCTTCATTCATTGCAAGCTCCCACTTATTCCCCGGTATCCATCTCGTAATGCTTCCTGAAAACATTCTCGCTCACCAAACAGTATACAAAACATAATCGGAGAAACGTTGAGGAATTTTACTTATCCTGGTAGATCGTCTAACAACACTTTCTGGAGATTGAGGTGCTTGTTGTTGCTCGCTGTACATTTTGATCTTCTACCACTTTTGGAGTTACCTTTTCTATGTGTCCATCAAGGTCTATGTATTCAAGCAATTTCCTCTTCTCGTTTCTTTCCCTGCAACCGATCTTTATACAAGTTTTTTTCATTAAATATGACATCCCTACTTCTAATGACTTTTCGGTTATCACAATCCCATAATCTGTAACCCAAGCCATCAATACCGTAACCAATAAAATAGCACTTTTGGGCCTTAGCATCTAACTTATTTCTGTTCTCTTTGTCTATATGCATAAAAGCCTCACATCCAAATACCTTAAGGAAAGAATAATTTACTGGTTTACCTGTCCAAAGCTCTTCCGAAATTCCTCCATCCAAGGCACTAGACGGTCCTCTATTAATCAGATATACTGCAGGATCAACAACATGAGCCCATAAAAATAATGGTAAGCCTCGCATGTATTCTCATGCTCCTAGCACGCTCCATGATGGTTCTATTCATTCTTTCTCGCAACCCCATTTTCTTGAGGTGTTCTTGGAACTACCTTGATTCTTCTAATTCCATTTTTAGAACAAAACACATCAAATTCTCTACCGCAATATTCTCCACCATTATCCGACTTTAGACACTTTAACCTTTTTCCAGCTTTCATTTTCAACTAATGCTTTCCAATTCTTAAAGGTATTAAAAACATCACTTTTATTCTTAATGCAATATATCCATGTTTTCCTTGTTGCATCATCAATAAAAAGTACATAGTAAGAGGAACCTCCAAGAGAAGTTACCCGAAGTCGGGCCCCAAACATCCGAGTGCACAAGCTCCAATTTCTCTTTCTTCCTTTCCTTGCCATCCTTGAGAAATCTAACTCTCTTTGCTTTACCATAAACACAATCCTCACAGAATTCCAAATCAATCTCTTTTAACTTAGGCAATAACTTTCTTGAATGTAAAATTTCCATACCTTTTCCACTCATATGGCCAAGTCTTTGGTGCCACAAAGATGCACTCTCACCTGTAGAAACTAAATTCATGGAGCAGATGAGAAAAATCAGTAAGTAAATAAAGAGTACCCACCAATTTACCTCTAGCTACTATCAATGAACCTTTAGTAACTTTCCAAGCATTTTCTCCGAATGCAACCGTGTATCCTTCACCATCAAGCTTACTTGCCGATATAAGATTTCTCTTTAAATCTGGTATGTGTCTCACCTCTTTAAGAGCCCATTGACATCCATTTGGGGATTTAATCAAAATCTTTCCAATACCCACGATTTTACATGGTTGGTCATTTCCCAATAGAACCTGTCCATAATCTCCAAAACATAATCTATGAAGTATTCCTTATGTGAGGTAGCATGGAATGAAGCACCACTATCAATTACCCAATAATCACTATTTCTATCAAGAGATAAGATTAAAGCATCTTGTAGAATTTGTCCAATAATATTGGCTTCCGAAGTGTTACCATTATTATCATTACCTTCATTTCCATCACCCTTTCTTTGCCAACAATCCTTCTTGAGATGACCCTTTTTGCCACAGTGCCAACACCGTAGCTTTCCTTTTCCACGTGATTTGGATCCGCCTTTGGATTTGCCACGATGTGAACTCTTGCCTCTTTCTCTTCCTCTTCCTCTATTCTCAACGCTTAAGGCGGTGCTAGATGATTCTCCCGTGGTTTTTCTTCTCATGTCCTCACCGAGTATCACACCAACCACATCATCAAATTCTAATTTATTTGAACTCGAAGCCGAGTTACTTACCGCCATTACCAAACTGTTCCAACTTTTCGGAAGAGAGCATAAGATTAATAAGGCCCTAAGCTCATCATCAAAATCCAATCCTATCGAATGCAATTGATTAGTGACAGTATTAAATTCATTTAAATGATCATGCACGAGATCCTCCTTCACTCATTTTCATGTTAAATAACCTTTTCATTAAGAATACCTTATTTGATGTCGATGGTTTCTCATACATCTTGGCCAACTTATCCATGACTCCCTTGGTAGTCTTTTCATCATAGATGTTGAAGGCTACGGTGGCTCCCAAGCACAACCTCACAGTACCCAATGCCTTTCTATCAAGGAGACTCCACTCCTCATCAGACATAGATGAAGGTCTCTCTGTTTCCCCCTCAAGAGGTAAGTAAAGATCCTTCTGGTACAAGTAATCCTCCATTTGCATCTTCCAAATTGAAAATTCCGGCCATTGAATTTTTGAACTCTAAACCTCCCTTCTTCCGCCATTGCTCCCACTTGATCCAGAAATTCTCCTTATGTCAAGTGCACCCAACAAAACAACCGCTCTGATACCACTTGTTAGAGTAAATCACTATATAAAATATATTTATATAGAAAAGCAATTATAGTGTTTCAAACTTTAACGACAGAATTAACAAAAAAAAATAAGACAAACACACACGTAAGAAGAGACAACGATTTTAACGTGGTTCACCCAATGTGGGTTACATCCACCGAGAATTTTCAGTCCTTCCTTTCTCAATCCAAGCAATAGAGGGTTACAACCTACAACCAACATCTGCTGTAATTTCCTCTCTATTTTTCCAAGGAATCAACATAGTAATTTTCTTATTGTCATAGTCATCTCTGTTTTTCCTCACAACTATATATAAGAAAAAAAAGAAAAAACAAACTGCTTTTCTTAATACATTCCAAGATTAACATTGAGTTCCCAACATCTAATTTTGGGATAAAAACAAAAAAAAACTTTCCCTGGCTGTCCTATTGTAAATCCGGAAACTTCCTCTGGTAGACTAACAGACTGTAAATCTGGAAACTTTCCCTGCCCGTCCCGCAGTAAATCCAGAAACTTTCTCTGTTTAGCCTCCTCATAATTAGGCTCCATTCCTAACAGTGGTGAGATCAAAGCAATCGGCAGTTAGAAGAGTCGCAGTTAGGGCATTGCAATTTGGTGCTCCTCTTTCCTGCTCTTCTTCATTGTACGATGTGCTGCGTCTCCCTCACAATGCGAGTGCGCGGGATATAATGGAGCTAATAGTGTGTGGGAAGCTCAGCTAGTGGAGCTAATGAGGAGGAGATCATCGGATTGTTATAGGCCTTCATGGGGTAGCAAAATGAGAAGAAGAAATCAACCGGCAACTGCTGATTCTTTTGCTGTTTGAAGAGCATACTCCTTTCATTTCAGTTCGCCGTCTGTACATAGCTATGTACATTATTTGGCTTGTAAATGGAAGTGCCAGAAGGTGGTTTTGAGTTTCCGATACATACCATGAATGTATAGATAAATTAGACATCTGGGGCTGTCTGATTGACAGTCTGTTTGTTTTACATGTCATTCCTGTGAATATTATAAACATTAAAGAGATTAATGTTTCCACGGAAAGACTTTTGAGATCCACGATAATATATATACACGAATCCATTAAAAAATACTAATGCATGCAATTCACAAATGCATAAGCCCGAAGCCATCTTTATGAGCATGCTACATATACTATCTTGGACAAAAAGGCTGTGAGCGAATAGCATTTTAGGCCACAATTAGTATTTGGTTTTGATTATTTTTCTTATGACCTTCCTGAATACAGATATATGTAACTTTTTTCCCCATCTTGTTATTTTATGCACTGATCTGTTTTAAAGCAGAAAATTCCTCACCCTGCTTGCAGGAAATTTGTCATTCCTCTTCAATTCAATCCACTTGGAGACGGTAACACAGGATAGTTTCGCCTATTTAATGGGAAAATGAAACCAACAGAAAGTAGATCGAGCAATGGCTGCACGCTGATGAGAATATTCCATTCATTTAATTTATTTATTTTTTCATATTTGCAAGATGCGGAAACGTTTGTCGCTCCCATGCGTGCATCACTTTTAAGTATTTGATGTGATATATTTGAAGCGTGACTGATCATCCGCATAAGAACAACTAAACATATTATTATATTTTATTCATTTTTTCCTATCAAACTTTTGGTTCAAATTTTAGAATTGCTTGGATAACCTGTAACTCCTTCCTATCATTTTTTAATTTCAGACTTGGGTTCAAATCCTCTGTCTCATAAGACCACTCATGGCTCAGAATTGCTCTGGTTAGCAAGGGTGCACTTAGCGGAGTTATGACAATTTATTACCTTTAAGAGTTATCACAATCTATTATCTTTACCCCAAACAAATACCAGACAGCTCTAAATTACACTCAATTAGATCAATTAGATCATGACAGTCTACTGACTTTACCTCAAACAAACTTACCTCTAAAATTTAAACTTAAACAAACTCACCTCCAAAATTTAAACTTAAAACTTACTACCATCCATCCAACATTGTCAGACTAGAAAATATAAAACATATCACCATAAAGTGTAATAATAGAAATCCGTTGATCACTGAAGTTGATTTCTCCGCGTGATCGTATTGCGCGTGGATGGGGACTACGACCGTCTGACCTTCGATGAAAGTGGCTTCGCTTTAGGCCAATGTTTGACGGTTACGTGGCATGCAACTGGTTAAACATGCACTAAACATCATTTATTAGATAGATTTTGGCGTACTTTAATTCATTGTTTTAGTTGTAATAATTTAAATGATAATTGTTATAAATTTTACTATTAATTTAAAATCAAAATTATAATAATTAAATCCAAAAAAATAATTTAAATATTTATTGTTGACAATTTTGAAAAAAAACTTGTATTAAGACATAGATCAATTACAATGTGGGAAGAGCCTCTTCCCAGCCGGAGTTCGAGAGGACACAGTCATACAATAGTAAAGGAAGAACTGCACCGGAGCCAATTTTCGTGAACCAAAAACTAGCTGCCATGGGGTCCCCCATCGTACTCTGTTTTTTCGAAGGTCATTAGCTCAAGGACCTTTCAAGACCCTGTCTAATCACCTCATCCTCAATATCCATGTCACTGTGCAATTGAACTCCAACCTCCTTTTCCACACCCATATTAGCCAGAAAGTCAGTCGTTTTGTTCAAATCTCTACTTGCATAAATTGGGATCATGTCCTCCAATTCCTTCCATAATTTTTTAATTTGGGTAACAAGAGCCCTCAACCTCCAAGCTTTCAGATCAAAGTTCCTCATGCAGTCTAGAGCTCCAACCATTATTTACGAGTCTGATTCAAGAATAATCCTGTGGTGGCCATGTTTCACTGCCCAAACAGAAGCAGACTTGATGGCAATGGCTTCGACTTCATTGTTAGTGGTTCTTCTCATGCCTTGCAATTCCCAATAGAGCACAGTCCCAACATGGTTCCGGCACACCACTCCAATTCCGGCTCTACCCGGATTGCCTTTTGCAGCTCCATTAGTATTGATTTTAATCCAACCTTCAGGGGGAGGTTTCCAACAATTTCTATCCTGTCCCTCTTGCAGTTCAACACGTTCTTCCATAGCTCCAATGTCAATTTGAGCTTCCTCCTCAGCATGAACAGCCACAGTTTCGGTAACCTTGCTCCAAATGGTCCGCTCAAACCCCGTCTAGAGCAAGAAAAGTTTCTCTAAAAATTATGGCATTTCTTTCCAGCCATACTTGCCACCGAGATAAAGCTTAAACCGAGCTCCCACCAATACGAAGAGCTTTAGATTTGAATCTACCTTTCGCCATTTTGCCCGGATATTCATCCGATTCGAGTCACCACTTACTTGAATTTTAAAGTATGCAAACCAACGCAACCAAATCTGTTGGGTGAAAGGGCAACCAAACAGCAAATGGTCAGCAGTTTCCTCGCTCTTGTAGCATAGTACACATTGAGAAGGGGCGATGATACCTTTTGATTTGAGATTATCAAAAGTGAGGATTCCATTATGCATGCACTGCCAGACAAAAAAGTTAACTTTCGGCCAGCCTTTAGAGTGCCATATTTTCCTCCAGTCCTCAACCTGAAAAGTATGAGGGGGGGGATTTGGGAGAATGTTGTCATATCCATCCTTTACTGTATAGACGCCAAGACTCCCAAATCCCCAAGCTAATTCATCCTCCACGTCTCCCCCTATAAGAAATCTTTCTGTCAAAATTTTAGTCATGATGGGAGTCAAATCTGGAGGGATTGAAATGGGCCACTCATCCAACTTCTTGAACTGCTTAAAATTACACTCCCCCAGCTGAGTAATTGTGAAATAACTTTCAATACGGATCCATCCCTTGGCTTCAATGACTGCTTTTATTGGCTGTAATTCTGGAAATTCAGCAATGATGGGTGAGAACTGATCCCAAGAATCTGTCCAAAAACGAGCCTTCTCCCCTCTTCCCACTTTCCAAAATAAGCGGTCTTTAACAACCTGAGACCCTAACTTGAGAGCCTGCCAAACTAGGGACCCAGTACCATCCAAGGGGATGCGAGCTACATTGTTTGGGTTGGCCTGTCCCAGTATTTGCTAGTTAGTATTCTACTGAAAAGGGAGGTGGGTTGGGAGATCCATCTCCAGATCGACTTTCCGACCAAAGCTTTATTATTCGACTTAGAATTTCTCAAACCCATACCTCCTTTAACCTTGGGTTGGGTAACTTTGTCCCAGCCCACTAAGGCCCACTTTCTCTCTCCCTTTGCTCCTTCCCATAAAAACTTTCTAGCCATCCTGTCCAACTCTTTCCATATTGTAATAGGGGCAGCCAGGATAGAGAATTTATAAATTGGCATAGCTTGAATGACTGACTATAAGAACGTTAATCTGCCACCATAACTTAACCACTTGTGAGACCAGTGATTAATTCTGTCCTTGATACACTCCAGCATATTCCTCCATGTGTTTAATTTTAGCTTCTTAAAGTGCAAGGGGACCCCCAAGTAAACCACTAGGAGAGAAGTCCTTGTGAATCCCAGGATTTCTAAAATTCCGTTCGAAGCCTTTGCTCTAGATTTAAAAAAACCACTTTGGATTTCTTGTCATTAATGACCTGTTGAGTAGCCCCGAGATAGACATTAAGAGTATCCCTAATCATTCTTGCTTCCCTGAAGCTGGCCACTCCCACCAAACCAGTGTCATCCACAAACTGCAGGTGCATTAAAACTTCGTCACCCACCCTGATACCCAATAATCTACCTTGTTGTCTTCTCAAAAAAAGTCTGCCAAGACCTTCAGCCAAAATGAGAAAAAGATAAGGAGAACATGGATCCCCCTGGCGCAGTGCCCGAGTAGCTCCAAATGGTTGTGAAGGAAGGCCCTTGATAAGCACAGAGTAAGTCGTTGTAGAGACACAGCTCATGACCCACTCTATCTAGTCCTGAGAGAAACCAAAGGCTGCCATCATTTTAGCCAGGAAACTCCATTCAACCCTATCATAAGCCTTTGACATGTCCAGTTTTATGAACATCCCTTTATTACCCGAAGTGTGCATTGAATGGATTGCTTCCTGGGCCACAACCACCCCATCCAGAATCTGTCGTCCCTCAACAAAACCCCCTTGCTCAAAGGAGACAATGTTGTGAAGAAGAGGTTTTAGGCGCTCAACCATTACCTTTGTGATTATTTTGTACAACACATTACATAAGGCAATAGGCCTATAATCTGAAATATGAACCCCCTCCTCCCATTTTGGAATTAAGGTAATGAAAGTGTGGTTTATAGCTTTAAGCATTCTCTTATTTTCTCTGGACTCTTCTACAACAACCATTACATCTTCCTCTAAGTAGTCCCAGAAAGCCTAAAAAAACTCAATTGGGAAGTCGTCTGCACCTGGAGTTTTACCAGTGCTCATTCTAAAGACCATAGTTTTCAATTCATCTCTATCAATGGGTTTGAGGAGGGTCTGATTTTCATCCTCAGAAATAACAGCAGGTATGACAGAAATAACTTCATTTTGGTCCTCTACATCTTGAACCACACTTTCCTTAAAAAGCTTAGAAAAATAATCCATAGCATGGGAATGCATACCTGGAAGTGTATCAAAAGAATGACTGTTCTCATCTTGAAGGGCCTCCATCTTGTTCATCTATCTTCGAGCACAAGCAGTCCGATGAAAGAATTTTGTATTTTTGTCCCCTTCTAATAACCAGGTGGTCCTTGCTCTCTACTTCCAATAGGTCTCCTCCTGGTTGTTAATGTCCTCAACCGTTGTACACAGGGCATCATCCTCGACTTTGAGCCGGTCCCGTAATTACTCATTCTCCGAACTATTTTTGGACCTCACCCATCCGGCCACCAATGGAGCTCTTTGAGCCCGGAAGTCTGCTTTATTAGCACGCCTCCAATACTTCAACCGAGTTTTGACATATTGTAGTTGTTTGTGGATTCCGAACATTGCTCTCCCATAAGTCGGACGGCCTTCTTCCCACCACTCGTGGAATTTTCTCTCGAAGTTCTTCTTTCTGAAGCCAAACATTCTCAAATCTAAAAGGTTTGTGATGTTGCCCCATCCTAGTCCCGCCTTCCAACAGAATGGGACAGTGATCTGAAATTGGGCCTTCTAAAATCTAAAAATTTATATTCCATTTTACAAACGCCTCCTCTGAAACCATAAAACGATCTAGCTTAACCTTCCTGCTATGTGGCTCCCACATTTTATTAGTCCAAGTGTAGTTAATGCTAGGACATTTAATGTCCACTAAGTGCAAAGCTTGGACTTGGGCAATCATGAAACGGTCCCCTGGGTCCAAAAATGGTGTTATCCCTTCTTGATCTCTAGAAGATAATTTAGTGTTAAAATCCCCTACTATAATCCAGTCTAGATCTTCCCTTGAGGTTCACATGTTATGCACAACCTTCCACTGCCGCCTCTGACCATCTAGGTTTTGAGACCCATAAAAGTTTGTGATTAGAACGTGTTTCGCAGTGACATTATTCCTAAAAAAAGAAGTGAGAACACCCCTCCGAGGCAAGATGTTCTTGCAGCACCATTCAAGAGAGTTCCACAGAGTAACAATCCCCCCTGAGGCACCTTGGGCAGCCACATCGATATGACCAGCACCCCTTCAAATTCTGTTGACTATTTTGGACATAAGATCTAATGACATCTTCGTCTCTTGTAAAAGCAAAAAATCAGTATTACGATTCTCTAAAAGTCTTCGAATAGCAGATTTATGGGTTCTGCTATTTAAACCCCTCACATTCCATGATTGTATAATCATTGATTACCCTGAGAGCAATAAGAGTCTATTGGCCTCACCGATCCTCCCGTGATCAGTTTGTCTCCTTGGACTGCTAGCAACTCCTTATTGGATCTTCTACCTACTCCCTGAGAATTGTTGTTTTTTTATCTTTTTCTACCCGGGTAATCCCCAAAGTTGGCCTTTCCCCTGTTCTTCTCTCGCTATTCCCATGCTAACATCTTGAGATACTCGTTTGCTCCTCGGTTATGCACTACTAAAGCCCCCGAACACACTCGGTTGTGATACCTCACAGAGTTCAACTACCCGTTGTATGACGGGAGGAGATGAGAGGGGGAGTTGCACGGGAATATTAGAATTTTCCTTATTACCCTCCATGCCCTCCATAAATTGTTCCTCTTCGTCAACAAGTGACTTAAATATCTCATACCTATTGGCAGGTCTGAGATGGGATTGCTCATTTCCCTCTTTTTTTCTTTTTCCGTCTTTTTCTTCTAGGCTGTTCAAAACCCTCTCTCTGAGCTTCCTAGCCCTGAACGGTGCTATTAGAATCTTTATTAAGTGTTGCCTTATTCTCTTTAGGCAGGTTTGGCATTCCTAAAGGGGCCTCCATTTTAGCATTCATATTATTAGGGCAAAAACGGGCCAAATGTCCATGTTTGTGACAAACCCTACATCTAAAAGGTAGGGCCTCATAGTCCAGTTGTTGAATCCAAGAGAGTCCTCGCCAATTCAATTTCCATCTCTCGTCGGCAAAGGTCGGTCGAGATCCATCTGCACACATATTCTTGCATACACCGCCATGCTCCCTTCAATTATGTCTCTGGCAACACCTAGATGTCTTCCAATAGAATTGCCAATCCTTGCCAACACCTGCTCACTCCAGAATTCCATTGGAAGAGCATATAGTCGAATCCATACTAGGACCGCAGTAGGTTCAACTTAGGGATCGAATCCCACTCTCCATGGTTGAACAAATAGCCCTGTCGGGCCATGATTTTTCTTCTCTGACTCGAAAGCCCTATTTCTATCGGCCAAAGACGAAAAGCTAACAATAAAATATCCATTGCTAATAAACCACAATGAATACTCACCGTGAGGCTCCCAGTTTTGGTGGATCCAAGAGTGTAGAAAATTCGAGGGAAGGACGTATACCCATGAACTTGCAGATTAAATCGTGATTAGCTCCGTAAATGACTCGATTCTTCAACCATACTTGGCTCGATGACAATTTTTGTCCCTGGTTTCGGCTGCGGCAAACATCCATTCACACGATGTCTCGTCGACCTATTCCCGAGCAGCCGTGAAGAGCATTTTATATGCCGTTTTTTGAGCTTCGTCGTTCTTTGAAGGAGATTTTTCTTTAAACAAATCTGCGTATGAGTCGCTACTCCCTAGAAAAGGAGCTGAAGAAGTCCCCATTGGACCCTCCTGGGGCACCAATCTAGCCTTCAGATCCACTGTACCTCGAAAGCACTTCTGCAATCCAGCTGATGCCCTAGATTTTTCGAAGTTCCCAACTCCCTCTAATTTAAATATTTATTAAATGATATCATTTTAATAGATTAAATTTTAATTTTAAAAGATTTTAAAAATAAGATTCGAGGTTTAGAGGTGTAAATCAAATGGTCCCGTAAAACTTGTAAGGGGCAAATGTTCAAGGTTCAAATCTTGTCCATCCGGAGAACATTGCAATGGTTCGCTCTTTGGCTCTTCTACGAGAGGTGTGTGGTGGGTGTGTGTTAAATTCCCTAATGATAAGCATAGCTCTCAGTTTTACAAGGAATTATGATGGGAAAAAATTGCTCAATCCTCTATGTTGATGAACTAAATAAATAAATAAAAGTAAGGTTTTGAAAAGGTTGTCCTTTCCTTCTTATATTAATTTAATTATATTAAATTATTTAATACCAATAAACCTTAAACCTTATAACAAAACCGACCTGAAAGGTGCTACTTTTACTAGCATACTCTTCATTCATCCACCTTGGCTTTATAACTATATGTTGAAAGCTGTGATTAAATTTCACGAGGACTCTGTTAACCACTTTCCCGTCAAGTGTCTAAAGAACTCGTTCCGTTGACCTGCACTTGCCAGTGCCGTAACACTTTATCAGAACGCAGGCGTATGTAAGTTTTATTCTTATTATTTTCAAGATAAAGGAAATATAATCTCAAATTTTAATTTAAAATGTAACTTGAAAAATCATAATTGAAACAAACAATGTATTTTCAATTATTATATAAAAATTTATAATTCAAACAAATATGTATAATATTTAAAATAAAATATTTATTTTAAATTTAAAAAATATATTTTTTTTATTTGGTTATTGTGAATTTTTTTTTATGATACGGTTGAGCAGTCTACTCCCAACCATTATCCTTCTTAAAGTTGAGAGCTATATTTATTAATAAAGAATTTAACACAAAGTAACCACACACCTACCCCTCACACACTCACCTACGCATAGTCTGAAATTAAAAAATTAATATATATATATATATATATATATATATATATATATATATATATATATATATTATCAAATATCTTAATTTAATAAAATAAAATATCAAAAGTAAATTTTGAAAGAGGAGTGTAGAGAATTTAAACATTAAAGATGAGGATTCATTTATAATAATAAAAGTGATTTAAAGTTAAAATAAAAAAATTTAAAAATATTTTACAATTTTAAAGATACATATTAATTTTTATAATATGTTTTTTATTTAATTGATTCATTTATTTTAATAAGTAATTAATAAAAAGAGTTAGAGCAAGTGTAAGTTGAAGTAAGTTTCATTTTTTTTGTTTTCAAAAGTAAAATATTGAGAGTGCAATTAATAAGCATGAAGTAAAAAACAAGAAAGCATTCATTTTTTGTTGATTCAAATCTTAAGGAAAATTAAAAACATATACTATTTTTGTGAAGAAAGGCTTGGTAGCATAGTAGAAATGTATCTAAACATTCTTATTTCATCAATTCCGCAATCATGTTAATTTTAACATTTAAATTTTAAAATATCCTCCAAATAAATAAGTTTTTCTCTAATGCTTAATATCACATCATGTTATGTGTAGCTAGGGACTTCATACACTTAGGAAGAATGGATTCCTCCTTTTGCCTATGTAAATATTCTTTCTTTGTCCTCACAAATATTCTTCTAAGAGGCTATGTCTACTTTAACATCGCATGTTAGGACCAACAGGGAATTGGACAAGGTTTATCAACAAGAAATGGTATTCTTCTACAGAAAGGTAATGTGGTTAATGTAGTTATCTACAACCAATTCACCTATGCAAATCTAAATATCAATTCATTATTATTCTAATAATATGACTAACTAATTATATTTCTAATAGTACCTATTACATTATTATTTTTTATTGATAGTAAAAGGGGTTTTAAAAGGCTCCCCAAACCTATTACAAGTAGGGTTTTGCAAGGCACATCCAAAACTTAGATCTAACAATAAGACATAAAAAGGGTTTTGAAAGGCACCTTTAAACCTTAGATCTAGCAATAAGACATCAAGAAATATTGAGCTGGATTCCATGAATTAAACTTGAAAAATTAATGAAACAACCTCCTAGTAAATAAGCCGTAGATTTTTATGAAGAAAATACAAGAGATTATCCCATGGTCAAACCACCGTGTGTTCTGAATCTAAAGCAACAGAGAAAAATAGCTGAATAATGAAAATGCTACCGGTTAAAAATAAATTTACAAATAAAAACCGCCCAAACCAAAGCATTTTCCGCCTAACATGAAAAGAGAACAAAGGAATCTTGTCATCAAAATCAACAAGTCTATCCAACAAAGCACATAACAGGAAAACCCCTCATGAAAATAATCGGTTTATGAAAATAACACTAAAAATATTGGCCAACAAAATCCACGGTATTACCACATTATTGAATTATACCTATGATGTAATATTTCTAACAATTACTGAGTATATTAAGTTTGTTCATATCAATATTTTTACTTTTTATGTTTTTCTCATTAGGGAAATTGACCCTATATTAATGTGTTTTATAGGTAAATCATGCTACGAGAATATTTATGCTATGTCATTTTGGACCTATACAACATGTCTTATTATTTTGTATTTACATGTCAACATACCTATTGAATCACATAATACCTATTGATGTGTTAAAATTGATCATATAAATTCGATAAGCATATCATATTATCAATGTCATGGTTTTTATTCAAAGTTTGGAAAACAAATATGAAGAAAAAAGTTCAATGAAATATAAATCCACTAAATCAAATGCATGCATGTAAGAAAATCACGAGGAAACATAAAAATAGAATATTGTGTATTTATATGATTAAGTATCATATGTATGTGTACAATATGGAAATTAGTTTCCAATGCTCTATATGTCTATGTATACCTACCTAACCAAATTACATGTCTATATGCTCCTAAGTACATCTCTAAGGTTCCATGGTGGCTATAAAAAATAGTCAATATAAAAATATATATGTACAACATCTTTGATTAGGATCAATGCACTTTTATCTAAGTGTTAGGTGCTTCTCCTTTAAGAATTTCTATGATGGTGCAATAATGTTATGATATAAACTAGTATAAACCTATAAGCTAACAATGTATAGTGAATAACTTTATGTACATCAAATTGAGTGTAATCTTCAAGGACCTCACATAGGATTATGACTCATCTTTACCCACTTGTATGTGAACCTCCAACTCCTACCTCCTCCATGTTGCATCCTTAGTTATGCATGATTAACTCTCTATAGGTTAGAATCTATCATCCATATCACATATTAGACAAGGTTTGAGCTATATTGACCTCTTTGAAACAATTATGATGGATGTGATTTTAACAGTGTGCTTAAATATAGAGGTCAAAAAAAGATGTGTATCATTAAAAGTGATGTAGGGGAGCATTAAATACAAATAAGTCCATAAGTAGTCTAATGATGAATGTGGGAAGGTCATTTAATAGGTCTCTCCAAGCCTATGAAATCTATGTAATAAACATATCATATATAGTATCTCAAAAAATATTTAAGTACTACAATTCTATACATAATAATAAATGTACATATATGCAAAAAATAATAAGAAAGATGCACAAAGTCAAGGTATAACTAAATATATGCCTATATATTTGACATATATAGTAAAATTAAATAAAGGTGTTTATGTTTTTCTCTATAACATCATAGATACAAGAATCTCTAATGATCTTTATCTCTCACTTTTTATGATACAAGTTAAAGATCCTAAAGTCCTCTATGTCTACATCCTTGATAGGCTTCTATGTTATTGTGTTAGGATCAATGATACAGTGAACAAGATGCAGGTCTACGAAGAGACCATGTATGAAAAGGTAGTAGTAAATACAATTTTGATATCTTTAACTCCAAGATGGATCCACATTGTGGTGTCACTAGAAGAGTGTAAAGATACAAATACCTTAATTATAGAAGATATATGAGGATATCTCCTATCCCCCCAATATAATATGAGATACTATACGTCCAACTTGGATCAAGCTCTTAAATCTAAGTTAATGATCTCAAGTTCTCAAAGAGGAATGTAATCAAATCAATATTAAGGAAAAGGATATGGCTATTCAAATAGTTCAAATTAGAAGTGAAATTAGCTATCAATCTCCAAGGGGAAAAGCAATTTGAGTAAGAAAATATTTATTGCTACTATGGCAAAAATCTAGGTCATATGAAGAAGGATTATATGACCTTGGGAACTAAGAATCAAGACAATCAAGGAAGTGCTTAGAAAAAATATTTTTAGGTAGACCATAAAGGTGAGAGTTCAAGATTTTTGTTTCAAAGAATTCCAATATTTGTTTTTATCAAATAGCGTAAAAAATCAATTTGCAACACCTTATACTCTACAACAAAATATATTATAGAAATGAAGAACATGAAAATTGTAGAATCATCCAAGCGTATGGTTGAAACCAAGGGGTTTGCAAAGAAATTTTAGGCTAAAGCAATTAAGACAACAATGGAATGTATATTCTCAATAGAGGTACCACTATTGTAGTGAAGAAAAAATACTTCTTATGAAGCAAGGTATGGTAACAAGCCTAGTGTGGCTCACTTGAAATGTTTTGGTTGTTTATCTTATGTGCATGTTAGTTATAATGCCTGGGAGTTAGTTTAGCCACCAAGTGACAAGGATTCCATTGGTATCAAGTGGGCCTATGAGACCAAATTCAATAGCGATGGGATAATTGATAAGCATAAGGTAAGATTGATTAAAAAGGGATTTGCACAAATGTATGGTATGGGTTATGAGGAGAATTTTGCTCCTATTTGAAGGCAAGACACCATAATATTTTTGGTAGTCACATCAACACAAAAGGGATGGAAAGTACATCAACTAGATGTGAAAAGTGCATTTCTCAATGGGTTTATTAATGAGGAATTTTGTGTGGTATAGCCACAATTCTTTGAGAAGAATGTAAAAAAGGATTGGGTTTGAAATCTAAAGAAAACCTTATATAGAATCAAGTACTCTATGATAGAAAATGGTTCTTTGATAGAAGCTTAATGAAAAGCAAAATTAAACCCACTTTTTACACTTTAGGAAATGATGTTCATTAAGTTTAATTCTATGTTGATGATTGAATTTATGCAGGTAGTTCAAAAGACATGACGAAGATCTTAAAGGAAGAAATGATGGATAAGTTTAAGATGATGGATCTTGGTTTGATGCATTATTTTCTTGGGATGGAGGTTCTCTAAGCGTATGGTGAGATATTCATTAGCCTCTACATTTTGAGGTAGAATTATCTAGATCCCCCATCATCTGAAATATATTATTGTAAATTTATTTCCTTCACAAGAGTCCTCTTAGGATTTAAAGTAGTCACTAATATAACTATTAGACATTTGCACACATCCAAAAACACCTTTTCAAGGACTTCAAATGAATAAGAGAAGTTAATATCACCATCTCCTTTAAATATAATATCCTTCAATATTTTATTATTGCATAAGGTATGTATTGAAGGAATAATTTTCCTCTTACCCTTGGGCTTCTTGACTTTAATCACCAAAAGAAGCTTTGCGTGAACCTACTTGAAAGAAGAGTTGTACCAAAATTCCAAGAGTATGAAAAAGAAACAAAAGAAAGATATCATGAAATATTAGATCTTCATGAATAATATGAATCAATCACCCAAAAGAGGAAGAGGCATTAAGCATTAACTAAATCACATCATGAATCCTTTTTCTACAAGCCTTTAAAAGGCTTGAAATCTAATGCAACTATAACAACCCATATATATCTCCCCAAAAATTAAGTGAAACATTATGATTTGACCAAACACTATAATTTGACCATTAAGGTGAGTAACTAGGGCTTTATGACTTGTTGGTCACGAATCTTCCTAAGTATAAAAATATGCGCCCTAGACCCGACCAACATTGAAAGGCCAAAGGAAAGAGATGTCCTTCGGGCCAATCTCCAGAGAGGGTTGGTTCCCTTACTAATCTAAAAATCGGTATAAAGCTTAGGGAGAGAAATTAACAGAAAGAGATGGGAAATATGGTTGTAAGCCAGAAAAATAGAGTGGGGATGAACTAACAACTAAATAACCAAGTCAAGTTCTAACCAACATTTAACAGAAAGAACAACATAGGAACCAATCACAGATTGCAAATATGACTTCCAATTAACATTTCAACATTCACTTCTTCATCGAAAATTAAATTCAAATGCAAAATTCAATCTATCTAACAAAGGCATGAATATAACAAAAATGACAAGCAAAAAGCAATCACATACACAACTGATCCAGGAACCAGAGTCAAAAGTCTTTCAATTGAGGCAGAAGTTTAAACTCCAAGAGTTTTTTAGCAAAATGTTCCCCCTTTTTTACATCAAATTTCTTAGTATTTATAGAGGATTTCGCCTCCAAAATTAAATGATCATTAAATAAAATGTTGGCCAATCAAATATTGATCAACAACAATTTTCTCCTTGGTAACAACAATGAACCAATCCAGTGGTACATTGGGAAGCAACAAACAATTTCATCACATGGCATATCGGGACTCAGCAAGAATCATCGGTAGAATTTTCACCTTCATGATGGTGCCTCAAAAATGAACATCCACCACAATGGACGGTGCCTCGAAATCAACAGGATCACACTAGAGTCAAGAGTGAAGCATTTAATTTCGGTAACCCTTCAACAATAATTCTGGAAATATTAATTTCTTTGCCCCATGAATTGAATTCACCAATCCTTGATCTTTTCCAAAAATGATCTGCATTGAAAGTGCCCTCAAAAAGGATTTCACCTAGAGGAAATGGCAAAGATGAATTTCACCAAAGCATTGGGGCGAAAAGGAATTTCGCTAAAAATATGGGCGAAAATGGAATTGTGTCGGGTTGTGAACTAAAAATGGGATTTCACTGAGAAGCTCACCTCAAAGGGATTTCACTGACTTTCACTGATTTTCATTTGGATTTTCTCCCAAACATGCCTCCTCACCATGACTTCACCCGAAATGGGCTTTCACTGCCAAAAATGGAGCTCACCTAAAAATTGATTTCGTTGCAACTACTGCCCGAAAAGGGGTTTTCGTTGGGATCTTCGCTCTTTCGCCTAAGAAGGGATTTCACCAAGAAATAGGGTGAAAATGAATTTCACTGCGAACAGGGGTGAAACTTCCAGAAGATGATTTCACTGGAAACGAAGATGATTTTAGGAAACTCAGAAGATGATTTTATTGGTGAACTCAGAGATGTTTGCGTGAAACCTAGATGATTTTTTTAGTGAAACTACCAGAAGATGATTTCACTAGTGAAACTACCAAGATGATTTCGTGCGAAACTCATTTCATACTTAGGCAAAATTTTGGTAAAATTTGAATGTGGTAAAAATACCAATATTTTTGGTGGCTCATGGGGTATTCATCTCACCTGAATGCAATCGACCCTAGGCCTTTATCCATTGGGTTTAGAGTTACCACCATCGGCTGCATCTGATTGTCTGTTGCTTGCACTAGTCTCTTCCTATCCTTTGAGATGTGAACATGTGGTTTCATATACTATAATAACTTCGGCCCAAGCATCAATGTTGATCACCTGACGAGTCTAGAGTGTATCAACAATGTACTAAAAGGTCTGAACCTACTCCAAATCAATGTAGTTGGCCCTTTGGCTGAGCTCCAGCAAACCAGACTCAATGCGAGTAAGTTTCTTCATCAATGGCAGCACATGATCTTCGGTGATGGGCTCTTCCTAGTCATCAATCTCTGAAGTATCATCTATGAAAATAGCCCATACCGCATCCAAGTCTTTCTTTGCCAGAATATTCCCCTGCTCATCAGTGAAACTAGGAAAACCATTATTCACTATAGTCTCAAAATAAACTAATGAAATGTGCCTCTCTTGTTCAAATGTATCTAGCAGCTTTCGAGCTTCTTTGACCAGATCCAACCTGGAAAAATAGGTGTGCAATATGATCTTGGCATTTGCCCAAGCTCGGGCCATGTCGCTCATTGGGCTAAAATTGAGATCCATTTTAGCCATTGCTTGGATCTTCATCGCCATCTCCAATTTTGGTTCTAAGTCCTCCTCTGAATACTCCACTACGTGCAAGCCATATGAAACAACCTGTCGCACCTCTTGGAGAAACATGAGAACCAACGTTGCCTTTGACGCCATGGTCGAACAATCAATAAGCAGATGACTATGAGCCTCCTTGACTTTCTCCTTCATGAGGGTTACTGATTGCATCACCTTTTCTGCCAACTGATCCTACAGATTCTGGATCTGGTCCCTCAAGGCTTGAACCTATTGCTCAACTTCCTACCATGCCGCTTGATGTTGTTCGACCACCTATTTGTATCCTTCGATCTCACCCTTCAGGCTTATCACTCTCTACTACCATCACTGTAATTCCAACTATGCGGTGTCCAGTTGGGCATTTTTTTTTTAGCTAAATCATCTTCTAGCTCTAATATTTTTGCTTTAGCTTGGAAGAAATGATCTTTGAAATGTTCGTCATGCAAGTAGATCGAGCTCATTTCCACTTGTATTTTGCCCATATTCTCAACTGTATCAATTTTTGTGAGGTCCTCAGTGATGACCTGATATGAATAGTCCTTCGACATCATTTCTCCTTGGAGTTTCTGGACCTGCGGGATCATCTTCATAGTGTGCACCTCCATAGCCTCCGGATCAA
Organism: Wollemia nobilis; assembly: GCA_028583015.1. Taxonomy (NCBI): domain Eukaryota; kingdom Viridiplantae; phylum Streptophyta; class Pinopsida; order Araucariales; family Araucariaceae; genus Wollemia; species Wollemia nobilis. Next base: position 5,827,617 of record JAQPPZ010016925.1, on the reverse strand, counting down.
AAGTCACCTTCTTCATCGCCTTAGTTGGGGCTTGTACATCTTTCCTCTTACAACTTTTCAACCATCATGAGGAACTTTGTCGTGCTCTGATTATCTTCTTTGCTGTAGGGCACTCTAGGAGAAGTTCCACCTCTGAAGCTAGTGGCTCCTGTGCTACAAAAATAGGGGAAAATGGGAAGAGAGCCTATTGGGGGTTTGGCTCAGTAGAGGGAGTAAAAGTGGAAGGTGCTATAGTTATAGTTACCCTTGGAGGGGCCTTCGTACTTATAGCGACAATGGAGATGATAGGGGTGGAAGATGGAATGGAGGATGATGGAAGGAAAAATGGATTTGGAGTGGATGCAAATGAACTGAAATATAGAGGAATAGAAGGAATGGAAGAAGCGAGAGGAGCATTGGTGACTTGTGACTATGAAATGGAGGAGGGAGCAGAAGAAATAGGTACAAAAAATGGAAGTGAAGTGGAAGTAGAAACTGCAGGATGGGAGACAATGGTCACCAAATGCTTGTCATTAAGAGAGGAAGAAAGAAAGTGCATACCTGTAGGCTCTGACACCATTTGAGTTGATGACGAAGGCTACTGCACTGTTGGATTTTTCTCTTCCTCACCTTCCACTTCCTCTACTTCAAGATCTATTATCCTCACCATCTGGCTCGGTTGTCCTTGTTGAATCGAAGAGGGTACCTCCTTAGAACTAGTCTTCTCAACTAGTAGTGAAGAAAGAGGGTTTGCGCTAGGAGAAAAAACTACACCAGTTCTGGGCTTCTTTACGATATTAGGAAGAAATAACTTTGTACCAACTTTTCTCTTTCTGAATGAAAGTTGTTCTTTGGGTAGGTGTTCCTCTTCTTCCTCGATAATTGGCTCCTCTTCAATCAATGACTTCTCCTCTCTCACCATGACCTCTTCATTGTCAGGGCTTTGAATACTTCGAGGCACCAGGTCAGTGAAAGAGATGGGTTGGTACTTATCGTAGTGCTCATCATAAATCTATGAAAACATTTCATCCATAGTCAATGGATAAGTCGATCCAGGCTTTCCTCGATGTACCCTCATGATCCACTAGTTGGCAATCTTCTCATCAGACCATCCGAGCAATTTACTTTTCATTTGATTAAATAAATTCTTTGGAGGAACCTACTCCAGATTATTTGTGGGATCATACTCGACTTCTATCTCATAGAAATCATGCCAAGGAGGGAGCGACATCATTTTTTCAATATGCCATTCAAGATCACATCCCTTGGGATTATTCCTCTACTACAAGATGTCTTCTCTAGAGTAGCAATGAAAATTCTTGGCTTTGATAAACTTCCCAAAAATACCCAAAGGGTCATATCACCATCGTTGGGGAAGCTCAACTAACCCATGGTCGTACAATATTTCAGCAATCAACTCATTCTGCCCGCATTGAGTCACTTCGATGTCACCAAAGTGAAAAGGTATGGGGCACGTGCTTGGATTTCTCCTACCGTAGCCATATGTATCATTGATAAAGTCACTCTATCGGGCTACTTCCAATGCAAAAAGATGCTCCATGGTAAAATATGGTAGAAGAAAAGGCTTGCCAGTGAAACCAAATAGTCTAATGACAACTCCTTGCATCAACAAAAATACGTCACCCTTTTCTTCTTCAATGATTTCCTCCTTCATCTATTTCGGCACTCTATCGCACGTGTCATAAATAAGCTCAAGGGTGGGTCCCAAAAACATCCAGTTAAAATTATAATAGGACTCCTTCTTTGATAGATTTTGAGTCCACAAATAAACTAGAAAAATCCTACCTGCTTCATCTATTTTCTTCACTGCTACGAAAGCAAAATGATGATGCAAAAAATAAAAGAAATACCAGACCAAGAAAGAGCAATGCCTGAAGGTGACGTCTTCTCCATTCTGCACCTTCTCCAACTGAGTGTGCATCCTTCGAGCTATGAAATCTACCCAATCAAAGAATATGGGATTTGTATTCACCTTCATGGCAGTGGGGGCATAAAATTCAACCTGAGAAATACATTGCGCAAGTGACGCTTACCACTTATAAACTGTGGAGTCTGTGGACAACCCAACAATCCATGCCAGCATCGAATACAGGTCTGGGCTCTTAAACTCTTTCAACAACTCTGGCAAGGCTAGCAATTCTCCAAATTGAGGCATCTTCAACAATTGGCTTTCCATGAACTATCGCATGGTTACTGTGGACTGGTATCTTTCCTCCTGCTCTGAAAGATTGAGCTTCTTGAAAATGACATCAGGAGGAGGTCTTGCACCACAAGCGAAAGCTTTTCTGATGGAGCTAGCTAAAATGTTGAACAACTTGTCTCCATTGGCATTTCGAACAACTCTCGTGGAAGAATCATAAAATCGAGCAACCGCCCACACCAACTCTGGACATGTATGCACCGACGTACAAAGATACCAGTAAACATGAGAATAGAATGTCGTGGTGTATGAACTCTTGACAGATACCTTCTGAAGAGCGAACTCGATGTCTTACCATAATTTTTCCATGCCTTTGTTTGTGATTTCACAATCATCGATCTTTTCCAATCGATCATAGTAAGGTGCTAATTCTTCTTCTTCATCCCTTTTATCTTTTCATTGTTTTTTCTAGATTCAACCTTCTTCTGGGCCTTCTCCTTCTTTGCTTCTATGTTTTTCCTTGCCATATTTGACCTTTGAACAATAGATAATTCAAAAAAAACAAAACCCTCGAGCAAAAGTAATTCCACACTTCAAGCAATGACTTTGCACATAGGAACTCTGTAATTTCCTTTCTTTGTTCAACTGAAATGTTCACCCTTCTTATAGCTTTCGACCACAACTATCAAATTTAATGCATGCGGTGCACCTACTAAATTTGGGTGAACGTGCACTTTAAATCTCACGCTTTCCCATGATTTCTAATAGTTTTACCATATCTTTCTCGAGCGTCATGATAGGTTGCTTTATCTTTTTCCTTTTTGGGGTGCATAACCTATCATTAACGGTTAGTTTTGGGAGGTGCCACTACCTACTTTTCACCTTGAACTATGTGATGGGTGCTTTTTTTGATGAAGTGGAGTGCCAAAAATAAGTTTCGTTGTTTTCACTGGTGAAAAGGCATGTGTTCTGGGAGTTTGTCGAAAAAGCAAGGCAAAAAGGGAATTTTGCTTTCTTAAACCTCGAAAATAGATTTTGCTTTCATCCACCCAAAAAATCATGTAAAGTGCACAATCTCTTGTCAACTTGAGTTTCGCTCCAAAAATAGAAGATATGCATGAGCGAAGGCTTATCCTGGGTGAAATCGCTTTCTTTCCTTTCTCCTATTTTTTTTTTTATCAAGTGTTTTCATTCCATGCATCGAAAAAACAAAGATTTTAATTCATGCATATATTTTCATTTCCAAAAATAACTCTTAATGTCTTCACTGCTGAAAAAGTAGGGTGTGACAACAAAATTTTTAACTTGGGTGCTAAAAATAATGTTTTCGAGTGAAATTTTTGTCTTCGGCTCCAAAGAGGGTTTTCGCCAGTGAAAATACCCTTGCCTAACAAAAACGAATTTTCACTCATGATTTTTTTTTATCATTTTAAAAAAAAATCAAATTGGAAAACTATGTACATATTTACATTCTTGATCCCGAATTTTTTATTGATAGTAGGCCTTCAAATGAAGACCATTCACTAGAATCGACAACACATGACCATCCATATCCTACAAATAATATGAATTAAATTGATTCACACTAGAAATCTGAAATGGGCCCTCCCAAATTACCTCAAACTTGTGATGTTTTCCTGGCTTCGCCTTGTTCTCATTCCATTTTAACACAAGATCACCAACCTTAAATGCCTTCTCTGAAGTCTTCTTGCTAAACCAATTTTTTGTCATCTGAGCATGCTTCATGAAAGCATTATATGCTTTCTCCCTTTCTTCTTCCAATCGTAATAGTTGAGCCAACCTTGCGCTCATGGGATCAAATTCATCATCTTCATCATCAAGCAATTGCAAATATTGAAGAGCTGGTAACTCAATGTGAATGGGAAAGACTGCTTCCTTACCATACACCAAGGAATAGGGGGATGTCTTGATAGACTTTTTAATTGAGATGCGATCAGCCCATAAAGCTTGGTTTAAGAGCAAATGCCAACTTCGCTTGTTGTCACCAAGAGTCCTCTTCAAAATCCTAAGTAGATTCTTGTTCGTAGATTCAGCCAAACCATTTCCCTACGGATAGTAATTTGATGAAGTTTTCAAATAAATACCATACTTACCCATAAACTCACTGATTTTGGCATCGATGAATGGAGTTCCATTATCTATTACAATCACATCTGGTATGCCAAAGTGAGTGATCAATCCTTCAAGGAAAGTGATGACTACCTCCTGGTCTACCTTCTTAGTTGGGACTGCTTCGGCCCATCGGGTGAAATAATCAGTTGCAGTCAGAATGTATTTATGTCTAGCAGATGAATTAGGATCAATGACCCCAATAAAATCTAAACCCCATTGTTGAAATGGTGCTTCTACTTGGATCGGGTGAAGAGGCAAAGGTGCATTTCTGCTCCTATCGACATACCTTTGGTATTTATCACAACTTTGATTGACCTTGAATGCATCTAAAAAATGGTGGGCTAAAAATAACCTGCTTTGATAATTTTTAATGCCATGGGTCTTCCCGCATAGTGGCCTCCTGACAATCTAGAATGAAACTCTTCCAAGATTTTCTGCTTTTTTGATTCTCTGACACATCTCAGAAGCACTCCATCAATGTTCTTATGGAACAATCCACTTGGCAACATAACATACCTGAGGGCCTGTAGTCTAAATCTTCTTCTTTGTGAAGCATTGAGATGTGAAGGACACCTTCCTGAATTGAAGTATTCGACAAGGTCCTCTATCCAATCATGGTCAACTGAGGAATGATTAGCAAGATTACTTTCACTTATTGAATCTTCATACTGGTAAACCATTGATTCAGAGGTAGCGCTCTTCGCAAGCTCTTGACATAGTGCTCAACCACGAACCAACTTGGTTGGTCAGATTTTGATATCATATTCTTGGATTTTAGAAACCCAACCAACTCTCTTATCTCCAAGCTCACCCTGGATAATGAAACTTCGGACATCCGGATGAACAACATAAATAATTGTTTTACTTTGTGAAATGAAATATCGAAACTTCTTTAGGGACTTCATTACTGCATACACTTGCTTCTCTATGAAATTGTACTTTTCTTCATGCGGTTGGATGACTTGGCTTAAAAATGTGATTGGCCACTCATTTCCATCTTCTCCCTTCTATGTAAGGATAGTCGCATAACTTTCTTGTTCACCAACAACATAAAGGATAAAATCCTTCGAATAGTCGAGGTTTATCAAAATAGGGGCTTGAGCAATTCTTTCCTTGATTTCCTTGAATGCTTGCTTCCTTTGCTCAGTCCATTTGAACTCAACATCTTTCTTCAAGAGTTCAGTCATTGGTTTCACAACTTGGGCAAAATCTGCAATAAACTTTTGAACAAAGTTAATCTGACCAAAAAATGACTACAAACCCTTCTTGTTGGCTGGCAGTGGAAGCTTCAAAAGAGCCTCAGCTCTAGCTGGATCAATAACTAAACCTTTTTTTGAGATTACATGGCCTAGGAGCTTTCCCTCCTTCACCATGAAGATAGACTTCTTCGGGTTAATGGATATCCCAAACTCTCGATATTTTTCAAACACTTGTCTTAAATGCAAGTTGTGCTCCTCCTTGTTATGAGAGAAGATAGTCATATCATCCAAATAAATAATAATGACTCGGTTTAATAACTCATCGAAAGCCACATCCATCGCTCTCTAAAAGGTTGCTCCAACATTTGAGAGACCAAAAGGCATTCATTGATAAGCAAATGTACCCCATTTTGTGGTGAATGTCATTTTGTATTGGTCTTCATCCTTGACCCATATCTGATTGTAGCCAGAGAATCCATCTAATAGAGAAAATATTTGAGCTCCTACAACTATGTGAAGAATCTGATCAATCTATGGCAAAGGATAATGATCCTTCAAAGAAGCCTGATTTAAATTTTGGAAATCAACACATAGGTGAATATCTCCATTCTTTTTTTGCATAGGGACCAAATTAGCTACCTAGGTAGAATGCTTGATTGGGTAAATAATTTTAGCTTCTAGCATTTTCAACAGTTTAGCTTTCATCAGAACTTCAATTTTGGGATTGATTGGTCTTTGTTTCTTCCTAAAGGGTTTCACTCCTTCTTGCAGTTCAATAGTATGTTGGATCACATTCTTGTTGTAACCTTTGAGGTCCTGATAACTCCAGGTAACAATGTCTAGAAATTCATGGCATAGCTCCTTGATTTGCTCAAGTTCTTCTAGAGTGCAATCAGTTCCAACCTTGATTGACTTTTTAGGTTCCAACTGTAGCTCGGTGTACTCCTTCTCATCTACTTTGATCTTATGTTTTTTAGCTCTATCATTCTGATCAAAGAGACTTTTGAGCGAAATCAATCCTTTCGGGATATGATTATTTCTTAACTGGATCAGTCCCTCAGATTCTTCTTCATCAAGTGTTCTTCCTTCCACACTACTAGCTTATTTTATCAGGAAGTTCATGATCTTCTCATCACTTTCAAACACTTGCCAATAAATATTCTTATCAGGAACTGAAGGCCTATAAACCAACCTCATGGTCTTTGGTTTCTTCATCATGTGCTCAACTAGAGAAAAGTTGGTGCCAAGGGATGCCAAAAGATCTGCATGTTTATTTTGTTCCTACGAAATCGCTTGAATATTTAACGTCATGTAGGCTTCAAACAGATCCCAAAATTTGTTGTGATATACCTTCAAATAGTGTTGTTTGGAGACACACTTGTTAGTCACTTGATTGACAATCAGCTCTGAATCTCCAAAAATCTAGAGTTGTTTGATCCCAAGTTTCTCTACTTTCTTCAAACCTAAGCACAATGCTTCATACTCAACAACATTATTTGTACAACTCCATGTCAATCGGTATGAATATATCTTCTGTATTCCATAAGGAGAGATGAGAACAATTCCATCCTCGACGCCATTTTTGCATCTTGCACCATCAAAGTAGAGCTTCCACAACTGATCTGAGATAGGATCTTCATCATCGACTACCTTCACTTCCACCTTTTCAGGCTTGGTAATGGCATAGCAACCAATCTCAGTTTCAATCATTACATTAAAATCATTCATTGAAAATTCATCTTCTGTACGAAGCTCATCCAGAGCTTCTTCCATTAAATTCAATTCTTCTAGTTCTTCAATCACCATATTGATAGAATCCATGGACTTTTCTTCTTCCTCGATCCTCTCTACATGAAATGTGGAAGGCTTCTCATTGTAGATTCAAATTATTTTTCCTTTGAAAGGAACTTCCAGGTGAGAGTAATCCAAGGAGAGATAACCTCCCAATTTGGCAGTAAACTCTCTTGAGAGGCACATACTAAAATATGGCTCTAGATCAACTACAACCACCTCTTGGATCACAGTGATCTGAGGTATTTTATGTAGCACAATCGGGATATCCTTAATAACACCCACTATTCTCATAGGGGTTCCATCCAACTGCAAAACTCCTGGGCTACTCCTGGTATACTCCATGCCCATAACTTCACAAACCACCTTCGGCATGACAGTTGTCATAGCACCAGAGTCAATCATGCAGTTATGCACAATCCAACCCTCCATCTTGAGAGACAAATAAAATGGTGGTGGTCTATTCTTTCTAGTAGCTGAAGTTGTAAGCATTTGAGCTAACACATTCTGAGTGGGATTCTTCTTTTTATCTTTAACAAACTTCAAATATTCTTGCAATAAATCAACCTATCCAGGAAATTGCAATGCATCATAGAGACTAACCTTGGCAGGAATTTTCTTTAATTCTTCAACAATGTTGTACGTGGATGAACTAGATTCTCTTCCTTCATTAGCAGCCTCATACTTGCTTCGATATTGTTGCATGGCTTCCACCCTCTGACGCTTGGTCAAAGATGGGTATTTAAGGTATTCTTTTGCCTGTTCCTTCATCTCAGCTTGCGTTTGTGAAGTTGATGCCTTCGCTTGAGAGATTCTTTCTTTCGCTTGTGCAGGCAAGAGATATTTTAAAAGAATAGGTTCTTCTGACTTAGATGCTGAGCTAGGTGCCTTCGCTTGTGCTTGTCTCTTTTCATTCTGCACCTTCGGCTCAGTAGGCACCTTCAATGACTCCATCTCAGCTGGGTCCACTATGATCAGCTTTTTTCCAGCTCTCGTGAGAACTAAAACTTGTTCTATGGAAGGGACCATAAAATTATGATCGACTTCTCTAATCATGTTGATCTGACTACAAGAAGAGTTGTCTGCCAATGTCTGCACATAGTTCAGATGAACCATGCAAGTTTCTTCACCATGCGGATCATTGCAGGTAGAACACCAATATGTTTTATCTGATGGGCCAACTTCTTCATTTGTCAACACAGTTGGATTCCTTTCAGGCATCTTGCTGGTCGAAGCTGCTTGCTCTCTGGTGATTGGTGGAGGTTGAAATCTCCTAGGCTGGAAATCTCTCTCAGCTTACCTTTTCTTAATGGTTGTGATCTCATTTGTCATCGCTCTCATTGTTGAGTTCATTGATTGCATCTCTTGCAGCAACTTCTCTTGAGGATCAGGATTTGAGGGTGTTGGAGGAGCTGGTAATGGAAGTGGTACTGGCAAAGATGGCAGTGCTGGGAATGGAACTAGAGTGGGCAACTGTGGAATGGAAGGAGCAAGCAGTTGTAGGATAGAAATTATCGAGGTTTAAGATGAACTAGGATTCCATGAAGGGACCGGATACATGGGGGACATTGGTAAAGACTGAGAAGATGCATTGGAATATAAATGTTGTGGGAGATCAGGGAAGATAGGCATCGTCATCTTCGGTGGGAGCTTACCAATAGCAATTAAATCAGCTTCAACCTTTTGCACTTGGGAGTACAAGGCCAGAAATGTATCAACGTTGGACTGATGGATGGCCATGCTAATGTCAAAATTGAAGGCTCAAAGATAATAAAATGTAGCTTGTTCGGGAGTCGACCGAAGACCGTCAGGGACTCTCTGCCAAGTTTGAGCGAACCTAACATTGAAGTCAATGATTTCCTCCTGTGGATGCCTCTGAATATTAGTGAATTGATGCAACAAGGAAAAAGGATCCGCTTGCTCATTGAATCCTTTTATCATTAACTCAGCCAACTGGTCCCATGTGGTAATAGTGGCAGGTGGTAAGGATCGGTACCAATAAAGCAACTTCCCTCTGAGAGAGAGCACGAGCAATCTGACCATGACATCTTCGTCTGTGATGCTATGAATAGTCACCAAAGAAGCCACGTCTTGAACATGCTCATAAGCTATTTTTCCCGTACCATCGTAAGTAGGCAAAGCCTTCAATGTTACTGGTGGGATCGGGTTCTGAGCTTGCAGATTCAAAGCTCCGAAATGATTCCATGCTGGAAACTATCATGGTGGTGGTGGATTTTGAGCCATTTGGACCGAAGAATTTGCTCGGGGAGGAAAGCTAGTGGCAGTACTAGAGGGACTTGAAGGAACAAAAAACACACCAGCTACTTGTGAAGACGTTACGATTGATGGGATAGTCAGAATGACTATGAAGTACGGGAAAAATGGTGCACCTAACAATGCTAAAAAATATTCATCTATCGCTAGTGTCGAATAAGAGTTACAAAAGCAACATTCAAGTAAGCATGATAAGACAAAGCAAATGCATGAAATGGGGTTATCTCTTTATTTTATTTGATGGATCAAATCATGGTTACATAAATGTCCCCTTGAGGGCTCTAGATTGATACACTTGTTACAAAATGGGTGCCCAAGGATCAAATCCTTTCAATAACTCTGGTGCACTTCCAATGTTCTTCCTCGTACCCAAAATTGAGGTGGGTGAACCTATGATGCCACCACTTGGATCTATTATGTTATGATCTTATGATCCTTCCTCATGCACTATAAAACCTGCACCTCCACACAAGGAAACCAAATTTTGTCAATAGCAAGTGCAGAATGTGAAATATGCAAAAGCAATACATGCAATAAAGGCTAGAAAGTGTAAATATGCAATGCGACCATCTAAAACAACTCCAAATAATTCCAAATTTCATAGGCATGCATAAAATATGATTTTGGAAATATATAATTGAAAACAAAACATAAATTGCATCTGAATCCATGTCGCATTCACAATGCACCCACTAATCTTGTAAAACCCAAAATAAGTTATTTCTCATCCTAAACATCTCCAAATAAAACCAAAATTGGGCAGTATGCATAAAATCATATTTAAAGAGGACCCATATGGAAATATTAGCAAAATTGATCACATATTTAGGTGCATCTTCGAAAGAGCCCTGTAAGCCTATAAAACCTTAAAAATGCAATAACTAACTCAATATAACTCCAAATTGCATAAAATTTGGATAGTAGGTTCCTAATACATCCTATAATATGCCTATTTAAAAATAGTAGAAAAATAATGCATCAATATGTAACAGTACCTTGCAAGGATGGTGGTGACTATCACATAATGGGGACCATCTTGGGGTAGGATAACCACCAGTTATGCTTATTATTTACCACCAATTCCTCTATGAATTGGTAAAAAACCCTCTCAATAGTGTTGTTGTTAAATTTGGTGGTGAAATTCACTCAATTAGTTTAGTTTTGTAAACAAATTGTGCCTCTTGAATCACTCGAGAACCTCCTTCACTAGGTAGAGATTTCAAGGGAAAAGACACAAAAGGGTGAGGGGAAATCTTGGCAGCACTTCGTTGCTATGTCTCAAAACTCCTTTCTATGTTTTGGGTGGAAAATGGATCCACTTTATAGCCAAAGTAAGCTTATGGACAAATGTGCATGCAAGGACATGTAAGGCAAGAGGCTCCATTTTTCCAAGACTTGCCATGCATTGGAAGGGGGAGAGAATATCTCTTTTTGACCTCAATTCTACAACATTTCATAAGGATTCCATGCCCTTAGGTCTGCATGGTAGAATAGGTAGGATAAATGGCAGGTTTTGGGTGCCACTTATCTAAAATTTAATTTTTTGGGAGTCAAAGGCCATGGTCGTCCCACCCAGGGATGGCCGTTTGTTTTTGGGTGCCATTTATCCAAAATTTAAATTTTTGGGAGTCAAAGGCCATGGTCGTCCCACCCAAGGATGGCCACTTGCAACCGTCCTTGGGTGGGACGATCATGAACTGTGATCGTCCCAAGGTGGGACGGTCATGCCTATGTGGCCCAAAACCTCCTAAAAGTGGGGTAGAGCCTCCCAATAGTGGTTAGCACCACTATGTAACCTCTAAGGATTTCCCAAGGGGGCCATATGATGTCACTTAGCCAATGCTTTTGGTCACCTAATCGGATTGACATGATTTTAGTGTCTATAGATGCCCCTTTTTGAGATGTTTTGTGTGCAACATAGCATTTAGAAAAAATATATGACTAAAATGTTAAATTATTAGGGTTATTTAGTAACCTAACCAACTTTAGATGCCCCAATCATTGAAATAGAATGTGTTCTTGAATCCTTTCTTCTAACAAGCTAAGGAACTTGATTCAAGTACAACCTCTCCAGTAAGGTTTACTTGATCTTGGGTATTTTTCATTCATGAAGTAGTGAAGCTTGAATTCCTCCATGATTCTATAATTCCAAGCATTTTTTAATTGCAATTGTTTCTTGTTTTCTACCCCAAGCAGGGGCATGATTATCTTTGTCAATGATTCATTGAACGAACACAATTTGCATGATTGAGTGTTTGATTGTTGATTTTGATTATGAATTTATTAAGTATGACTACCCCCTCAAGTTACGATTCAATGAAGGAATGACCAGTGATAAAAGTGATGAGTCACTTGACCAATATGACTTGGCTAGGGTTTTACTTCAGTGTTACCCTCATTGAGTATTTTTTAGAGGATTTTGGTGATTTTATTTGTGCTTCATGGAATAAAGGAGCTAAAAACCTCATTATCACAGGGAATTTCAGCCACAATTGACTAATTTGGGATTGAAATAGATACTTTTCCATTCATCCATGAGTAATATAGGTTCATCTTTATCCCTAGTGAATTTTGACCAAATTTGAGCTGTTTTTGGTGGGTTTTGGACCCTTTTTGGTGCATTTTTGAGCTATTTTGATGTGGTTTTTTGGTGGCTGTCCTAGGGTGGGATGGCTGCATATTGTATAACTGTCCTAGGATGGGACAGTCAGCCAATTAGCCACTCATCCCCCCCAAGGACAGTCAGGCCTCTTGGAGGTCCATTTAAGCTAAAAATGGGGTATTTGGGCTCATTTGTGCATTTCTAACTTTATAGTTTTAGAGGTGAGGAGGAGGAGAGTGATTATACGTAGCGAAGTGCTACCAAAATCATCCTACAGTAACCATGATCCATCATGTAAACTCATCCAGTGGTGAAGCCGATGCGAGACGGGTAAGGATTGCATTCCTTGATGCACTTTGCTAGTGTTAGAAGTGTAATTGTGGCTTGTTTTGATTTTTGGAAGAGTACACTAAATACTCAGTAATTGAACCTAATTAGTGATTTCCTACAATATTTTTTGCTTGTATTTATGTTTTTGTGCAATTTTATTGCTTTTTCTTGCTTAATTTTGCTTTTTTTTTATTGTTTTTGGTGGCTTGGAAGGTCGATTTTTGCCTATTTTGGGGGCCATCCCTGGGTGGGATGGCCAGCCTGGGTTGTTTGGTTGCCGTCTTTGGGTGGGATGGTCACATATTTGGGGGCCATCCTTGGGCATGATGACCATTATTTGGCCTGAAAAGGGCCCTTTTTTGGGTGTTTTGGGTGTTTTTGGATCATTTTGAAGCATGTTTGGTGTTTGTTATTGACCAACCTACCTCTAGTAGGTGGTTAAGAGTCATTATTGAGTTTTGAATATCTTTCAAAACACGAGAGAATTATTGATAGGGGTAGACTAGTAATGGCTTGATGTCATTGGCCTCAAGCACGTGACATGGTTGGAGCCTATGGTGGGCGACCGTGCTTGTTTGATTGCTCTTATTGACTTATGGGATCCATGCACCAACACCTTCCACCTACCGACAGGGGATATGACAGTGATGCTTGAGGACATCTATCAGATTTTGTACATTTCGATAGAGGTGTGGGTGATTGTATCTACTCACTGTGACCTAAGAGATACAGTGATGGAGAGATACATTGGTAGGGAGTGGGATGAGGCAGTACGTGACTCATTGAGCATAGGGATACTGATGGGGGTATGGTATGAGGCCGGTGTGCTAACCACTAGGTATGTTTTATTGATGAATATGATATCAAACATGCTACTACCAGACTCGTTAGGAGCTAGGTTTCCCTGGAACCTATTGGAGTTAGTGTTTACTCTGGTAGAGTGCACCATGGAGCAGTCACTAGTGATGGATTGGGGGACAACATTACCGAAACAATTGTATGATGAGTTGTATGATATCCACTCCTAGGATTATAATGGCTTGGGGTGTAGCTTCCTACTGTAGGTGTGGGTATGGCAACACATAGTTTTGGATCGATCGCAGGGATTTCCATGGACGACATGGGCACAACTAGCGGATAGGGAGATAGGCTATGAGATCCTATGGTAGTGAGCCTAGGAGGTAGGGTGGAGTCATCACCTTGCAGGTGATGTGGACCATTATGCATAGTATTTTTCATGACTTAGGGTAGCAGAGGTGATTTGGAGGCCATACAAGGATTTCCCAGCATGGGCCAAGGCTGAGGTATAGCTTCGTAGGATGAGGCAAGGGAGATGGCTAGTCAGGCGACATGGGACTGAGTGAGAGTACTTTCCCTATGCTTGAGTATTGTGATAGTTTAGAATACATCAGGGATTTTTTGGTGATCCAATGGTCTATCAGCACCACAAGGATGAGAGGATATTTCATTGGCTGGTAGTGGAGGTAGTGGGGATAGAGGCAAATCTTATGGTGGGCCTTCCAGATTTGGATGATGCCAGGACCACATAGGAGTATGACTCGTTGTGGGTGGTGCACCAATGGTATGGTGAGGGGCCACTATGGGGTGATGTAGTTGTGGCAACGATAGTAGAGGGTGGCATAGGGATGCTCCTAATGAGGTTCAAGCAGATGCAGGTGAGCGATATGTGCATTGCCGATTAGCGGAGATCAGGTAGATCTCCTTGAATTGGGAGATCTATGGGATGACTTGGATGAGGATAACTCTAAGGATAATGGGTATCGACATAGCAGGTAGCACAAGGTGGCATGGGTACCAAGCTATAAGATGAGCTGACCAAGGTTAGGTAGGAGAGGGATCTCCTACAGGCATAGGTACAGAGTGCACATGCTAAGCTTGACCGACATGCGATAGAGATAGTGGCTCTATGGGCACAGGTTAGATCACAGAGCCTTATTCGAGAGGGATATAGTAGTGGTGAGATGGCCAGGCTATAGGAGGAGGTGGCACAACTCTAGTCCTTAGTGGGAGTCTTCCAGGCTCATTTCTAGGAGGAGTGAACCTATACGAAGGAGTTGGAGGATGAGATTGTGCACCTTAGGGGGTGCTTACCAGCCCATCCATCTGCTAGTGGGTCACACCAGAGTTGAAGGAGTAGTACAGGGTAGTCTTATGCTAGGATGGAGTCACTTGGATTAGCATGGAGGTTAGACAGGTCAAGGGGTAGCAGATCTAGGAGTTCTCAATGGGCTCCGACTAAGGGTGGGGGTGAGAGTCATAGTATCGGTCCTGTGTGACCATGGTTGGTGAGACTCTAATGGCTCTTTTTGTATTTTTGGATTTTGGGAGTGTGAGGTCTGAGGACCCACCTTATTGTAGCCTATAGGCAGTTCGAGGATTATGATGTATCTTTTTACCCCATACATATATATATATATATGAGCTTTTCTGTTTATCATCATGTGTTTTCGTACTGCTTTATGAGATGTATGCAATGTATGTATTTGCTTTATGATATTGTGATAGATGCTTATCATGTATGCATATGTTGTGATGTGATTTTATTTGATGATATGTATATGCATGGATGCATAATGATATGGATGATGTATTGATCTAGATGATGAAATATGAATACTATATGACATACTATGTTAGCACCATAGACTGTATAGAATTCATCGATTCATTTGTAATGTTGTTATGTGATGGATTTATGGAAATATAAACTTAATGAAATGTGATAAAATGGAATGAATGAAATGAATGTTATAGAATATCTATGAGGTTTTCATGAAACTCAACACACTCTAGTTAGTTGATCAAATGTTACATACTAACCATGAAAGACTTTTTGACAAGGTATGAATCTACTAGGATGACCCAGATACTCAATATCCCTATGTGTGCAAGTGAGTTTATTTTTGTAATACGCATAATATTACCCTAGTGCCAAATAGGATTGATGCAACCCATATGTACTGAATATCACCCTATGAGTATCATGATCCTAGGTTTTGTACATAGTTGGATTAGACCACTAGGTAGTACATGCTACCAAAATCTAGCTCATCCGCATGCAAACATTGGTTTGTACACACGTAAAATGCTAATGTGATAGACATATCATCATGCATAAGGATACCACCATTTCCAGGCAGGCTTGATGCCACCTAACCTGTAATGAGGATCACCTTATGGTTTGTCAAATGCTAAGAATTCCAGGGATTCAAGTTCAGTACTCCCTTCTTTTCTTTTATTTGATTTGGGATACTTGCTCATACTTAGTGATGAAAATCACTATTTATTTTGTATTTTGTTTTCTTTGAGCAAGGGATTTGGGGAGTGGTGATAACCACTATTTATTTTTCTTTTGATTTTTGATTTTTGGGATTTTGCTTTATTGATAGTGGTGAAAACCACTATTTATTTTGGGGAATTGGGTAGGGAGGAGCTTGTCCTTTTGTCAATTCTCAGTATTTTTGAACCATTTGCATAGGGGATGAGCAAGATAAACTTTTCACTTAAGGTAACCTAGACCACTTTGTAGGTTTCATATTTCCTTGTGCAAAACTTGGATTTATTAGTGTGAAGTATGTGTTGGGATTTTGATGTATACAAGGTACAATCCAAGCAAGACTCTACCTCCTAAAAATCAAGTTAGTTTTCTACAAAATTTGAAAAGAAAACTAGAGATGGTTGAGTGACTAAAAACCCTAAAGACATTCTAGAAAAAATGACTAGGTGAAGGGAAACAAACACTAATATGAAAGGTGGGAAATGTAGGTGGAAATGATATGTGAAATGTGAAATGGTGTGAATGATGACTTTGACAATTTTGATTTTGAATGATGACTAATGTACAGTCTTAGTGCTAGACATGTATGATCTAATCTAAAGTGCAAAGTGTAATGATGAGTATACCTAATGCAAGTGATTGTATAATGCAATGGTATGCAATGCGATGTAATGCAATATTTTTGTATTTTTTTGTTTTGATGATGTTTTTGAGTTTTTTATGATATATATATAGATACATTTTGACCAATGGTCTTATTGGATGTCATTGGGGCTTTTTGGGTGACCAAAGGGCTTATAGATACCTTTGGGGTGTTTTGGGGTGACCTAGATGGTCGTATATTACCTAGGACCATTTTAGGATGACCTAGAAAGTCGTAGATTGCCTAGGAGCATTTTGGGTTAACCTAAACAATCATAGACCACCTAGGAGCATTTTGGGTTGACCTAGATAGTTGTAGATGTCCTAGGAGTATTTTAGGTTGACCTAGATAATCGTGGACTACCTAGGAGTATTTTGGATTGACCTAGATAGTCGTAGACTACCTAGGAGCATTTTCGATTGACCTAGATAGTCATAGACTACCTAGGAGCATTTTGGGTTGACCTAGATAGTTGTAGACTACCTAGGAGTGTTTTAGGTTGACCTAGATAGTCGTAGACTACCTAGGAGTGTTTTGGATTGACCTAGACAATCATAGACTACCTAGGAGCATTTTAGGTTGACCTAGACAGTCGTAGACTACCTAGGAGTATTTTGGGTTGAGCCATACTGCTCTTTAAGCATAGAAATATCATAGATGAAGGATGTTCAAGGGTTCAATATCCTTGAGTCCTTCAAGGGAGTCTAGGTAGTAAGTCCTGAGTCTGATCTGACTAGTGATGATGAAAGGACCTAACCAATGTTTCACAAACTTATCCCTTAGGTAGGGCGACAAGTTGGAGTTTTGTTGGTTCTATTTCAGAATGAGGTCACCAACCTAAAATTCTCTAGGGTGGACCTTCATATTATAGGCTCTCTTAAGTCACTCTTGCTAAACATGTAGGTGATTGAGAGAATTGATGTGACGTTCACCAAGCAACGTAAGCTAATCTAGGTGAGCCTGCCATGTAGTTTCATCATCGATGAACTCTTGCATGGATATACATAGTTATGGGATTTCTAGCTCTAGAGGCATGACTACGTCGGTGCCATACACTAGTGAGAACGGAGTTACCCGAGTGGGCATTCGAATACTAGTGCGGTAGGCCCATAGAGCAAGGGGTAATTACATGTGCCAATATTTGTGATTCTCTTTAACTATTTTCTTTAGGATGGCAATCACCATTTTATTTTATGCCTCATCTTACCTATTTTCTTGGGTATAATAGGGTGTCAAAAAGTTGTGTTGAATATTATACTTTGTTGTCAAACCTTGCACATCTTTGTTCTTGAAAGGTGTCCCATTATCAAAAATTATCTTGGATGGAATACCAAAATGACAAATGATATTATGTAATATGAACTCCGTGATATGGGGTCCTATCATAGTGGTAGGGGAATTTCTTCCACCCATTTTGTAAAATACTCGATGGTCGTGATGATGAATGTGTGATGGCTCGAGGATGCGGGTGAGATTTTCCCAATTAAATCAAACCCCCATTGTGAGAACGACCAAACCGATTGAATTGGTTGTAAGGCCTGAGAAGGTACGTGTGTCAAGTTAGCATGGTGTTGACACTTTATGCACTTCTTAACATAAGTGCAACAATCTCGCTCTAAAGTTGGCCAATAATAGCCCATGCAAATAATACGCTTTGCGATGGCCATGCCACTGAAATGGCCACCACATGTACCATCATGTGCTTGGGTGATTCCCCAAACTAACTCTTGATGATCTAAACAATGAAGGAGTATACCTTCATAGCTTTGATGATACAAAATATCTCCTAGCAAGACATGATCAATTTTTGCTTTAATGTTCGTTTGGCAGTATGCGACAACCCATAAGGAATATTACCAAGCTCGAAGTAATATTTGATTTGAGTAGACCAGTCTTGATGTGAGGAAGCCTCGATGGCATGAACTACCTGCCCCTTTTGAAGTTTATCCCATGTGAATGCTAATTGGGAGAGAACTTGTAAGAATAGAGTTGTGCTACTATTAAAAGGAGTTTGATATAATAGAGTCCCCCAAGTAGCATGATTCAAGTGATCATGAATTGAGAACCTTTCTCGAGGAGGTTCAATCTGAATCAAGTGGAATTTTAGCGTGGATTGAGTGTTCTCACGCTCAACCATAGATTGTGATAGTATTTTAACTTGAATGGTTTTCATATCATCAGTAGGGTTCTACAAGATTAAAGACCCCAAGGAGGCTAGTGTATCTGCAAAATAATTAGATGAGTGAGGGAGTGCCTCAAAGTCATACCATTCAAAATTTATCAAAATTTTATCCACAAGGGCTTTATAGGCTTGCATAACTAGACACTTGCATTGGTAAATACCTTTGACCTAGTTTATGATGAGCAAGGAGTCACCAAAAATGTTGAGCTTGGTTATTTTCATGGTGACAACCGTTTGAAGACCTATGAGCAAGGCTTCATACTCGGTATTGTTATTGGTGCATGGGAAATTGATTTTGAATGATAGGGGTATGGGATCCCCTTGAGGTGTGAAAAACACAATTCCCGTGCCACCCCCTTGCTCACATTTGGAGCCATCAAAGAATAGAGTCATATCGGCCTGTGACTTAGGCTCATCAAAATCAGGTGATTCTGATATTTGGAAGACTCCATCATCGAGAAGCTCCATGCTAAGAGGTTTATCATCCTAGATAGGATCCTCTACTAGTTGATCGATGATGAAATAACCTTTAATTGATTTTTGTCTAATAAATTCAAGGTCGAACTCCATCAACAACATGATCCATTTCACCATGTGACTATTGTGATAAGTATGACTCATCATATATCACAATGGATTCTCTTTTGATACAACATATGTGGTATGACTAAGCATATAATGGCATAGCTTCTTGGTGGAAAAAACCACCGCTAGGTATAACTTTTCATCGTATGCGTACTTGATCTTGTAACTGACCAAGGTGCGGCTAAGGTAGTAAGTAGCTTTTTCCTTATGCAATTCGTTATTTTGGGCTAACATGATGCCCAATGCAATCTTAGTGGCTGAGATGTATAAGCGGAATGACACTCTTGGTTAGGGTGGATCCAATACTGGTGGTAAAGCCAAATATTGTTTAATTGCATCGAAGGTATCTTGACACTCGTCATCCCAATGGAATACGACCCCCTTGTGCAATAGTTTGTTCATGGGTTGACACTTGTCCAACAATTGAGCTATGAAGTGCTTGATGGATGCGACCTTACCCTACAGGCTTCACAATTGCTTGATGGTAGTTGGGGGAGGCATCTCAAGTATTGCTTTGAATTTTTTTGGGTCTACTTTGATGCCTCTTTTAGATATGATGAATCCCAAGATTTTTCCAGATGTGTCATCGAATATGCACTTCTTGGGGTTCAGTCTTACGTTATGTTCAATAAAGCAATCGAGGACTTTGCTCAAGAGATCAATATGCTCATGGTGTAATAATGATTTGGCCAATAAGTCATCCATGTAATCTTCCAAAATTTTGTGCATATAGTCATGGAAGATGTATGTCATGGCACGCTAGTAGGTAGCACCGATATTTTTAAGGCCAAAAGGCATGACCTTATAGCAAAATATTCCCCAAGGTATTGTGAAAATTGTATTGAGTTGGTCTTATGGATTGATACAAATCTGGTTGTATCAAGAGAAACCATCCATGAGGGATAACATTTTATGGCCTGTTGTGGCATCGACCAGGGCATCGATGTTCGAAAATGGGAACTCATCCTTGGGAATCACTTTGTTTAGGTCTCGAAAGTTGATGTAAATGTGAATCCTCTCGTTGAGCTTCTTGACAAGAACCATGTTGTACAGCCATGGTGGATAGTCCATTGATATGATGAACTTGGAATCCAAAAACTTTTGTAGCTCATATTTCACCATCAAGGCTATTATTGAATGCATTTTTCATAGCTTTTGCTTAATTGGATTCATTTTTGGATCAAGTGTCAGATTATGCATAGCCAGATTTGGATCCAGTCCTGACATGTCTTTGTAGGACCATGCAAAAGCTTCCTTCTTCTTGGTTATAAGGACTATATAATCAGCTTGCTTGGTGGGAGACAAGATTTCCCCTAACTTGATATATTGAGGATTCTCTGGATCTAAGTTGATATCTTTGTTAATCATTGGTTCAATTGACATATGTGACCCCTCATCCAACTAATGGGGAGTAGGTATTAGGTGAATGTCATCAACTGGGTTTATATCATCGATTGTAACTTCAGGTTCCTCCTCAGCATGGAAGACATCTTGAGTAGGCCTTGGAGAGAAATGAAATGGATGTAGCATCTCATTGCAAGGACAGTTTTTCATAAGGTGATGGGGGAGAATCTCCTTGATTGAAGTCAATTACCCCCAAGTCAAGGTGTAGTGGCTTCGATGGGTTATCCAAATCTTGCATGGGTGCAAAGAGGTCTATGGAAATAATGTTAATGGATGGATGATTTCCCCTAGGTGGCTGGTGGTGTTTATTAACATCGGGGTGTCACAAGACTTGTGGAGATGGTTGTGGTGGAGGAAGAATGACCGGAGGCGATCGGTGTGGCTAGGGGTGAATTTGCCCTTCTGTAGGGAGGAACTATCACTAGATAGGGTTGTGCAAGGGGAACATACACAAATAAACCTCATGCTCATCATCCAATGTGATAATCCATGTGTACGCGACATGTGGACTAGAAGAGGTGATGCCACTTCATAATCTGACTCATCATCAGATATCCACTCATAAGGAGACCCTTGATATTCTTCCTCGCTATCATGTGGAAGGGTATGTGAACTTTCACCTCTCTCATAAGATCAATTGACCTCGTAAGGTATCTCTTGATCACTCATGGGTGCAAGAAAGTAGTCTCCCAATGAATAGACACGATTGGGGTTGGCGTAGGGATCACGCACAAGCTCATCCCTAAATTTTAGGATCAAGTACTCTAAAACATCCATGAATACGTCAAGGGGCATAGGCTTGTTGTGTCCCAAACTAGACTTGTCATAGGGAATTTGATACTGTGGTTGGTAAGGAATGCGGGAGCCTTGCTCATACAAGCCCAACCCATAACCATGCCAATTGTAGAGATGAAAATATCTCATGGCGAAGGTAGGATTGAACATGTAGTTAATATCCTCTAAAAAGGGCTTTTTGTCCTCTTCCTACTGCAGATAGGACTCTATACCATAGTCGAGACCCCCATAGATGAAATTTATTTGATTTGGGGGGAGGCCAAGAGGTACGATAGTACCTATGGGAAGATGAGGTCGACCCATATCTTGCATCGACTCGATGGTAGGAGTGTCTATGATGTTTCTAACCAGGTATTCTCCTAGACTGGTGTTCGCTAAATGCATTGTGGCTTGTGGCAGTGAAGAAGGTGGATACAAGGGTGAGTCTTGAATTGATTTAACGCTTGCCTCTTAGGGTGGCTCCTCATCCATTGGACTAGGAATCTCACTTGTGGAGATGGTGGATATGGTGTGAGGTGTCTCATTAATAGGCCTTTTCTCCATGTTCCTCGGAGTAGGATTCATCAATTATGAAGGCATGTTATGGGGTACCGAAGATGAGGATGGTATGGTGGTAGATGATTATGGATTTATTGGAGGTGATGTCAAAGGATTTATACCTTGGCTAGATGCATTCGATAGAAAATCCATATGGGTTTATGGCAATGTCAACTCAGGGATTTGTTGCACCAAGTTGCAGTACATTAAGGGCTCAAGGTTTACGGAGACAACATGGACTTGCCATTCATAGAGATTCTCAGTGCAAATAAAATGAGAAACATGGTTTTGGTTTTAGAGCTACACAAATTAGAAGTCATGGTCATAATGGTCATGAAAACAAAACTTCACAATACAGGGTTCAAGAAAGGAATGGATATAGAAATTATTTCAAGAAAGAATTCAGGATATGGGCACCATCCAAAGGATACAATATCAAGTATTTTAATTGCAATAACTTTGGATATATTACAAAATGGTGTATGACTCAATTCCAAACAAGTTCAAGACAAGAAGGTCAAGCAGTTTCAAGGCAAGAAGGTCAAATAGGTTCAAGACAAGAAGATCAAGTAATTCATCAAGAGAAGGATATCAGAAAAATATGGAAGGAAGTTGACAGAGGAAATAAATAATGTAATATGGGAGTAAATGTACTCCCACCCCAAAATTAATCACCTCAATAGATAAGGTGGTGAGGGGGCTAAGCTTAAGAGTCATATCTTTTAGCCCCATAGGTGTCCCTTTTGCCACTGATGTCAAAGGGGGAGATATTTGAGTAAGGGGGAGAGATTTGAGTTAGGGGGAGCAGCCTCTAAAGAGAGCATTGAGTTAGGGGGAGCAGCCTCCAGAGAGAGTATTCATTTAGAGGGAGCAACTTTGATTCTCAGAGATGGTTTTTATAGTGATTGTGGTGATTTACAATAAAGGTGTTGCCATCAATGACAAAGGGGAAGATTGTTGGAAATTTGAGTGATTATATGTTGTCATTGATGTCACATGGATCATTGATGCCACATGGATCACATTGAGTTTTGGTGGCCAAAGCATTTCATAAATGAGCATTTATGATATTTTGGAGAGCATGGATATATATAGGGTTTTTGTGAAAACCAAGGCAGGTAAAATAAAAGGTTTTATTTAAAACTATGAATGGCATATTTGAAATGGGTTTTTATTAAAACCCAATTTGGCTTTTAATTTCGTCAAAAAAGGTGCCCCGATGATGGAGATATTTAATTTTAAATATTTAAGTTTAAATTTTAAATTATTTAAAATTAAAATTTAAATTTAATTTATAGCGCCGACGTCAAAGAAAGGAAAAAGCATAAAACTAATATTTAAATTATAGTGCCAAAGTTAAAGGAAAGGATGAGGACATATATATGCCCAAATTTTTGATTTATTTCTCTAAGCGCTCAATTTGATATTTGGATTTGAATGGTAAAAGAGCCTGCGCATCGTGTATCGAAGTGTGTGTGAAAAGGGTTTTAAAAGGCTTACAATTTTCGCGTTCGTTGAAGAGACTATTGTGGAGTAAAGCCCAACATATAGGCCTCCTTGGCCTAGTGGGTCATACGTTGTGTGTGAAGTAGGTCATATTGAGTAGGAGTAATAAGGTGTTATTTGGATGTTATTGTTGTGTTATTAATCAAGATATCTAACCCTTGTTGAAAGTTGAAAAAGAAAGTGTGTTGAGTGAGACATATTTTGTGGACAACCAAAAGGCTTCTTCATCTTCATAAAAGGTATGGGCACATTCTCCTATTGATTTTTTATGGTGGTTGATTTATGAAATATCATTGGAGAGAAAAGGATTAATTGTGGTTTCATTTTCGAAAGTAGTTGGTTGAATGCTTCAAGGTTTTTTGGGTTGAGAGTTGCTATTAAATATTATTTTATAAGCATTTTTGTTGAAGCCATTAGTTGTGTGAAAAAATTGAGATAGGGTTTGAGAAGAACATGAGTATCATTGTTATGTGAAGAATGTTTTATTAGCATTGTTGTTAAAACCCATTGGTTATGCAAAGAACTTGAACTTGAGAAGAACATGAGTATCATTATTATGTGAGATTTGTGGTTGAGCATTGTTGGAAACATTTGAGTTGGTTGATACATGCTTGGACTAGGGTTTGTAAGAAAGAGTTTTCCTTGTGGTAGTTGGTTGAGAAGATTTGTTTGAGCTTAGTCAAGTGATTGTGTGAAGTGGTTCAAGTTCCATGAAACAAAATATTCTATATTCTATATTTGAGTTGAAATTGAGATTTGAGGATAGAACATATTGAGTCTCTAACAATTCTCTTTATGCTTCTATAAGATTGATTTTATTTGAGATTGAGATTTGATGATAGAACATATTGTCTCTAAAAATTCTCTTTGTGCTTCTATAATATTGATTTGAGTTGAGATTTGAATTTGAGTATAGAACATATTGAGTCTCTAACAATTCTCTTTATGATTCTATGAGATTGAATTATTGAGAAATTTCTTGGTGAGCTTGCTAAAGCAGATTTGAGCAAGTTCTTGGTGAGCTTTCTAGTGCATATTTGGGCAAGTTCTTGGTGAGATTGCTTGAGTATATTTGGACAATTTCTATGTGAGCTTGTTGAGCAGATTTGGACAAGTTTTGTGTGAGCTTATTGAGCAGATTTGGACAAGTTCTGTGTGAGCTTGTTGAGTAGATTTGGACAAGTTTTGTGTGAGCTTATTGAGCAGGTTCTGAGTGAACCTATTGACAGATATTTGGAGGTGACAAAGTACAGAGGATAGAGTCTCAGTATATATAGATCCAGTAGCCAGCACAATTGAAGACAAATTTGAGTGAGGAGTTTTCAAGTGGAGAGAGATCCACTAGTCAGTGCAGTAGAGAGACATAGTCTTCTAGAAGATCACTAACCAGAGAAGAAGGGGAAAGAGTTATCCTGTGGAAGATATCCACAAAATCGAGATTAGGGTATTAGCATCTCCTTTGGATAGATATCCATAAACATTGTAATTGGTAAGGATTCCCAAAGAAATTGATTGAGAAAGTTTTAGTAAAATATTTTCTTCATGGAGTAGCCCACATTTGGGTGAACCATGTAAACTGTGGTGTCTCTATTGTGTATGGTGTTTTTTTCATTGCTTGATTACTACTATTGATATTGTTGTCTATACATTACATAATATTGAATTGAAAAAAAAAGTAAAAAGTGGTCTTATAATGTTCACCCCCCTCTCAGTATAAGCTTGTGTTCTTCAGGTGTACTTTAGATACTGGTGAATGATGAAGGGTACACACTTCATGTCCCTGATCCAAGGTCTACCCAAAAAGATATTGTACACCATATCATCCTCTAAGATGTGGCACAATTTTGGTATAGTATTTTTTCCAACTTGAATAGGTAATACTAGCATACCAACTGTTGAGCATATGACATCATTAAATGCTTGAAGGGTGTAGGTAGATGAAACAATATGAGATACCGGGAGCCCAAGATGCTTGAGAGTTGTTGTAGTGATGATGTTATTGGAAGAACTAGTATCAATCAAGACTCTCTTATAGGGTGTTCTGTTTACACATGTGATGATGTGCAAGGGGGATCCACCATATCATTTTGAACCGGCTTGAGCTCATCCTCCCAACAGGTGATCACTGGTTCCATACATTACCGCACATGCCCCATGAAATTGTTAAAGGAGTTAGACTCTTGGGACTGTAGCTCGATCATCTTGAGTATCTCCATTAAAGCTTCTTGATGAGGTGGAAATTATGGAATGAGCTCATAAATGGAGAATCGGGTAGATGTTGTTCTTAGGCTTTGAGTGAGCTTACTCTTTATCATTACCATGGGTCAAGGTGGGAGGCTCTACATGGGAGGTGGTAGAGGTTGTGATGTTGAAGGAACGTCACTTGAATTTGTAGGTGGTGTGACTAGACTTGGGTACCACCTATTCCTCATAATAATTTTGATCATGTAAATGTACCCTTTATTAGGGGGTGCGTGATGAAACTCATTCACTTGTGTCATTGGTTTTGCTTGTTTTTCATGGGTAGGCAATGGGTCTTTAAAAACACCCATCTATTTATTGTTTGGCATGATAGGATTATCGACCTGAAGGTCATTCTTATCGATCATATCTTGCACCAGATTTTTGAACATATAGCACATCTGCATGTCATGCCCATTTTGTTTATGAAAGTTATAGTATAGGTCTTCTTGATATCCCTTGGGCTTTGGTATGTTTGGATCGATAGGTCGACTCTCAGGTAGATTAATCGTGTTAGCTGCATAAAGGCACTCAAACAAATAGTCCATGGACTTAGCAATGGGTATAAACTATTGCTTAGGATGACACTATTTATTTTACCCTTAGTTATTCTAATTATCCTTTGTAATTTCCAGGTGTGGCCTGATAATTGGGCTTTTGAGGTGGTGATGGTTGCGCAGGCCCTGTAATACTAAAGGCAACCTAATTGACTGATGTTGACTTAGGTTGTGCTAGGTTATTCTTGGAATTCTTGTTCCACTTATTGTGAGGATCTGCAATATCTCCCTCTTGAACCTTGATGTCTTTGATCATTCTAGCTTGTGCCAGAGTATCTTCAAGAGTGGGATATTGCTAGAGTTGTAGCAACAAGGATATCAAATTTAGGAAACTCTTACCAAAAATTTGAGTCAACTCCATCATGGGGAGTAGGTATAGAATCTTGGCAAGAAATTCTCACCACCTATTGCCATAGTTTACTATTGACTCATCATCAAATTGTTTCAACCCCACGAGGTCATCCAGTATTACCTTTTGCTTGGTATTGAAGGTGAAGTATTCTAGGAATGCATCTATGAGTTGATCAAGATTATGGATGCTATGCTTCGGGAGTTGGTTATACCACTCCAAAACTAGGCCAGAGAGGGTAGTCAAAAATATCCTCAAAAGTAAAGCATCATTGTCCTAGATTCCAAAGCATTGGCTCAGGAACTTGGTAACATGCTCCTATGCATATTCATCTCCCTTGAAGGTAGCCAGATGAGACATCTTAAATTGCTCTAGATATGAAGGGGTAGGTACTAAATAATGGAGCAGTTGACTATGCAACTGGCATAGAGTGGGCTTCTAGGACCCAGACCTATAGGTCTTGTTCTCAACCAATTCTAGGTGCTCTAGAAACATCCTATATGCATCGAAGGATTTGATCTCTTCTTCTTTTATTTGATCCTGCGGTAGAGGGCGAGGAGCATCAAGCCTATTACAAGGTGGTGGAATATTACCCCCATGCCTTAATAAGACATCTCAAGATATTCTACTTCTGGCTCATGCTCGGTGTAAGCCCCATAAGGCATCTCTTGAGATGGCCTACAAGGAGGGGTGACTACCTACGATAGGTGCTCTCTATTTGGTTGGGGAGGCAAGTCCTAATTTGGCCTAGGAGGTCACAAAGGCAACATTATGTAAGGCCTAGGAGTTCTATCTTGGATGAAAGTGGGTTGCCTCTGATGGACTTCCTATCTGTGGGTATTAGGTGTAGGAACCCTCTCATGTAAAGTTTTCTAAAATAGCTTGTTGGTCTGTTGTTCAATCCTTTCTTTCTCTATTTAATGCAAGCGGTTTAAGCATTCTTTGTCTCACTGAAGCTGCTTGAATTGCGCTTGGCGTTCCGCATATCTTGTGATTGCTTGATTGATATGTTCTACTATGCGATGTCTAGGAATCCTAGCATTGTTACCCTAAGGGCCATCTTGCTTAGGGTGATTTGGGATATCAATCACGTGCTTCCCTCGATCGAGGGTAGTTGCATTCACTTGAGGCTCAGGATTTAGCATGTGATATTTATGCTTTGTTGGCATAGATGCACATCATGCCTATGCAATATACTATTCTTAAGGATAATCAAGGATCTCCTCGTGTCTTCCTTTATTGATAAGGAAGGCAAGGGTTGAGTTGGCTTACTCTGAGTGATGAGTATCATACTCATCCTAGTATCTAGGATACTATAACCTATTAGGATGGTGTAAGGGCAAAGTGTGATCAATTGGCCTTGCCCAATGTGTGTATTCTGGATATTACTCATAAGCAGGCATGTTAGACCTAGCAGGCATGTGGATGCATGGTACTACCTTATCATTAGTGCCTCAGTGCACGGTTGCCTTTCATCAAATAAGGCATGTGAAGTGTATATATATTGGGAATGTGCTCCCAGATTAAGATCAAAATATTTTGGGGTGTCTCGCATAGGGCTCCCTTATAGGTGATGTTCTTGACTTGCTATTATGGGACTTGGGTGAGTAGAAGGCTGCCAAGGAGGTTTGACTAGGTCCTTGGGGCTAAATCAAATATGACTCATATCTCCCTGTCTACTCTCCATAGCATTCACCCTTGAGTGGGATTGGTTGTGGATACACACCATTTCTATTCCATACCAAACCCTAGATGATTATCTCCTTTACAAATTTCTTAGTAAAGCAACACACAAGAATGGAAACACGCAAATAAAATAAGTATTTATATCTTTTAAGTATTATGTGTGTTCCCTAAGCTGTTTTATGTGTTTAGATGTATTTTTCATAAATAAGACCTTGTGTCACATGTTTTTCTCTTGTTGGATGATATTCTTGCGTTTAAATGGATTTCACCTGTATGCTCATATCTCAACAACCAACAATGAAAGTCTAATCATGTAAACCCACCAAAGTATGGAGATGAAACCCATACCTGGTCAGGGAGCACAGGTCCTACCAATCCTCATCCAGTACTCACTTGGTCAGTGTTATACCCTTCAAAGAGGAGTACATGTAATTTTTCCAAGTTACGTCAGATCTTGGAGATGACCTTGGCCAAAAACAAGGGTTTGTGGGATTTGAGACAACGGATGGAGATGAAAGCCACTATCGTTGACCTCTACTAGTGGTTGGTGATGAAATCCAACTCACTAGTGTTCAAGTGGAATGCGGTGTGTGCAGTTCTTTTTAAGATTAAAGAAATTAAATAGTACAACACTCAATAACCTTTCACTAAATGCGAGAAGAATGATATTTTACTTTTAGAAAAGCTACATAAAAAGCAACCTACAAAATTAGGTAGGCTACAAGAAATCAAACCATAGAGGTGCATTTCTACTTAGTTATTTTTCATTTTTTCTTCTTTTTGTTTTTTTTTTTGCAATTATAGAAAAGTAAAACCTAGCTTTTTACCTTTCAAGCAAGCAAGAGAAGCAAGAAAAACCAAATTTCAGTAAATTTGAATAGTAGAAATAAAAACTAAGGGTTTAGGTACTTACGTCGAAGGCCTAAAAGCTTACTATTTTTGGAATTTGGAGCAAAAAATCTCCTATTTTATGGTCATCCCAAGGTGGGACGGCTACTATTTTTATGGCCGTCCTAGGGTGGGATGGTTGTGTGGTTGTCACTGGGTAGGACGGTCAGCAGTCCATAGGTCATTTCAGGTCAGAATGGTCACTTCCTACAATAGAACAAAGGTAAAAATAGGGTCAAACATTTAACCAACTCAATAGGGATAGGGTCCCACCGTGATCACCACTGAAGTATGGGAAAAATGGTGAACCTAACAATGCTAAACAATATGCATCTATCGCTAGTGTTGAATAAGCGTTACAAAAGGAGCATTCAAGTAAGCATGATAAGACACATAAAATGCATGAAATCGGGTTATCTCTTTATTTCATTTTACAGATCAAATTACAGTTACATGAATGTCCCATTGAGGGCTCGATATTGATACACTTGTTACAAAATGGGTGCCCAAGGATCAAATCCTTTCAATAACTCCGGTGCACTTCCAATGTTCTTCCTCGTACCCACAATTGAGGTGGGCAAAAATATGATGTTTCTGATTTGATCTATGATGTTCTGATCTTATGTTACTTCATCATGCACTGTAAAACCTACACCTACACACAAGCAAACCAGATTTTGTCAATAGCAAGTGCGGAATGTGAAATATGCAAAAGCAATACATGCAATAAAGACTAGAAAGTGTAAATATGCAATGCGACCATCTTAAAAAACTCCAAGTAATTCCAAATTTTAGAGGCATTCATAAAATATTATTTTGGGAAGATATAATTGAAAATAGAACAAAAAATGCATATGAATCTGTGTCGCATTTGCAGTGCGCACACTAAGCCTTAAAAACTAAAAACAAGTGATTTCTGATCCTAAACATATCCAAATAAAACCAAACTTGGAAAATATGCATAAAATAAGATTTAAAGAGGACCCATATGGAAATATTAGAAAAATTGATCACAAATTCAGGTGCATCTTTAGATGAGCCCTATAAGCCTGAAATTAATATAGTAGTTTCCTAATACATCCTATAATATGCCTATTTAAAAATATTAGAAAAATAATACATAAATATGTCACCATCCCTTGCAGGGACGGTGGTTATTATCATAGAATAGGGACCGTCCTAGGGTGGGACGACCACCAGTTCTACTGATTATTTACCACCAATTCCTTTGTGAATTGGTCAAAGACCCAATAAATAGTGTTTTCATAAAATTTGGTGGTGAAATTCACTCAATTGGTTTGGTTTTGTAAACAAATTGTGCCTCTTGAATCACTCGAGAGCCTCCTTCGCTAGGTAGATATTTCAAGGTAAAAGGCACAAAAATGTGAGGGGAAATATTGGCAACACTTCGTTGCTATATCTCAAAACTCCTCTCTATGTTTTAGGTGGAAAATGGATCCACTTTATAGCCAAAGGAAGCTTATGGCCAAATGGGCATGCAAGGACATAGAGGGCAAGAGGTGCCATTTATCCAAGACTTGGAATGCATTGTAAGGGGAAGATAATCTCCATTTTTGGCATCCATTCTATAGCATGTCATAAGGATTCCACACCCTCAGGTTTGCATGATCGAATAGGCAAGATAAATGATATTTTATGAATGTCATTTACCTAAAATTTAACTTTTTGGAAGTCAAATGCCATGTCCATCCCACCCAGGGATGGTCGCTTGTGACCATCCCTAGGTGGGACGATTATGAACTATGACTATCCCAGGGTGGGACGGTCATGCATATGTGGCCCAAAACCTTTCAAAAGTGGGGTAGAGCCTCCCAAGAGTGGTTAGGACCATTGTGTAACCTCTAAGGGTTTCCCAAGGGGGCCATATGATGTCACTTAGCCAATACTTTTGGTCGCCTAATAATATTGACATGATTTTAGTATCTACAGACTAATCTAGAATGCTCTCCTAAGACTTGGGTGTCAAGCTCAAAGAAATCAATAGGATTTTCTGAATTTTTGGCCTTCAATTTTGTGATCATGAAGTAAAGCTTTTATTAACTTCACGTTCGGAGGATTCTTGGTAAAACTGAGTCACCAGATGTTCTAATCAAACAATAAAAGATGAACATTGAATCTTAATAGTGCTTAAGGTGTAACTTTTAGGTCCCACCGAGCATGCCAAAAAATATTGGTCACAAATCTACCTAAGTATAAAAATGTGTGCCCTAGACCCAACCAACATTGAAAGGTTGAAGGAAAGATATGTCCTTCAGGCTAATCTCCAGAGAGGGTTGGTTCCCTTACTAATATAAATATTGGTATAAAGTTTATGGAGAGAAATTAAAATAAAGAGATGGGAAATATAGATGTAAGCCAAAAAAATAGAGTGAGGATGAACTAACAACTAAATAACCAAGTCAAGTTCTAACCAACATTTAACAAAAATAATAACATAGGAACCAATCACAGTTTGCAAAGATGACTTCTAATTAGCATT
Organism: Wollemia nobilis; assembly: GCA_028583015.1. Lineage (NCBI taxonomy): Eukaryota > Viridiplantae > Streptophyta > Pinopsida > Araucariales > Araucariaceae > Wollemia > Wollemia nobilis. Next base: position 5,795,977 of record JAQPPZ010016925.1, on the reverse strand, counting down.
TCAACATTCACTTATTCATCACAAATTAAATTCAAGTGCATAATTCAATCTATCTAACGAAGACATGAATAAAATAGAAATGACAAGCAGAAAGCAATTGCATACACAACTGATCCAGGAACTAGAGTCGAAAGTCTTTCAATTGATGCAAAAATTTAAACTTCAATAATTTTTTAGTAGAATGTTTTTCCTCCTCTTTTACATCAAATTTCTTAGTATTTATAGAGGATTTCACATCCAAAATTAAATGATCATTAAATAAAATGTTGATCAATAAAATATTTATCAGCAGCAATTTGCTCCTCAATAGTAGCGATGAACCAATCTAGTCGTACATTGGAAAGCAACAAGAAATTTCAGCTCATGGTATATCAGGAATCAACAAGAATCATCGGTAGAATTTTCACCTTCATGATGGTGCCTCGAAAATGAGCATCCACCACAATGGACAGTGCCTCAAAAATGAATAAAATCATACTAGCATCAAAAGTGCAACATTTAATTTTGGCAACCCTTCAACAATAGTTCTAGAAATGTTAATTTCTTTGCCCCATGAATTGAATTCACCAATCCTTGATTTTTTCTAAAAATTATCTGCATTGAAAGTGCCTTCGAAAAGGATTTAACCTGGAGGAAATGGCAAAGATGAATTTGCCAAAGCATTGGGGCAAAAAGGAATTTCACAAAAAATATGGGCGAAAATGGAATTGCGTCAGGTTGTGAACTAAAAATGGGATTTCACTAAGAAGCTCGCCTCAAAGGGATTTCGCTGACTTGCACTAATTTTCATTTGAATTTTCTCCCAAACATGCCTCCTCACCATGACTTCACCCAGAATAGGATTTCGTTGCCAAAAATGTAGCTAGCCTAAAAACTGATTTCACTGCAATTGCTTCCCGAAAAGGGATTTTCGCTGGGATCTTCGCTCTTTTTCCTAAGAAGGAATTTCACCAAGAAATAGAGCAAAAGGAATTTTTTTTGTGAACAAGGGCGAAACTTCTTGGAAGATGATTTCTTTGGTGAAACTTCCAGAAGATGTTTTCACTTGTGAAACTGCTAGAGGATACTTTTTTTGGCCAAACTTCTAAAAGATGCTTTCATTGGGGAAAATTCTAGAGGATGCTTTCACTAGAAAAACTTCCAGAGGATACTTTTTCTGGAGAGGCTTGTTTCATACTTAGAAATTTTTTGGCAAAATTTGAATGTGGTAAAAATTCCAACATGACTCATCTTGCATAATCTAACCCCTAACACTACATAAAGTCCATGAATTGATAACCCTAGTGCGTATAGCTCAAAATATTATGGAATTTGAAAAATAAATGGACTCAAAATAATTTTTATGCAAAATGTATGGCCTCCATTTTTTTTTTCTAATGGATCCAAAAGAGTCGGGAAAAACTCCAAACTAGATAAAAAGAACCAACTACCTAGTACCCCTTGGCAATTAAAAAAATGTTGGTGTTGTCCATTTATGTTTTGATAAATTACAACTCATACATCTTGATAACTATGACTCTTGGTCTTTTTTAATTTGATGGAAGCATAAATATAGTGAAAAGGTGCTTAGTAGAAACCCATAGTGTCAATTGACCACCTAATTAGCAGAGGCTAGCACATCAACCAAACATTCGTAACATTTCGCATTGGAACAAAAATCCATAGAACATCCTTCTAAACTCCCAAGACATGATTATTGATAACTAAAATTTATTGGTGGGGTTTGAGGATACAATGTTGCATTCCTAATATGATTTCATAATACAATATAGTAGCAAGATACTTTGGATCTTGAGCACCAACACCTCTATAATTTATGCCATCTTCTTATGCTCATTATGGTGGATGCAAATCAACATAGGTGCATGGTTTAATATCTACACCTCCTCATTATTATGCACCAGTTAAAAGCTACTTTTTCATTGCACCAAGTGTGTAAAACCATATAAACACTTTCAAATTGTTGATTGTCAATGTTGTTCTCAAGAAAAAATAGACAATCCTTGACTCAAAATTGAGACTCCTCCATTTTGTATTCCTCATATACGCTAAGATGGTCAATTGAGAATTCCATGCAGATGGGAATGGTGATATTATTCATAAAAAATCCTATTTACAAAGGTGCTTAAGAGCCTTTATAGCATGTATACATCTATATTTAAAAAATCAAATTTTCCCACCATGTGTAATGTGCTTCTAAGTAAATATTTTTAGTAGGGATCCTTCAAAGATAAATAAATTATAAATGGAAGGAAGTAGAAGAAAAAATCCTTGCATGTAGAAAACACATATGAGGATTATCCCTAAATCTCAAAATAAAAATTAGAGGCATTGATAAGACTTTCTGCATGATGAAGTAGTGCTACCCTATACTTGCTTTAATACAATGTTGGAATTCACAATATTTTCTAGAAATAAATAGAAGCACACCATCCACTCAAATATTATGAAAAAATAAAAATAAGGTTGAAGAAGAGAAATATTTGGAGGGCACTCATAGTCACTATAAATAATCACTATATTCATATATAATATTATACAATACTCAAATAAAAAAATGAGGAGTGGGAGGGGGTATTTATAACAATACCAAAATGCCAATTAGATAAAAAGCCTAACCTAAGTCAATATAAAAAGAAGGATTTAGGTTAATTACAATATATAAAGAGAATTTAACCATAAAAAGGTTAATTTTGACCCATATAAATTTCATAATAAAATATTACAAATAATTAATACATTCCACAATGAAATGTGCTTAGGCCTATCCAATACAATGCACAATGTTGGCCTTGGCCATGAATTAGACTACAATATTAACATAGGTAGCATGTCATCCATTATATATTAGTCAATAATGCAATATCGATTGACTTCATATATTCTTATTAGGAAGGATTAGTAGATGATAGAAGTCTACATCAAGGTATTGTTTCTCTTTTGTTAGTGTGATGATTTCTTGGAATTATAAAAAATAAACAATAGTTGCTTTATTCTCTACAAAGGTAGAGTAAATGGTGTTAGCTTGAGCATTTACACAAGGAGTGTGGCTAAGAAGAGTTCTCTAAGATATTGAATGGGCTCAGGATGGGCCAACAGAGACGTTTTGTGACAATGGAGGAGTAATTGAGTTGTCCAAGAATCATGCGTTTCATGCAACAACAAAACACATTGAGATAAATTATCACTTTGTAAGAGACCTAGTATAGGAAACAAAGGTCATTTTTTAGTATGTTAAATCTAAATATCAAGTAGTGAACATCTATACCAAGGGGCTTTTGAAACATGCCCATACAAAATTTATGGATATAGACATTTTCCCATTTTGTATTAAAGTAGGGGGATAGCAAATGTTGGAGATCATGATGCAAATTTGATCAATTATTAAATAGTTAATAATAAATAATAAATAATGATTATTTATTGTTTTATTATGTTAGAATATTTATTGTATTTGTAATTCGTTTGTATTTTTAGTTAAGAGCACACATAAAAGGTAGGATAACATAGGAATTAAGTTATCTTATTTTATGAATCACTTTTGTTGACTCTAGTTATATTTTTTGAGAGAATTAAAATGAATTGCATGATATAAACTCAATGTATGATGACCATAGTTATTAATGGGTAAGTGTTAGAAATATAATAACATTAAAAAATATTAGTTCCAAAATAGAATAAGGATATAATAATTTTAAAATAGGGGAACCAAAATAAGAAAGTCTTGTTATGCTAGCATGTAGGATGTCTACATATTGGGCATGAAGCACCAGTTGTAATTGGATTCAGTTGGATATAATCAATTCAAAAGAGTTTAATTGAATGCAAGAGTGTTTTTGTGTAATGCTCAAAAGTTTAGAGGTGATGTTTTGAGATGAAATATGCCGTGTAATATTTCTCTTCCATGAATAATGTGGATTTCACAAGTTTTCAAACCTAATAGCTTGTATTATTCTAGGTTTATATTCTTCTATCTTTTTATCTATATCATTTATTTATCTTAAGCCTCACCTTGCTTTTATCTTGAGTTCACACATAATTGGAAGCATTATCAACAAAATATTAATATTGTACATGATTTAGCACAAATCCTTAATCCTACATATGCAACTTATCCTTTTTCCACAGGGGGACTTAATCTAGTTGGAAATAAATCTCTTTTAACATCTAATGGTAATAAATTTATTTATTTATTTATTTTTATTTGGTTAGTGTGAGAAACTCTTATGACCAATGCACAGGGTTGAACAATCTCCTCCCAACCATGACCCCTCGTAAAGCCGAGAGCTATGATTATCAATATGGAATTTAAAAAACACCCACCACACACCCACCCCCTCACACACTCATCCACATCATGGTTTGAACCTTCGACCTCCCAAATAAGAGCCAAATCTCGAACCATTACGTTGTCCCCCTTGGGACAATGGTCATAAATTTATTATCAACCCCATTGAACATTTTATAAAATGGGTTCATGTAACTCCTTTAATATCTACTATAAGACTTGCTATCTCTAGATTCAATTTCCACCATATCATTTATATATTTGGAATTTGTTTTGTTATCATTTTAGATAAAAATGCATGTTTATATAATAAGGACATCAAAGTATCATGTAAGAAATTTAATATGCAATGTATATTATTTTTCCTATATTACCCACAATATAATGAATAGGAAAAATATTATATTAAAAAATTGGTTAAAGTTTTGCAAAAAGTAGTAAAACAAAATAAGACTGATTAGAACATAAAATTATATCTTGATTTGTGGGCTCGTTGAAGAAGTTATAGAACTATCATGTGATCAACCCCTTTTCTCTTGTCTATTATGAAGAAGCTATATTGCATCTACAAGTTTAAATTCTTTGTATTTGTGTGTCTTTACATGATATCATAAGCAAAGAAAATATTTAAAAAGGTATATTACATTAATTAGCATTTCTAGACATGAAAACATTATAAGCTTTTAGTCATTAAAAATTACAAATAATTCATAGCAAAATCTTACGATTACGAAAGTTAAATAAAGAGAATTGCAAATTGGTGACCATATACTAATATTAGACAATACCCATGATAAGAAAGTTAAGTTTTTTATAAATGACATGGTCCTTATATTATTTTGGAAGCTTATAGATCTAGATATTTTAATATTCAAAAACTTAATGGATATTATCTTGATGAACAAGTCAAATCCATATATCTTAAGAGATCTTATGCCTCAACACACCCGTTGGGTCCATCACGAACCTTTACTCCTATAAAGTATTGACATAGTGGAAACCATAGATATCATTGCATCACATACATCATTGCATATGGAATTTTTTAAATTATTATATTCAGTTTCTAATACCAAGTATGAAGAATTCATAATTACATATAAATTGCCAAGCTATACTTACCCTTCATCATACTATTATCAATTTCCATCCAATATTATGCATCCCAAATACTCTATACTTATGGAACTATTCAGAATTGTTGCTAAGTTGTAAGATGAACCAATAATTATTTTCTGTTACTACAAAAAGATATGATCTCTATATCAAAATAAAATCCATTACAAAGGAAATCAAAGAAAAATGACAATAAATAGGTCGAAAACAAAATCCAATATTTTGTCAAAGAAAAAGGTTTGACATTCAAAATTCTTAAAATCATCTTTATATATGTTTTTTTCTTTTTTTAAAAACCATCATGATAAATTTTGTATCATCAAAATGTTATCTTAGAATATGTTTCCTTTTTAAGGGGTTAAATCTTCCCAAAAAAAGTAATGTGCAAAAATGATAATACTATTAGCCCAATGTTTTTTGAAGTGATTGCACTAATCCCATAATGTCTACAAAACTAGTCCCATAAAGGGTGTCATATCCCTTATCATGTATCATATTAGATTTCTCATCATGAATAAATCACAAGAATATTATATAAATCAAAAGAAATAATCCATTTTTCATGAATAGATCTAAAGTATTCATATACATAAACCTTCTATATGGATCATTCATAAACACATATGTTTATCAAAAAAACATAATGCAAGGAGGTGTAACTGACATATTTTTAAACTAATGTACTTTTTAGTTTAGGCATATTTACTCATCCATGATTTAATTTTCTCCTTAATGGGCATTTATCAATGTAATAATATATAAGTTTTAATGAATTTCAAAAATATTTTCTTATTAATTCATTACTCCCTAAGTTTTCATCCATGTTCGTATCTCTTTATAATTTGCCATCTTATGGGTCCAAACTAAAGTCCATTTGAAGGACAAGTATTTTTTGTTCAAGCCTAACTTTTCTTATCATTGAGTTCAACTCTTAATGTGATAAATCAAGTTCAAACTAATGTGCCAAGAATTTATTACAAAAAATAAATAAAAAATAAAATAGAATCCTACATCATAAAAAGAAACAAGAAGGTGCCCTCGAGTGTGTGAAAAAAAAAAGCACACTAAAAATAAAAAATATAAAAGTGAAAGAAAGTAAATGTAAAGAAAAGATAAGATAGGCCCTCCCATAATTAGAACTTGAGGTATTTTTCAACATATCCATTTCATCCATCCCACCATTCCCTTTTTATATTTTCTATCATATATATTGCCTTTGTTTTTTTATATATACACATTTTTCTAATTTTCATAAGTTCCCCATTATATGGAAATCTTTCTTAGCCATATTTTCTATTTTTGCCTTGTTAGTTCTAGTTTTTAATGTAATGCAAGTATATTCTTGATAGGGATTAGGTGTTGATTTAATAAATGTTAGTTTTTGTAAGGATTAAGGTGCACCATTATCATTGAATGCAACCATATCCGTTACATATCTTGTAATGCCTATTTATAGGCTTATGTTGTTAATGGAAAACTAAGTTTGGATTATCTTCTTATTCCTCGTGTCTGTGTAATTGATTCCACATCATTGGTTTCAGAGTAGGTTACGGGTTTCAGACTAATATCCTCTTCTCCTAGGCCAAGATTGGTTCAAACAGAGAATGATAATGCCTTTGTATATTTGTCTATGGAGTAGTTACTTTCATTTCAAACATTTTTGATTGCAGGTCTTTACGTATTATTGTTGACTCTATATGAAGTTTCGTCCCACATTTACTTTGCATTTTTTACCATTTTGAAACTTCCTTTATTCATTATGTCGAGTCTCATAGATATTTCTACCAATATTATCGACATTTTTGCCAAAATTCAACAAAACCACACGAATTTCATCACTAGTATTAAGTAGTTCAAAGTTGACTTTACCGCTACCATCAAAGATTTTGTTTATCTCCTTGAAGAAGATCAATATTATGTACCTTATCCATAATATGAAGAATTTGTAGATATACCTGGACTTAAACCAGGGTCTCTAGGTAATCTACCCAGTGTCTTTCCATTAGACGATGTAGCATTTTTACTCCTGATGTTGATCCGAGCTCTTTTGAAGCTCCTAATGCTGATCAGACCCCCCAACCATTGTAGATCTCGACTCACTTGAAGCCATTGCAATTAAAGAACTAGTTACCATCTCTACTCCTATTATCGTATCTACTATGATCCATGACCTACCAATGCATCCTAAACCTCTCCACTATCTATTTCTCGCTCGATGATTCCTCTCTTGAAAATTGGTTTTTAGTTTTTGACCACCATTACATCCATTTTCAGCGCTTTTGTGTCTTTTAAACCTTGATATGGTCACTTGCAGCTCTTCCACACTCACTGCACTGTGGTTTTACAATGTCTTCAGGATTCCACTCATGCATCTCGCTCATCACTAGTTGATCTGGTCATTGCTCGTCGCCACTCATCTTCAGCTTTACGGTAACTTTTTGCCTCTCAACGTAACTCCATGGCTTTTTTGACCTTAAAATACCACTTTTTCTCACAATGTGTTATAGCTCATGCTCACTATTTATCATACTAATGCTCACCTACCACCACCCCACACCCACAAGCTTACAGCCCAACCTACCACAGGTTCTCTAGCGAGCCCACATTGCTTGCGACCAGATAACTTTAGTGGACTTCACCCATCCTTCATGACTTCTTCTAGTACCATGATCAACTATTTCAAGCGATCACCAGTCGATCTTGTCTGCTTTCAACATCTAAAAATTACATTCCCAATGATAATGTAATATTTATATGCCATCTACACACGTACTGATGATCTTTTCATGTTTACATATGATGCTGCATCATTTTGACTCTCAGATCTATTCCCATATTCTCTTATCAATCCTGATGCACCTTATTGCTATTTCTCTGCAGCTCAAGTGGCTCGTTTTCACCATTTTTTGTGGTTTATTGTGTTTTCTAGCACTCCAACCTTTTTCAGTGAAGAAAATTAATAAAATTTCCTAAGATTCACAGACTTTTGATGACCTCCTCTACACTCCAATGTTGTTTTCCAATGATTGGCCCATTTTCCTCATATTTAAAACTTTTTGATGATTCATTTCGTCCTCGACATCCCTAGCATTTTTTCGATAGGATTTCTAATTATTTCAATGATTTTCGTATGTTTTTGATGCATTTTATGAGGTTTGGGTGAGGTTCCATTTTAAATTACATCATTTGGTTTCCAACATTATTTTGGTAGGTTTATCCTACATGGATTGCATGAAAGTTACGTGTATGTTTTTAAGGTTTTTCATGCTTTTATTGAAATAGCCAACACGGTTGGCTATCCGTGCACTGGATCTTCCTCCATATGCCTTCATGGTGCCTTACCACCACCTTATTTTGACCATCACCATGCATCTCCATCCCAAAACTTGATGATGTCTTTCTTACATTCTGTGTCATAGCTGTCACTGCCATGTCTTGCCTGTATATCTATGCCACGTCTTACCTGTATATCTATGCCTAGTCAGTGCCACATGCCAAATCCCATGGTCTTCCTTGTCTTGTCGACATCCCTGACATTTCATGGTCAACTATTTCTACATTCTTTTCTAATTGTACGCCTCATTAGAATCATTTGTGTTAGTCAAATTCTATGGGTCACTTTGCTATTAGTGCCTGTGTCGTGCTTGTTGAGTCTTTCATCAGTCGAGTCTTGCCACATGTCAGGTTTGGTCATCTAGTTCACATTATATATCGCATCTTGTCTTACCTTGTTCTTGCTCCATCAAGTCACAACTGTGCACTTTATCCACGTTCAATCTTGCGTCAACTAGTCAACACCATTTTCATGCCTTAGTTTCTGTGTGACCCTACCACATCAACCTTCGTTAGCATCAATATATTGCACGAATCCCATGCTTGTCATATCCTATCAACATCATGGTCATCCACGCCATGTGTATTTTTGTGTCACGTCCAGATGTTGATCACTTGCTGGTATCAGGCTTGTCAACATCGACGTCAGTTCGCCACATTCATTGCAACAATATCCCACTATTTTTAAATATTAACATTATTTTTATTCAATACATGTTTTATCATTAATGCGTGCAATTTCATGCGTGTTTCATCATTAATATGAGCGACTCACATTATGCAATGTTTGGTCTTTCATTAATACATGCATCTGTTAATTAAAACTAAAACTTTAATGCTTTCGCATTCAACTTGCCATATTAGCACTTATTTTGAGGCATATCCTTCTGATATTAGTCGATGCTTTCTTCTGTCAATTCAAGGGATGAAATTTTAGTTTTTCGTCAGCATAGCAATGTTTACAGTCATTAGAGAGCGTTTTCCAAGCCTGACTTAGATCTAGTGCTAGTTTTTGGTTTTATGAAAACGTGTATAAATTCATCATTTTGATCTTCTTTTTGTAATAAGAGTGCATTTTTTGTTGTACGTGACACTCTTCAGCTGCCATCTTTCTCTTCCACCTTTGTACTCATTGGGTGCCAATGCTTCTTTAGTGGGGAGGAATGATAGGGATAGGTGTTGATTTAATAAATATTAGTTGTTGTAAGGATTAAGGTGCACTGTTATCATTGAATGCAACCTTATTCATTACATGTCTTGTAATACCTATTTATAGGCTTATGTTGTTAATGGAAAACTAAGTTTGGATTGTCTTCTTATTTATAGTGTCTGTGTAACTGATTCCACATCAATTCTCCAAGGTATATGACATATGCTCTCATGTAGCATTTGTTGTATTTTATGTTTTCCAACATCCATCAACTCAAAGATAAGAGAGGCCCTCCCATAAATAGAACTTGAGGCATTTTCAACATATCTATTTCATCCATACCACCATTCCCTTTTTATATTTTCTATCATATATATTATATATATTACCTTTATTTTTTATATACACATTTTTCTAATTTTCATAAGTTCCCCATTATATGGAAATACTCCTTAGCCATAGTTTCTATTTTTGGCTTGTTAGTTCTAGTTTTTAATGTAATGCAAGTATATTCTCCAAGGTATATGACATATGCTCTCATGTAGCATTTGTTGGATTTTATGTTTTCCAACTTCCATCCACTCAAATTATTTATGCAATGTTCACAAGGCTTTTTATTCTAGATCTTCATTGGAGGGTGTTGCCCCTTAATATATATATGATTATTTTATTAATATTTTTCTTACTTTGATGTTGTTTTAGATTATTTTAGTCCTAATTTGGCTTCTCCTATTGCATTTCCTTCAATCCTCCTACTCCTCTAGCTCACCCTATGCCCAAATGGGAAAGGAGTAGCTTTTAAGATGATGAATCTTCCCTTTAGCAAGAATAGTAATAACATACCCACTCCATGCCTTGATTGGAAAGGTGGATGTTGATGTAGGTATGATAACCTATAATAGTACTAAGAGATACAAATATGAATTAATAGAGTAGATAGAGTATGATTCTCTTATGAAGAATCAAATGGGGAGTTGTTTTCCTTGCATGAGGGGACAAAGATTATTGGATGGATATGTATTTATGATACCAATCATGGCATTAATGATCAATTTGTGAAGCATAAGAACATATAGTTCTACAATGCTTTTCTTACAAGGAATTGACTACAATGATAATTTTATATGTAGCTAGCATAGACTTAATCCTTATGATTATCTTTATAGTTTCTCCATAGTGTTGGGAGGTTTATTAGGTGGATGCTTGAGTGATTATTTTATGGGGACCTTAAAGAGGATATCTACATGTAGTATTCAAAATGAGGTCATTATGAAATTGATTTGACACTTTGAATAGTCCTTGTATGGGCCTAAGAAAACAAGTTGTGCTTGGTATGAGAATTTTGGAATTCATAATATTTTTTAGAAACAAATAGATGAAATCCATTCACTCAAATATTATACAAAAATTATATAAGGATGAATGAAAGGAAACAAAGACACAAATATTTGGAGGCACTTGTGGACACCATAAAAAATCACTAACACTCCATAGATTGAATTCATAATGCTTTAATAATTTAAATTAGGAGTGGTGCAGGTATTTATACCAACACCAAAACCCCAACTACATAATAAATTTTAATCTAAGACAACATAACAAGAGTGCTTAATGTTAATTACATTTTATTTAGACGTTTAACCATAACAAAGTTAACCATGGCACTAGAGCTTATAAAATAAAATTTTATAATAAATTCAATACATTTTATAATAAAGGCCCTTAGACCTAATCAATATTACATCATACAATATCAACCTTGGTCATGAGTCAGATTAAAATTTCAACAACCTTCATAATCTAAACTGAGGGGCCAAGGAGAGAAGACTTCAGTAAAAATAATATATTTCCACCCATAATGGATGCTCTAGTGGGCCCCTATAGTTGAGGCAAGTTTTAGAATATCTCTCATCATCTAGAAGATGTCCATCAATCTTTAGCAACTCCACATCAATTCTTTGAAGTTTTGGCAACAATTCTTTATCATGTGTCCTTCCCTCTTATAGTATTCATAAGTGGTTTTAAAATTCTTTTAAGACTTAGCTTGGCCTATGATACCTTGGGTATTAGTCTCCTTAGATTTAAATTCCTTTGCATAAGCCTATATTGATAGAGTCCCATCATAATTTTTGATTATTACCTAAAAATGAACTATAAGGAAAATTTTGAGTTAGAGTCTTAGTATTTTGAGATTCCAAGAACATATGAATCATTAGGTTTAGTATCTAAAAATAAGAGGATAGATTATCAAGTACAATCTTCAAGCATTCTATACCATCTTTCCTTTTACCTCTAGACGATGCAATATTTACCCTCGATGCCTTGAATATCACAATAACATCATCAAACTCAACCAATTTAAGAGAGGAGAAATCTAATTCCAGGCAAATTACTTCAAAAGATTTAACTTTACCAATTGATGTAATTTTGACCATACCTTGATAGGGTAACTCTCCTCTTTGATATAGAAAAGCAACTCTAGTTCAATTATCAAGGAAAATAAGCAAAGAGCTTCTTCTTCTCTTTCATGGAAGGTTTCTTCATCAAGAAAGTGTACTTTATATTCTTGAAAGATGCACCATATATTATTACCTTTTAACAACCCAATCATATGGATTGACCAAATATTGTAATTTTATCTATTAAGACAAGTAACTAGGATTTTTTCTATCTAATACAATTCAATTTCTAACATCATAACAACTTTTAAAATAATACCAAAAATGTGTAGGGATCATAAAATCTTGTGATTTTAAAAATATATAGGCTCAAAATGCTTTTGTATTCAATTATCATGGCCTATAGAAGTTTTGCACTAATGGATTCCAAAAAATAAAAATGAAAACATCTACCCTTATAAATGTGATATCCAATCACTTTATTTCATTATTATGCTACAATATTTTTATGCTTCCCACTTAGATATTTTGACTTTATTGCTTCTTTTCTTACATGAATATGAGAGATGGATCACATTTTAATGGTTGAGATAATTTAAAAATGAAAAACATGGTTTGAAGTATGTTAAGACGGTCCATGTAAGCTTCGATCCATTAGTAAATCTAAAGGACACCCACAAGAATCAAATCTTGGTCTCTCCTATACCAAACATGATGCACTAGTCATCATGCCACAACAATGAATGGGAAGGAACAACCACCACTTCATTTTTTCCCTTCCTCCCTATTCTTATAATATCATAAAATGGCCAACAAAGGGTTCAAACTAGGGATATTGCTCCCATATAACCAATCCATCAATTAGTGTTCTATTGCAACTTGATGCAACATAGCTAAGATACCTCCATAGAAGAGAAATTAGTTGGCCTCTTATGATAGTCAAACAAAAGGAAGGTTCAAGTATTGCATGGATTCTTTAGATTCAAGGAAACTGGACTTGTAGGGAGGATGATTTTTATGAGATGGTGGATTGAACCTACAACATTTTACCTCCTACACCTTAGAGCACCTTTTTTATTCATAATAACATCCATACAACATGGATGGAAGAACACCCCTTTACTATGGAGAAGGTTTTCATGCACTAAGCCAAAGTAGGGTGTGCACCCCAATGTGTGTCTGCTTTCAAATTTGAATTTTCTTGTTATTTATGTAAATGTAAATCTAAAAATCTAAAGTGACTATTGAGAATTGTAAAATTATTTTTTTCAATACTTTTAAAAAATGGATATGGAATATAAAACATCTTCCTCTTATATGAAATATTCTTATGATGCATAGAAGGATGAAATTTCTAAGGGTTTGGAAGAAAAACCAAAGACACTAAATTGCATTCACTTTTAAAGTCTTCTTCATCTCACTCACATTTTATAAAACATATTCCTTACTATTAGTCTTTATTCTAATTTTAATCAATCATCTCATGAAAGTCACTAAGAGGATGCCAAAAATATTCTTTTCTATGTTACATATTATGAATAATCATGTTAAAAATATATAATAGCTACATGACTTTGGATAAAATAAAAATCATGTAATGTTATATAAAATGTATATTTAACATGAGTGTGCAAGCGTAAGTTGAATGTGAGTACAACATAAGTGAGTGTGAGTGTGAGTCGAGAGTGAGTGCAGCTCAAATTTATTTTGAGTGTGAGCTGAGAGTGAGTGTAGCTAGAAGTGAGTGTGAGCATGAGCTAAGAGTGAGAGCGAGTGCAACCGAGAGTGAGTGCAAGCGTAGTCATGGGAGTGAGTGTAGCAAGAAGTGAGTGTGAGTGTGAGTGTGAGTGCAGCCAAGAGTGAGTGTAACTGAAAGTGAGTGCAAGTGCAAGATCAGAGTGAGTGCAACCAAAAGTGCACAATCTGAGAGTGAGGATGAAGTGTAAGCAGGGAAGCAAAAGTAGAAAGTAAAATGTGATCAAGGAAGAAGTACCACTTATTTTTTTGAAGAATTTAAAAGATTTATTTGAAGAATATCTAGGTAACATGGAAAGAAAATCATTTATGAAAGTCCTTACTGAAAGTATGAATGGTCAAGTTGGAAGTATGGATGCCCTAGCTAGCATTAAGAGGAAGAGTGAATATTTGGAAAACCTAGTCCAGATAGCATAATTCTAAACTAGAAGTTATTATCAAGGATAAGAGCATTGAGCATGATATAATGGTTCTTAAAACCATAGGGTTAATATGTAAATTTCATTGATATTGGTCAGGTTTTTCTAAGATTCATAATTAGATCAAGTGGAAGTGGGGTTTGAATTCAAATTACTTCATGACATTTCTTCCAAAAGAATTTTTTCTCATTATTTTCAACAATTTAGAAATAAAGGATAAAATAATAGATGGAGGCCCATAGTTTAGGGGTAAATATGCATTATATTTAAGACCTTGGAGTTAGAATTTTTGTGTGGAAATAGAAACTATTAAAAGGCTTTAGGTATGGATTAGGCTTTTTGGAATTCCTTATCAACTCATCAAGAAGGAGGTTTTGAAGAATATTGGTAATACTCTAGGTGAATTCATCTAGGAGGGACCAACTACTAAGGAGATAAGGCATGTTGTATACACTCAAATATGTATTTTTGTGGATATTTCTAAACAATTACCACAATCAATTAGGATTAAATCTGAATGAAGAGAATGAGATCAACAAGTGGACTATGAAAACATTGCATTTTGATGTTACAAATGTCATGAAACTGGGCACATGGCAAAATACTGCAAAGTGAAAATGGAGGAAGAGATGGAATTTTTTGGGCATGAGGGTAGTTTCAATTTGAAACAAGGGGACTATATCACAAGAGAAGCTAGGTCAAATCAAGGATTTTACACTCCTAAGAAAGTGGCTATAAAAATTCCTCTACATCATCAGATGTCAAAGGCGATTAAAGTTCACTCAAATCAACCATTATATGAAAACAATGCAATGGGGGATGTGGAAGTACAATTTGCAAATCCAAATATAGAAGGAGCTAAAGGTATGAAGGTAGAGGGGAAGGCAAATTTTAAAATAAAGGAAGATGGGGAGAATAATTTAAAGCAAGTGAGATGAAGGAAGTAAATATTAATCCTGGTAAATCACCTTTATTATCCTCAAGCAGCTTAAAATATTCTCCTCACAATAAAAATGAAAGTAGTATGAAGTGTATTCCTTGCACTTTAGGATATCAACAGTCGTATAGTAAAGAACACCTTATGGACAATATCCAAGGAAATTTATGGTTTTCAAGACAACATAATAAAGTCATGACTTTGGAGGATTATCTATGCAATTTAGAGTTTTTCGTGCAACATAAAGAAGAAAATACTAATAAGGCTAAGTATATTCCTTGCACTTTCAACTCTTTAGGGCAACATAAATCTTTAGAAGATAAGTCTCATTTTGAACAATATAAAAAAATAGAAGAGATTGATGAAGATGTGAGTGTTGGTGGGAATGGAAGAAGGAGAGAAAGGTCATCAAAGCAGGAATAAAGAGAAAACAAAACTCAAAAGGATATTGTTTTAGAAATCTAAATAAAAATATCACAAGTGTTAGCAAGAAGTGGGGCTAAGCCCACTAATAAAAATGAAAAGTGTTGACGATGAAAATGATATCACGAAATATTAGGGTATGAATAAAACCCCTAAAAAAAGAGTTATTAAAGAATTAATAGATTGTTATAGCCTTGAGTTTATTTTAATACAAGAAAAAAATTAAGCAATAAGGAATGTAAGGATGCTTTTAAGAAGATTTGGAAAGGAGATGATTGTTTAGCAATTTCTTCTATAGAAGCTTCAGGTGGTATTGCAATAATATGAGATAAATGCAAATGGGATGGACAACTACTAGAAGCAAAAAGTAATTGGATTGTTGGATTATTTTGCAAGAGAAAGGAAAACATCAAAGTTGGGGTTATAAATGTATATGCTCCAACTATAGTTACTCCTTCTGAAAGATGTTGGAAGGACCTTAGCATATTATCATCAAATACAATAATGATTCATTGTGTTCTATGGATTCTTGGGAGTGATTTTAATACTATTCTATCTCCTTTGGAAAAGAAGGATGGCATTTTCCTGGGGATGATTTTAATATTGTTCATCTATTACTAGAGGCAATCTTGTGGCAGTGTGAGCATAATTATAATGAAGGAAATTGAGTAGCAGATAAATTAGCAAATTACGGTGTTGATCTTCATCTCAATAAAATTTAAATTTTAGAAAGCAACCGACCAAGTGAGATTTTGTCTTAATCAAAATGATGTCAAGGAGTTGATTCTAGAAACATAGCACTTCGAGGAAGTTGAAGAATATATTTAAGAGAAAAAAAAATAAAAAAAACTGTGATAAAAAGGTAAGTTGTAGCAAATATAATATTTTTGTGTTTTGATGGGAGTGGCCCCAATAGAAGCTACTTATTTTGATCGGAGTGACCCCCAATAGAAGCTACATATAACCTGTTATATGGAAGTGGTCTGCAATAGAAGCTACATATAACATAAAAAAAAAAATACACATCTAACATAAACAAAATTAAAATAATTAACAAAATATAAACTTTTAAAATTACATCATTCAAAAATGATTATCAATCAATTTCTTTTTAAAATAAACAATTAAAATAAATAAATGTTTGATTAATTTAAAAAAAAAAAACTTCCATATCAAATCAATATAACTATATAATGTATAATCATTCTACATTTCGTTGAGTTGATATGCTTAATACCCGTAAATATTTAACTTAATTAATATCTCTAGCTTTAAAACAATAAACATCTTAAAGGCAGTAATGGCCAGCCTGTAAATGCCAAAAGATCATGTTATAATTACAATTACAATTTAGTATTACATAGATTGCATACGTAGAGAACACAAATCCCATGATATGGTCAAAGAAAAGTTGTTTACAATCATTATTTTTATTTTATTAAGCAGGGTTCAAATCGTAGGGATTGCTTTCAATAAACTTATCAATCTGGTTTTCATTGACCCGGACCACCCATAACTTGGGATTCCTACCGTCGTCTTCGATAGGAACATACTACTATCTTTGCAAAAAAATTGACTACTAAAAAAACTTTGAACCTAAAACTCTTCTTAGTAAATACTCAACCACAACTTTCTAAATTCCAATAAATTAATATTTTAACTCTAAAGCTTCTGAATCTTCAAGAGGAATGAATGTGTGAAAAGAGGAACAAATTCCCAAAGATTCCATTTCGGAAGACATGTAATTATCAAGCAAGGTTCTCGTAATTATTCCATAAACAACCATCTAACATCAATCCAACCAAACTTGTCGATCTCACGAAAATATTTTTATGGACATCTTTATCAATATAGTTTTGTCTCGTGTGTCCTCGAATACCGGCTTAACGATGGAAAAGGCGGTAACTTACAAAACGTGGACGAAATTCTAGTAGAAACGGAATTAAATTCTACGTTTGATATCAACCACAGAATCCATCGTCCAGTTAAAAATGAAAGTATTTTAGGCAAATTTTATCGTCATTACATTAAATTAAAATAAAATAAATGTTTATTTTAAAATTGTCCATCCAACTTTCCTAATGATTGAATAGTTTTGGATTTGAAAGTTGAGTGTGTGAATAACTATGCAATGCATATGAGTGAAGATAACGAAACAAATCATATGTACAAGATTGATGGTCTTTCATCTTCCTTTGCTAAGAAGGTATTTGTTGATATGGCAACAAAGGTGGATTATACTAATATTTCTTGGTATTAATTATTACAACATACAAATCGTAGATCTTTAAAGCATATAGGTCGTTTTCACATGGTTTAGGATCTTCTACCACTTTTTAATCTAAGAGGTTTGTTTTTAAAGATATTTTTTTCCATATCTTACGCATGTACTTTATTTTTCAGGTCTCTTCACGTTTAATTTGTATAGTGTGTTGATCACTTTCATTCTTTTTTTAAATATTATGAATTTAGACTTTATTTTGCATAAAGTAAATAAAGTGGTATTTAGATATTTCGAAAAGATTATAAAGTTAAATAAGATATGATCCAACATTAAAAGCAGTCGTTTTAATATCTTTCGATGAATTTTGAGAGGGTAACCTTACTCTTTATAATTTATAAATAGGAGTAGTATTAGTTTTATAAATAATAAATAATTTTGTATTTGTAATCTTTTGTAAATTTTTCTTTTACTTTTTTTGTAGAGCAGTTAGTTCTTGAGTGGTTTGTGGGCAAATTGATCCCTTGCTTCTGATAAAATATTTATAAAAAAGTACTTATATATATATATATATATATATATATATATATATATATATATATATATATATATAAATCCTATCTAAATTTTTAGACTAGTCATTTGTGGTTTTCTACTGACCCATTTATGTATGTGTGTATGTGTTTGCAGTTTTTACCTGGAGTTTAGCTTGCATGTGTGTGTGGGAGGCCTACATCAATATTTAGACTAGCCATTTATGGTTCTCCATTGAATTGTTTCTTTATATTCATATATATCAATAAATCTCATCTATGATTAACTTTGTTGAGGAGAGGAAGTATTCACTACTAGCACATAGCATTCATGCTTGTTATATAGGGGGATCTTAACGAATATTTTGGCACATTACCATCCTTTTATTTTTGTTGAGTTGATTCTCTCCATGAGTTAAAATGTGCCTAAAGATCACATCCTAATAAGGAGCCAACCTTGTAAAAAACTACTAAGACCCTTGATTAAGCCAAACCTCATGCTCTCAATTGTGACCCTACTGTGGCACTCCATGTGAGGTATGATTACTCTGATTGTACAATCAAATATGACAATAATTTAATGGCATACCCTATGGGATCCTAGTGACATATCATTGGTCCCATAATATTGACAATAAGTTAGACTTAGACTTGGTGAGGGTCTATGCCTACCCTACTTTTTGAAGCATCTTTTTATTCACTTGGTGACTCTGCCCTAGAATGAGCATTAGAAGAAGATGCTATGATGAAGATATTAGATTGATGTTAAGTTGAAGGACTCAATATACCTACTTTTTAGAAGCTCAAGTTGTATTCAGTTGGTGAATCCACTCTAATCCAAAGGACCCATAGATCTAATATGGTCACCCTACCTCCAAAACTATCACCTAGTTGGGGAGATAAGAGTTAGTTATGACCTCCAAACTACCATAAATTTAGGGAAAGTTCTAGAATATCTATTGGAAATATTACCAGAATACATCGATGAAAATCCGACATCCCCATTAGGCCACTTACAAGAAATTATCTTCATATATCATGTACACAATGTCATATAATATGATGTGGCTCTAAGACTGTTGGTGACTTCACTAAAATGCAAGGCTCACCAATAATACGACTCTCTATCTCCACATTCAGTCACTAAAAATATCAACTAGTTGTCTTTATCATGGATGAATTCAAATGAAATGTAGATAGATTAAAACCTAAGCCAAGCACCCCCTTCATGGATGCACCAGAATGGAAGATTCATAACATCTATTTGAAGGCAAAAATGGAGGTCTATGAGACTCCCATATAGTAATAGCATATCTAAAAGGACCATATCTACATACATTAAGAAGGGTATGGGTCTGCAGCTCAACTAAGAGTTGATAAGACCCATGATTAGGAGGAAAATTTTGGATCACACCTCCTCTACCCCTCTAATGACTAGATAAGACAATGGGTAGCTAACATCTTGGACAACGATCCTTATCAAGAGGTCAACCCAACACATGCAAAGAGCCTCTTCATCTACAAGGATGAAAATACATCAAGAGGATCAATTGATGAATAATGACCATACTCTAGTGGTGCTAGTGATAATAAAGGAACCGTTACTAGTCCTACACATTTTTGCTAAAAATGATGCTCAATATCTTGGTTCCAATATGGATAAAATTATTCTACTCAAAAAACTAGAAAAGGAGGAGGAAGAAAGGACTTGAGTATCTAGAGGGAGGCTTTTTTTATTCCATACACAATGGATAAAATCCACCAAGTTAAAATCCTTGTACATATTTATTATATGTAATATATGGTAGTAGTCTCATCTTCAAGGAATTGTGAAAGATCTAACATTTGTAGAGATGTGAAGATGCAAACTAATTTTTAAAATTCCCACCTTTGCATCCAATCCAAAAAGTGGGTTATCCACCTAGCTCCATGACCAATAGACTAAGGCACCTACTTCTCTGGGTTCCTTGTCTTTAGCAAGCTAAACATCCCTTATGAATCACCATAATTATAGTGATGTTTCATTACACTCATAATATATCATTCTTAGGTGAAAAACTATGAAGGTCAAAGCAATGGATGAACATAAAAGAAACCTCCAATAAAAAAATTTGAGGATCAAGAGGCCAACAAGGATAAGGTCTACATATTGAACCTTTATAAAGTATGCTAAAAAATTAATGAAAAACTCTAACGGGGAGGTCCCATGGTCAAATATCACAAGTTTATGAAATTCCCAAAATTGGATGGTGAGGAGCATTCTGAAGAGAAGCTACCATGTCCCAAAAATATAATAATTATTGAGGTGTGTGATATTTGGGAAGTACTATCCTTTATTACCAAAGGAATGTTGCATATTTATTGAAAAGGATAATAGCAGCTAGGAAGCCATGATAAAGCTACTCCTAAATTTGGAACATTTATATTCTGCACCTAGATTATGGAGATTTTTA
The DNA here is from genome assembly GCA_028583015.1 of Wollemia nobilis. NCBI lineage: Eukaryota > Viridiplantae > Streptophyta > Pinopsida > Araucariales > Araucariaceae > Wollemia > Wollemia nobilis. Next base: position 5,774,950 of record JAQPPZ010016925.1, on the reverse strand, counting down.
AATAATGGTGGTAATTACTCATCTAAGAAATTAGAACCATTTGGCATTTATGATACCAAATCAAGATACCTTGGAATAACTAACAACTTAAACATTACATGATCCATCATCAGAAGCAATAGTCATCTTGAAATCTCTCCATACGTTTTGGGAGGGAAATCCTCCTCTTTGTAATGTATAAATAGGAGTAGTATTAGCTTTGTAAAGGATTGACAAGTTTGCATTTATAATATTTTGTAAGCTTTCCTTTCATTTCTTTATATAGAGCAATCAATTCCTAAGCAATTTTTGGGTAAATTGAACCCCCGCTTTTGGCGCAATCCTTATAAATAATTATGTGCATATATCTATATCTATATATATTGTATATGTATATGCAAATAAATAAATAAATAAATATATATATATATATATATATATATATATGCATATGTATACACACACACGCACACATATATATACATGTAGACACCCAAAATATGTCAATTTTGCAACCCTCTAAACCCATATTGCAACCAATCCACCAAAAGCCCAAAATTCCCTAAAACCTCCCAAAAATCTCATTTTCCCTCTAAATTCCTATATTTTGTCCTAGTTCCTCTATTTTCTCTCTAATTCCTTTGAATCCTTTCAAGTCTTCTAATTCCCTCTCTAAATTCTTCTATTCTTTCTTCAATTCCTCAAATTCTTCCAAATCTACTAATTCCCTCTTAAATTCTATTAATTCTTCCAATTCTTCTAATTTCCCTCTAAGTCCTAATTTCTCCCTAATTCATCTAATTTCCCCTAATTTTTCCTAGATACTTCCAATTTCCTCTAATCCCCCTTTAATTCATCTAATCTCTCTTAATTCCCCTAATTCCTCTAATATCCCAATAAATACCCCAAATTAGCCTCAAAATTCTCAAAACCTCAATTAGCTACTAATCTCTAATCAACTCCTCTAATAACATCCCTAATCACTCCTTAACCTCAAGTCAAAATCCATAATAAATACCCACATTAAGTCCTTAAGTCCCTTTCACATTCTCCCTTGCATTTTTATGAATAAAAAATCCCTCAAGTCACCAAGTGAAAATCCACAATAAATACCCACCTTAAATCCTTAAGTCTCTTTCACATCCTCCCTTGAAATTTTTATGAATTAAAAATCCCTCAAGCCACCAAGTCAAAATCCACATTAAATTCCTAAATCCCTCCAAAACCACCTTGCAATATTTTATGAATTTAGGAAAAAAGGGATTATACATAGAGGAGGGTTTCTGGAACTTCAAAAAATCTAGGGCATCAGCTGGATTGCATAAGTGCTTTCGGGGTACGGTGGATCTGAAGGCTAGATTGGTGCCCCAGGAGGGTCCAATGGGGACTTCTCCGGCTCCTTTTCCAGGGAGTAGCAGCTCATACGCAGATTTGTTTAAAGAAAAATCTCCTCCAAAGAACGACGAAGCTCAAAAAATGGCATATAAAATGCTCTTCACGGCTGCTGGGAATAGGTCGAAAACACATCGTGTGAATGGATGTTTGCCGCAAGTCGAAACCAGGCCAAAAATTGTCATCGAGCCAAGTATGGTTGAAGAATCACTCATTTACAAAGCTAATCACGATTTAATCTGCAAGTTCATGGGTATACGTCCTTCCCCGAATTTTTTGCACTCTTGGATCCGCCAAAACTGGGAGCCTCACGGTGAGTATTCATTGTGGTTTATTAGCAATGGATATTTTATTGTTAGCTTTTCGTCTTTGGCCGATAGAAATAGGGCTTTCGAGTCATAGAAGAAAAATCATGGCCCGACAGGGCTATTTGTTCAACCATGGAGAGTGGGATTCGATCCCCGAGTTGAACCTACTCGCTGTCCCAAGTATGGATCCGACTATATGCTCTTCCAATGGAATTCTGGAGTGAGCAGGTGTTGGCAAGGATTGGCAATTCTATTGGAAGACATCTGGGTGTTGCCAGAGACACAATTGAAGGGAGCATGGCGGTGTATGCAAGAATATGTGTGGAGATGGATCTCAGCCAGCCTTTGCCGACAGAGATGGAAATTGAATTGGCAGGACTCTCCTGGATTCAACAACTGGACTATGAGGCCCTACCCTTTAGATGTAGGGTTTGTCACAAACATGGACATTTGGCCCGTTTTTGCCCTAATAATATGAATGCTAAAATGGAGGCCCCTTTAGGAATGCCAAACCTGCCTAAAGAGGATAAGGCAACACTTAATAAAGATTCTAATAGCACCGTTCAGGGCCAGGAAGCTCAGAGAGAGGGTTTTGAACAGCCTAGAAGAAAAATACGGACAAAGAAAAAAGAGGGAAAGGAGCAATCCCATCTCAGACCCGCCAATAGGTATGAGATATTTAAGTCACTGGTTGACGAAGAGGAACAATTTATGGAGGGCATGGAGGGTAATAAGGAAAATTCTAATATTCCCGTGCAACTTCCCCTCTCATCTCCTCCCGTCATACAACAGGTAGTTGAACTCTGTGAGGTATCACAACCAGTGTGTTCAGGGGCTTTAGTAGTGCATAACCAGGAGCAGACAATATCTCAGGATGTCAGCATGGGAATAGCAGAGAAGAATAGGGAAAGGCCAACTTTGGGGATAACCCAGGTAGAAAAAAGATCAAAAAACAGCAATTCTCAGGGAGTAGGTAGAAGATCCAATAAGGAGTTGCTAGCAATCCAAGGAGACAAACTGATCACGGGAGGATCGGTGAGGCCAATAGACTCTTATTGCTCCTAGGGTAACCAATGATTATACAATCATGGAATGTGAGGGGTTTAAATAGCAAAACCCATCAATCTGTTGTTCGAAGACTTTTAGAGAATCGTAATACTAATTTTTTGCTTTTACAGGAGACTAAGATGTCATTAGATCTTATGTCCAAAATAATCAACATAATTTGGAGGGGTGCTGGTCATATGGATGTGGCTGCCCAAGGTGCCTCAGGGGGGATTGTTACTCTGTGGAACTCTCTTGAATGGTCTGCAATAGAACATCTTGCCTGGAGGGGTGTTCTCACTTCTCTTTTTAGGAATAATGTCACTGCGGAACACGTTCTAATCACAAACTTTTATGGGTCTCAAAACCTAGATGGTCAGAGGCGGCAGTGGAAGGCTGTGCATAACATGCGAACCTCAAGGGAAGATCTAGACTGGATTATAGCGGGGGACTTTAACGCTAAATTATCTTCTAGAGATCAGGAAGGGGGAACACCATTTTTGGACCCAGGGGACCGTTTCATGATTGCCCAAGTCCAGGCTTTGCACTTAGTGGACATTAAATGTCCTGGCATTAACTACACTTGGACTAATAAAAGGCGGGAGCCACATAGCAGGAAGGTTAAGCTAGATCATTTTCTGGTTTCAGAGGAGGCGTTTGTAAAATGGAATATAAATTTTTAGATTTTAGAAGGCCCAGTTTCATATCACTGTCCCATTCTGTTGGAAGGCGGGACTAGGATGGGGCAAGCATCACAAACCTTTCATATTTGAGAATTTTTGGCTTCATAAAGAAGAACTTCGGGAGAAAATTCCATAGTGGTGGGAAGAAGGCCGCCCAACTTATGGGAGAGCAATGTTCATAATCCACAAACAACTACAATATGTCAAAACTCGCTTGAAGTATTGGAGGCATGCTAATAAAATAGACTTCCAGTGCCCAAAGAGCTCCATTGGTGGCCGATGGGATGAGGTCCAAAAATAGTTCAGAGAAGGAGTAATTACAGACTAGCTCAAAGCTGAGGATGATGCCCTGCGTACAGCGGTTGAGGACATTGACAACCAGGAGGAGACCTATTGGAAGCAGAGAGCAAGAACCACCTGGTTATTAGAAGGGGACAAAAATACAAAATTCTTTCATCGGACTGCTTGTGCTCGAAGACAGATGAACAAGATGGAGGCCCTTCAAGATGAGAACGGTCATTCCTTTGATACACTTCCAGGTATGCATTCCCATGCTATGGATTATTTTTCTAAGCTTTTTAAGGAAAGTGTGGTACAAGATGTAGAGGCCCAAAATGAAGTTATTTCTGTCATACCTGCTGTTATTTCTGAGGATGAAAATCAGGCCCTCCTCAAACCCATTGATAGAGATGAATTGAAAACTGTGGTCTTTGGAATGAGCACTGGTAAAACTCCAGGTCCATACGGCTTCCCAATTGAGTTTTTTCAGGCTTTCTGGGACTACTTAGAGGAAGATGTAATGGCTGTTGTAGAAGAGTCCAGAGAAAATAAGAGAATGCTTAAAGCTATAAACCACACTTTCATTACCTTAATTCCAAAAGGGGAGGAGGGGGTTCATATTTCAGATTATAGGCCTATTGCCTTATGTAATGTGTTGTACAAAATAATCACAAAGGTAATGGCTGAGCGCCTAAAACCTCTTCTTCACAACATTGTCTCCTCTGAGCAAGGGGGTTTTGTTGAGGGACGATAGATTCTGGATGGGGTGGTTGTGGCCCAGGAAGCAATCCATTCAATGCACACTTCTGGTAATAAAGGGATGTTCATAAAACTGGACATGTCAAAGGCTTATGACAGGGTTGAATGGAGTTTCCTGGCTAAAATGATGGCAGCCTTTGGTTTCTCTCAGACTGGATAGAGTGGGTCATGAGTCGTGTCTCTACCCTGACTTACTCTGTGCTAATCAAGGGCCTTCCTTCACAACCATTTGGAGCTACTCGGGGACTGCGCTGTGGGGATCCATGTTCTCCTTATCTTTTTCTCATTTTGGCTAAAGGTCTTGGCAGACTTTTCTTGAGGAGAAGACAACAAGGTAGATTATTGGGTATCATGGTGGGTGACGAAGTTTTAACGCACCCGCAGTTTGTGGATGACACTGGTTTGGTGGGAGTGGCCAGCTTCAGGGAAGCAAGAATGATTAGGGATACTCTTAATGTCTATCTCAGGGCTACTCAATAGGTCATTAATGACAAGAAATCCAAAGTGGTTTTTTTTAATCTGGAGCAAAGGCTTCATAATAGAATTTTAGAAATCCTGGGATTCACAAGGACTTCTCTCCTAGTGGTTTACTTGGGGGTCCCCTTGCACTTTAAGAAGCTAAAATTAGACACATGGAGGAATCTGTTGGAGTGTATCAAGGATATAATTAATCACTGGTCTCACAAGTGGTTAAGTTATGGTGGCAGATTAACGTTCTTACAGTCAGTCATTCAAGCCATGCCAATTTACAAATTCTCTATCCTGGCTGCCCCGATTACAATATGGAAAGAGTTGGACAGGATGGCTAGAAAGTTTTTATGGGAAGGAGCAAAGGGAGAGAGAAAGTGGGCCTTAGTGGGCTGGGACAAAGTTACCCACCCCAAGGTTAAAGGAGGTCCTGGGTTTGAGAAAATCTAAGCTGAATAATAAAGCTTTGGCTAGAAAGCTGTACTAGAGATGGATCTCCCAACCCACCTCCCTTTTCAGTAGAATCCTAACTAGCAAATACCTGGGATAGGCCAACCCAAATGATGTAGCTCGTATCCCCTTGGATGGTACTGGGTCCCTAGTTTGGCAGGCTCTCAAGTTAGGGTCTCAAGTTGTTAAAGACCGCTTATTTTGGAAAGTGGGAAGAGGGGAGAAGGCTCATTTTTGGATAGATTCTTGGGATCAGTTCCCACCCATCATTGCTGAATTTCTAGAATTACAGCCAATAAAAGTAGCCATTGAAGCCAAGGGATGGATCCGTATTGAAAGTTATTTCACAACTACTCAGCTGGGGGAGTGTAAGTTTAAGCAGTTCAAGAAGTTGGATGAGTGGCCCATTTCAATCCCTCCGGATTTGATTCCCATCATGACTAAAATTCTGATAGAAATATTTCTTATAGGGGGAGACGTGGAGGATGAATTAGCTTGGGGCTTTGGGAGTCTTGGCATCTATACAATAAAGGACGGATATGACAGCATTCTCCCAGAGCCCCCCTCATACTTTTTAGGTTGAGGACTGGAGGAAAATCTGGCACTCTAAAGGTTGGCCGAAAGTTAACTTTTTTGCCTGGCAGTGCATGCACAATGGAATCCTCACTTTTGATAATCTCATATCAAAAGGTATCATCGGCCCTTCTCAATGTGTACTATGCTACAAGAGCGAGGAAACTGCTGACCATTTGTTGTTTGGTTGCCCTTTCACCCGATATATTTGGCTGCGTTGGTTTGCATACTTTAAAATTCAAGTAAGTGGTGACTTGAACCGGATGAATATCTGGGCAAAATGGTAGAAAGGTAGATTCAAATCTAAAGCTCTTCGTATTGGCTGGGAGCTCGGTTTAAGCTTTATCTGGTGGCAAGTATGGCTGGAAAGAAATGCCAAAATTTTTAGAGAAACTTTTACCGCTCTAGACGGGGTTTGCGTGACCATTTGGAGCAAGGTTACCGAAACTGTGGCTGTTCATGCTGAGGAGGAAGCTCAAATTGACATTGGAGCTATGGAAGAACGCGTTGAACTACAAGAGGGATAGGACATAAATTGTTGGAAACCTCCCCCTAAAGGTTGGATTAAAATCAATACTGATGGAGCTGCAAAAGGCAATCCGGGTAGAGCCAAAATTGGAGTGGTGTGCCGAAACCATGCTGGGACTGTGCTCTATTGGGAATTGCAAGGCCTGGGAAGAACCACTAACAATGAAGCCGAAGCCATTGCCATCAAGTCTGCTTCTGTTTGGGCAATGAAACATGGCCACCGCAGGATTATTCTTGAATCAGACTCGCAAATAATGGTTGGAGCTCTAGACTGCATGAGGAACTTTGATCTGAAAGCTTGGAGGTTGAGGGCTCTTGTTACCCAAATTAAAGAATTATGGAAGGAATTGGAGGACGTGATCCCAGTTTATGCGAGTAGAGATTTGAACAAAGCGGCTGACTTTCTGGCTAAGATGGGTGCGAAAAAGGAGGTTGGAGTTCAGTTGCACAATGACATGGATATTGAGGATGAGGTGATTAGACAGGGTCTTGAAAGGTCCTTGAGCTAATGACCTTCGAAAAATAGAGTACGATGGGGGACCCCATGGCAGCTAGTTTTTGGTTCACGAAAATTGGCTCCGGTGCAGTTCTTCCTTTACTATTGTATGACTGTGTCCTCTCGGACCTCGACTGGGAAGAGGCTCTTCCCACATTGTAATTGATCTATGTCTTAATACAAGTTTTTTTTCAAAATTTACAAAAAAATATTTTATGAATTTAAAATTCCTTTGCATATCCCAAGGCCATTAATAGTGGAAGGTGCACATTTATCCTAATAAATATCCATAAATTCCCAAATCCTTTTCACACCTGGTAAATCCTCCACCTCATATCCTAGTCACCCTCCCCCTATCCATTGCAAATCCCTATAAATACCCCCTCTTTTTTATCCATTGAAACAACAACATATGATTGTATAAGCCAAAACCTTACCAAAATTTCCATTCACCCCATTTGTGTGTTTATTCCTCCATTATAGTCCATCCTCTTTGCATATTGTTCCATAGCCATGAAAATTATTATAACCTCCACCATGCATGCATATTTTTCATGAATTTGTTCTCAAATAGGAGGTCAAACCTAAATCAGATCGATATTAGAGTCTCTTGACATCCCCTCTAGTGGTCAATAGTCCCAATCATAAATCCCTTGATGGTTACATCATAAGACTATAAATATACATCAAATTAGCCATAAATAGATCAAAAAGGTAATAAAGGTATGTTTTTGTGGATTTGTAACATCTCCATGCTTTATTTCTCTTTAGATCATGTTTTGTAGATCTTTTTGTATTTTGTATCTTCATAGATTTTGGACTCAATCAAGGTGAGTCATTTTGATGTTATTAACTTCTCATTGTGGGTTGTGTGCAGGTGTCATGGATAAGCGTGCAGTCTAGGATGGTCCAACTACCATGGCTATTGAAACCCATCCATCCTTTGGAGGTGACAAGAGAAGACTAGTTGAGTACCATTGATATTGCATGTTGTAAAAAGGGATTTCTCCACCTTGGGGACCCCATTGTAAGCCTTGATAAGGCCATTTGTAAAAGAAATATCATTTGTAATGCAAAATATTTATCATTAATGCAAACGGCGTATCTTTTATTTGTTACATATTTTTTTATCATGGTGGGAGCTTGTTTACCCATGACACACTAGAGATTTCTTGTTTTTCATAGGTTGTAGCAATAGTTATTTCTTTCTACCTTTTTTAAATATTTCTTGTGATGTTCCTTTGCTCATATTACCTTGTTTGCTAATTTTACTACTTTATGTTTGTGTAATAGGTCTCACACCACATCAAAATCATCCTCATACAAATTAGACTAACGCTTTTCTTTTGCAGATTATTGGGTCTCTATATCCTCATTTGTTTAGTATCAGAGCATTTGCTCTTGCCTTATGAGGGGTAATTTACACAATAGAAACCCCCCCTCCCCCTTTTGTAATTCCATCCTATTTTTTTTAGTCTATGTTAGGTTTTTTTTTAAGGGTTTTTTTCACCCTCTTTTATGTATGTGGCTTTCATGTCTCTTTTTTAAGGGTTTAATACAATTTTGCACTTCTACTGTTCTGATCTATGTTGCCTATTTTTTAAAAACTTTAGATTGGATCCTTGTCTATTGTTGATCCTTTATCCTCACACAATTTTATTCCTTTGGTGTTTTTGATATCATAGTCATGTCAAACCTTTTCCTTTTACATCAACTTAGTCATATTAAGCTATTTTGTGTTGTCACAATTTGAACCTTGGTGGTGGGATATATCAACTATTTATCCCAATCGTTGAACCAAGGACTCATTTAGATTGTGATGCTTGGGATACATATACCCTCTCAATAAAAGCAAATCTATGGTTGTAGATCATGATGATGGAAAATTTGGTCTTGCTTGGTGGAAAACCTATGATAACTTGTTCTCTTTTAATCAAGTGCGATGTTGCCCTAGTCAAATGACCATATTCTTCTGCTCTCCTTGGAACATTCACATGTGTGCATATGGGCCTATTACATGTTAGCTACACTCTGTATAGAGGCACGTGGAACCCCTCATTTCTTTCTCATCAGTACCTAAGCCTTGTGTGATCCGTCGCTCTCTTGGAATGCTCCTCCACTAAAATTAACTTAAGTGGATTTTTTGTTTCTAGAAATTGGATATGATATTATCCTGTACATCCATAATGCTTTCTTTAGTTTCCTATTCAAATCTTCGACAACTACTTCTTATGGCCATGTTGGCTCCAAATACTATGAAATCCTACTCCAAACACCTTCTTGTGATTTTCTTATGCCTCTACCCTTACAAGATTCTTCCTACCTATTCAAATCATGTGGCCTTACAACCTAGAACTACTTCACAAGTTCCTATCAATGTAGTACTCAAACAGGAATCAATATATGTTACATCAACCTCTATGGTCTCGAGTCTTATCATCTATCTTGCACATATTTATTGGGTGCTGCTCACTACATGGCATAGTTCAAATTTTGGCCCATTATGCACTATATTTTGGTGAACAAAATCTAGCTTAGACCTACATGTGGAGTTGTAATATGTTTTGCTATCAATACCAATGATATATTTGCAATGAATGATTCCATGGGATGTGAATGAATTAATAAATAAATAAATTTCTCTAAAAATATGTTTTCCTGCTATGCACTCATATCCTACTATAGAGGCTCTTACTATGATGACTAATTATTGTGTTTATTGGTCTCCTTTTCCTACCACCTAGCCTATATTAAACTATGTGGCCCAATTCACGTAGACAACCTTAGCCATCTCGATGAGCTTGCCTTCCACATGGCCTTCCATCTCATCATCAATGTATACCATCTCTTGGATGGAGCATCCAACCCTACTATACCCCTTACAACATGTGGCATTCTCCCATTCGTCATTCCATCAACCCTGTTAATGCAGTATGCAAGTGAGCCTTCACCTCCTTTGATCCTCTACCATGCATACCCTAACATAGCAAAACCCTTCATATGGAGGTTGTAGATACCACACCAAAAACTTGTGTCTACCAAAATTGAAGGGAAAGCTCTTATTATCTATGCAATTATATTATTCACAAATTTTTAACACATCATCACCACTTTCTAGATTCTTCCTTTTTGCCATGCATGCCAACACTAGTGTCAATAGATTGACATAAAGCCAAAATTTTTATTATCAATATCTCAAATATTAACTTGTAGTGTGATCGCCACTCATTGACTTCCTTCCACATCTTTGCCAAATTGGGCCAATTATACACCAAAACACCCCTAACATGTCCACCACTCGATATCTCCTACTTTATAGTGAGTTCTAACCAATGCCTATTATTTGCTACACTCTTGTACTTTCTATATTTGACCAGCCTATCTACATGATATGTGGATTCTGGTTTCACTCACCCGCTCACCCACTTCCATACCTACTATAGCTCTTGTGGTCAATGCCCTCTACTCTATTTCTATATTCAATGTTGTTGTTCTTACTCCACCCTCATTTTCCATGGTCAAACACTTTTGGCCTTCCAACATTGCCCGCAACTTTCACTCGGGCTCCATATCTAGCTTACATAGCCACCACCAATTGCTATTGCCTCTACATCCATCAATCCAACAATATTGGTAAAATCACCAAATTCTATGCATGTCCTCCATAACACTTTGCCCTATTTGTACTTTTCAAGAGCTTCCACAATAAAGAAACACATGGTGTGCTTCCTTGACATCATTTATGTCTCTCTTATCTGGAAACACCTTTTCAGAATGTGGCACCATGCTTCCTCATTTTTTGGGTATCTTTCATTTTAATGCACATATTACATTTTAAAACCTTAATCCCGCATTGGTTCAGTGGGAGTGGTTTTCCTTCTTAATAAGGTTGTGGCCTTGCATTTCACATAGTCCACTCATAAGCATCATCTCTTCAGTCACTTGGTCAATGGGTATCATTCTCGACCTACATACACATAGTGAAAAACATTCTTCATAGTCCCATAGCCTCAATATTTTCCAATGACACTATTTTGTCATGTCTTTTATCCCACACTGATTCTTTCCCATATTGATTGTGGGAGGGTTATGTTCATCCCATTAATATGATTTTTTCCACTAATAAAAATGCCTATGACATATTAAGGTGGCATGGAGATCAGTGATTTGGCACCAAGAGACCTCTAGTTCTAATTTGACTTTTATTTGACCACCAAATAAAATTTAAAACAATAATATTCTTCATGTAGGGAATATTTTCCTAAATGTCATTTGGAGCAAACTTCATTTCGTTTTTCCCTCATTTTTCTTTTGCTTGGCAATCCTTTTTTTTTTCTCACAATTCGAGGCTTAATTTAAACCTGGATATATGATTATTTATAGTTGATGAAAATATATCTCCAAGCCTTATCTAGTACAAGCCTTCATTACTTTTGTAAAATTCTCCTTTGACATTTGGTGCTCTAAAATTTGCATTACTAATAGTTTCTAGTCTCTTTGTCACAATAGAAGTACTCGTGGATCAAGTCAAAGTTTCTAATGACCTATTAATATGTAATTGACTATATTTCAAATCCAAAATTCTATTTTGCACTATTTTGTAGGGAAGACTTGTCTAAACTACCCTCTAGGAAGCAGAGAACCATGTACACTTGACAGAGTCAGACTAGCAACTTCTAACAACTCCACCAATAGCATAGGACCATAGGTAAGATATTTTTCTCCTTAATTTTTAATCTACAACATCATCATACCTTTGATTTCTTTATCATAGTTGTTTTCAATTTCATAGCTTAGTTGTATTTCCATCCTTTATGATAGTTGTTCTTTCCAAATCCCTTAGCACAATAGTTTTTCATTTTCTTACTTTACTTGTTTTTCTTTTCTTAGCTTAGGTGTTTTATTTTCACTACCTTAGTTACTTTACTTTCCATAGTATAGTTCCTTTCATTACCTTAGAATAAATGCTTTCAAGTTCCTTAGCATAATCCCTTCATTCTTTAGCATATTTGGTTTTCTTTTCCTTAGAGTAGTTTTCTTTGCATCTTCTATATCATAGTTGTTCTCATTTCTTAAGCTTAGTTATATTTTATCTTCCTCATCATATTTTCTTTTATCCTTTTAGCATAGTTGTTTTTCATCTTCTGTATCATAGTTTTTTCATCCTTTTGGTCCAAGTTTTTCAATTCCTTTAGCATAGTTGTGCTTTTAAATTCCTTAACATAGTTTTGATTTTAAATTCCGTAGCATAGTTTTGCTTTTAAATTCCTTAGCATATTTTATTTTCATCTTCCTTATCATAGTTGTTTTCATTTCTCTTGCATAGTTGCTTTCAAATCATCTAGTATAGTTTCTTTCTTCTTTCTAGCATATTTGTTGTAATTTTCATAACATAGTTGTCTTTCCTTGCCATAGAATAGTTGTACATTTTCTTAGACTAGTTATCTTTCATTTATTTACACTTATTTTTTTCATCTCTTTAGAGTAGCTACTAGCCATTTTTTTGTTTCTAAGTGCCTTTCTTATTCCCATAGATAGGTTCATCATCATCCTTTGCATCACTAGAATAGCTTTTTATCCTCATTATTTAGTTTAGGTTACATCATAATCAATCATCAAATTAGTTTTAGTTTTATTCCATAGTCCCTTCATCATTCCATAAAGTTACCCTTACGTTATTCTTCCTTGTAATATGCCTCTATGTTCAACCACCTAGCCCAAGTGGTTAGCATTCCCAACTACCCCTACCACCCACCAGATGCTTGGTGGTTGGCTCTTTGGATTTCCTAGCTACAAAATGTTAGGACTAGGGTTACTTTACAACCCCCCATTTTTAGCTTTATTCATTATTTCACTAGTTTAGGTTCTTGTTTTCTTCTGCAAACATATCTTTCTCCCCCTCCCATTCCTCCAAGTTTAGGGTTGTCATTTTCCCTCTTCTCTAGCATAGATTAGTTTTCCAATTCTTTGTTTTCTAGATTAGGGTTCTTTGTATGTATTTCCTTGATTTCTTAGATTAGATGTGATCTCACTCTTTGCCTTATTAGAATAATTTTTATTTTCATGTCTCATTTATTTCCCTAGGTTAGGTTTCTTTTCCTATAATTTATTTGCTTTTATAGTTTAGTTTTTTTTCCATGTCATGTTCTTTTCTTTACTAGGTTAGTTTTTATTTCAGGTCATGTTATTTGCTTTCTAGGTTAGCTTTTCTTTCCATATCATGTTATTTATTTTCCTAGATTCATTTTTATTTCATGTCATATTAATTTTTTCCCTAGGTTAGTTTTTATTTCATGTCACGTTACTCTATCAATAATTATCATTTAGGTATGTGTGAATCCTCACCATCTAGTCAATCACTTTGGGGATTGTTGGAACCGATTCTTGCATCCGTAGGATTTCGATTGTCACGCTACAAGAATCCGTTTGAAACCAACGAGCTATTACAGGCTCTGGTCGACCTGCCTCATGTTCTGTTAAACACAAATATTGCTAAGGGAAAACTACATAATGGGTAAGGAAACCCCAACGGTAATTCTATGATTAAAACTCTAATTACACGCTCCATATTTATATTATACTATATGTATTAAAATGACCAAGCATGAAAACAACCATTCGTTATGCCTTATGTAGACCGGTGCCTAGATTCATTGGGTTGTTATAGCAATTTAACAACAATACTATCATGAATAGAAAGAAGGGGAAGAGAAAAATTGGCGTTCTTAATATTATTCGAATATCATAATAAAACCAAGAGTTAACCAACGAGAGAAACATATATAATGCATTCAAATAATGTAACCCATTATACAGTGACACACAATACCAAGACAAAGAAATGATAGGAATAAAACTCAAAATTGTATTGATTTATGAAATATTACATGCAGAGTGGGCAGGATGCCTTTAAACTCTATTTTTCTCAATAGAATACATCAATACAATGAAGAAGACTCTGTTCAAATGATGTAACAGGTCTCTCCTACTCTCCTTATTTCAATATGATAACAAAAGAGTCTCTGAATCCTAGGCTCAATAAGACTAGAAATATTCTCAGCTTCTTGAATGCTTTCCTATCATACGATCCTGCACAACAAGGGGAGGAAGAAAGAATGAATAAAATAAAATAGACACAAAAAGGAAATACAATAGCACAACTATCGGGCACTCAAGTATACCTCTTAGCAAAAATGCTATTCTCTAATTGCTTGATGCAGAATCTATCCTCAGCTGCCTCTTCTTATAGCCTCTGGTTCTTGATTCTGTTATTTTTGGTTTACTTCTGACTGTACACTTGTCAGCATCTGATTGAACCCATTCTATATGTTGTCCAACTGGTGTGGCTCTGAACTGACTGTTAAGGTTCTTCTCTGGACTGAAGGGAGCTCTTTGTTATTTTAATTTGGCCTTTTTTCTCTCTCTGGTTGGCCCTAGAAACTAAGGATTCAACATTATATTTTTCCTTTTTGTTCTACTTGTCCTGGCCACTATGCTTGGCTGTTAGGGACCGACCAGGCTGTCATCGTGAATTCTAGACGAGGAACGGAGGGGGACCCGACGTGATGGTGAAGACAAGGGGTGGCGTGCCAGTGGCAAACAGATGGAGTTGCACTGATCATGAGATAGAGTGAAGAAGTAAGGATGGTGAGGGTCTAATGGATGGAATGACAGGGGGTAAATGGTAAGAGGTGGTAGTGAGCGAGGGTGGCATACTAGGAAAAATGTCAGGATGGTCAAGGAGGAATGCCCAGGAGGAGGAGGGCAGTGGTAAGTAGGAAGAAGGTGGGAATGGACAACAAGATCTGGAAGCACCTATAATTTACTTCCATAACTATACTCCATCGAAGTGCTCCCCTGGTAACTATATTCCGTCGAAGCATGGATTGAATGACTTTCTAAAAATTGAAACCATGCTTTTTTCTTCACATGCTTCCTTCGCCTTAAGTATTTGTAGAACATAAAATGATAGTATTTGAATCCTTTATGCTCCATTGTTTTCTTTTGCTGATGCTTTAACTCTTCCTTACTGTCTCTTATTTATAAGCCTGTGACTATGCTTTGTAGTCTTATTTTGTGGTACGCCATTATTCTAGTGAGATAATACATGATCTAGTGGCATGCTTGAGCATCAGGATTTATCTTTTATTTGGTTTACTTTGTCCTTACCAAGGTACTATACATGGGATTTTCTTTGATTTCTTTGAATATTTCCTTCCATGAGTATTCTTTTGGATTCATAGCTTCTATGCGTACTATTTTGACTCCATCTTGGCTATTGATTTTTATAATGTCTTTTAGCGTACCTTGCTGTGATCGAGTCACTTCTTTGATTTCTTCCTTGATATTTTTTTGTGAAGTGATCATCCTTCTCTAGAAGCTTGGTCCTATTGAATATTTCTTGTTGGTTCGTGATCTTCACAGGTTTCATCATGGTTATTTTTGGTATTCTTAAACCTGCAAGAGTGTTGGTTTCTAAAACTTTTGAAGTCCCTTTTTCCCTAAGTCAACCATGATTAATCGCAACCGTCGGATCTAAGTGATTGGTTTTGCTCTCAAAATGTCGATTGATGCATTGTCGTCCGATCTTGATAAGGTTTTTAGTGTGACCATTGATATCCTAAGACCTACACGATAGTTAATGTACCTGGCTGCATATAAACACTTGAAACAACATGATTTATTGGTCCTTGTTTAATCATGATTATCCAATGTTAATCCTCATATTTTTAAACCTTAACAACTCGTATTAAGAGATGGTAACATATAATATGTTTACTTTCCTTTTGTGATCACCGTTAGATCTTACTATGGTGGGATGCGATCGTTGGATCATACATATGCACGTAATTCTTAACAAATGGGAAAAACCATGTGTACCTTGGACTAATTTTATCAATCATTTGTAATATAATGCTTAGGCTAACCTTCGATTGTTTTTTTGTATGCACATCATTGGATCTGAGGAGGAATGAATGTCATCATCCGATTTATACGTCTTCATTTAGCTTTGGATCTTTTGCCACCACCACAGGCCTTCGCATCCATTGATTCTTGGATTAGTTTGGGCGTTGTCATTAGATTGTTCATAAGATGCACACTATATAGTCAATGTTAAAACTTTTGATTTTATATTAATCATGATTAAGCCAAAAAGGGGGAAATCAACCAATGTATTAAACCCTTGCTAAAGCATAATTAATTTTTTCTTTACCTTTACCTTTCTCTTACCATTCATGGTTTCGATGCGATCGTTGGATCTGAGTGGAGATAAGCACCATCGATTTAGTCAACCTATGAGTTAGTTTACCCAAGGGTTCATAATATTAATCCTAATTAAGCTGAAATGGGAATGATTATCCAATGTGTTAGACCCTCGCTAATGATATGATTAACTTTTAATTAATCTTTCAAAATCTTAAATACTTTAATATATCTTCTACGAGCGTGCCACCGTTAGATCGATTATTGTTTGAGCGTAGCCATTCGATCCTCTTAATTAGCCCGATGATTAGTCCAAAGAGGGCATTTTCTCTTAATATTGATTTTAAAGTTTGTTTTAATCGAAGCAATCACAACCATTGATCTAGGCTTTGCTTGGTGCGATCATCCGATCTGTCAGACTTGCTCAGATTTTAACTTGACTATTTGACCCATGACGACTTTATTTAAACCTTTGAATTTTTGGAAATTGTATAGTCATCAGATCTATTTTGGATCAAGCACATTTGTTATATCAATCGGAGATGCTATATTTTTAAACCTTAGGTTAAACCTTATTGACCCTTTGACTTATCTTTCGAATT
Source organism: Wollemia nobilis (assembly GCA_028583015.1). Lineage (NCBI taxonomy): Eukaryota > Viridiplantae > Streptophyta > Pinopsida > Araucariales > Araucariaceae > Wollemia > Wollemia nobilis. The sequence continues at coordinate 5,758,185 of JAQPPZ010016925.1, read as the reverse complement.
TATTCATGAGAGCACATCCGTCAGATTTTTTTAGACGATGCGCTACCATCCGATTAAGCCTAAGGTGTGATCTTTTTACTTTTGACCTGCTTTGACTTGTTTGGTTTATCTCTTGGTCGATTTTATTAATGCGTTGTCGTCCGATTTCTTCTAGATCGAGCGCGGCCCTTGGATTAAATCTGAGGTGCTCGCTTGTTAGCTTAGTGGGGTACATACCCTTAGGTTTTAATCAATATTTTCTTTGGAACTAAGTTTTAGGATCTTGAGACCATGGAATTTTAAATTTTGAACCGACTTCCTATGACTTTGAGGATTTATGATTTTAATCAGTTTAGGCCTAAGGGGATTTTTTAATTTGAATGTCGGATTTCGACTTTAGGGATTTAATTGAAATTTTTGCCCTTTCCACCTTGAGGATATTCGGATTAATCGAAAGAGGTATACCTTATAAACAAGCCAAGGTTTAGACATCATTTAACCAAATGAAAAATTAAATTACTCACCACAACTCAAATAGTGACCAACATCATTATCAATTTGATTAAAACCAAAAATTTAAATTTGGGGGTTTCAAAGTTGAGTCAAATTTGGCTCCAACATAGGCTCTGACTGGGACAAGGTGCTGAAAACTTGAGGCTCTTGAGAATTCCAGAATCTCTCGGTTTTATTTGCAAAAGAAATTAAATAAGAATAAAAATTTGAACTGCTAAGTAAATCTTGAATTGTATAAAAGAAAAAAATTTCTTCCTCTTTTCTTTCTTTTCTTCATCATTTTTTTTTATATACTGAAAAATTGTATGAACAACATGATATCAAAGCAAGTAGAGTATGAAAAACTATAGATCCCTTTTCATTCAATTTGGAAACAAAGGTTAGAAATTTTAGAAATCAATGAGTTTTATTTTGAAATATTGTAATGCTTGTTTTAGCTAAGTCATAAGATATGATTACACAGATTTTGTCACAACCGTTTGTTTCATCATATTTTTGCCCATGTGTGTGTTTGTGCATTCTTTTTTGGATTTCTAAATCTTTCGAACTTTACCATATCTGAGCAAAATAGCCAAGCCTAATATGTGATTTCACTCTTTAAAAATTTTCACCATTCTGTAGGGCTCCACTGCCAGTTAAGCATCTATAGCCTCGGTGGAGTTGCTTCTAATCCCATCTTAGTTTTACCCTACTACCAGTAAAGCGTCTATAGCTCCGGTAGAGGTTTTCCAAGATATCTCAGGCAGTGACTCAGTTTTACTTTATTTTTTATTTTTCTTTCTCGTGAGAGAAGTGTTTGGATATATAAGCAAATTGTGCAATAAGTATGCCTGAGTTGAGGATTAGTTTCTGGCTATAAAAGATGAGTGTAATGATTTTTGGCTCAACTACCCTCTCAAAGATAACTCAGTTCTTTGGACCTTTGAAGTCACCTTAAGTATCATTTGTAATGTGAGGCTTGACATGATGTTTCAATCAGCTTTGTTTTCTATCTGTTTTATCTCATATCAAACAACTATTGCATAAACACTCATATTTGACAGAATTGTAAACCTCATCAACATCTAAAATAAATCCCCTTTTTCTTATTGTCTTTGGTGGAATAAACAATTAGATATACTCATCAAACTAAGATATCATGTGTACAGTAAACTCAAAATTATTCAAGAACAAAAGGGAAGCTTAACTACTAAACAAAATTCACCACTCTATTTTTGGATTTTTGTTTTTCTATTTTTTTTTTTTTTTTAAAGTACACCTTCAACAGGGATTGTACATTTTGAGGTGTTGGCCATTAATAGGGATAGCCATTATTTCTCCCTGCAAAGTCCGTAGCTTGTAAGTATTCTGACTGATAACATGGGCAATTTGGTATGGGCCAATCCATTTAGGTTCAAACTTACCCTTTTCACCATGCTTATCATTTTTAGGATCCCAATAGATGACTATATCTCCTTGAGAAAAAGGAGTACCCTTGGCTTTCTTATTAAACAATTTTATATTTTTCTGGGTTTGTTCCATCATTCTATTGAGGGTCTCTCTTCTTTGTTCTTCTAACAAGACAATTTGGTCAAGCCTTCTCTAAATGGGATCAGGGTTTTCATGATCTTGCAATAAAAGGGAAAGTGCCATTTTTTCCATTTTTGGGGGTAGTAGGGCTTTTTCTCCATAAACCATCTCATAGGGGGTTCTTCCTGTATTTATTTTAACAGATAGCCTATCAGCCCATAAAGCAAATTTAAGTTCACTATCCCATCCCCTTTTGTTTTTGCCTAATGACCTTTTTATTCTTGTTATTACATTTTTATTTGATGACTCAGCTAAACCATTTCCTTGGGGGTAATAATTAGCAGAATGAGATAATTCAATTCCATATTCAGCACAAAATTCTACCATTTCATATGACACAAAATATTGAGCATTATTAGTTACAAGATTTTTAGGAACTCCATACCTGGTCAAGATGTTTTCTTCTATGAATCTGATGACTGTAGCAGTTGTAGATGTTCTCAAAGGTGCAACTTCCACCCACTTTGTGAAGTAATCTATTGCAGTTATGATCCACTTATGCTGGCCAGATGAATTAGGCTTGATCTCTCCAATCAGGTCAATACCCCATTGAGCAAAAGGTGCTTCAATGATTACTGGCTTGAGGGGCATGGTTGGTAGATGTTTTTTCCCTGTAAAAACTTGGCAGTTATGACAATTCCTAACATATTTATATACATCCTTAAAAAGGGATGGCCAATAATATCCTGCTCTCATGATTTTATTAGTTGTAGCTCTTGGAGCAAAGTGTCCTCCATAGAAACCATTATGAAATTCATTAATTATTTCTGGGACTTCTCTTTCATATAAGCAGACTAATAATACTCCATCAGGATGTTTCCAATATAATACTCCATTTTGTATATAATACTTCTGAGCTTGAAGTTTGACTAACCTCATTCTGTTTATTGTCATATCTCCGAGAAAAGACAACGTTTGTAAGTATGACAATATTTCTTCATACCATTTACATTCTTCATTTTTTATTCTTCTGTCATCATATGTCTGATCTATGGTGAGAATATTTTTAGATCCTACTTCTTTGTTAGCCAACAATTTAGCTAAACCCTGCCCTTTGACTATTTTAACTATTTTGAATTCAACATCGTATTGCAAAATTTTTACCATCCATCTTGCTGGTCTTCCCAATGGCTCTGATTGAGAAAAGATATCTTTTATTGCTATAAAGGGAATACAACAATAAACTTTGTTTGAGCCAAATATACCTTTGAAGTGTTCTAAAGATTGGATGACTGCATAGGCATGTTTTTCCAGCAAGGTGTATTTAATATTTGCTCCTTTTAGTCCTGAGCTCATAAAGGCTATTGGCCTTTCATTATTTTCATTATCTTTCTGTGAAAGGACTGCAACAATAGAGTGTTCAGAAGCATATGAATAGATATTAAAATCCTTTGCATAATCAGGGCAACTTAAAGCTGGAGTGGTTGATATGGCTTCTTTAATCTTGTTAAATGTTTCCATATTTTCTAATGTCCATTTTATTTCTCTAGTTTTCTTCACCATATCATTTATGGGTTTGGTCATTTCTACAAAATTTGGGACAAATATTTTGATAAAATTTATTTTGCCAAAGAATGACCTTACCCCTTTTAGATTCTTGGGTGGGGGAATTTTAGAAATGGCTTCTATCCTTTCTGGATCAATGCTTATCCCCTTTTCTGAAACTATATGACCTAGCAATTTTCCTTGTGTAGTTACAAATATGCATTTTTTTGGATTTAGAGAGATTCCAAATTCCTTGCACCGGGCAAAAAATGCAGTCAAATGTTCTAGATGATCTTCTGAATTTTTAGAAAAAACTATGATATCATCTAAGTACACTACTACAATTTTGAACATTAATCCTTTGAAAGCAAATTCCATCACTCTCTGGAAAGTAGCACTTGCATTCATCAATCCAAAAGGTATTCTTAAATATTCAAATGTGCCCTAGGGTGTGGTGAATGTTGCCTTGTGTCTATCTTCTGGATTTATCGAATTTGATTGTACCCTGAAAATCCATCTAACAGGGACAATCTAGTTGAACCTACTACTGCTTGCAGTAGTTGTTCCATGTTAGGCAATGGGTAATTATATTTTAGTGAGCTCTTGTTTAAATTTCTAAAATCCACGCATAGTCTAATGTCCCCATTCTTTTTCCTAATTGGTACTAAGTTGGATATCTAGGAGGAAAATCTGACTTTTCTTATTATCTTGGAGTCCAACAATTTTTGTACCTCTTTTTGCATTATTGGGTGCAGATTTGGATTGTACTTTCTCTATTTTTATCTAAATGGCTTGGCCTCTTCTTTCAAGGGTATTATATGTGTCATCACATCCATTTTGAAAGTTTTGAGATCTTCATAAGTCCAAGCAAAATGTTCTTTGTTCTTTTTTAGGAAACTGATATATCCAACTTTTCCTTTAGCAGGTAATGCCATGTCTACTTTCACTATTCTAGGTTCTTTCATTGAGCCAATATTAATATCCTCAGATATCACTTCTCTACGTATAGGTTTATAGGCTTTGTCAAAATCATCAAATAGGCTTTCAAGAGACACTAATCCTTTGGGTATTCTATTAGTTTTCAACTGGATTACTTCTACTGGCTCTCCTATTTGATCTTTTAGATTTTCTTCATATTTTTCATCATAGATTACATCTGTATACTGATTTTCCAAAGTCATAGAATCCTTAATATCTATATCATCTTGAAAGACCTGAAGATAGACTATGTTATCTAGCACAAAAGGTTTATAGACTGAGATAGTTGGAAATCTATCCATATATTCTGTAGTTATCTCTGGGTGATCTAGACCTGAGGCATTCACAGCTAAGAGATCTGCAACATGATTTTGTTCTCTAGGAATATATGAAATATTGAAAGCCAAAAATTTATCAATTTCTTCCAAGTATTGCATTTCTATATTGCTTAAGTCTAGGATGCTTGGTCTGATATTTACCTTTAATTTGTAGTATAATAAGTTCTGCATCCCCTATTACAGTTAAGTAGTTAATACCTAACTCTTTTGCTTTCCTTAGCCCTAATAGTAAAGCTTCGTACTCAGCTACATTATTTTTGCAAGGAAATTACAATCTGTAAGGGATACTAAGGTAGTTTCCTTTAATATCAGTCAAATTTACACCTGCACCTACTCCAGATTGGGATTTAGCCCCATCAAATGACATGGTCCACATTTCTTGGGTTAATACTTGATTTGATTCAACATTAGTTATTCTCATATCTTCTGGATCCATGTTCTTTGCATCTGGTACTTCCATCAGGAATGGGTTGTGCCATATTGAATAGACTCCCATCCCTTTTTCTTCCATAGAGTTAACTAAGTTAATCATGGTTTCATCTGTTTGAATTAACTCTATGAAGTGTTTGTTGAATGGTTCCCTTCTCAAAATTATATTCTCCTTATCTGATATGGGGATGGTAGCATAAGACTAGTCTAGTTGTATTGATCCCCCTAGTTGTTCTACAGGAGAAAGCAACCAACTATAACCAACAATGCCCTTTTTGGGGTGTTGGTCTAGGAAAACTAATAATCCAGTTATCACCCCTACATAGGGAATTTGTCTGCTATCCATTACAAAAATAGGAGCAAAATCTCTAGTACAGATTAATCCCATTTGGTCAGCTATTAGCTTAGGCATGATATTATGTGAAGCTCCACTATCGAGCATGCAATTATGAATCACATATCTTTCCCCTTCATCTGAATTATATCTTAATGACACGTAGAAGGGTCTCGACATAAGATGGTGATCTTGTATCATGTTGATTTTGTCTAGCAGCATGACAAGTAGGGTCTTCTTTCTGCTCTACTAATCCAAAAGCTCTGCATACTTGTTCTCTGTATGTTTGAACTTTCATAAGTTCACCAAATGTGATATTAACTTTTTGCTTACTAAGTTCTGACCCAACATCAAATTCTATCTTCTTTATATCCAATGGTTTATTACTTTCTTCTTTGGGAACTTCTTCCATTGATTCTATTACCTCAGGAGTAATTTTGTTAGGGTTCCTATCAGTTTTCTCTTTACTGATATTTTTATTGGTGAAAGTTTATCTTCTTGTTTCATTTGTAGATAATTTCTCTGTTCTTTCAGGGACTGTTCTATTCCTCAAATTTAAAACATGGGTTGCCTCTAATTCTTCAACCTCTTGAGCAGTGGGAATCAATTTCCCTTGCTTCATCTTATCATATCTTGACTCATGTGATTTCTACAAGATTTTAGTTCCTTCAGTTACTAAGATCTGAGGATGATGATTTGAAGCATATTTATCCATGTCTTCTTCAAAAAACCTTTCTCTGGATTCATCTTCAACGGACCAACATGCATTGATTCTTATATCCTCTTCTAATTCTGCATGCATATCTACATTACGTTGATCACTTAGGTGTATTCCACATGCATCAGGGTTATGGGGTGCATCACAAGTAGAGCAAAAATAAGGAAAACCTTCAACTACATTGGCAAATGGCATTGGGTTAGGGACATTGTTCTGATCCCTATCAGAATCTCTGTTTTTCTAGTTGTTATTCCCATTACCCCTATTCCTATTCCCTTCTTCAAAACCATTGTTGTTTCCCCAATTCTTGTTGTAATTTTTCTTAAAGGGGGGACGGTTGTCAACATGTGGTCGCTCTATCTGTGAAGATTCACCGTTATTTCCATTTCTTTCAATTCTTGCTAACCTGTTACTCATGTTGTTGAACATTTCTGTCATTTGACTAGTCAACTTCTCCACAGGATCAATTTCAGTTCTTCTTTGTATATCAAAAGCCACTCTCTTAGGTTTTCTCTCAGGCATGTTAACCTCTAAAGAATAAGGCTTCATCTTACCACCGTCAAGCATATTTCTTTCTATATCCATTACTTTTTCCATACAACCATCAATGGTAGTGGCTTGTTCTTGCCTTAATTCATAGTTAAACTCTCCTTGAAAAGCATTCTTATAAAAACAAATAGACTGAATATCACTAGGCCTGAGGTTGGCAGGGATTTTGTTTCTTGTTTTTGAAAATCTTCTGTTAAAATCACTAACAACCTCATTTTCTTTCTTCTTCATAGTGGCTAGCTCAGTTAACAATGATTGTTCATTTTTCCTTTCACCATACTTCTTTAGGAACACCTCTTCCATTTTGGTGAAGTCTGGGATATCATTGTTAGGAAGGGAATTAAACCATTCTCTAGCATATTTTTCTAAAGTCTGTAGAAACAATCTTAATACTACATCTTCATGTTCAACTTCCAGACTGTCCATTGCATATAAGAAACTTTTGATATGATCCTCTCCAGTTATTGCACTATTTCCTAAAAACTTAGGGAGATATTTGTGAGCTTTACTAGGTAAGGCATTTAAATTTATTGGTAATACAAAAGGCCTATATCTATTAGTTCTCCACAAATGAACATTACCCTGAGCCATTGCTACTGTAGAATTTAATTTCACAGATGTAGTACCTACGGTGGTATGGGTCTGGGTAGTTTGAATGTAAACTGATGAATTATCTACCTTTGAATGAGAATAATCACATATATCTTCTACTACTGATTTTAAACGTTCATCTACAGTAATATCAGTAGTAATAGTATTCTGGATTTTCTTCACGTACCTTTTACCACTAGAATTTAATCTACTATTATAAACAGTATTCTTAAAAAGTGGAGTTTTCTGGGTATGTATAAATACCTCTGGATTCTCGAGTTCTGAGAATAGCTCCTTACCACTTCTCCTGGTGTTCGCCAACACGTTCTGTTCTCTCCTTTTTTATATTTTTCTTTTGGGTTCGTCCAGAGAGTCACCAGCACTAAGGTGCAAAAAGAATAGAGTATACTCTTATCAAGAATGCTTGATATTATCTCTCATCCTCATAGGAGTGGGTTCTTGGGGAAATTCAAGAAAATCAAGAAAGAGAATTCAAGAAAATCAAGAAACAAGAATTGGGCAAAATAAAGAACGTAAAAACAGTGAAAATTAAAACAAACGTTCTTTATTCAAACTGGCCACCCGTTGTTTAAAAATAATATCATTCGGTAAACAAACTTAAGATGATATGATCTTAACATATAAGTTCATCCCCGACAACGATGCCAAAAAACTGTTGGAACCGATTCTTGCATCCGTAGGATTTCGATTGTCATGCTACAAGAATCCGTTTGAAACCAACGAGCTATTACAGGCTCTGGTCGACCTGCCTCATGTTCTGTTAAACACAAATATTGCTAAGGGAAAACTACAGAATGGGTAAGGAAACCCCAACGGTAATTCTATGATTAAAACTCTAATTACACGCTCCAGATTTATATTATACTATATGTATTAAAATGACCAAGCATGAAAACAACCATTCGTTATGCCTTATGTAGACCGGTGCCTAGATTCATTGGGCTGTTATAGCAATTTAACAACAATACTATCATGAAACAGAAAGAAGGGGAAGAGAGAAATTGGCGTTCTTAATCTTATTCGAATATCATAATAAAACCAAGAGTTAACCAATGAGAGAAACGTATATAATGCATTCAAATAATGTAACCCATTATACAGTGACACACAATACCAAGACAAAGAAATGATAGGAATAAAACTCAAAATTGTATTGATTTCATGAAATATTACATGCAGAGTGGGCAGGATGCCTTTAAACTCTATTTTTCTCAATAGAATACATCAATACAATGAAGAAGACTCTGTTCAAATGATGTAACAGGTCTCTCCTACTCTCCTTATTTCAATCTGATAACAGAAGAGTCTCTAAATCCTAGGCTCAATAAGACTAGAAATATTCTCAACTTCTTGAACGCTTTCCTATCATACGATCCTGCACAGCAAGGGGAGGAAGAAAGAATGAATAAAAGAAAATAGACACAAAAAGGAAATACAACAACACAACTACCAGGCACTCAAGTATACCTCTTAGCAAAAATGCTATTCTCTAATTGCTTGATGCAGAATCTGTCCTCAGCTACCTCTTCTTATAGCCTCTGGTTCTTGATTCTGTTATTTTTGGTTTACTTCTGACTGTACACTTGTCAGCATCTGATTGAACCCGTTCTATATGCTATCCAACTGGTGCGTCTCTGAACCGATCGTTAAGGTTCTTCTCCTGGACTCGAAGGGAGCTCTTTGTTATTTTAATTTGGCCTTTTTTCTCTCTTCGGTTGGCCCTAGAAACTAAGGATTCAACATTATATATTTTTTTGTTCTGCTTGTCCTAGCCACTATGCTTGGATGTTAGGTATCGGCCAGGTCGTCATCATGAATTCTAGACGAGGAACGAAGGGGGACCCGATGTGATGGTGAAGACAAGGGATGGCGTGCCAATGGCAAATAGATGGAGTTGCACTGATCACGAGATAGAGTGAAGAAGTAAGGATGGTGAGGGTCTGATGGATGGAATGATAGGGGGTAAATGGTAAGAGGCGGTAGTGAGCGAGGGTGGCATACTAGGAAAAATGTCAGGATGGTCAAGGAGGAATGCCCAGGAGGAGGAGGGTAGTGGTAAGTAGGAAGAAGGTGGGAATGGACAACAAGATCTGGAAGCACCTATAATTTACTTCCATAACTATACTCCGTCGAAGTGCTCCCCTGGTAACTATATTCCATCGAAGCGCAGATTGAATGACTTTCTGAAAATCAAAGCCATGCTTTTTTCTTCACGCACTTCCTTCGCCTTAAGTATTTGCAGAACATAAAATGATAGTATTTGAATCCTTTATGCTCCATTGTTTTCTTTTGCTGATGCTTTAACTCTTCCTTATTGTCTCTTATTTATAAGCCTATGACTATGCTTTGTAGTCTTATTTTTGTGGTACGCCATTATTCTAGTGAGATAATACATGATCTGGTGGCATGCTTGAGCATCAGGATTTGTCTTTTATTTGGTTTGCTTTGTCCTTACCAAGGTACTGTACATGGGATTTTCTCTGATTTCTTCGAATCTTTCCTTCCATGAGTATTCTTCTGGATTCATAGCTTCTATGCATACTATTTTGACTCCATCTTGGCTATTGATTTTCATAATGTCTTTCAGCGTACCTTGTTGTGATCGAGTCACTTCTTTGATTTCTTCCTTGATATATGTTGAAGGTTTTTTTGTGAAGTGATCGTCCTTCTCTAGAAGCTTGGTCCTATTGAATCTTTCTTGCTGGTTTGTGATATTCACAGGTTCCATCATGGTTGTTTCTGGTATTCTTAAACCTACAAGAGTGTTGGTTTCTAAAACTTTTGAAGTCCTTTTTTCCCTAAGTCAACCATGATTAATCGCAACCATCAGATCTAAGTGATTGGTTTTGCTCTCGGAACGTCGATTGATGTGTTGTTGTCCGATCTTGATAAGGTTTTTAGCGCGATCCGTTGATATCCTAAGACCTACACGATAGTTAGTATACCTGGCTGCATATAAACACTTGAAACAACACGGTTTATTGGTCCTTGTTTAATCATTATTATCTAATGTTAATCCTCATATTTTTAAACCTTAACAACTCGTATTAAGCGATGGTAACATATAATATGTTTACTTTCCTTTTGCGATCACCGTTAGATCTTACTATGGTGGGACGCGACCGTTGGATCATACATATGCACGTAGTTCTTAACAAATGGGAAAAACCATGCGTACCTTGGACTAATTTTATCAATCATTTGTAATATAATGCTTAGGCTAACCTTCAGTTGTTTTTTAGTATGCACACCATTGGATCTGAGGAGGAATGAATGCCGCCATCCAATTTAAACGTCTTCATTTAGCTTTGGATCTTTTGCCGCCACCACAGGCCTTCACATCCGTTGATTCTTGGATTAGTTTGGGCGCTGCCGTTAGATTGTTCATAAGATGCACACTATATAGCCAATGTTAAAACTTTTGATTTTATATTAATCACGATTAAGCCAAAAAGGGGAAATCAACCAACGTATTAAACCCTTTCTAAAGCACAATTAATTTTATCTTTACCTTTGCCTTTCTCTTACCGTTCGTGGTTTCGGTGTGGCCATCGGATCTGAGTGGAGATAAGCACCACCATCAGATTTAGTCAACCTGCGAGTTAGTTTACCCAAGGGTGCATAATATTAATCCTGATTAAGCTGAAAGGGGAATGATTATCCAATGTGTTAGACCCTCACTAATGATATGATTAACTTTTAATTAATATTTCGAAATCTTAAAACACTTTAATGCATATTTATTGCAAGCACGCCACCATTAGATCAATTATCATTTGAGTGCAGATATTCGATCCTCTTAATTAGCCCGATGATTAGTCCAAATAGGGCATGTTCTCTTAATATTGATTTTAAAGTTTATTTTAATCGAAGCAATTGCAATCGTTGATCTAGGATTTTATTGGAGCGATTGTCTGATCAAGCATTAGCCGTAAGTTCGCTTCCAATTGTACTCCAAATGTTCAAATGCAAATACAACCAAATCCAGAACAGCAAAATTTAACTTATATTTTAACACTGGACTAACAAAAGTGACTCAGACAGAAAGCAAAACATGAACAACAATTTGGATCACCAACTCCAGAAGACACTAAGAATAGAGCAAAATGCATCTAGGATTTCTGCTTCAATTTTTGCAAAAATGTCCTCCTCCTTTGCTTGAGATTTTACATTGGTATTTATAGAGGCCTTTCCTCTTCCTTTTGAATCACAACATTTAATACATAAAACAGATTTTGAAGAAGCGATCCACAAAATGTACACTTGAAAAGAGAAACAACCCCCCTTAATCTGCCTCGGAGAAATGACATTCCCTATTTTTATGGATCAAAACTAAAAATTAAATAGAAACAAGGGACCATATTTCTTCATTAAATGACCATTATCGGGGCAAGCCGAAATTTGTTAGGAGATCACGAACAAGAGCTTTTAATACTGGAGGCATCTTTAATTTTGGTGGCATCGAAAATTGCCTCATGTTCTTCCATCTTGTGCACATAGGTAAACAACAACATTTAATCTTGGAGCCTCCTTGACCACGATCTCAAAATCAGTTGGAGAGCTTTTTATTTGATCCTTATCTTCCCTCACATTCTCCTATGCAATTCTAAAGGAAAAATGTGGACTGAACTGTATCGGGCCTTTGTTGTTGCTTCTGTCATGAAAATGAGACAGGTCACGAAAATGCGACATGTCGCAAAATCGTGACACTTTTACCTTACTGCTTTCTTTTTCGCCACCAATCATGAAAATGCGACATGTCATGAAATCACGACAATTTCCTCTGTTCAGCTTTGTCTCCATGACATGTCACGAAATCGCGACATTCTCCTCTATTTTGGCTTCTTCGCTACTCCTTATCGCGAAAATGTAACATGTCACGAAATCGCGACATCTTCCTCTTGCACTGTCTTTTTTGCTTTATCACTGCGAGAAAATGCGACATGTCGCGATATCGCGACGTTTTCTCCGTTTTGTCCTTTCATCTTCAACATGTCGCGAAATCGTGACATTTTTCTACCTTCTTGTACTTTGCTATTTTTTGGCCATGAAAATTGACATGTCGCGAAATCGCGACATTCCATACTATCTGGCTGCTTCCTTGCTTTCTCCTCGTGAAAACGTGACATGTCATGAAATCGTGACATTTCTTCGCGCTTTGCCCTTCTGCCCCGACATGTCATGAAATCGCGACAATTTCTTGTCTTCTCCTTCGTTGCCACTTCTTATCGCGATATCATGACAAGTTTCTCTTGCTTGGCTTCATTTCCAAAAATGTCATGATATCATGACATCTTTCTCCCACCTTGTGTTTATCTTTAGCTCTTTCGTGATAACGCGACATGTCGCGATATTGCGCCATTCCGTACCATTTGCTCCTTGCTCGCTTTTTGTCACGATATCATGACAAGTTTCTCTGGTGCTCTTCTTTGTTGTTGTATGTCACGATATCATGACATTTTCCTATCACGTTGCTCTGTTGCCACTGCAAGTCACAAAAATGTGACATGTCACGATATCGCGACATCTTTGCCATTACTGCTTCCTTTTGTTGCTCCTAGCACGAAAATCCAACATGTCGCGATATCGCGACAGTTTTCCTTCCTTGCTTCCTTTGGCCGCTTTTAGCCGCAAAAGCGAAAAATGTGACATGTCACGATATCGCGACATTTTCTATACTTAGCTGATTTTTGCATTTGGACGCCGTGAAACTGCAACAGGTCGCGATATCGCGACATCTTTCATTTACTTGCTTTAACACAAAACTTGTAGAGATTTTTGTATTTTCCCTTTCAAAGTGCTTGGAGGGACAAACAGAGGAGTTAGTATCTCTACAACTTGTGCATTCTCTTGCATGATCAGTAACAACAAAAACAATGTGGCAAAAATGCCAACATTCTTGGTGGCTCGTGGGGTATACAGTTCTATTGTATGCACGAACCTCAAGCCTTTATCCATTGGGCAATAGAGTCAAGAAGTTGGAGGAGCAAAAAAATTAAATGCTGGTTGATGCTGGACGTCTCTACGGGCTGCTGCAACAAGCTCTTGCTGGCACTCGACACTCAAAATAGGACCTTCAATAGAAATTTATGGAATAGCAAAACTTCCCTTATTTCTAGAATGACTGCATTTTTCCTAGCTCGGTTGAGCTGGGTAATCACCAGGTGTTGTGCAAGGATCTCCATGGCAGTAGTGAAAAGCACCTGAATTGAAAAAATGAAAATGAATGGAGTGATGACCAGCAGATGTGCAGGCTGTGGAACGGAAATGGTGAATGATGGAATGGTGGAAGATGGAGGAGTATAAGTGGTAGATACAGCAACTGAAGAGGGTGCTACTGTGCTACCAACTATTGGGTTTCAACGAAAACAGATAATGAAATGGAAGTGGATGGAATGGAGAAAGTGGTAGGAAGTGTGGAGAAATGGCCAAAAGACAAAGGATTAGAAGAAAGGGGAAGTGAAGAAAAGGGAACATCAAAGAGGGGAGTAGAAACAATAGTAGTGGCTTGATTATTTATAGTAGAAGAAGGAGAGGGAGAGGAAGGGAATGAAGTAGAGGGGAAGCCACTAACTACTGGGAAGGAAAAGAAAAAGAAAGAGAAATAAACATACCTGCGGGCTCGCGTGCAAAAGGAGCCGAAGTTAACGAAATTTTCTTTCTTTTTTTTTTCTTTTTTTTTTTCTATGTACAAGGTAACCCCCGAATTTAGCTATGAATTCTCGGGAGAGACACATACCAAAACATGGATCTATGATCTCCTGGATCCCAGACCTTGAACACACACTTATGGGTCTCCTGATTGATAATCAGCTCGGAGTCACCAAAGATTTGCAACTGTCGCGCTCCAAGTTTCTCAGCCTTCTTGAGACCTAGGCATAAAGCCTCATATTCTGTTGTATTATTTGTGCAGCTCCAGGTCAATTGGTATGAAGAAGATCATTGAATTCTAGAAGGTCCAGAAGGTAATATTAGAACAGTCCCAGCTCCAGCGCCATTTCTGCATCGTGCTCCATCGAAATAGAGCTGATCTTGACTTCCATCATTCTTTTCTGGAGCCTTTTCAGGCTTGAGAATGGAATAACACCCCAAGTCGGTTTCTATCATGGCATTAAAATTGAGCATTGAAAACTCATCCTCTAAGCGAAGATCATCCAGGACTTCATCCATCAAATCAAGATTTTCCAATTCCTTAGTTATCATGTTGACAGAATGTGTGGACTTTTCTTCTTCTCCCATATTCTCTATATGAAAAGTAGAAGGCTTCTTATTGTAAATATGGATTCTTCTTCCTTTGAAAGGAATCTCCAAGTGAGAATAATCCAGAGAAAGGTAGCCTCCCAGATTGGCAATGAATTCTCTCGACAAACACATACTGAAATATGGTTCCAAATCAACCACAACTACCTCCTGAATTACTGTAATTTGAGGCATACTATGTAGAGCAATAGGAATATCCTTGATTACACCCACTATTTTCATGGGAGTCCCATCCAACTGCAAGACACCAGGGCTACTTCTTGTATACTCCATACCCATGGCTTCACAAACTGCCTTTGGCATGACAGTTGTCGCAGCACCAAAATCAATCATGCAGTTGTGCACTATCCAACCCTCCATCCTGAGTGACAAATAAAATGGGGGTGGTCTATTTTTTCCAATGGCTGAAGTAGTTAATGTTTGAGACATAACTACCTGGGTTGGAGCCTTCCCCTTACTTTGTATGGTCTTCAGGGATTCCTGTAAGAGATTTACCTATCCAAGTAGCTGCAAGGTGTCATACAGACTTACTTTAGCTGGTATCCATTTGAGTTCTTCAACGATGTTGTACTCCATCGAGATTGGCTCTTTCCCACCACTGGCAGATTCAAATTTGCTTCTATATTTTTGGGTGGCCTCCACTCGTTGTCGTTTAGTCAATGATGGATACCGCAACATTTCTCTAGCTTGTTCCTTTGTTTCCACTTGTGGCTGAGATACAAAAGCTTGTTCCTTCTCTTTTGCTTGTGGTGAAAGCGGATCCTTCGACAAAATAGGTGGATGTTGTTGCGAAGCTGGAGGATCATGAGTCCTTGCAGGTATTTGTTGCTTTGTTTCTTATGTAGGAGGCACTTTCAATGGCTCCATATTAGCCGGATCTACCAACATTGGTTTCTTGTCGCTGCATGTCAAGACTGCTATGTGTTCCTCAAGAGACATCACAAAATTAAGATCCACCTCTCGAATCATGTTTACACGACTTCCCGCAAGAACTTGCAAATAATTTTGGTGAACCATGCAAGTGGACTCATCATGTGGATCATTGCATGAAGAACACCAGTAAGAAGGCTCATGTGAAACTTCAGAAGGGCCAGCCTCTTCACTTACCAGGATCGTTGAGTTCCTCTCAGGTACTTTCTCCATAGCCTTGCTAGGAGCAACTTGCTCTCTAGTTACTGCCAAAAAAATCTTCATGGCTGAGAGTTCCTTTCCGCCTCTCTCCACTCCATAGATGTCACCTTGTTAGTGAGAGATCTCATGGCCGATTGAATTTCTTGCAAAATAGCCAATTGAGGATCTGGGCTTGAGGACACAGGCGGTGCTAGTAGAGGTAATGGAACTGGTGGAGAAGGTAATGCAGGAGTTGGAAGTGGAGAGGTTATCTGTGGAATGGGAATCATAGGTACCGAAGGTATGGGAGGATTCCATGAAGATGAAGGGTATATGGATGGAGCAGTGTAAGATGTAGGGGCTGCACCTGTATGCTGGTATTGTGGGAGCTCAGGAAAAATAGGCATAGTCATCTTCGGAGGCAATTTCCCAACGACAATCAGATCGACCTCAGCCTTTTGTGCCTGGGCATATAGTGCAGGAAAATTTTGAACATTGGACATCCTAATGTTCATACCGATATCTGAATGGAAGGCCCTAAGAAAGTACAATGTTGCTTGTTCATGAGTAGGGCGAAGACCGTCAGGAACTCTCTGCCAAGTTTGGGCAAACCTAACATTGAAATCCACTATCTCCTCTTGAGGATGCCTCTTGATATTATTAAATTGATGCACTAAATAAAATGGGTCTGCTTGCTCATTGAACCCTTGGATTAGCATCTCTACTAATTGATCCCATGAATTTATGGAGTTGGGAGACAAGGATCTATACCAGCACAACAACTTACCTCGGAGTGACAGGACGAGCAATTTGATCATGACATCTTCGTCTGTGATATTATGAATTGAAGCCAAGGTTGCCACATCTGACACATGCTCGTACATTGTCTTTCCAGTCCCATCATATGTAGGCAAGGCTTTTATTGCTACAATAGGAACTGGATTTTGAAAAGGTAGGTCCAACGCTCCCGAATCGTTCCAAGCAAGAACTCGTCGTGGAGGAGGTTGTTGACCAGCCATTTGCACTACAAGATTTGGATCTACTAGCAAGCTCATAGCAGTACTGGGAGGAGTCGAAGATGGCACAAACTGACCCACTGCCTGTGAAGAAACAACAAATGACGGGTTCACAGGACTTACCAATCTTGAGCGCTCCCTCCAGTTTTGAACATCAATCTCGAAGAATTCGACTGGATCTTCCGATTCTTTGGCACTTGATCTCGTGATCATGAAGCAAAGATTTTCACCAGCTTCACGATTAGAGATTTCCAGGTACTATACAGTCACCTTCAATAGAGTCACCATATGAACTTACAATCTCCGCTTTGAGGTCAAGACAGTTCATCAAAATCTTGATTCCTTCGGGTGTCAAAAAATGGGACTTGTGAGTCCCACTAGTTATGGATCTTTCTAAGATAGAAACAGTCTGTCCCACCGATTATGGATCTTTCTGAGACAGAAACAGTCTGTCCCATCGGGCGTGCCAAAAACTATTGGTCACAAATCTGCCTAAGTACAAGATTTCATCACTTGTGCACCCTAGACTCGGCCAACATTGAAAGGCCGAGAGAAAGAGAAGTCTCCCGGGCCAATCTCTAGAGAGGGCTGGCTCCCAAACTAATCTAAACTGGTTTCAAGATAAGGATGCAGGAAAGAAATGGGAAAATGCGAAAAGAAAGGGAAATAATAGAAAGAGATGGAAATATGGCCGAAGCCGATAGTTGATGGGGAGAACAACCTCAAATAGCAAATAACCTCAACTAGATCCTGAAGCTAAGCAACAACTGATTCTTAGAATGCATATACAAAAACTGGATCAAGCATTAGCCGTAAGTTTGCTTCCAATTGTACTCCAAACGTTCAAATGCAAATACAACCAAATCTAGAACAACAGAATTTAACTTATATTTTAACACTGGACTAACATAAGTGACTCAGACAGAAAGCAAAACATGAACAAAAATTTGGATCACCAACTCCAAAAGACACTAAGAATAGAGCAAAATGCATCTAGGATTTATGCTTCAATTTCTGCAAAAATGTCCTCCTCCTTTTGCTTGAGATTTTACATTGGTATTTATAGAGGCCTTTCCTCTTCCTTTCGAATCACAGCATTTAATACATAAAACAGATTTTGAAGAAGCGATCCACAAAATGTGCACTTGAAAAGAGAAAAATCCCCCCTTAATCTGCCTCGGAGAAATGACATTCCCTATTTTTATGGATCAAAACTAAAAATTAAATAGAAACAAGGGACCATATTTCTTCATTAAATGACCATTATCGGGGCAAGCTGGAAGTTGTTAGGAGATCACGAACAAGAGCTTTTAATACTAGAGGCATATTTAATTTTGGTGGCGTCGAAAACTGCCTCATGTTCTTCCATCTTGCGCACATAGGTAAACAACAACATTTAATCTTGGAGCCTCTTTGACCACGATCTCAAAATTAGTTGGAGAGCTTTTATTTGATCCTTATCTTCTCCTCACGTTCTCCTATGCAATTCTGAAGGAAAAATGCGGACTGAACTGTATCGGGCCTTTGTTGTTGCTTCTGTCGTGAAAATGAGACAGGTCGTGAAAATGCGACATGTCGCGAAATCGTGACACTTTTACCTTACTGCTTTCTTTTCTGCCACCAGTCGCAAAAATGCGACATGTCACGAAATCGTGACAATTTCCTCTTCGTTTAGCTTTGTCTCCATGACATGTCACGAAATCGTGACATTCTCCTCTATTTTGGCTTCTTCGCTACTCCTTATCGCGAAAATGTAACATGTCACGAAATCGCGACATCTTCCTCTTGCGCTATATTTTTTGCTTTATCACCGTGAAAACGCGACAGGTCGCAAAAATGCGACATGTCACGATATCGCGACATTTTCTCCGTTTTGTCCTTTCATCTTCAACATGTCACGAAATCACGACATTTTTCTACCTTCTTGTACTTTGCTGTTTTTGGCCGCAAAAATTTGTCATGTCGCGAAATCGTGACATTCCGTACTATCTGGCTGCTTCCTTGCTTTCTCCTCGTGAAAACGCGACATGTCACGAAATCGTGACATTTCTCCACGCTTTGCCCTTCCGCCTGACATGTCGCGAAATCATGACAATTTCCTGTCTTCTCCTTCATTGTCGCTTCTTGTCGCGATATCGCGACAAGTTTCTCTTGCTTAGCTTCTTTTCCAAAAATGTCGCGATATCGCGACATATTTCTCCCACCTTGTTTTTATCTTCAGCTCTTTCATGATAACACGACATGTCGCGATATCGCGCCATTCCGTACCATTTGCTCCTTGCTCGCTTTTCGGTCGCGATATCACGACAAGTTTCTCTGGCGCTCTTCTTTGCTGCTATATGTCACGATATCATGACATTTTCCTATCACGTTGCTCTGTTGCCACTGCAAGTCATGAAAATGCGACATGTCGCGATATCGCGACATCTTTGTCATTACTACTTCCTTTTGTTGCTCCTAGCGCAAAAATCCAACATGTCACGATATCGCGATAGTTTTCCTTCCTTGCTTCCTTTGGTCGCTTTTAGTCATGAAAGATAGGTCACGAAAATGCGACATGTCGCGATATCGCGACATTTTCTATACTTAGCTGATTTTTGCATTTGGATGCCGCGAAACTGCAACAGGTCGCGATATCGTGACATGTAGCATTACTTGCTTTAACACAAAACTTGTAGAGATTTTTGCATTTTCCCTTTCAAGATGCTTGGAGGGACAAACATAGGAGTTAGTATCTCTACAACTTGTGCATTCTCTTGCATGATCAGTAACAACAAAAACAATGTGGCAAAAATGCCAACAGAAACTTATTGTTTATGAAGGTCGAACTTCGACTTTAGAATTTTTTATTAACAAAAATTTATCCTTTCTCTTTTAGGATATTCTATTAATTGAAAGAGGTAAACCTTATAAACAACCAAGGTTTAGACATCATTTAACCAATGAAAAATTAAATTACTCATCAGAACTCAAAAAGTGACCAGCATCATTATCAATTTGATTAAAAACCAAAAATTAAAATTTGGGGGGTTCAAAGTTGAGTCAAATTTGGCTCCAACAGGGATCATGTCTATATCACCATAATCCTCATAAATCATTATCATTTAGGTGCATGTTAATCCTCACCACCTATTCAATCACCTCAGAAATCATAAGTCTATCACTTCTCCCTCCATCAATCACTAGCATTTTTTATTTCTCAGACTAGCTTTCATTTCACACACTTACCTTTGCTTTCTTAGACAGATTTCTTTTCATTGTTGGAAATTTTGAGTCCCTAAGTCAAAGTTGTCATTGATGTCACCATTGATGCCACCAGAAGGAGTCATCATTAATTCCAAATATTTCAGCAAGAAATAAATGCGACAAATATGGTCGTTTGATATTCAGCAAGAAGGTAGAAGTTCGAGTGAAACAATGCAAAAGACAGAAGTTAAAAATGAGTGATAATATTTATTTTATAAATTATTTAAATTCAGGATGAATTTAAATTTTATAAATAAATATTAAAAGGAACTTTATCAAAGGTGAAATATTATAATGGTTAGAAGTGCCATGGTGAAAACCCAAATTTCATTACAATATTTTATATTGCAAAAGTGGGTTTACAAAGTCTAAAAATATTTTAATAAACCCAAAGGTTGGGTTAAAGGTTGAAGACCAAAGCATATTTTAAATAAATCCAAAGGTTGGATTTAAACAAGGCAAAGCTTATTTCCACCGATGTCGTAGAAGACAAGGGAAGCACCGACATTTTTAATATAATGGGAATGCATATTAATACCATGCCAAAGTTATGTTCTAAATTACCCTTTCTCGATTTGAAAGAGAACCTCATCGAATTTAATGCAGAGCTCATGCTAGTGTTGTGCAAATTTTATGGTTTGACTTGACGTTGAAAAGGACAAAAGCAAGCGCATTGATTTTTTGAAAGCCAACAAGGCACTTTGGCCTAGTGGCAAGTGGGCTGCAAGCGTACGTTTTGGTGTGCATGGTGGTTAGTGTTCGAATCCCACAGAAGCTTTTGGTGGACGTGTTGAAGGTGCCAATCAATAGGCGCATACATTTTTGCAATGCTAGGAAGGAGTCTTGAAGCACGTGGTGCTCCTTAGATGTTGTGAGGGTTGCGTTGAGAGTTCGAAACTCTCCAAAGGCAACGGTACACTTTTAATGTTTTATTTTATTAATGCCTAAGTTGGAGGTATAAGGTATATGGTGGTTGAAGTCTTTGCATTGTGATAAAGGTTGGAGTTGAGAAATATTATTAGGAGGTATAAGGAGAATTCTATTTTTATTTTCAAGTCTTAAGTTTTGTTATTGTGGAATATTGAAAGGTTAAGACTTTGTGAGTTTTGTTTTATTTCCAATAAAGGGTTTTGTGATTATTGTGAGGATATTGCTTATTTTTTAAGTTGGAGTGATAAGGTGTAATTGTGATATTATTTTTGTGATATAAAAATTATCCTCTAACCCTTATTGAGTTTATCAAATAAGTAATTATGAGTGTGGCAAATTTGTAAAGGTATGGGTAAAATTCTTCGTTGTTGAGTTAGATGGTTGGCTTGATTGAAAATTAAGTTTGGAGTGAAAAGGATTTGATTAGGGTTTCCTTTTAAAAAGTGGTTGAGTTAATGCTTCAAGTTTTTTTGTATTGTGAGTTGTGATTAAACCTTGTTTGATAAGCATTGTTGTTTAGATCATTGGTTGAGTGAAGTACTTTGAGTTTATGCTTCAAGATTTTCTGAATTGAGATTTGTGATTAAAACCTTGTCTTATTAGCATTGTTGTTGAAGCCTATGGGTTATGCAAAGAACTTGAACTTGAGCTATAAAATAACATGAGTATCATTGTTATGTGAAATTTGTTGTTGAGCATTGTTGGAAACATTTTGATTTGGATGATACATTCTTGGACTAGGGTTTGTGAGAAAGGGTTGTTCCTTGATGTGATTGGTTGAGTGGAGTTGATTAAGCCTAGTCAAGTGAATGCATGAAGTGGTTGTTCAAGTTTCGTGAAACAAATTATTCTATATTCTGATTGAGTTGAGATTGAGCCTTGAGAATAGAACATATTTAATCTCTAACAATTCTCTTTATGCTTCTATAATATTGAGTTGAGATTGAGCATTGAGTATAGAACTATTGAGTCTCTACCAATTCTCTTTATGCTTCTATGAGATTTATTTTAGTTGAGATTGAGCTTTGATAATAGAACATATTGAGTCTCTAACAATTATCTTTATGCTTCTATGAGATTGAGTTGAGAAAGTGATTGAGCATTGAGTATAGGACATATTGAGTCTCTAACGATTCTCTTTATGATTCTATGAGATTGAACAAGTTCTGTGTGGACTTGTTAAGCTGATTTGAGGTAAGTCTTTGAGAAGGATTATGGACTAAGTTTATGTGAGATTTTGTGGAATCTTGCAATGTAGATTTGAGTAAGTCCTATAGAGGACTTATTGAGCAGATTTATACAAGTTATGAGTAAGCTTGTTGAAAATATTTAGACAAGTTCTGAGTGAGCTTGTTGAGTAAATTTAGACAATTTTTGAGTGAGCTTGTTGAGTAGATTTGAGCATGTTCTGAGTGGACTTGTTGAGAATATTTGAGCAGGTTCTAAGTGGACCTATTGAGCATATTTGAGCAGGTTCTAAGTGGACCCGTTGAGCAAATTTGATCAGGTTCTGAGTGGACCTATTGAGTAGATTTGATAAGGTTCTAAGTGAACATATTGAGCAGAGCTTTAGAGGTGATAAAGCAGAGATTATAGAGACTTGAGTGGATAGAGATCCATCAGTCAAGACATTGATGATAGGTCTTCTAAGTGAGGACAAGAGTCTTCAAGTGGATAGAGAGCCAAAGTCAGTGCAATGGAGGTGGTCTTCTAGAGGATCACCAGCTAGAGCATAGGAGGAGTTCTCCTATGGATAGAGATCCACAAACTAGATTTAGGGGATCCACATATCCTTTGGACAGAGGTCTATAAACATTGTAATTGGCAAGGATTCCCAAAATATTATTTGAGAAATATTTAGAAGAAATATTTTCTCTGTGGAGGTAGCCCACGTTGGGTGAACCACATTAAAATATATGTCTCTATTGTGTATGGTGTTTTGTGCATTGCTTTTATTACTGCTATTGATACTGCTATCTATACACTGCATAAAATTTATTTGAAAAGAAAAGTAAAAAGTGGTCTTATACTGTTCACCCCCCTCTTAGTATAAGCTTGTGTTCTTCATTCATGTCATGTATTTTGCTTTCTTAAATTTCATTTTCTTTCCCTTTTTTTTGAAATGTAGTTTCGTTAGACTAAAATTTGCTTTTCTAAAGTCATCCACTCTTAAATTTTTGTGTTGCATCCTATATATTCAATGAGTATTCTATATTAGTACTTGCATTTAGTGTAGGTATGCTTTTGCGTATTGCATCTTAAGGGATAGATTTTATTGTGCATTACAAGTAGGTATATTTAACATAACCAAAACAACAAAAACATCCAAAATCACACACACTTGCATAAATTTACTATAAAATATTGTAATGAAAACCAACCAGTGATGTTGGACTTCATCCCTAACCATCGGTTGAGCCCTTAGACACCCTACTTCAGATTGCATAGTTTCCTAGATTCCATAACTTGGAAACTAGTTATCCTTAGGACTAGCTCATGGGGTTTAATAATTAGTGGGTGTGTAGGTGTCATTTTTAACCAAACACATTCGAGGGTGAGGTGAAAGCTAACTAGGTCATTGTAGGTTTTAGATAGCATCACCTCTTTTTAGAGGTTTTTTCTTTACTTTAGGATATCCAGGTCTAATATTATCCTAGGAAGCCTTTTCAACCATTTGTGTAATACTTCTCATAATATGAGTGGGCATGAACATACCCTTTTAGATACTACCACATCCATACTTTTTGTAGATATCAAAGTTAGGGTACATCAAAACATATAAAACACAAAAAACACAAACTAAACCATAAAAACATCCAAAATCCTAATCAAACCATACAAAAAACTTGAAAAAAATATCACACACCAAACATGAATTTACATGAACATCCAAAGTACCACTCCTTAACTAAATCCATCAAACACTACCATCGAAAACCCCTATAACACCCAAAAAATTCATTCCTTACTTTCTATCTTGCCTTTAGCTACTCAAGGTCTAGATGCACAACCAAATTAGAACCCAAACACATCATCCTATGGAACATTTTTTGGAAACTCCCCCATCCAACCACAACTACTCTAACCTATTTGGAGGATATGCCTCTCATTAATTCTAGTCCCCTTCCCACCACCTATCCTCTCCCATGTCCATATACCGCAACCCATTATTGGTCCTCATGTTCTAACTTAGGCCTAATGTCTTAGGACACCTCCACCACTCTAATAAAAACCTCTACTAAGAGGACCAATTTGTCCTCCTTGCATAAATCTGCCTCACCCTTATCATATTTTCTTCTAACACCATCTCTCCCCCTCTTTTCTCAACACCATCATTTCTCCCTCTTCTTCCGACACCCCATATTTTACCTTATGTCATTTTCACAATCCATTACCCACCAATTAACCACCCATCCTATCCCATTTCCTCACTTATACTCTATCCATATTCTCATCCCTACTAATGTATCCTAACCATGATGACAAACCACCCATACCTATTTTGTTACCTTTGACTCTGAAGTGTCCAAAAACCCGTGCACCTTTACCAGAAATATAATTGCAAATCCATGAAATGCAAACTAACTATGAATAATAAGAGCATGTAATTGTAACATCATGATAAAACAAGAAAATATATGGAGGTGGGTCCATTTTATTTACAAAAACTTGTTCTTACAAAAATACGGTTACAATCGCATCCCCTTGAGGGAGTTTATCATTTTGATACAATATATATAATAAATAACTAAGAAGATTTGGTTCTCTTCTCTAAATAGATTTGATGAAATTTTTGGGTTCTCTCGCACCCAAGAACCATCTCGAGCAAGGTTTCCTTGTGACCTCCTTGAGAGATTATGGTGTTCGTTTCTTACGCTCTTTTCTTCCTGTAGAAACTTGAAACCTACACATAAGAAAGCAAATGTGGTTAATAGCATGTGTGGATGAAAATGAGAAACAAAGGTGATAAATAATAAAAATTTGATGACTGCATACAGGAAATGAGATCTAACTATGCTAAGTTATGAAATAAGAAAACTATTAAAAACTATTTATGCAAAGAAACTAGAAACAAATTTGAACCTAGGGGTCATCCCTATGTGGGATGGTTGTACCTGCAGGTCATCTCTTTAAGATACAACCACCAATATATGAGTGATTTTTCTATAGTTGATGTAAGGGCCACTCTTGGGTATGACCTATGGTGTTTTAAATAGATTAGTGCACTATTGTAGCAACTTGATGGGTCTGGATTGGTCTTTGAAGGCTATATGCAAAGTTGAACAGAATAAGGAAACATGCACATCTATACCTTTGAGAAGTATGACGATATTGCCTTCTTAAGAAATCAAGGTAATCACACTTTGGTCTTTACAAAAGGTATTGGATCTTTGATAAGAATTTGGTAACACTTTGTTGCTCAAAATATGAAAGCTCCATATATTTTGAAAGAGGGGTGGGCACTATTATATAGACTCCTCGAAAGGAGTCTAATAATAGTGCCACCTTGCACATGAAAAAGTGAAGGATCAGTTCACATTGAGAAAGTAAATGCTTTTATCTGAGATCTCATGTGAACTTATTGTACCATACTTTTTGCCTAAATCAAGCTCATGCATATGCACAAAATTACGGTGTGAATTCATGCACGGGTTTAACCGGTGATTTTGGCTGTCAATTATACCTCACTCTTTTTTTATTTTACTTCTATCATGATCGTCCCTTGGTAGGACAACCTTAACTAGGGGTCATCCCTTGGCATGATAGCCTCAACTGGGGGCCATCCCTTGGTAGGGCGACCTCTAAAGGTCGTCCCTTGGAGGGACGACCAGGGTTGCAAAGGTAAAATCCCTTATTTGAGTGGTGAAAACCACTATTTTAGCCCTAATGTTGCCTATGGTGGGTCATATGGTCTTCAAAGGGTCCATATAGGTAGTCTCCTCAATATGACATATTTTAGGTGTCTATAGATACCCCTTTTTGGGATGCATTGTGTGAAAACACAACGTGGAGCAAAAATAGATGACCTAGAATCAAATTAAGGGCTGATGATGTTCATTGATCTGATCAATGTTAAATGCCCTAATCATGAAAAGAGTATGTATTTTTAAACTATTGCTTCTAACTAGTTAGATAACTTGAGTTTTTGGTAAACCTTTGGGGTGGTAAGGAGACAAGTTGCACTCTAGCCTTTGGGGATACCAATCGGATAGTTTTTTGACTATCTTGTTATGTGTTTATTTTAATTTTTTGCTTGTTATCTACCCCAAGCAAAAAGGGTATGATTATCTTTGGCAATGATTCTTGAACAAATACAACTTACATGATTGTGTGTTTGATTATTGATTTGATTATGAATTTTATAATTAATATGACTACCCCCTCAAGCGACGAGCCTATGAGGAAATGGAGAAATGATGAAAGTGACAAGTCACTTGACCAAGATGATTTAATTTAGGTTTTCTAGGACTGTTACGAAAGTTAAAAGGATGCTAGACCCCATTAAAACCTTGATTTTGACCCATTTATTACTATTTTTAGTGAGTGATATGGTAATTTACTCATCCTATCGAATTGCATGGACAACCAATCGCTACAATCATTATGTTTATAGAATAAATCACTAGATATGAGATTCACTCAAATTTTACAAGTTTTATGTGACCAAAGGGCTTAAATTCCTTTGAATCCATTTTAATTATAACCCAAGGAAATTTGGGTACCTTTGGAACCTTTTTATGGTGACCAAAGGGCTTAAGTGCCTTTGGGGATTTTTGATGTTGACCAAAGGGCTTAAATGCCTTTGGAGCCTTTTTTATGTTGATCGAAGGGCTTAAGTGCCTTAGGAGCTTTTAAATATTGACCAAAGGAAATATGGGTACCTTTGGAACCTTTTTATGGTGACCAAAGGGCTTAAGTTCCTTTAGGGCTTTTTGAATGTTGACCAAAGAGCTTAAGTGCCTTTGGAGCCTTTTGAATGTTGACAAAAGGGCTTAAATGCCTTTTGAGATTTTTGTGAATTGACCAAAGGGCTTAAGTGCCTTTGGGTATTTTTTAGATGATATGATTAATGCAAAAATATTATATGTTGAAACATAATAAATGAATCTATGATGCAACACAATCTAAATGTAAGCTCCACAAATGTATAAAAGTTATCAATCAAAATGTTAACCTTTTCACAAAATTCATACATTTGAAATCCAACCATATGTAATATGAGAAAAATTTAGATGATGGATGGGCAACTAATAAGATGCTATGAGGGAACAACATGGTTTTTATGAGACTCAAACACCCTAGTTGACTAGTCAAAATATGTATACTAACCACACATGACTCTGAAAGATGTATGTCTACTAGGAAGGCCTAGATATTCAATATCCATGTGTGTGCATGTGATGTTCATTAATGACACATAGGACTACCCCATTGCCAGGTGGGTTCCATTCAACCTATTGTTGTAATGGCGATCACCTAATGGTCATCCTGATCCTGATGTTGGATGCGGTTGGATTTGACTACTAGGCAATACAAGTTGACATTGGTCTATACAAAAGAAGTTCTCTAATGTGATCGACATATCGCCATGCGTAAGACTACTTCATTGCTAGGCGGGTTTATTTCAACCCATTTCTATAATGGAGAACATCCCACAACTTTTGAATAATTGAGGATATCATGGATTCAAGATTGTTGCCCCATTATTTTCTTTTAATTTCTTTGATTCAATATTCTTGCTCATTTTTTATGCAGAAAAAGGGGATTTATTTGCTTTAGTGGTGAACACCACTTTTTGCTTTTATTTTTTTGTGGAATACTTTCTCATTTTTATGGAGCAAGGTATTTTATTACTTTGGGTAGGGGGGAGATTTTTCTTTTGTCAATTCTCAGTATATGAGACCATGTGCATGATAGGATGAGCAAGGGAAACCTTTCACTTAATGGGCAAGGACTAATTTGTATTTTCATCCTTCCTTGTGCAAAACTAGGATTTTAAATGTGTGAAATTGTGTTTGGGGATTTTGAGATATGCAAGGTTCTATCAAAGCAATACCCTACCTTCAAAAATCAATATAGATTTGTACAAAATCTAAAATTAAAACTAGGAATGACTAAATGATTGAAACCCTAGTGAACACCTTATAGCAACTAATTAGATGTGTTGAAAAACATAGTTACTCACAAAGGGGAATGTGGATGGTAATGATATGTGAAATGTGAGGTTTTCCCTATGATATTTTTTAAACTAAAAGGTGTGAATAAAATAGTCAATGACCATCTAAACATCATTGTTGATGTTCATCCGGTATCTACCCTATCTCACGAGGACCCCTTAATAAGAAAAATCTCATAAGAAAAACTACAAATGATGATGATGGATAAGGTTTATTAAGAAGGATGACCAACATACAAGAATGGTGCCAAACTATATGATGTCAGAAAAAATTGGCCCTAATGATTAATGTAATGAATGGATGTACTTAATGCAACTAGTAAATGAATGCAATGATGTGAAATGCATGATGAAAGCAATGCAAATGTATTTTTTTTTTCTATTTTTGTGATGTTTTTGTTATTTTTGGTTGATTTTTTATTTGAACAAGGGGCTTAAGTGTCTTTGGGCCTTTTTCTAATTTGACCAAAGGGCTTAAATGACTTTGGGGATTTTTGTGAATTGACCAAAGGACTTAAATGCCTTTGGGGATTTTTGTGAATTGACCAAAGGGCTTAAAAGCCTTTGGGACTTTTTGTAAATTGGGTTTTATGTATGAAATACCTGCAGGTGTAGGATGTTGAGAGGTTTAGGATCCTTAGCACCCTCAAGGGTTGCTAACCTATATGTCCTAGGCCCTATTTTCTATGTGATGATAAATGGACCTAACTAATTTTATCTCGTAAGTGCGATGGCAAGTTGGAGTTCTACCAATTTTCTTTAAGCATAAGGTACCTCACTTTAAAGTCCCTAAGATGGAATTTCATATCATAAGCTTGCTTAAGGTGATCTTGATAAACACAGAGGTGCTCAAGAGTATTAATGTGTCATTCATCAAGAAGGGTCAACTGATCAAGGTGAGCTTGTCACGTAGTATCATCGATGTAATCTTGGAGTGAAATGTGCAATGAAGGAATCTCCAATTCCAAGGGTATAATGGCCTAAATGCCATATACTAGCGAGAAATGAGATGCCCCAGTGGGCATCCTAATGCTAGTTCTCTAAGCCCACAACACAAAAGGCAGTTGTAGATGCCAATCTTTATGATTATCTTTAATGGTTTTCTTGAGAATGACAACAATTGTTGTGTTCGATTCCTCTACTTACCCATTGGGTTGCGGATAATAGGGCATAGAAAATTTGTGTTGAATGTTATACTTTAAAATCAAAGCTTGCACATATTTATTCTTGAATGGATACCCATTATCCAAAATGATCTTGGATGGGATACCAAAATGACATATGATATTATGGAGTATGAACTCCATAATTCTTGGTCCAGTTGTAGTGGTAAGAGGGATTGCTTCCACCCATTTGGTAAAGTACCCGATTGTTGTCAATATGAATGTGTGATAGCTAGAAAATAAAGGTAAAATTTCCTAATTAAATCAAAACCCCACTACGAAAAATACCATATGGAATGGATCAGTTGCAATTCCTGAGAAGGTAAGTGTGAAATATTAGCATGATGTTGACATTGCATGCACTTCTTGACATAAGCGCAACAATATTTCTCCATAGTAGGCCAATAATAGCCCATGTGGAGGATGCGCTTAGTGATAGCCATACCACTAAAATGGCCATCACAAGTACCATCGTGAGCTTGTAAAATTGCCCAAGCATATTTGTGGGGCTTTAGACAATGAAGGATAAGACCATTGTAAGCTTGATGATACAAAATATCTCCTAGCAAGACATATTTTTTTGCTTTCTACTTGAATATTAATTTTGCGGCATACGATGATCCCGATGGGATATTACTAAGCTTTAAGAAATATTTGAGTTGAGCAAACCAATCATGAGATTGCTGAGTCTCAATTGAATGAACTGCTTACTCCTTTTGAGAGTCATCCTGCACAAATATTGATTGGGATATGACCTTAAGATGGATCGTTGTGTTGCTATAAAAAGGACTATTTGGGATCAAAGACCCCTAGAAAGCATGTTTTAAACTATTATGTATGCAAAAAAACCATTTATGGTATGACTCAATATGAATCATGTGGATAGCTTCATCATTTATTGAAGCCTAATGTAAAATCACTGATTGCAAAAGAATTTTTACATGGATGGTTGTAATATCATCTGAAGGGTTCTACAGAATTAAGGATCCCAAAGAAGCCATAGTATCTACAAAATGATTGGATGAGCGAGGGACTGCCTTGATGCTATACCATTCCTATTTAGCTAAGAGCTTATCCACAAGGGCTTTGTAATATTGTAATATTGGACACCTGCATTGATAAATATGTTTGACTTGGTTGACAATGAGCAAGAACTCGTCGAAGATATTTAAATTCTTGATTTGCATGGTGATAGCTACTTGAAAGCCTAAAAGGAGGGTCTCGTATTTAGCATTATTATTGGTGCATAGGAAATCAAGCTTAAATTAGAGGATTAGAGGAGCCCCTTGCGGTGTGAAGAACATGATTCCCTTACCACCACATTGCTCACACTTAGAACCATCAAATAACAACGTCATATCGTCTTGGTTTTCAGGTT
Organism: Wollemia nobilis; assembly: GCA_028583015.1. Lineage (NCBI taxonomy): Eukaryota > Viridiplantae > Streptophyta > Pinopsida > Araucariales > Araucariaceae > Wollemia > Wollemia nobilis. The sequence goes on along the minus strand of JAQPPZ010016925.1, from coordinate 5,727,401 downwards.
CTATTGGTTCAGGTGAGTTGGATAATGAAAAATTGCATCATCAGACAACTCGATGGTAAGAGGTTGATTTTCCTAAAGAGGAGCCTTGACTAATTGATCAGTAATTACTTAACCTTTGATATATGTGTGGCTTATGAATTCAAGGTCAAATTCTATCAATAGCATGATCCACTTTGCAATACGACTATTATGATATGTTTGACTCATCATGTATCGTAAAGGGTTTTTCTTAGATATGACATACATTGTTTGATTGAACATGTAATGACACAAGTTCTTAGTGGAAAACACCATTGCTATACAAATATTATCATTGTATGCATACTTAATCTCATAGCTCACCAGGGTGTGACTAATATAATAAACAACTTACTCCTTATTTGCAAACATGGTCCCTAAAGCAAATTCAGTAGCTAAAATATATAGTAGGAATGGTACACCTGGTCAAGGTAGAGCTAAAACTGGTGGGGATGCTAGGTACTTCTTGATCTCATAAAAGGCATTTTAACACTCATAATACCATTTGAATGGGATCCCCTTGTGCAGTAGTCGATTCATGGGTCGATATTTATCCGATAATTGCTCTATAAAGCATTTGATGGATGCTACCTTCCCTTGTAAGCTGCAAAGCTCCTTAAGGTTAGTAGGGGGAAGTAGGATCAACTTCGATGCCCTATTTGGAGACTATAAAACCCAATATTTTTATATATGTAAATCTTAAGACACACTTGTTGGTATTAAGTCTAACATTGTGCTTGATGAGGTGATCTAAGATCTTCCTAATAACATCTACGTGCTCATGATGCAGTAGATATTTAGCTAGCAAATCATCTATGTAATTCTCCAATATTTTTTTTATGTAGTCATGGAAGATGTATTTCATGGCCTGCTGATATGTGGCACCAGTATTTTTGAGACCAAATGACATGAATTTGTAACAGAATGTTCCCCAAGAAGTGGTAAAGGTTGTCTTGGCATGATCTTCGAGATTGATCCAAATATGATTATAGCCTAAGAAACCATTTATGAGGGATAAAATTTCATGTCCTACAGTTGCATAAACTAGATAGTTGATGTTGGGAATGGGGAATTCATCCTTAGGAGTCGATTTGTTAAGATTTTGAAAATATTTGCATATGTGAATTCTCCCATCGGGTTTCCTGACGGGTATTATTTTGGAGATCCATGGAGGATAATTAATGGGTTGGATGAATCTGGCATCCAATATTTTTTTAATTTTATCTTTTACCATTAATGCAATTATTAGATGCATATTTCTAAGATTTTTCTTAAATGGTTTAACTTTTGGATCGAGTGTCAAATTGTAAACGACCAAACTCAGGTCAAGACCTGACATATCCTTATACAACAAAGCAAATATTTCTCTCTTTTATTTCAAGAGAGCTGTGATAACAAATTTTTCCTCTAGGGGCAGACTGAGTCCCAACTTGATATTTTTAGGAACTATGGGATCAATGTTGATATCTACATCAATTGTTTCCTCCATTGACATGTGGGATCCCTCCTCGAGTTGATGAGGTTTAGGGATCAAATGAATGTCGTCAACTAGATTTGGAGAATAAATTTCTTCTTCAGGTTCGATCCCAACTTGACACACATCTTTAGATGATCCTTGGGAGAAATGAAATGGTTGCAATATTTATTCGCATAGGAAGAACTCTACGGGTGATGGTAGAAGTATGGTGTGATCAAATGGTCTTGTGATTGAGGTGCAAAGGCTTTGAAGGGTCATTGGGATTATGAAGTGGTGTGGTTAAATCAATGGAAACCATATTTATGGATGGCATATGGTTTTCATTCATTGGTGGAAATAACCTACTTGTTGAGTGGAAATTTTGTCCAATTACAAAATCCCATCATAGTCAGGGTTTTTATTAGAAAACCCTCTCTTGCAAAGAAATGTAAATTTCTCCAAGGTTCCTTTTACTTAATGTGTGCTTGTAATCTTGTGAAGATGTATCAAATAAGTGTTAGAAATACCTTAATGATTTACAAGTAACTATTAGCAAGGGGCTTGTGTTGGTTTATTTTATTACTATACTAGTCATTTTTCATGAAATTTCAAATAAAGAGAAAGATGTGATTGGCCCTCATATGACCATGATGTAAATCCTTAGTTCATTTTATCTTGATGTATTTTATATAGTTTTTATCTTCTTTTGGTTAAGCAAATTTTAGACAAGTTTTACCTTGCATTAAACCCTACTTTCAGCTTGAAATAGAAGATTAAAATCTATCTCTAAATATGAATCTTAAATGATGATTGTATTAATTTTAACTTGCTTTGACCATGAAAATAAAATGATGAAATTACTAGATATAAAATATAAAAGCCATTGATATGATAAATAAATTACCCCTCTTTGATGAAATTAATTTTTATAAAGAGACGTCCATTTATTGATTTAAAAATAATGGCCTTTTAAAATGCCATATAAATCACTCCCATTTAATAAAATTGTAATTTTAATAAAGGAAAGTTAATTTATTGCTTACAAAATGAAATTCAAAGCTTGAAATTTGATTTACCTTTAAAAATGTGAAATTATGTCAAATTCCGAAATTACAAAATACCTGTAAAAATAGCAACTTTGAATAATTTTTTTAATTTTGAAATGGCTTAAAAATGAAATTGACCTTGTTCTAATAGAATTTTAAAGCTTATTCTTCACACCTGTGCATCTATTTTTGGAGTTTTAATTTTTTTTTTAATTGTCGAAGTTCTAAAAAAAAATTGTAAAAGGGAAGGGTTAGAAAAATAAAAGTAAAATCTAGAAATGGACCAGAATGCTAAGAATGTTAAAATAAACTACCTCCAATATGATGCCACCCTATTTCTACAAAACCAAATATGTGATAAATTTTTGCATGTAACCTAGTTTATATGAACCTGCACTTGCACAACCTGCAATAATCTAGGTGCGAGCTTTTAAGGAAAATGAAAATAAATTTCATGCTTTAAATATTCAATGATGTAACCATTAAAATGCATTGAACATCATCTATAAGTCTATAGAATGAAAGGGGGAAAATAGACAGTTAAATCAAACATACAGAAATAATCTCCTCCTATCTTGTTAATAGGACACAAATTTCTAGAATTATTTGTATTAAAAGCAAAAAATACTTTGCAGCATATTTCCAGACTTGGCCTCCAAAAAGATCCAGCCTTCGGCCTGCAAAAAGAAATCAAGTCTTGGCCTCCAAAAGGTCCAGCCCAAAAATGTCCACCCTTGTTCTTGTGTTTCAATATAGTATTTGAAGATTTTTACAAAGACTCTTCATTTCCCTTTCTATGTTTGGTTTCACTGTTTGATTCCTTTCCTCTGCCTATTCATCAGATGAGAATTTATAACGCTTATTATGATTTTGTAATACTTCCTTTCCATTACAAGGATGCAAACGTCTACACTTGGTAACCTCACCTTCATAAAAATAAACCTCCCATAATAATAATAAATTATCTATTGAATGACCATTACATATATACACATGTTTCAACATTTAAATATAGGGAGGCTTCGTTCCCTGTGTATACTCTCCCAAGTTTATTAAGGTTTGGCACCACTAGCGAATCCGACGTTGTACTAGTAAAATTATTGTATTTTTCTTGACTTCACTATGATGGCAAACCCCTTCTCTTGAGATAACAGCTCTTGTTGGCTATTTCAAGTAACACCCATGTTTATGTTCTCTACAATCTCTGGTCCATTCACTGCTACTCGTTATCATGAGCAAGCCACTCCATTATCTACTTTCATCATGCTTTATCCAAGTCATATTGTTCGCTTGCATTTTCACCATGTCCTCACATGTCTACGAGTTTGTCCATATGTCACTTGCAAACTATGGCCTAAACTGGTCATCCATGTCACTGGTCTATATGGATCATCCCATCAGAGATTGGAAGACCACTGATAGAACACGTGGTTGATGTCGGTCATAATATAACATCGAAAGACAAACAGATAATGTCTCACTATAGTGACAACTAACACTCCCAACACCAGCATTGTGGGTGGGAACTGTGATGGGAACTATGAGATTTGGATGAAGTCAAGCAAAAATATGATGTTGTATAAGTGATCCATGACGGTTCCCAAATAAAATATCATAAGAAAAATTCTATAAAACCTGTCGAAGTGTTAATATTTAGACTCCTCTTATTTGATCTGCGACATCCTCATCAATCCTTTTATTTATGTCTTTACCATGAAATACCTCAATTTTGTGATCATTTCACCCTGTTATCTTGGGCTATCCTCCTCTACTTTCCTACAATAAATTGTGGTCTTGATCATTTATAATGTTTTAGCATCCTGGTAGCGAGGGCAGGAGCAAGGGCGTAGACCTCAATTTCATACGTCTCCATAAAACCGATCTTGTTTGTCCCATCAAGTTTGTGGTGTTTACCAACATGGTCATGGCACTCACCCGGTGTTACTTTCCCTACAATTGGACCTAGCTAGGACGTATTCCACACTACTGAGCGTACCGATGGCACTATCATCCACCTGATATTTCACTATCTATATTATATTTTGGGTCCAAAACTATCTAATTTAAATCCAGTCGAAGGTCCACATGTGTCGCATAAGCTTTGTCATTCGATGCCATTGTGCAATAAAATTCATCTATATCCAAGTCTATGGTCCCCTTGGGTCCAAATCGGTCCATGAAAGCTACTTGGCTCCTTGTTCAAAGTGTGCTACATCACTACCTCGTAACCGACCACGTGCATCTATCATAGCCCCAGTGTCCTTCTATGAATCCTGTAGATACACTATATCCATCCTCTCCAAATGTTGTCCTTACCATCATGTTTCTTCGAGTCTAGCTATCATCACCGAGTTTGTCATTATTGTTTTATGTTGGCCATTGTGGTTGAGAACTTTGGAATACCATTAACTATTCACCATGAATTTCCAAATGGTTCTCTTTTTGCCATTCTTTGTTCTACCCACGAACACCTAGTCCACCTTGATTGCACTAAACTTACCACTATTGATGCCTAGATTTTGGCTATCATCGTGTGTCGTATGATCCATGTCACCAAATTTATGTCGTGGTCATCTACTACATTCATACCTTCTTCATGCCCCCGACTCTACCGGAAGTCCATGTTGATCGTTAACTACACATTAACACTTTGGATATTAAAAACCAGATAATACATGTTGGTTTATAAAAGAAAATTTTATTATTCATTCATTTGTATTTTCTTTATTTTATTTATTTATTTATTGTTTATTTACTTTTTATTTATGGTATCTATATATATATATATATATATATATATATATATATATATATATATATATATATATATATATATATTATTTCTTTATTTTATTTAATCATATACATATATAATATATAAATATTATATATGTGCTTTTTTATTTATTTTAATTTTTAAATGTTTTAATTATTAAAATTCAACAATACAAAGAAAACAACAAATCTACCATTTAAAATTCAAAACACAAACTTGAAACTATCAACCTAACCCAAAAAAACACCAAACATAGCAACATAAATAAAAGGAGATACTATCCCACACTAAACCTTGGAGAACACTATGCAAACTCGAGGGTAAGTATCCGTCAACATTATCGTTCAACGAAGACTCAGAACTCTCAAAAATCAAAATTTTAAGGTGGGTCCCCAATTTTGGGGTAAGTTGTGCAATGGCCACAACAAATGGTGATTCTATTGGGAAATGCTCCTGAGCATTTCAGGTGAAGAACCTAGTTATGTAATTAATTAACCAAAGGTTAGAAAAGTATACACCATTTAGCAACACCCACGGAAAGTAAGGTCAATAGCTTCATATGAGAACAAATGGATTATTTTCTTATTCATGGTGTCTGCAATGTGGTTCATTTTGCATCCTTGGGACCATAAAAATTCCATCATCTGGTTTACCTTTAGGCTATGAAATGTTGCTCATAATATTTCATTTTGAATAATATTTTTACAAAGTCTCTTTTGAGCATAATTTTTTTAGACAGAGCCCCACTACCAATCAGGCATCCATAGCCCTGGTGGAGATTTTTTGAACTAGGTGACTGATTTGATCAAGCTTTTTAATGCTAATTTTTTTTATATCAAGCTTTATCTAGACAGAGCATCACTGCCATTCAGGTATCCATAGTCCCGGTGGAGTTTATCTAAAGTTGGTGACTGATTTTATCAATATTTGCATTGTTTGTATTCTTATTTTATAGAGAAATTTGCAAACCTTTATGTAACACTTGGATTTGAGCATGTTAGAAGTTAGCCTTACTCAATTTACCAAAATTATTTCATATTTCAAAATCCCAAGAAATTCCTTTTCATGTGATGTTCATTAGAGTGAAGCTTTGGCATAATATTCCATTATTTCACACTCCACCATCTTAGGACACTTAACCAAGGATAATTACTATATACCTTCATTTTCTTTCTTCCATATTCGCATGATAGGCCATTCACCCTTCATGACAAAGGAACACAAAAAATGGTTAATATGCCATTATTAGCAACCATGAAACATCACCTCAAATAGAGGGACCAACCCCAAACACAAAACTCGAAACTCAAACTAAATCCAAACCAAAAAATAAGGACAAAGCACAAAAACAACAAGCTAAACAATAACATGAAAACCAAAACTATGTACAATAATATACAAGATGGTGCACATAATATACTATCACTTCCCTGGATCCCAAACATGATTAGCACATTTTTAAAGACCCATACTATGATATGCATACCAATATTTATAGGAATCTACCAAAAACAAGGTTAATCCATAACATGCAACTATACCCCACCATTTTAATCTAGTTCTATTAGTAATCCCATAGTGGAGTTTCAAATCATTAATTTTTTTTTATTTGTAACCTCTTATACATAGCATATCCATAGTATGTGAGGGGAGATATTTGAACCTAGGGCCTCTCAATTTCAACTGGAGAGTTTTAACTACCCACTTGCTCTCCAACTCTACATGAGCAGATAAGACAATAATTGATCTTCAATTCTATATTGTCTATTCCTTAAAATGTAAATTTCATAATTTGATTCCTAATTTAGAATTAGGCTTTCCTTTACAAATATGATATATTGAAATTAGGAGCCTATTTCTATTAATTTCAAATTCAATTCATTTTCTACACCTTTGGGCCAATCATGAATATGTAACAATTTGTAAGCATCTAGGATTTTTACTAAATGAGAATCATTATAAGCTTTTATCCTAGATTCGATTGTTAATTTTTGATGAACTTGATTCAACAATTCAAGCACATCAACTTCTATTTCATTCACCAAAGAAATCTTATTAGAGGTGTGAGTAGAAATTAATTCTAGTTCTTTATTAACCTCCAATGGCATTTCATCATAAATAACATTTGAATCCAATGAATGATTATACAAATTTTCACTTGAAGCTTGGATTCTTGGACACAAAAGGTTAGATTCTACTTTTTGTACATTTTCATTTACCAACACTTGGTGAGCCATTCTAATATTTTCTTATTTTTCATGATCTTCATCATCATCATCTTGTAACACTTCATCTTTGTCTATTACCTATTCATCAAAAACACCAAAATTAGGCACCCAATTAAAAATATGCCCATCCTTTTCAAACCATGACTCCTCCTGACCAACTACTTGAGTCATTTCGATTAAAGCAACATTTTTATCATTTGGAGGACTAGAAGTCAATTCTAGATCCTTTCTAATCACCCATGGTGTTTCTTCATTCAAATCTTCAAAATAATCATGTGAATTTGTACCCAAGTTTTCAGTATTCCAAAAAGAAAGAGAATATTTTACCTCTTCCTCATCCAAAACAGATGAGTCATAAGAAATATTTACTATTTCTTCCCTTTCTATTTCAACGAGATATTCAATAAATTTATATTCAACATGATCTAATTTGGAAACCTTTCATATTCTTGCAAATGCAAATATTCATGTGAAATGGCAATTTTAGCATCTTGCATATCAAGTGGAATAGAAGTTTCATCAATAGGGGCATGATAAAACAATTAATAACCATAAATACCTCAACCATTATAAAAATTATCTTATAAACCCATGAGGTGAAATTCTATTGTATCTTTGACCTGATCTTTTGATTCATCTATCAATTCTTTTTATTCTTTATCCATGGTAGTATAATCATTATCATTTTCCAATACTTGATGATATTCCAACCCTTCTTCCAAAACACTCTCATATTCTACAGGACTTGTAATATCCTCATGCGAGAAAGCAATTGTATTATACTGCATATCAATTTATACAAAAAGTTCATTAGAAGGTTTAGAGTGATCATATTCTTCCCATTTCTCCAAATAATCGTAGTAATCATCTTCCAAAAATCAAGTTGTGATGCTCAACTACTTCTTCACCATATTCCAATTCATCAACATGCTTCTCATAAAATTTGTCTTAACTTTCCTTATATGGTTCAATTATTTTCAAAAGTGGGCTACTATTTTTATTCAATCTTGCAAGATCACAATCCACATTTGTAACCCATGATTCAATTTTATCACATATTGGAAGGTGTGGGTTTTATTGACCATCAATTTCAACTGTTTCACTCCATTCTATGGAAGGTCCCAACCTATCACATATTTCAATGCTAGTTAGATCTAGGACTCCTACATTGTTCGAATACTCATGCATTTCTAGAGATAAACCCATCTCTACACAATCCTCATTGGTGGATATTGGCTTTGAAACTTGCACCTCTCATTGAACAATATCTAAGGTGGTTGTAACATTTAGACATTCAAACTCATGCCATTGATTATTCACATTAGACATCATTTGATTTGAGGGTGCTAGATTAGATAGTTGGTGTAGGTTGGCTTCAATAACTCCTAAAAAATAACCTCTCATGGGAAAATGTTGTGCCTCAACTCAACTCAGGGTGATTTTTTATTTTTAGCCTTAGGGTTACGCAATGATAGCTTACCCCCATTAACATTTCTTAAAGTCCACCATCATTCTACCATAATTGCCTCATTGTAGGCCTTAGGCAAGGATGAATCTTCAATAAGCTTCCCTAGAAATTAGGATATTGAGGGGTCTAAGGCTCCCATGTAAATTTTAAAGTCATCCTCTTTTGATATGATGTAATTTTTTACCACTTCAGTGTACAACCCCTGGAACCTATCATTAAATTGACTCGTGGATTCATTAGGTTCTTTATATATAGATATAAACTGATTTGATATGATATCCAGGTCAACTAGTTTTCTAAATTGGCTAAGAAAAGTTGCTTCTAGTTGAGCCCAAGAATTGATAGAATATGCAAGTAAATTGAGGTACCAATCATAAGCAAATTCATTTAATATGGATGGAAACATGTTACAGACAACATCTTCATGCATAATTTGTAATTGAATTGAAGTGTTCTTGTATGATTGAATATGTTCCTCAACCGGTTCTACTCCATCATATCTAAACTGAAGTAGATGATCCAAAAGATCTATAGGTATAGGATGTGAAGGCCTAGGCATGTTTAAATGACAACCCACCCTCCAAGAAGTAAGGAATTCCATTAGTGGACCTTAAATAATGCAACTTTAATGCGAATTTTGTTAGTCAACTAAATATATCTCACAAAGAAGCATGAAATGACTAATAAATCTCAAAATTTTAACATATAAATCATCATGTATATCAACCAAAAGATATGCATCAATTAAACCATGACATTAGAGAAAATTTTCCAATTTACAAAATGTTAGCATTAATACATCATCAATTAGAAAATGTTTGAATCAATGAAAGTGATCACAAGAAAACAAAACTTCATTAATCAAGACTAATACTTTCCAATAACTCTTTTAAATAGCATGAAAAAGTTAACATTTTTTTTTTGGTAAGTTAATTTTTTTAATTAATAAAAATGGGGCATTTGAAAGGCACCCCAACGCCTTGTACATTAGTGAATCAAAAGGAAGAACACTAGAGAAATCTAGAAAGGAACACAACATAGAGGTAAAATCTTGCAACAACAAAATGAAAACAAGTTAACATTAAATAGCAATAAAGTAAACCAATTCATGCCCTCCTTCTAGCACCAATTCTATTGTGCATGAAGGAGGCCAAAGATAATAGTCAAAAGGGACATGAAACATTCAACAATTCAAAGCTCTTAAGTACCAATGAATAATATAGCATTTAAAATCATAATAAAATGAACCACTTCATGCCCTCCTAGCACCAATTTTGTTGTGTGCTAAAGGAGGCCAAAGATAATGGTCAATAGGACATGAAACATTTAGCAATTCATAGCTCTCAAGGTTAGACACAAAAATTGCATTATTCATTGTATGAACAATTCAAAAATATTTAGAACAACAATGAACAATTTAGACTGTTCAGATGGTCAGGTGCATCAATGGAAAGTTGTGCATAACATGAGAGTCTCAAGGGAAGATTTACACTAGATTATTACTGGGGATTTTAATGCTAAATTATCCTCTAGAGATCAGGAAGGGGGAACCCCAATTTTGGACCCAGGGGATCAACTTATGATTGCCCAAGTCCAGGCATTACACTTGGTGGATATTAAATGCCCTGGAACCAACTATACTTGGACTAATAAGAGGAGGGAGCCACATAGCAGGAAGGTGAAGTTAGACCGTTTTTTGGTTTTAGAGGAGGCATTTGTAAAATGGAATATAAAATTTCAGATTTTGGAGGGTCCAATTTCAGATCACTTTCCCATTTTGTTGGAAGGAGGGATCAAGACAGTGTAGCATCACAAACCATTTAAATTTGAAAACTTTTGGTTACAAAAAGAGGAACTTCGAAAGAAAATTCCACAGTGGTGGGAAGAAGGTCGCCCAGCTTATGGGACAACAATGTTTATATTCCACAAACAACTTCATTATGTCAAAGTTCAACTGAAACAATGGAGGCGAGCTAACAAGACAGACTTCCAGGTCCAAAGAGCTCCATTGGTGGCCGATGGGATGAGGTTCAAAAACACTTTAGGGAAGGAACAATTATAGAGCAGCTCAAAGAAGAGGATGATGCATTGCGTAAAGCGGTTGAGGACATTGACAACCAAGAGGAGACCTACTGGAAACAGAGAGCAAGAACCACTTGGTTATTAGAAGGTGATAAAAATACCAAATTTTTCCATCGGATCGCTTGTGCTAGGAGACAGATGAACAACATGAAAGCTCTTCAAGGTGAGAACGGACACTCCTTTGATACACTTCCAGGTATGCATTTCCATTCAATGGATTATTTTTCTAAACTATTTAAGGAAAGTATGGTGCAATATGAAGAGGCTCAAAAATAAGTTATTGTTGTCATACCCTCTATTATCTCTGAAGAAGAAAATTAGACCCTACTTAAACCCATTGATAGAGAGGAACTTAAGAATGTAGTCTTTGGAATGAGCACCGGAAAAACTCCAGGTCTAGATGGCTTCCCAATTGAGTTTTTTCAGGCCTTTTGGGATAACTTGGAGGAGGATGTAATGGTTTTTATAGAGGAGTCCAAAGGTATTAAAAGAATGCTTAAAGCATTAAATCATACTTTCATTACCTTAATTACAAAAGGGGAGGAGGGGGTACATATTTCAGATAATAGACCTATTGCATTATGCAATGTCATATATAAAATCACAAAGGTAATGGTTGAGCGGCTAAAACCTCTTCTACATAACATTATCTCCTCAGAACAAGGGGGTTTTGTAGAGGGTAGGCAGATATTGGATGGTGTGGTTCTAGCTTAGGAGACAATATATTCAATGCAAACATCTAGTAATAGAGGAATGTTCATAAAATTAGATATGTTAAAGGCTTATGATAGGGTGGAGTGGAGCTTCTTGTCAAAGATGATGGCAACCTTTGATTTCTCTCAGGATTGGATAGAATGGGTCATGAGTTGTGTTTCTACTCCAACATACTCAATGTTAATCAAGGGTCTTCCCTTGAAACCGTTTGGAGCTACTTGAGGACTTCGTCAAGGAGATCCTTGATCTCCCTATCTTTTTCTCATATTGGCTGAAGGATTGGGTAGACTTATCTTGAGGAGAAGACAACAAGGTTTGCTAACAGGTATCAAGGTGGGTGATGAAGTTTTGACTCACCTACAGCTTGTGGATGACACAGGATTGGTGGGAGTGGTCAGCTTCAGGGAAGCAAGAATGATTAGAGATACACTTAATGTCTACCTCAGGGCTACAAACCAAGTCATCAATGATAAAAAATCCAAAGTGGTCTTTTTCAATCTTGATCAAAGGCTTTAGGACAGATTTTTAGAGATCTTTTGATTCACAAGGACTTATCTCCCAGTGGTATACTTGGGGGTCCCTTTGCATTTTAAAAAACTAAAAATAGATATATGGAGGAATATTTTGGATTGTATCAAGGATAAAATTAATCATTGGTCTCACAAATGGTTAAGTTATGGGGGTAGATTAACTTTTTTACAGTCAGTCATTCAGGCCATGCCAATTTATAAATTTTCTATCCTTGCTGCCCCACATACTATATGGAAAGAGTGGGACAATATGGCTAGAAAAATTTTATGGAAAGGAGTAAAAGGAGAGAGGAAATGGGCCTTAGTTGGTTGGGATAAAGTAAGCCAGCCCAAGGTAAAAGGAGGTTTGGGACTAAGAAGATCAAAGTTAAATAATAAAGCTTTGGTTGGAAAGCTTTATCGGAGGTGGATTTCCCAACCAACTTCTTTATTCAGTAGAATCTTAACTAGTAAATATTTGGGACATATAAACCCAAATGAGGTGGGTCATTTCCCTTTGGATGGTAATGGATCCTTAGTGTGGAAGGCTCTCAAGTTAGGATCTCAGGTATTAAAAGATAGATTATTTTGGAAAGTGGGGAGAGGGGAGAAGGCATGATTTTGGACAGATTCATGGGATCAATACCCACCTATCATTGTTGAATTTCCTGAATTGCAACCAATAAAAATAGCCATAGAAACCAAGGTATGGGTCCAAATTGAAAGTTATTTCAACACTAGTTAGCTGGGGGATTATAAGTTTAAGCAGTTTAAGAAGTTGGATGAGTGGCCAATTTCAATCCCTCCGGATTTGACACCCATCATGACTAAAATCTTGGCAAAAATATTTCTCACAGGTAGAGACGAGGAGGATGAATTAGCTTGGGGCTATGGGAGCCTTGGTGTCTACACAGTGAAGGACGGATATGATAAGATCCTTCTAGAGCCTCCTCCTCATACATATCAGGTTGAGGATTGGAGAAATATTTGGTAGTCCAAGGGTTGACCAAAAGTAAACTTTTTTGCCTGGCAGTTCATGCATAATGGAATTCTTACTTTTTATAATCTCAGATGTAAAGGAATCATTGGTCCATCTCAATGTGTTTTATGCTACAAGAGCGAGGAAACAACTTATCACTTGATGTTTGAGTGCCCATTCACGTGCCAGATTTGGGAGAGATGGTTTTTATATTATAAAATTCAAGTTAATGGTGATTTGAATCGTATTAATATTTGGGAAATATGGAAGAGGGGTAGATTTAAATCTAAAGCTCTTTGTATTGGTTGGTACCTTGGATTAAAATTTATTTGATGGCAAGTGTGGTTGGAGAGAAATGCTAGAATTTTTAGAGAAACTTTTCTTCTTTAGATGGAGTTTGGCAGGTCATTTGGAGCAAAGTCACAGAAACTATGGCAGTCTATGCTAAAGAGGAAACTCAGGTTGTTATTGGGGAAATGGAAAAGGAAGTTGAAGTGCAAGAGGGACAGGACAGAGCTAGTTGGAAACCACCCCTAGAAGGTTGGATTAAAATTAATACTGATGGAGCTACAAAAGGCAATCCGGGTAGAGCTGGAATTGGAGTGGTTTACTAGAATCATGTTGGAACAGTGCTCTATTGGGAACTGCAAGGCTTGGTAAGAGCCACAAACAATGAAGCAGAAGCCTTAGCTATCAAATCTGCTTCTATTTGGGCAGTAAAACAAGGCCACAGGAGGATAATACTAGAATCAGATTCTCAAATAATGGTTGGAGCTCTAGATTGCATGAGGAACTTTGCTTTGAAAACATGGAGGTTGAGGATTCTTGTCACTCAAATTAAGGAATTATGGATGGAATTAGATGATGTGATTCCAGTTTATATGAGTAGAGATCTAAATAAAGTTGCAGACTTCCTGGCTAAGATGGGTGCTGAGAAGGAGGTAGGGGTTCAGTGGCACAGTGACATGGCTATTGAGGATGAGGTGATTAGGCAGGGGGTTGAAAGGTCCCTGAACCTTGTACAAAGTAGATGTGGGCCTCTGAAGAGGGAGGCAAAGGGGAATAATGATAGTAGTAGTTCGAGATAGCCTGAAAACAACAAGGGCCACCTAAGGTAAAGGTGCCCAAAGGTACCAACTAGAAGAACTAACTTTTTTTGCATGTTTTCCAAGAAGACCGAAGAGGCCCATGAGCTAAATATCAAAGAAAAATAAAAACACCACAAGCAGATTGGTGTCACGATATTGTGACATGTTGCATTTTTGCGGTCCAAAGCAAAGGGAGAAAGCAAGAAGGAAAAAGTGTCATGATATCGTGACATGTTGCAACGTCGCAGCCAAAGGAGGAAAAGGTGTCGCAATATCACAACAAGATGCAGCGTCACGGCCGAAGGAGAGAAAGTGTCATGATATTGTGACATGTTGCAACATCGCTACTAGAAGAGAAGAAGTGTCATGATATCACGACATGTTGCATCGTCACGGCCAAAGGAGGAAAGATATCACAATATCACGACATGTTGCATCGTCGAGGCCAAAGGAGAAAAGGTGTCGTGATATCGTGACATGTTGCATCGTCGAGGAAAAAAGAGAAAAGGTGTCGTGATATCACAACATGTTGCATCATCATGGCAAAAGGAGAAAAAGTGTCATGATATCACAACATGTTGCATCGTCATGGCCAAAAGAGAAAAAGTGTCATGATATCGCGACATGTTGCATCGTCACGGCCAAGAGATGATGGAGAGCCAAATTTTTAACACAAAGAAAAGACTCAATTTTATTCAGAAGCATGGAAAGATTTACAGTTCCGAACCATGGAAGATTTTACAAAGTACAAAAAATGCAAAAGAAGTCACAGTCTTCGTCTTTCCAGCCTCCCGAGATCTTTCGAGCAATCTCCTTTTATAGCGTCAGTTTCTCGTTGCAGCAACCGTTCGTCACGATCTCTGTAACCGCTGCCACGATCCCCTGGAACTACTGTACCAACTTCTGGAACTGCTATAACGACTTTTGGTAACTGTCAAATGTCGTTCTGTAACGGTCCATGAAAAAGTAACATGTCACAAAATCGCGACATCTCTTCATCCCGCT
Source organism: Wollemia nobilis (assembly GCA_028583015.1). Classification (NCBI taxonomy): domain Eukaryota; kingdom Viridiplantae; phylum Streptophyta; class Pinopsida; order Araucariales; family Araucariaceae; genus Wollemia; species Wollemia nobilis. Next base: position 5,712,032 of record JAQPPZ010016925.1, on the reverse strand, counting down.
CTTCTCTCTCCTCTTCGGGTCGCGAAAACATGACACCTTTTCTCCTTAGTCACCCTGTCGCGATATCGCGACACCTTTTTGGCTTTGGTCCTTCTTTGTCAATGTGTCGCGATATCGCGACACTTTCCTTGCCCTTGGCTTTTGTTTAAAACCTGTCACGATATCGCGACACCTTTTATGTCGCGATATCGCGACACTTTCTTTTGCTCCTGCTTTTGGTAAAAACACGTCGCGATATCGCGACACCTTTTATGTCACGATATCGCGACACTTTCTTTTGCTCTGGATTTTGGTAAAAATACGTCGCGATATCGTGACATCTTTTATGTCGCGATATCGTGACACTTTCTTTGGCCCTTGCCTTTGTTCAAAATATGTCGCGATATCGCGACATCTTTTATGTCGCGATATCGCGACACTTTCTTTGGCCCTTGCCTTTGTTCAAAATATGTCGCGATATCGCGACATCTTTTATGTCGCGATATCGCGACACTTTTAAGCACTTAGAATATTTTTCAAAACATGTCGCGATATCGCGACATCTTGTATGTCGCGATATCGTGACACTTTTAAACACTTAGAATATTTTTCTTTTCTTTTGTTTTTGGTGATGCAAGATTGTTGTGCTGCCTTTGGATGCTCCTGCATCAGACACCCGGGGTATATTGAGAAGTGATCTTCACTTCTGGATGGTCAGAGGAAAACCCAGGCGATCAACCTCTGTTCTGGACAACCAAGTTGCATCTTCGACAGGTCGGCCCTTCCACTTGACCAAATACTCAAAATATTGTCTGTTCTGGGTACTTCTGCCTTCGCGAGTGTCGAGTATGTCTTTGATTTCCTCTTTGGCTGGAGTAGACGCTGGAATACTCCACAAATACGGACTTGGTGTCTCGCTGCTACTTCCTTCATGATATTCGACCAAGTCTAAAATATTGAAAATAGGTGAAATATTCAGCTCACTTGGTAGATCTACTTCATAGGCATTTCTTGAATCTCGTTTACCTATGATTCTGCATGGTCCAAACCTCTTCATCTTCAGCTTGTTGTAGGTTTTGCTAGGAAACCATTCCTTGCGCAAATGAACCATGACTTCATCTCCTATCTGGAATTCCTTGAAACGCCTCTTCTGATCTACTCTGGATTTGTACATAGCATTCATTTTACTGATATGCTGCTGGACCTCTTCATGTAAATTCTTCATGTGTGCTGCAAAGTCTTCAGCTTCAGCACTGCACTTTTCTCCTTTATCCATCGGCCTCAACTCAGAAGCGTTTCTCGGGTTGTTCCCATACACTATCTGGAATGGGGATTTACCAGTACTTCGATTGACAGAATTATTGTAAGCAAACTCTGCCTGTGGTAAAATCAGATCCCATCCCTTGGGTTTATCGCCTACCAGACATCGTAGAAGATTACCCAAACTTCTGTTGACTACTTCTGTCTATCCATCAGTCTATGGGTGGTACACAGAACTGAACTTCAATTCTATTTTTAGCTTCTTCCACAGAGTTCTCCAAAAATAACCCACAAATTTGGTATCTCTATCCGAGACAATGCTTTGGGGTAGACCATGAAGGCGTACGACCTCCCTGAAAAACAAGCCTACAACATGAACAACATCACTTGTCTTCTACATGGAATAAAATGGGCCATCTTTGAAAACCTATCAACGACAACAAAAATGGCATCATTTTCGTGTTGTGTCCTTGGCAGACCAAGAACAAAATCCATACTGATGTCCTCCCATGGTCTCTCTGGTACAGGCAATGGCTGATACATTCCTGTATTCTGGCTTACTCCTTTCACCATCTGGCACACTCTACAACCCTGCACAAATTTTGTCACATCCGGCTGCAACTGTGGCCAAAAGTAATTTTCACTAACTAGAGCAATGGTCTTATCTCGACCAAAATGTCCTGCTAGTCCTCCGCTATGTTTCTCTTTGATCAGATTTTCCCTCATGGAACTCCTAGGAATGCACAACTGGTTCTTCCAAAATAGCATCCCATCTTGGATCACAAAATCCAACCACTTAGTGCGATCCACAGTAGTAGGAGACAAACATACCGTCCATGCCTCTGCAAAATCTGGATCCGCTGGGTATAAACTCTTGAGTTCATCAAACCCAACAACTTGCACTCTCATTTCTATCAACAAATTATGCCTTCTACTCAAGGCATCTGCAACTCTATTAGATTTGCCACTTCTATGCTTCAGGACAAAGGTATAACTCTGCAGGAATTCAACCCACTTCAAATGTCGTTGGTTCAGTTTACCTTGACTATTTATATACTGCAAAGCTTGATGGTCAGTATATAAAACAAATTCCTTGGCTAGCAAATAATGTCTCCATTTCTTAAGAGCTTGAATGATAGCATAGAATTCTTGATCATAAACAGAGTATTTCTTTCTAGCATCATTTAATTTTTCACTAAAGTATGCAACAGGTTTACCTTCTTGGCTCAATACAGCTCCAATGGCACTGCCACTGGCATCACAGTCAACCTGAAACACTTTATTAAAATCTGGAAGTGCCAGAATGGGTTGTTCTGTCACTTTCTTTTTCAATATGTCCATACTGGTACCTGCCTTGGCAGTCCACTTAAATTCTTTCTTGTCCCCTCTCATAGTTTCTGTTAGGGGTGCACAAATACTGCTAAAGTTTCTAATAAATTTTCTATAGAAACTTGCAAGACCATGAAATGATCTTACCTCTGTTACATTCCTTGGGGTAGGCCATTCAATGATAGCCTTCACCTTCTCTGGGTCCATTTTTAGACCCTCCTCTGAGATGACAAATCCCAGGTATATCAACTCCTTCTGTACAAAACTGCACTTCTTTAAATTTATCAACAACTGCTCTTCTCGCAGCTTTTCAAAAACTGTCCGAACATGCATCAAATGCTCGTCCAAGTTTTTACTAAAAATTAGAATATCATCCAGATAAACTATCACGAAATTTTCTAGGAAGTCTCGCAATACCTCATTCATCAGCCTCATGAACGTACTGGGTGCATTAGTCAATCCAAATGGCATAACTAACCACTCATACAAACCCTCTTTGGTTTTAAAGGTTGTCTTCCATTCGTCACCCTCTCTGACGCGTATCTGGTGATATCCACTCTTTAAATCAATCTTAGTGAAGTATTTAGCTCCACTCAAACAATCCATTATATCATCCATTCGAGGTAATGGGAATCGATACTTAATGGTAATTTTGTTTATTGCCCTTGAATCAGTGCACATTCTCCATTCTCCACCCTTCTTTGGTGCTAGTACGGTAGGTACTGCACAGGGACTTAAACTTGCTCGAATTAATCCCTTCTTCAACAACTCATGAACCTGGCGGTTCAATTCTTCATTCTCGACAGGGGACATTCTATGGGCGGCCTTATTGGGTAAGCTAGATCCTGGCATTAAGTCAATCTGATGACTAATCTTCCTCATTGGCGGCAAACCCTCAGGCACATTGTCTGATATAATATCAAGAAATTCTGCTAATAGATGTTCAACTTCTACTGGAATGTCTGTAGTTTCTTCTCTCTTTACAGTAGGAATTAATGCATAACACATTGAATCCCTCTTTAGACCATCCAAAAATTTTTTGCCATCTACTAAACAAATTCTAGCATTATTGCATACCTTTTCCTCAACCTCCTTCAATGGCTTCAGTTTGTGGCGCACTCCATATTTTGTCAGGGAATAGGTATTTGCATGCCCATCATGCGCCGCACGTCTGTCAAATTGCCATGGTCTTCCCAGCAACAAATGGCAAGCATCCATAGGCAAAATATCACACAGGACCTCATCCTGGTATCTTCCAATCTGAAACTTGACCAAGCATTGTTCACTGACCAATGCCCTATGATCCTTCTGTAACCACGCAATCCGGTATGGATGCGGGTGCTGCCTCCTCTCCAGCCGTAACTTAGTCACCATATCTTCAGAGACCAAGTTATCTGTACTACCATTATCAATAATAATATTACAGATTTTACCTGAACATTTGCACCTCGTGCGAAACAGGCTTTTTCGTTGGTCTGGTTCCCTCTCTTCGTTCAACAAGGTTCTCCGTGTGACCATCACTTCTCCTTGCTCTGCTTCTTCAGAGTGCTCAGATTCAACACCATCCTCAATGACCGCAGCTCGAGCATTTGCTTCAGGCCTTCTGTTCGGTGCCTCTTGGTGTTGGGGACACTCATATGATCGATGCCCCTCTTCCCCGCAATTGAAGCAGGTTCCACGAAATCTTCCTCTTCCATATCTGCGTCCACCTCTACCTCTTCCCCTTTGATAATCATTGTTCTGATTACGGGGCCGGTATGCATTCTCCTCCTTCTGTTCCTGGTGATTGCTTGTTTCACCAGTCTTCTTCTGGTCGTCATATTTACCTCCACCAGTTCTTCCACCATGACCTCTTCCTCTCTGTTTATTGTCAAATCTTCGGTTTAGTTTCTCTTCCACCTTCAAAGCAAACTGGTAAGCATCTTCAATGGTGCTCATTCGAACCAAACTCAATTCTTCTTGCATGATGGTTCTCAACCCATTGATGTAACGGGCTACTCTCTCCTTGTTGGCTTCTGTATGACCGGTTCTAATTGAAATTTTGTAGAACTCCTTGGTATACTCTTTGACAGTTTTGCTGGACTATCTTAAACTCTGCATTTTCCTCAGTAGATCCAATTCGTAATCTGCTAGGATAAACTGCCGCTTCAGCTTTTTGACCATTCGATCCCATCTGGTGATCTTCTCCTTTCCTCGTCGATTTCGTTCCAGCTGCACTCCTTTCCACCATATGCCAGCATGGCCTTTCAACTTTGTTCTTGCAAATTTTATCCGATGTGGATCTTCAACTTCTTCATATTCAAAATACTCCTCCATATCGTTGATCCAGTCAATCAACTCTTCTGGATTTAGATTTCCAGAATATGTGGAGACGTCTAACTTCGGCCTTTTCCCAATTTGAGAGATGGCTTTAATCATTCGAGATTTCATAGAACTCATTGCTTCTTCTTCTTCTTCTGATGGGTCATCAACCCCGCAAGCTTCATCATCACTTTGGTCTTCTCCTCTTGGCTCTACTCCTCTTCGCAATTCCTCTTGCAGGGCCTGCACTTGCCTCTGCAACGCTCTGAAGTCTCCTTCAGGAACCACGTTTCTGCCAGCACCATGATTTCTTCGTGGCGGCATTCTTCTTCACTTCTTCTCACAACCCTTAACCCCAGATCCTGGTGCAAGCTGCCTCACGTTCGGCGCTCTGCTTACACACTCAGAATCTTCTCGCTCTGATACCACTTGATGGAGAGCCAAATTTTTAACACAAAGAAAAGACTCAATTTTATTCAGAAGCATGGAAAGATTTACAGTTTCGAACCATGGAAGATTTTACAAAGTACAAAAAATGCAAAAGAAGTCACAGTCTTCGTCTTTCCAGCCTCCCGAGATCTTTCGAGCAATCTCCTTTTATAGCGTCAGTTTCTCTTTGCAGCAACCGTTCGTCATGATCTCTGTAACCACTGCCACGATCCCCTGGAACTACTGTACCGACTTCTGGAACTACTGTAACGACTTCTGGTAACTGTCAAATGTCGTTCTGTAACGGTCCATGAAAAAGTAACATGTCACGAAATCGCGACATCTCTTCATCCCGCTCTTCTCTCTCCTCTTCGGGTCACGAAAACATGACACCTTTTCTCCTTAGTCACCCTGTCGCGATATCGCGACACCTTTTTGGCTTTGGTCCTTCTTTGTCAATGTGTCACGATATCGTGACACTTTCCTTGCCCTTGGCTTTTGTTTAAAACCTGTCGCGATATCGCGACACCTTTTATGTCGTGATATCGCGACACTTTCTTTTGCTCCTGCTTTTGGTAAAAACACGTCGCGATATCGCGACACCTTTTATGTCGCGATATCGCGACACTTTCTTTTGCTTCGATTTTGGTAAAAACACGTCGTGATATCGTGACACCTTTTATGTCGCGATATCGCGACACTTTCTTTGGCCCTTGCCTTTGTTCAAAATACGTCGCGATATCGTGACATCTTTTATGTCACGATATCGCGACACTTTCTTTGGCCCTTGCCTTTGTTCAAAATACGTCGCGATATCGCGACATCTTTTATGTCGCGATATCGCGACACTTTTCAGCACTTAGAATATTTTTCAAAACATGTCGCGATATCGCGACATCTTGTATGTCGCGATATCGCGACACTTTTAAACACTTAGAATATTTTTCTTTTCTTTTGTTTTTGGTGATGCAAGATTGTTGTGCTGCCTTTGGATGCTCCTGCATCAAGAGAGAAAAAGTGTCGCGATATCGTGACATGTTGCATCGTCGTGGCCAAATGAGAAAACATGTCGCGATATCGCGACATGTTGCATCGTCGCGGCCAAAAGAGAAAAAGTGTCGCGATATCGCGACATGTTGCATCGTCACGGTCAAAGGAGAAAACATGTCACGATATCACGACATGTTGCATCATCGCGGTCAAAGGAGAAAAAGTGTCACGATATCGCGACATGTTGCATCATCACGGCCAAAGGAGAAAAAGTGTCGCGATATTGCGACATGTTGCATCATCGCGGCCAAAGGAGAAAAAGTGTCGCGATATCATGACATGTTGCATCGTCACGGCCAAAAGAGAAAAAGTGTCACGATATCGTGACATGTTGCATCGTCATGGACAAAGGAGAAAAAGGTGTCATGATATCACGGCATGTTGCAACATCACGGCCAAAGGATAAAAAGTGTCACGATATCGCGACATGTTGCATTGTCGCGGCCAATGGAGGAAAAAGTGTCACGATATCGCGACATGTTGCTTCGTCGCGACCAAAGAGAAAAAGTGTCACGATATCATGACATGTTGCATCATTGCAGCCAAAAGAGAAAAAGTGTCGCGATATCGTGACATGTTGCATCGTCATGGCCAAAGGAGGAAAAAGTGTCGCGATATTGCGACATGTTGCAACATCACGGCCAAAAGAGGAAAAAGTGTCGCGATATCGCGACATGTTGCATTTTCGTGGCCAAAAGAGAAAAGTGTCGTGATATCGCGACATGTTGCATTTTCGTGGCCAAAGGAGAAGAAGGAAAAAGTGTCACGATTTCATGACAAGTTGCATCAATAGACCAAACCGATCCCCCTGGCAACATCTCACATTGTGCAAACATGGAAACTTGTAGGATCGTACCTTAGGCCAATGGGGAAGGAGTCTCTCCACACTTGAATGTCAGATTCACCGACTCCCCTGTTAGCTAGGTAATGGTTTAAGAGATTTGGCTTCATTGCAAATCTTCTTTTACTATTGTAATCTTGTGTTCTCTCTGACTAAGGCTGGGAAAAGTCTCATCCCAACTTGTAAATGTTCTTTGTTTTAATACAAGTTTTTTCAAATTTCTCAAAAAAAAAAACAATGAACAATTTAGCATAAATAAAATAACACCAATTAATGCCCTCCTTCTAACACCAATTCTATTGAGTGGAAATTCTGTCCAATTACAAAATCCCCATCACAATCAGGATTTTGATTAGAAAACCCTCTCTTGCAAAGAAATGTAAATTTCTCCAAGGTTCCTTTTACTTAATGTGTGCTTGTAATCTTGTAAATATGTATCAAATAAGTGCTAGGAATACCTTAGTGATTTGCAAGTAAATGTTAACAAGGGGCCTATGTTGGTTTATTTTATTACTATACTAGTGATTGTTCATGAAACTTAAAAGAAAGATAAATATGTGATTGGGCCTCATATGACTATGATGTAAAGCCTTAGTTCATTTTATCTTGATGTGTTTTAGGTTTTGATGAATGAGCCTTGGGAGATAGTAATAACAAGATGCAGAATAATATGAAAGAAATTAAATATGCTAGATGACTAAAATATGTTGTAAATAGAAATTATATAAAATATTACAATGTAGCTATGGAGGAAATGAACACTCCATTAATAAATCTACTAAAATACATTGTATCCATCACCAATGAATGGTGAGGCACACAAAACTGTACTATCCACTAAGCTACACTATCTAACTATGTCCCCCAACTCTATATCTATCTATCTAAGAGGCCATCCTTATATAGGTAAAATAGGATACTTGGCCAACACTCTATCTAGTTGTGCAAGGGATATCTTGCACATGTACAAATTGCACATTGGCACTTGTGCATTTATTACATTGCATGAAGTAACTAGATAACTTGCACATAAAGTAATCTAAGTATGTATCTTCGAGGATATATTTATATAACTCAAATGATGGAATAGACACTATTTTTAACACCCCCTGGTATTACATTATTTGGGTATTAAAGACTTTACTCTTCAATATGGATCTTCTTCATCATATTCTGCTTGATCTTTGTATTCTTCCTCTGCATTTTTTGTATTAAGGTTCATCAGGTAATCGGTGTCTTCATTTGATGTTGTAGTTGGAGCTTCATATTTCATTGGATGATCTTTGGCATGTTCAAATTCATCTTCTATCCAGCCACCTTTATAGTTCTCCTTGCAAGTACCTTCATTTGATTCTTATTTTTGATGAATGAGTAGGGTATGATGTAATTGTCCTCTCATATTTTTATTTTTGATCCTTCTATACTTACCTTTTTGATGTATTGGTTCTTAATTTTCTTAAACCTGTTCTTCTGCAAATATGTTAGAAGTATTTTATAACATCACAATATCTTGTGATATTTCCATTGAGTCTAGGATATAGGTATTTTCATGGATTGAACATGTTGCTTTTATTCCATCTTGATTCATAATGAGACATGTATTGATCCCATCCATATATCCAAAGTTAATCATGTAGTTGTTTTCTACTAGCTTGCTTACTAAGATGAGATTGAATGTTAATCTAGGAACATACAATACTTTTTGTAGTAGAAGATTTGGAAAATATTTATTGGGAGATACACATCCATATCCATGAATAGGATAAGTTTGGATGTTTGCAATTATTAATCTATAACCTTTAGCAACTTCAAGATAGTTAAACCATTGTATATTTCCTATCATATGGAGATTGGCTCCTGAATCAATAAACTACATGTGATCATGTTTTGTGAATTGTTTCCTATTGAAGCAAATTTTACAATAATTGTATGACATTATTTTACCCATTTAAAAATAAAGGTTGAACTTATATCTCTTAATATGATATTAAATCAATGAGATAAGTTATCCCTTATATCTTTTGCTTTCAAAATATAAGTTTTAACCTTATTTTATAAACCTTATATCTCCAACTATGAAAGCAATAATAAATGGGATTAAACCTTACCATTTTAGATGTAAATTCTCATCATTGTTTGATGCTTTCTATGGTTGAATATAACAACAATGTGAATGATACCTTTGGTGCTAGAATCAACAGATATCCCTTGGAGATGCTTGTCTTTAATGCTAGTATGTAGGCATTGAAGGTTTGACTTTCAAAATATAGGAGCCTTTAATTCTCCTTCTTCCTTCCTTCCATGCTATGCTTCAAACTTTTTTTTTAATCTACTTTACTCCCTCTTTGGATGTCTTTGATTATGCTTCGCTCACCCCATTTGGATGTCTTTTACTATGCTTCGCTCACACTTTGAACTTGGACTTCGAATGCCTTCTATGGATAATTAATCATAGAATTTGTGACATGTGTCATGTCCGTTACAAGTGAGCTCTCCCTTATTTTGTAAAACCCCAAGTTCTTTGTTCAACACTTTTTGAAGTAATATAAAATGTATGGGCACTCGTGTGAGGCTGGTGGAGAATACCAAGTGTCACCGCTTCATTGTAACTCCTGCATGGGAGTTTCTTGAACGTTGAGAGAGGAATGATACCTAATATACCAAGTGGTATCTCTCCATGGAGATATTTCCTGTAACATATTTGAAGATGGAGACTATAATTCCTCAAACCCTTTCGTAACCATTCCTTTGCTTTGCTAAATTGCTTTGGCAACAAGCAAGCTATTCTTCTATAGGTGGATTGACGATACGCTATGGAGCTTAGATGATGATTTGGAACTTCCTTATGGTCTTATCCAAGTTAGATATCACGAATGTAACACCTTTGCTCTTTCTATTTTATACCTCCAATCATGTTGAATCCTTTATAGATTTTCTATATATTTTAGAAATATATGCGCACTCTCTTGTCTATGTAAATGTAGCTTGAAGATAATCTGATATGAGCTTTGATTCTGCAAGTATGTATGTTCAATATGAGCCCTTTGAATGGCTCTTTTTAGCTTGGGAAAAATATTGTTGACGTATGACCTTCCTTGGTTGATTTACCTTGTATTTAATGTGCCATTTTGTGGCACTTCCAAATATTATCTTTTGCTATAAAAACCTGATTAGAGCAGTACAATATAATGTATTATAATATTGTATATAAGGTTTCTTTTAATATACCTTCTTTTGCACTCTATCTCCAGATCTGAAGTTATGGTTTTGTGGTAGATTTTTCTTGCAATACAAGGGTTTTGAGGTTTTCTTTTATGAGTAGACACATCTTTCCTTTTTTTCTTGGACACTTTGATAACAAATCCAAGCTTAAATAAAAGTAGATAGAAGCTTTTCAATTGATGCAATTTTCTGCACTTTCTTTCCTTGCATCTAACCTTGTAATACTTTTGGATTTGAGACTCACCAAGTCTCTTTATATGAAAATTCTATTTCTATTTTTGGTTAGTTAAGTTCTTCAAATTTTGGAGGATTATAACCTTTTTGAGTGGATTCTTTTGGCCACTACAAGTTGCAGATTTGTGTGCTTCAATAGTGTCTTTAGACACTTGATACAAATCAGATTTTGTGCCCTTCAAAAAACATAAAATTGATTTATTTTTTAGAGTAGTATAATAGTACAAGTCATTAACTTTTAATGCACTAATATTACACCTTATCACTCCAATAAACTCTCAAATTCATGCACTAATAATTTACTAGCTAGTCAATAATAACCTGGAATGAATATTTAAGAGTTATTTTGCAATTTCACTACAATCAATGTTGCAGGACTTAGTCTTCTTTTTATTTTTCCAAAGTAGATGATAGGTAGTTGATAGAAGCTAATATGAAATCTAATCAACTCCTAATAAATGTGCAAATAAATATTTAAAAAGAATCTTTTTCCTTTTTCACTTTAGAATACTATAATCTAATTTTATTCTTGCAACTTTAATCCAAATTTAGGTGCTCTAATAAATCTAATAAGTAATCCAATTAACGAATCTTCTTGCACCAAAATTTTCTTACATTTTTTTTGTGGCTCTTCTCCCGTTTATGTAGAGGATGTATATCTTGGTTTCTAAAATCACCAAGTTGTTGCTTCAATTAGGATATCTTGAACAACTCCTTCTTCACAAAATTATGGTCTCAAACTTTCTTTCACGAGCCTAGGATTTGGTGGCTTGTTCTCCTATTGTGTTATCCTCCTTCTACTATATATTTATATAAGTCTATGTCTCTAAACTAGTGCCTTCTTGCTGTGAGATGAAATCTTCAAATATCAAGGATTTATTGAGCTTCTTCTATCTTCAATACTTCTTGTCGAATTCCAACTTCAAGCAGGATCTTCTTCTAGGATTTTACACTCCTTGCCAAATTATTCTTCATGGATTTGGCACTCCTTGCAAAGTTCTCCTTCATAGATTTGGCACTCCTTGCCAAATTCTCCTTCATATATTTGGCACTCCTTGCCAAATTCTCCTCCTGGGTTTGTTTTCATATGGTGATAATTGTCCCAAGTCTTTTACTATCAAGGACTTCACCTTGGTAGTGGATTTATCCAATGAGTTATCCAAATAACTCTCTTGATCTTCAGTAAGGCTATCCTAGCCTTTTTTAGAAGCTAAATAAGACCTTCACAAGGTCTTTGATCTGGCAGCTTTTGATGGTCTTCCTTGAGATCTTTTCTTCAACCTTCTACTCTTGGAAGTGTTGGTGGTGATATCTTCTCCTAGATATTTTTATTCTACTACTTATGGCTTTGAGCAGGACTCTCCTAGTCCTTCTTCTTTTTCTTCCAATACTGGAAGTTCTTCAATGAGATATTCTTCTGATCTCTTCACTTTTGTTTTAGGACTGAGTTGATTCTGAAGAAGACACTCTTCCTAAATTTCTTGTAGGAGTTTCCCAACTCACTGAATCTCCTATCCTCTCAACAAATATATTTGTATTGAAATATTTAATCTACTTCTAAATCATATATTCTTCTTGAATTCTTCTTTAGGATCAAGGTTTTTGTGGCCTTTCTCAATATCAAGGCTTTTGCATCCTTTTTAGAACCAAGAATTTTGTGGCCTTTTTAGTATCAAGGATTCTATGGCCTTTTTAGTATCAAGGCTTATATGGCCTTTTCAGTATTAAGACTTTTGCGGATTCTTCTTCAAGGTTTCTATGGTATTTTTGTATCAAGGCTCCTATGGCTTATTATTTAACTATGGAATTTTGTAATCCAACAATGGAGATATTCAGTCTCCTATCTTCACCAAGATACTTCACTAAAAGTATTATTCCATAATATTATCCTCTTATACAATGAACTAATCTTTGCACTATGAGGGCACGCCGACCTTTGGGCAATGAAGTTGGAATCTCCTAGATTTATATCATAGGAGAAATCATAATCCTCTAAGAATTAATTTTTAGCAACAAAATAAAATTTAGGCACTAGTTAGAAAATTCCAGATAACCTGGATTATCTTCACTAGATGATTTGTCAATATAGTGGATTGAATGCTAAAACCTGGTCTTCACGAGTTTTCCTAACAACTCTATGTAAAAGACTTTAGACAAAAATGATCTCATTATTTTCTGAAACTAAGATTTATTTCAGTCCAAACTTTGTGACTCTCCTTAAATATACCACCTATATTCTTCTGATATCTTTTAATAGTTGTTGGTCCAGTGGTGCGTCATTTTGATAAAACACTTAGGCTAAATTATAATGGTGGTTTCTTTATTGATCTAAATAGAATAGAGCTATCGTGGCTCTGATACCACTATTAGATTTTGATGAATGAGCATTGAGAGATAACAATCACAAGATGCAGAATAATATGAAATAAATTAAATCTACCAGATGACTAAAATATGTTGTAAATAAAAATCATATAAAATATTACAATGTAGTTATGGAGGAAATAAACATCCATTAATAAAGCTACTGAACTACATTGTATCCATCACCAATGAATTGTGAGGCACACAAAACGGTACTATCCAATAAGCTACACTATCTAACTATGTCCCCTAACTCTATATCTATCTATCTAAGAGGCCATCCTTATATAGGTAAAATATGATACTTGGCCAACATTCTATCTAGCAGTGCAAGGGACAACTTGCACATGTACAACTTGCACATTGATACTTGTGCATTTATTACATTGCATAAAGTAACTAGATAACTTGAACATAAATTAATGTATGTATCTTGGAGGATACATTTACATAACCCAAATTATGGAATAGAAACTATTTCTAACATAAATGTGATCTAAATATGCTAAGTTATTAAAAATATGAAAATTGTTAAAACCTATTTATACAAAGAAACTAGAAAATAAATCTAAACCTAGTGGTCATCCCTATGTGGGATGACTATACCTACAAGTCATCTCTTTAAGATATAGCTACTAATATGTGAGTGCTTTTTCTATAGTCGATGTAAGGGTGACTCATGGGTTTGACCTATGGTATTTTCAGTATATTGGTTCACTGTTGTAATGGCTTGATAGGTCTAGATTAGTCTCTGCAACATATATGTGAAATAAAATAGAAGAAGTAAATATGCACCTCTATCCCTTAGAGTATTTAGGTGACATGGCCTTCTTAAGAAATCAAGGTAATCATCCTTTGATCTTTACAAAAGCTGTTGAATCACTGATTGGAATCCAGCAGCACTTCATTGCTCAAAATCTGAAAGCTCCATATATTTTGAAAGAGGGTTGGGCACTATTATATAGACTTCTTGAAAGGAGTCTAATAATATTGCCACATTGCACATAAGAAAATGAAGTATCAATTTGCATTGAGAAAGAAATTTTTTTTCTTTGAGATCTCATATGAACTGGTTGTGCCATACTTTTTATCTAAATTGGGTTCATGTACACACATAAAATTATAGCATGAATTCATGCACAAGTTTAACTGGTGGTTTCAACTTCCATTTATACCATGCTCTTTTTTATTTTACTTTTGGTGTGATCGTCCCTTGGTAGGATGATCTTAACTAGGGATCGTCCCTTGGCAGGGTTGCCTCAACTTAGAGATACCCCTGGGTAGGACAACCTCCAGAGGTCATGCCTTGGAGGGGCGACCAGGGTTACAAAGGGAAATATCCCTTATTTTAGTGGTGAAAACCACTATTTTAGCCCTAAGGTTGCCCAAGGTGGGTCATATGGTCTTTAGGGAGTCCATATGCATAGTCTCCTCAATATGATGCATTTTAAGTGTCTACAGACTCTACCTCCAACTACTCTAAAACCAATCTCAAACTATCTCACAAACCTTAAGCTACAACCAAATCATCAGAATCTTAGCATCACCCTTAAAATATTCTTCAATTGAATCTTCCCCCACTCCACCTCCTTTGTCTAAACCTTCCAATCGACTTTAGCATCCTTATCATCCACCTTGTCCCTAGATGTTGTTTCCAAAACCATTATTAACCACCATTCAAAAATTTTATGATGCAAGGGTTATCTCTTTACCTAAAATATACCCAATGCAAACCAAGAAGCCCAAACCTAAATGGTACAAAGAATACCACTATTATGTTTACCATTGCTAAAAGGATCATGACATTAAGGAATATCATCATTTCATGTATCTAGTACAATATCTACTAGATCATAGGGAATTGACCATATCCTCAATATGATTCCCTTTAAATGGTTCCATTCTTCTTCAATATCCTCCTATTCATCACTCAACTTCTTTCACCCATCTACATATTACACATAATCATCAATCAAATTCATTCACCCTAATTACACTCCATCATAAATCACCTTATTATTTGAGTGGATGACATTATCTTATCAATGTGTCGTGATCTTGATCAATATCTAAACACTCATTCTTTGCATTCGCATCTATATAAGAATATTTCCCAAGATTATCATTAACCCTACTCTATCGAGCCAAAATGTAGAATGTATCTCCTCAACACAAACTCCAATCAAAACCAACTTGGTATAATTTAGGCTTATTATTGTCTGCTTACTCATCCATACTACTGTGATAAATCCATCGAAGTGTCATGATAATAGATACCAATGGTCATATTATCTTACCAAATCGCATGTGCTTAAAAATCTATCAATGGTAAGGTTCAAAGATACTTGTCCCTTCAATCACTGGGATATCTCACATTGATCACGATTCATGATAACCTTACATCTCTTACTTAAAGTGTCACTCCTATCCTCTTACATCCCTCACCAACCATTGTCCCCATCCCATTGCTCACCAATTCTCCTTTACCTTTTCCTTATTCTACACCTTTTTAAGACTCCTTCATCTCTTCTTCTTTGATAAATTCCACATCATATTTGTACGGTCATCTTCGAGCATCTTTGTACCGATGGTTGGTTTCTTTCCCTTATCTCCCCTTATTTCCTTCCTTCACATTCTTTTACCTTCCTTTTATTTCTTCCCCCCTTTCCCTTCCATTTATTTTTACATCCTTTTTACCTCCTCCAACCTCCCTTATCTTTTCATTCTTCTCCTCATCCTAGGGTTATGCATAATGGGTTGGACCTAAAACTTACGTGTAAAAATGGCAAATCCTAATCGAAATCAAGTTGAATCCTAAGCAAATCAAATTAATCATATTCACTCTAAAATTTGGAGGTATTTGAAGCTCTAAAAAGTAATATCATATTTGGGAAATCTTGTGACCTATTAAATCACCTTATAACTTCATGAAAAAAACACCATTAGATCCCTCTATCTTTCTTTTAGAAGCCTCATGAATTTCACTAAGCCCTTTGTGATGGAGTTAGACCCTGTATCTAAGAGTATCCTCACCGAAAGAGGCTTTATTCCCTTCTTTAGTTTATTTTTAGGGAGTTACCTTGACATCACCATGCAAATCCTTGAGAGCTAGGATGGCATGAGAGTGAAGGTTTGTGGAAAGGACTACCTCATCGACATCAACCTGTTGGCTACCATCACTGGGTAGCCATCCAAAGGACATTCAATTCAGAGGAAAAAGCACAACTAGGAGGTCGAATTAAAATAATTCAAGGACCATGCTAAGCTCTGCAAGAAAGACAATATGGGAATACTTTGAATCGACCTGCCCTCTCCCTGGAATTTAGTAATGAAATTGGTAATGTAATATTTAATTGTTGATGATCCTAGTAAAATCTTGTGCAGCTTTCATTTTGTATTTGTTAACCATTTTAGATATGTGAATCCTCTAAACATCCCCCAGTTTATATTCAACTCTGTGATTTATTCCATTGAAGCACGCAGAAATAAGGTGATGACCTCCCTTCCCATCAAGGACTTTTCAAAGTTCTTTATAATCACTGCGTAATTCATTGTCCATCTAGTTTAACCCCTCCTCCCACCCCAACTGTTCCTGCTAAAGATAAATATATCCTCATTCCCAATCCTAGCTCATCATTTTCCTCATCCTCATATCCATACTTAGCTTCCAGGAAAAGATCCACCATTGAAGGTTTTAAGGAGCTTAAAAAAATGAAAAATGAAGATCCCGAAGTCCCTGTGAGATTCTCTCACTGTTTGAGGAATAAATTTATCGATGACCAGAAGAAGATCCTCAACATTGAGTTGGATGAGGATAACCATGCTAAAAAAAACCATATTTTATAGTAGTTAATCATATCCATGGCATCCAAAGGTATTTCCCATTTAGATAGGGCCATTTTTGAGGTCAAATATGTGGTGGAATCCTTCACGATTTTCTGCAATGCTCTTCACATTCTATTTTTCTAGGAGGAATTTGTTGAAACCTCACAGGATGAAGTCAAGACTATCAAGGCCAACATCAAGGATGAGGCTAAGGACAAATATCAAGATGACTCCAAGGATGAGTATTCCAAGGAGTGTAGTGAAAATGCTTAACAAATTTTTTTTGTCTGGTATTGTTTTAGGGTCTTCCACTTAGGGAACACTTTACATTTTTCTTGTCTTAGTTTTTTTCTATGTTTGGGTTGTGTCCCTCTTTTGGATTACGTGTTTTGGACCAACCAACCTCTTAGGCTACTTTTTTAATTAGGTTTGGGAATTCCTATCAAAATCCCTATTTTGAATATAATTTAACTTATAAAAAAAAATAACACCATTATATTAGTCTCGAAAAGATCTTTCCAACGAGTACAAATATACTTATGTTTGGATATATATTATGGTAAATTAACCCTAAGAAAAAATTTATCCCAAAAATTTTAGGTGAATGGGCCGACATCGAGGGTACCATATTCGCCAATTTCCAATTTTATAAATCCTAATATTCACCCAATTTGTGAATATTCACCATTGTGCATAACCTTACCTCATCTTCAACTCCCTATAGTGACTAGGAGAGTCCATCCTCCTTTTATACCCTCTTACAGTCTAGGGGAATCCATCCTTTTCCTAATCCATCATCCAACCTAGGGGATTTCATAATCCTTTTTCCTTCCCCTTTTGTCTAGGGGTAAGTTGTGATCCCTTCCACCTTCAATTTTGTCGCATCCCATAACTCCCAACTACTCATATATTTCCTTCATCATTATTTATTTTCACCCAACCATTGTTCAACATGCTTCAAATTAATTTTCATCCAACCATTCTTCAACATCCTTCAATTTCATTTTCATCCAACCATTCCTCAATATCCTATCATCTACCCTCATTCATTCTTATTGCCCTATTTATAACCATTCCTTCTTGACTAGGAGGTCGCCCCTGCTTCCATCAAATTTTTTGCCTACGTGAGTTCACACTCCCTCTATGGCATCCATTTTATTTTATTGCATTCTTTCATTGCATTTATCTACCCCATTATTCCATAATAATCTTACATAAGGCTTATAGCATGTGAATTTGATCTCCTTTTTGGCTTTATGTATATATCTTTTTTCATCTCAATTAGTGTGCATATTTTATCAATTTCTTTTTCTCACATTTTATTTGTTCTCTCTTTGTATATAATGTCATGTTTGGTTGTGTGTCATGTCATTTTATCCATTATCTTGGGCACTCATTATCCCTCTTTTGTTTATTGGTCACATGCCCCACTTTGTTCCCTCTTCCCACTAAGTTAGGTTACTCAAACATAGGGATAGTTTTAGTTATTTACCTACACTTAGTGTTCCCATCAACCTTTATTGAATTTCATTAGCTCTCAAGGTGATTTAGCCCTCCCCTTGTTACCTCAAGCTCTCTCTTGGACCACACATGTATTTCACATATTAATTACATTTTGAGTCTAGTAAAGCCAAACCCATGCATAGTTCTCACCATAAAGCAAATGGTTTCCCCTAGTCATCCTATCATATGCATAATTTGAACTTAAGGATCCAAAAAAAAACTTCATTACTCATCATGGATCCTTTCGCATTTTAGATGCCTCCATTGGGGCTATAGACTCTTGGCTAGCAATGGAGTGACATAAAAGTATTATGGGGCTATCTCCATTAGGGCTATAGATGCTATAGACACTTGGCTAGTAGTGGAGCTACATCAAAGGATTATGGGTCTATCTGCATTAGAGCTATAGATTCTTGATTGGTGGTGGAGTATACCCTCTATGTGATGACATGCCTATCACATTAGCAACCTTTTATACAGACCTTTGACCAATTGTAGATGAGCTAGCTTACAATGGATTGAATGACAATTGGTTAGTCCACCCTTGATCAAAAATTGAAAATGAACCTCATTATCTCCTGTGGCAGGTTTCTTTGTTTTCCCTTGGACAATATCCCAAATTTTTTCATATACCAAGATTACTTTAACTTTGTTCTTCCACGAGAAGTAATTTAGCCCTTTGAGTGGTTGGGATTCAGCTAGGAAGAATTTATTGGATGCCATTGTATTCCCTTTATCAACTCTTTAGATTTTGTGGACTTCCTTATGTATCCCTAATGATGAGAGTTCACAAACCTAATACGTTTTTAGGTTTTGTAGCAAGCATACATCTATCCAATGAATTTAGAACTTGATAATTTATTTATGGATGCTAATATTACTAGTTTTTATAGAATTCCTTATGACTCCCTAGTATGTTTTGGATAGGATATATGATCAATATAGTACTTTTGTAAATTGTAATTCAATTTTAAGTTGATTTTGTAAAATTTTGTAAATACAAAAAGCAACCTCTCTATTTCCTTATTACTCCTATTGAACTATGAACTATTTTCAATTCTTTTAAGAGTTTTTGAAGTTGGTATTTGTTTTTCTTCCTTTAAGTGTTTTTGAGACAACATTATAAAAAACCCAAATTTTGAAAAAAATAATAAACCTCTTTAAATAGCCCTTTTGGTTGATTTTAATGTTTTCTAATTTCCAATTCTTGAGTTTGATGTTGTATTCCTCATAACTCCCAAATTTGGAAAAATTAGGAAATAATATTTGCAAGTAATTTAAATAACAATAATAACAACCCTTATTCCTCCTTGATAACTTTTGCAAATATTAATAAATCTGAAGTATGCTTGCTTAATGAATATCTAATGCTGAATTTTACAATAGATAAAATGTTCACTTATAACGCCAAAGAACTTAAGTTAAAAAAATCATAAAGATCAACCTTTACCTTAATCACTCTTTAATTTTGTGTATCGATAGATTTATAGCTGTGTTATGTAGCGTTCATGGGAATTCAGAGCCCTCTTTGACTGATGTAAAATTATTTCTTGATTGGTGATCCTTCACTTTTGCAACTGGTAGTGAAATATATCTTCGGATATCCCTTGCAAGGCTTCTCCAAGTGGAAGAAATATTTTTTGGTTTTATGGAAACATCTTAAATGTCTTCCTTACACTATTGAATGGTGTATAGTCATTTCACCTTGATGCTTTAACTCTGTTTGACTACTCCCTTGCTTTGTTTGGCTGCATTCTACTTTACACATTGCTCTATATTTCATTCTAAAATATCGATATCTTAAGAAGGATGGGCTTCATGATAAGTTTCACACAAAGTGTTACAAGACAGACTTCTTTAATGGTCCTTCAGCAATGATGGGCGTTCCTTTTGTAGTTATGAGGTTTTTGGTAATCTCTAAAGAATCTTAACTACCTCTAAATGAATGTAACTCCCTTTAGGTGAGCACTTGAACATTAGGAGATGTAGAGAGTTTGTGCCAAGTGGATTATGCATGAAAAATTTCTTTCTAATGATCCAAGGATGAGCTTGCAACCCTAATTTATCCTTGTCTTATGCATGTTAGCCTGCTATGTTTCTTGGCATGTAATATTTCTTTTGCATGTTGTCTTGGTGAGGATGAAAAATGGCCATAGTTGGATAGCTTCACAGTATTATGGCACACTTTTGAGCTCTTCTTTTAGTGGATGCTCACTTTAATGGATGCCCTAGGTATAGCTCTTATCTATGCACTTGTTTGTAGGTCTTTGATACCAATTTCTACCTTTCTTCAGTTCTGGTTATAACAGCCAATGAGTATCCTTTTGCTTTGTCTTTTACGTAGATAACTTGTCACTAAATGTTGCCCTTCTTTCTATGTAAGCATGAGTGATAATGCCTCCACTATTTTAGGTGACATGCTAATTATAGGGCTGAGTTTAACAGAGGAAAATGGTGTTTTTAAACACCTCAACTCCTATATGTGTGAGCTCTTCGGTGGCTCTTCCTTTGGCTACAAATCTACTATTCATGTGAGATTTTTGATAGCTCCTTCACTTAGCTGCAATTCTATTGAACAAGGATGTGTGAGTTCTTTGATGGCTCTTCCTTTGGCCATAAATTTGTTGCTTGTGTGACCTTTTTGATAGCTCCTTCCCTTGGTCGTAAGTCTATTGGATAAGAATGTCCTTCTACCCCCCTGTGAATGGTAATACCTTTGTTCTTCCAAGGAGCAAAAGATGTACCTTTTGTAATATGTAATTTTTGTACCAAAATGAAGATTTTATATAATCCTTCTTGCTTATTTTGGATGATAGTCATTCCAAGCTAATGAAATGAGAATTCTTGCACTATGTGCTAAAAAAAATCCTTATATTCTCCTTGAATATTGAGACTTCCAAGGTCTCGATTTGAGGCTTCCTTCAAGGATTTCAATGGTGGTTTTCTACTCCATAATTCTACTTGTAATGGTGGCTTATTTTTGCCACTAAAGTGCAGCAATTTTTTTTATTTTTTTGCTTCTTAACAACACAAGCTAATTTAGAGAAACTAGTTAAAAATTTAACTAGAATGGTGCTTAATAGATGCACTATAAATGGTAACAATAAATTCACCTTATTGCTCCACTAATTTCTCAAAAATGCTCTTAAAAATTCCACTACAACCTTTCAAATATAATCTGGAATAAAATCTTGCAAATTTCACTACAAACATAGTTGTAGGGTCTAGTTTTCTTTTTCAAGATATAATATAGGTAGTTGATAGATAGTTGTAATTTGTAATCTAATCAACTCCAAATTAATGTGCAAATGAACCTTGGAAAGAACTTTCCTTTTTGCACTTCTTTTAAGACTTATAATGTAATATTCCTCTTTGTAACTTCTGATCTAACATAAGGTGCTTTAACAAATCCATCGAGTAATCTGATTAATGAATTCACTTGCACCAATAATTGCTTACCTTTTACAACTTTTGTAGAGAATGTAGATCAAGATTGTTATTTGAAGAACACAAGCTTATACTGAGAGGGGGGGTGAACAGTATAAGACCACTTTTTACTTTTTCCTTCAACTTAACTTTTAATACAATATTATGCAGTGTATAGAAAGAAGTATCAAGCAAAAATCAAAGCAATACAGAAAACACCATCCACAATAGAGACACAACAATTTACGTGGTTCACCCAAGGTGGGCTACTCCACGGATAAAATTTTCACTAAAATTTTATCAACCAAATCTGGGAAAACCTTTCCCGATTACAATGTTTATGGGTACCAACCCAAAGGAGACACCAATCCCCTAACTCTGCTTTGGCTAGTGATCCTCTAGAAGACCTCTGCCTCTGCTACCCTTAGCAAGTGGAACTCTATCCACAGAAGACACCTGTCTTCCCTACTCTGGCTGGAGACCTCTGTCCTCAACTCTATCACCTCAAAGCTGGTCCTCGAAAATGCACTAAACACAGTCCTTCGGTCTAGCACAAATGTCCTCTATATTTTTCTCTGATCTGCACCAAACACAGTCCTTCGATCTGGCACAAGTCTGTCCTCTTCCTCTTTCTCTGGTCTACACCAAACACAGTCCTTCGATCTGGCACAAGTCTATCCTCAAATCTCTTTCTGTTCTGTTACAGCCGCATTTGGTCGAAACCAACTTTTGCACTGACTACGCAAACACAGCAGCACTCGATCGAACATCAACTTATGCACCTCTACGCAATCACAGTAGCACAGTCTTCGCACACTCTACTTTTTGACGATCGAACTTCTCCCCCGCACTCTATCTATGAATATCGCACTTCGAACGCACACTTCGATCGATGCCAAATCTCTTCAAACAACCCTCCTTTTATACTAACATAATCAAGATCTAAACCTTGGTCTTAGTCGGCTATTATGCAAATGCAAAACCCTAACTCCGTCGGCTGCACGCCCTAATCTTCGTCGGCCCAATTTTAACTCTGTCGGCTTCAACCGCCTCTGTGGTTCAGTAGCTTCTGTCGCGAAACCACAACATGTCACGATATCATGACATTTTTGCAGCCGTACACTTTCGTTTGGCTATTGTCGCGATATCACGACACTTTTGCTTTTGTCTGCCTTGACTACGTTCTTGTCACGAAATCGTGACACTTCTGTCTTTGCTGACGTCATCTTCACTCCTATCGTGAAATCATGACACTTTAGTCTTCTTGGTCTTCTTCTAGGCTTGCACTAGTGAAAACGGAGCATGTCACGAAATCGTGACACTTTCGCTGCCTTGAGCTTCTCTCTGCCTTACACCCGTGAAACTGGAACATGTCACGAAATCGTGACGCTTTCACCTTCGAGCTCTTCCTTCTTCAATTCATCATGAAATCGTGACGCTTCTTCTGTTGAAGACTTGCTAACTATTTCTGTCATGAAATCGTGACACTTTCTCCAACTGCAAGTTGCCATCTCAACTTGTCATGAAATCGTGACACTTTCTGCATTCGCAAGCTTTCTCTTCAACCTGTCATGAAATCGTGACACTTTCTACATCCGTACAACTTCTTTGTAGCCTGTTGCAAAATCGTGACGCTTCTCATTTCAGCCTCTTCCTTTTGTTGCATGTCATGAAATCGTGACAGTTCTCACTTCGAGCTTTTCAGCATGTCACAAAATCGTGATAGTCCTCACTTAGTCTTTTGTAGCATGTCACGAAATCATGACAGTCCTCACTTAGTCTTTTGCAGCATGTCACGAAATCGTGACACTTTTTGAGATACTTTATCTCTCTTCGAACTTGTCACGAAATCGTGACAGTTCACACTGCGGACTCTCCCTTCTGCATCATGTCATGAAATCGTGACACTTTTTCGTCCATACAACCTTCCTTGCATTATGTCACGAAATCGTGACACTTTTCCTTCTTTGCCTTCCTGCACTTTTCGAGTCGCAAAAATGCGACATGTCACGAAATCGTGACACTTTCCACCTTGCTCTCTTTCTCTGCCAACATGTCACGAAATCGTGACAGTTTTTCAAAAAGCTTTCTCTCTCCTACCTAAGTCGCGAAAATGCGACATGTCGCGATATCGCGACACTTTTTCAAAAATCTTTCTCTCTCCTGCCTAAGTCATGAAAATGCGACATGTCGCGATATCGCGACACTTTTTCAAAAATCTTTCTCTCTCCTGCCTAAGTCACGAAAATGCGACATGTCGCGATATCGCGACACTTTTTCAACTTACTTTCTTTCGAACCTCGTCAAGCCGAACCTTCAACAAAACACATTATTTTTACATCAAATCAAATTCTTTCAAAAGCTTCTTGACATCAATGACAACTAATTCACTTGAGCAAATGCAATGTACTCAAGGTACCCAAAATTGCCAACAATCTCCCCCTTTGTCATTGATGGCAACCCTTTACTAAAAACACGTCTCAGGAGCAAAAACTGAAACCAACTGTGCTAACAGCTAAAAATCTCCTATTGAAGTTTTGCTCCCCCTGACTTGAAGCTTTCCTCTTTACATTGAAGCTCTCCCCCTTACTCATATCTCTCCCCCTTACTCAAATCTCTCCCCCTTTGTCATCAATGGCAAAGGGTCACCTTTGGGGCTTGGGACTAAGAATGAGCCTCTTAGCTTAGTCCCTCCCCCACTTCCTCATGAGGAGATTAAAACCGGGGTGGGAGTAAAACTCCCATTAGGCACTGATCATCATCAGTGTCTATAATTTCCTTGCCCGGCCTTTTCTTGAACTTTTTGCCCGCATTCCTATTTTTGTCACTGTTCTTGTTCTTGTTCTCATCCCTGTCCTTTTTCATGCCTTGATCCTTGGACCTGATCATGCTACTGTTCCTATTCCTGTACCTTGGAAGATCAGCTCTACACTGTCTAGCTGTGTGACCTGCATTGTTGCATTTATAACAAGTAACACTGTAATTTCTTTTAGGCATACCTGTTCTTTGAATCCACCTGTTCTGACTAACCGTGAACCTGATATTAGCCTTGCAAACAATTGCCTTATGCCCAAACTGATTACAAGAGTAGCAATACCCTTGGAAGAAATTACCACTTCTGAAATTGTTGTTAACCTTCTTCATTTGAGACATGCAATGTGCAGCCATGTGACCAAACCTGTAACACGCAAAACATCTATCATGAAATTTTCCTTTATACGACCTCTTGGGTCCTGAAAACTTCTTCTTCGCATTCTGAATTTCATTTTCTATTTCTACGCATCGATCACTCACGGACTCATGTTCTGAAGTACTTTCTTCATCAGAACTCTCTTCCTTTTGGAATCTCTTGCTAGATTCCCCAACCTGTTCTTTGTGCGGCTTAACAAAACCAAGACCTATTTTATCTGTTGGATTTCTTTGACCTTTGATGAGAGACTTAACCCTTTTGGAGCTATCTTGAAACCCGTACAACTTATCCTTGTACTCTTTAGTTTCCACTTCCAGAAAAGCCATTTTCTGTTCCAACTCATTATACTCAAGAATCTTAGACTCTAACTCATCCTTGAGTTCCCGTGTTTTAGCTATAGAGAAGTCAAGACTTTCTATAAGATCGTCTCTCTCCATACAACATTCATCTAACTTATCCTTGAGTCTATCATTCTTCTTTCTTTCCTTTTTCAAAACACTAAGAGCATTATTAAGTTCACTTTCAAGATCTTTTATTTGTTTGCTTTCTGAATCCTCAAGGCCTTTTCCAGATTTCTTATCACTAGAGGTGCTACCTTTTTCAAAAACCATACAAGCATCTTCTTGATAGTTTTCTGAAGCATCCTTATACATACTGGAAACCAAATCATTATTTGTACAGTCATCCTCAAGGTGACCAAAATTTCCACATCTAAGACATTTCATAATAATGAATCTATGTTTCGGTTCTTCCTCTTTTTCTGATATGAACAACATCTCATTTTCCTCATCACTTGAAGAGCTTTCACTATCACCGCTAGAACACTTACTTGCTTTGTCTAGGTAGAAACTCTTCTTGTTCTTGTGTGAATACCTCTTTCCTTGATTGTTGTGCTCATATTTGTTCTTTCTGTAATACTTGTGCTTTTCAGAATCCTTGCTCTTAACATCCTGTTTCTCTTCATCACTTTCATTCTTGGAAACAAGACAGTTAGTAGCATAATGACCGAACTTTCCACAATTGAAGCATCTTAT
The DNA here is from genome assembly GCA_028583015.1 of Wollemia nobilis. Classification (NCBI taxonomy): domain Eukaryota; kingdom Viridiplantae; phylum Streptophyta; class Pinopsida; order Araucariales; family Araucariaceae; genus Wollemia; species Wollemia nobilis. The sequence goes on along the minus strand of JAQPPZ010016925.1, from coordinate 5,686,045 downwards.
ATTTTTCATGCTTTTGTGCTTTCTAGATAACTTGCCTTTCTTGCTGTAATATGCCTCTTCATCACTAGAAGACTCATCACTCTCTTGAAGCCGTTTACCCTTAGATTTCTTGGTAGCCTTGAAAGTTGCCTCTTTCTTGACGTCAACCTTCACTTGAGTTCTCAACTCAAATGCTGCAAGAATGCTATGAAGCTCATCCTTTTTCAGCTTATCCAAATCTTTAGCTTCCTCAATAGCAGAAATATTTTCACTGAATCTATTAGGAAGAGATCTTAAGATTTTATCACAAACATCATTTTCAGCAAGTTCAAGACCTAAGTCTTTCATGGAGTTAACAACCTCATCCATGCGAAGCATGTAGTCACTAATATTTTCATCATCATTCATCTTGAGTTGTTCAAACATACCTTTGAAATGTCTCAACTTGGCCTTTCTGACATTTGCATCACCTGTATGAACCACCTGCAACTGTTTCCACATTTCACTAGCTGTCTTGCAGTGAATTACTTTGGTGAGATCTGCTTTCTGTAAGCCTTTCAGGATTGCATTCATTGCTTTTGAATTGTTGTGATGTAGAAGCCTATCTTCTTTAGTATATGGACCATTTACAGGAATAGTATACCCATCTTCAATCACTTCCCACACCTCATTCCCAAGTGCCATTAGATGAACCTTCATCCTTGCACTCCAAAGACCAAAATCTGATCCATCAAGAATAGGTGCTGCATTTTCGCTTGAATAATCCATTGTGTTCTTATCAAGCTTTTCCTTCAAGCTGTTTAAACTTTTCGAAGGAACCCGCTCTGATACCAATTGAAGAACACAAGCTTATACTGAGAGGGGGGTGAACAGTATAAGACCACTTTTTACTTTTTCCTTCAACTTAACTTTTAATACAATATTATGCAGTGTATAGAAAGCAGTATCAAGCAAAAATCAAAGCAATACAGAAAACACCATCCACAATAGAGACACAACAATTTACGTGGTTCACCCAAGGTGGGCTACTCCACGGATAAAATTTTCACTAAAATTTTATCAACCAAATCTGGGAAAACCTTTCCCGATTACAATGTTTATGGGTACCAACCCAAAGGAGACACCAATCCCCTAACTCTGCTCTCGTCGGTGATCCTCTAGAAGACCTCTGCCTCTGCTGCCCTTAGCAAGTGGAACTCTATCCACAGAAGACACCTGTCTTCCCTGCTCTGGCTGGAGACCTCTGTCCTCAACTCTATCACCTCAAAGCTGGTCCTCAAAAATGCACTAAACACAGTCCTTCGGTCTAGCACAAATGTCCTCTATATTTTTCTCTGATCTGCACCAAACACAGTCCTTCGATCTGGCACAAGTCTGTCCTCTTCCTCTTTCTCTGGTCTGCACCAAACACAGTCCTTCGATCTGGCACAAGTCTGTCCTCAAATCTCTTTCTGTTCTGTTACAACCGCATTTGGTCAAAACCAACTTTTGCACTGACTACACAAACACAGCAACACTCGATCGAACATCAACTTATGCACCTCTACGCAATCACAACAGCACAGTCTTCGCACACTCTGCTTTTCGATGATCGAACTTCTCCCCCGCACTCTATCTATGAATATCGCACTTCGAACGCACACTTCGATCGATGCCAAATCTCTTCAAACAACCCTCCTTTTATACTAACATAATCAAGATCTAAACCTTGGTCTTAGTCGACTATTATGCAAATGCAAAACCCTAACTCCGTCGACTGCATGCCCTAATCTCCGTCGACCCAATTTTAACTCTATCGGCTTCAACCGCCTCTGTGGTTCAGTAGCTTCTACCATGAAACCACAACATGTCATGATATCATGACATTTTTGCAGCCGTACACTTTCGTTTGGCTATTGTCGCGATATCGCGACACTTTTGCTTTTGTCTGCCTTGACTACGTTCTTGTCACGAAATCGTGACACTTCTATCTTTGCTGACGTCATCTTCACTCCTGTCACGAAATCGTGACACTTTAGTCTTCTTGGTCTTCTTCTAGGCTTGCACTAGCGAAAACGGAGCATGTCACGAAATCGCGACACTTTCGCTGCCTTGAGCTTCTCTCTGCCTTACACCCGCGAAACTGGAACATGTCACGAAATCGTGACGCTTTCGCCTTCGAGCTCTTCCTTCTTCAATTCATCATGAAATCGTGACGCTTCTTCTGTTGAAGACTTGCTAACTATTTCTGTCATGAAATCGTGACACTTTCTCCAACTGCAAGCCGCCATCTCAACCTGTCATGAAATCGTGACACTTTCTGCATTCGCAAGCTTTCTCTTCAACCTGTCATGAAATCGTGACACTTTCTGCATCCGTACAACTTCTTTGTAGCCTATTGCAAAATCGTGACGCTTCTCATTTCAGCCTCTTCCTTTTGCTGCATGTCACGAAATCATGACAGTTCTCACTTCGAGCTTTTCAGCATGTCGCGAAATCGCGACAGTCCTCACTTAGTCTTTTGCAGCATGTCGCGAAATCGTGATAGTCCTCACTTAGTCTTTTGCAGCATGTCACGAAATCATGACACTTTTTGAGATACTTTATCTCTCTTCGAACTTGTCATGAAATCGTGATAGTTCACACTGCGGACTCTCCCTTCTGCATCATGTCACGAAATCGTGACACTTTTTCGTCCATACAACCTTCCTTGCATTATGTCGCGAAATCGTGACACTTTTCCTTCTTTGCCTTCCTGCACTTTTCGAGTCACGAAAATGCGACATGTCACGAAATCGCGACACTTTCCACCTTGCTCTCTTTCTCTGCCAACATGTCACGAAATCGCGACGCTTTTTCAAAAGCTTTCTCTCTCCTGCCTAAGTCACGAAAATGCGACATGTCACGATATCGCGACACTTTTTCAAAAAGCTTTCTCTCTCCTGCCTAAGTCACAAAAATGCGACATGTCGCGATATCGCGACACTTTTTCAAAAGCTTTCTCTCTCCTGCCTAAGTCGCGAAAATGCGACATGTCGCGATATCGCGACACTTTTTCAACTTACTTTCTTTCGAACCTGTCAAGCCGAACCTTCAACAAAACACATTATTTTTACATCAAATCAAATTCTTTCAAAAGCTTCTTGACATCAATGACAACTAATTCACTTGAGCAAATGCAATGTACTCAAGGTACCCAAAATTGCCAACATTACTTTCTACAACTATTTTTATATTTTCCAAATAGCTCCTCCTTCACCAAAAATAGGTCTCAAACTTTCTTTCATGAGCCTGGTATTTGATGGTTTGATATTCTCCTTTTTGCTATGGATTCAAAGGAATATTTAGGCAATATTCAAGTCTCTCAGATTTGATAAACTTCTTTTATCTTCAATTCTTCTTGTCTAATTCTAACTTCAAGTGGGATCTTCTTCTTCTCAAGACTTTGAATGTCTTGAGGTCTTATGTATCTTCTTTGGCACTCCTTACCAATTATTCTTCTCCTGATTGGGCTTGTTGTCGGATGGAGATAATTGTCCCAAATATATCCCTTATTAGAAATTTTCTCCCTAATGGATAATTTCTCCAGTGAATTATTTTGGGAACTATTTTGATGATCTTACTTCAGCAATAAGGCTCTCCAAGCCTTTTTCCTTGAGATATCTCCTAGGTCTTTGATTCTGCAACTACTTTGGTCTTCTTTGAGACCTTCTTCTTCAACTTCTAGAATTGATCTTCTTCTTGGATCACTTGATTCTACTACTTTTGGATTTGAACAGGGCTCTCCTAGTCCTTCTTGTCCTTCCAATACTAGAAGTTTCTTCAATGAGATCTTCACCAGATCTCTTCACCTTCAAGTTTGCTTCAGGTTCTAGATTGATTCTGAAGAAATACTCTTCCTAACTTTCTTGTAGGAAATTTTCCAACTTACTAAATCTCCTTTCCCTGTAATAAATGATTAGTACTAAAATCTGAATTTGCTTCTAAATTAGGTACTCTCTTTTGGATTCTTTTTTAGGATCAAGGCTTATATAGACTTTTCTTAGATCAAGGCTTCTGTGGTCTTTTTTGGATTAAGGCTTCTATGGAATTTTTTGTTTTGAAGTTGCCTTTATCAATAGAGATCTTCAATCTCTATACTTCATTATGACTCCTCCTAAAGTCTCTTCTGAAGTTTTATTTTTTACAACTAATATATGCACTATGAAGGTACTCTAAACTTCGGGTAACAAAGCTGAAATCTCCTAGTTTTCTATTGTAGGAGGTGCCCCAATCATCTAAGGGTTAGTTCTCTATAATAAAATAAACTTCAAGCAATAGTAAACTTCTCAGATCTCTTAGATGAGCTTCACTAGTTGATTCATAAAACTAGTGGATCAAATGTTGAGTCCTTATCTTCAAAAGTTTTTTCCTATAACTTTATGGGAAGAATCTCAACACAATTAATTTTAGAATTTTCCTTTTCAGTATATTCTACTAGATTATCTTAATGGAATTCACATGCAATGGATAAAATGGAACATAGTTTGCAAAAATTGAAGCTATGGTGACTCGTCCTATTTTAGAAATAGCACTTTCTCAAAGCTCTCCTTACCACCTTGATTCTTCTAAAAAAAAATTTCAAGAGCTTGTGCACTGTGGCAAATCAAGTTCACAAAATAATTTAGGCTCAATAATAATGGTGGTTCTCCTCTCACTCTACAGTAGCTAGTTCTACTATGACTAGACCTACCGTGGATCTGATACCACTGTTAGATTTTGAGGTAGATTGCAATGGGATATGGCAATCACATGATGCAAAAATATAAAAGAAAGTAAATTCATGATATTTCATAAATATGCTATAAATATAAATGATGAAAATGAATGCAATATTGCTATGGAGGAAATGGACACTCCATGCAAGATGCTACAGAACTATAATGTACTCCATCACTAATGGAGTCACCCAGTATTACTACCCTACTGATTTACTTGTCAAACTCTTACAATGAGACCCTTTTATAATGGAAGATAGGTTCCTTGGCCAACACTCTATCTAGCTGTGCAAGGGACACCTTGCATATTTACACTTGTGCATTTGTTACATTGCATAATGTAACTAGATAACTTCCCTCTAAAGTAATCTAATGTCCTAAGTATTTACCTAATAAGGTGAATTTACATGATCCAAATGATGTAATAGACTCTAGCTCTAATAATATCCCATCCCTCATTTATTATAGTTTATTAGAATCATATATTGTATTCATTCCTATCTCCTATTCAATGTCCATTATGATTACCCTCTCTCATGTTATATCATTATGTTCTTGTGAATGTGTATATATCCTTAGTTAATTACACTAATTATGATAAGAAAATACACACATGCTTAGCCAAAATGTGTTTAAATATACAACTATAAATCACTACACATCATCATCCATCACATCCACATCTCAAATCCACATCATCTAACATGTCAAATTTATACAACCACATGCATCCATTAAGCACCACAATCTAAACACTCGTAACACATACATAACATCATATCATATCACCCGTCTACTCATCATTATATATATACTATTAGTTAATCAATATAATCCCTCATATATTCATCTACATACCTCATCCTCATAAAATAATAAACAAATGTTTTCAAGAGATTCATCAATGTCATCTATTTTTGCCAAAATTTTGCTCAAATTCTCATTCCTTGCTCCATTTTCCTTCATTTTTTCTTTGTCCATCAACTTATTTTTGTTAATTAGCTCATCATTTCCATCCATTACTTCTTCCACCCACTTTTCACTTGAGGTGGTAGACAACACCCATCAAATTTCTATCCCAAATCAACCCAAAATCTAAATGCTCAATTTTGAAAATCATTATCAGCCCTCTTCAGTTGGGACAAAAGAAAAACCATCCAATCATCATTAGCCCTCTTCTATTGGGGTAAAATAAGAACCATCCAATCATCATTAGCCCTCTTCTATTGGGGTAAAATAAGAACCATCCAATCATCATTAACCCTCTTCTATTGGGATAAAAGAAAAACCATCCAATCATCATTAGCCCTCTTTTATTGGGGTAAAAAGTAGAAATCATAATTAGCCCTCTTCTACTAGGGTAAAAGCAAAATAATCCAATCATCATCCACCCTTTTTTTGATGGGGAAAAAACTAAATATTCCATTCAACCAACTAGTTTTCACCTATTTTTGCATTGCATCGTGTTTACACATAAATTGATGCAAAGGAGTAAATTTAGACACCCAAAAGTCAATTTTGCAACCCTCTACACTTATCTCATAACCAATTCATCGAAAGACCAAAATTCCCTAAATCTTCCCAAAAATCCCAATTTTCCTTCTAAATTCTTATATTCCCTCTCATTTCATCTATTTTCTCTCTAATTCCCTCTCTAAATTCTTCTCTTATTTCTTCAATTCCTCAAATTCCTCCAAATCTTCCAATTCCCTCTTAAATTCTCTTAATTATTCCAATTCTTCTAATTCCCATCAAAGTCCTAATTTTCCCTAGATACTTCCAATTTCCTCTAGTTCCTCTTTAATTGTCTAATCTCTCTTAATTCCCCTAATATCCTAATAAATGCCCCAAATCAGCCTTAAAATTTTGAAAATATCAATTAACCCCTAATCCGTAATCAAATCCTCTAATGACAACCCTAATCATTCCTTAATCCTATGTCAAAATCCACAATAAATACCCATTTAAATCCTTAAGTCATTTTCACATTCTCTCTTGCATTTTTTATGAATTAAAAATCCCTCAAGTCACCAAGTCAAAATCTAAAATAAATACACACATTAAATCCTTAAGTCTCTTTCACATTCTCCCTTGCAATTTTTATAAATTAAAACTCCCTCAAAGTCACCAAGTCAAAATCCACAATAAAACCACATTAAATTCCCAAATTCCTCAAAAATCCACCTTGCAATATTTTATGAATTTAAAATTCCTTCATGTCTCCCAAGGCCATTCATAGTGGAAGATGCACATTTCTCCTCATACATATCCATAAATTCCCAAATCCTTTTCACACCTGGAAATTCATCCACCTCATATCCTAGTCACCCTCCCCCTCTCAATTGCAAATCCCTATAAATACCCCCCATTGCTTCTCCATTGAAATACAAATATATGATTTTATAAGCTAAAACTCTACCAAATTTTCCATTGACTCTATATGTGTGTTTAGTCCTCCATTATAGACCATCTCCTTTGTGTATTGTTCCATAGTCATGAATATAAATGTAACCTCCACCATGTATACATCTTGTTTGTGAAGTTTTCCTTGAACAAGGATGTCAAACCTGCACCCGATCAATACTAAAGGTTCTTGACATCCTCTCTGGTGGTTAATAGTCCCAATCACAAACCCTTCGAAAGTTACATCCAAAGATTAGAAATAGACATCAAATCAGTTGTAAACAAATCGACAACATAAGAAAGATATATTTTACGGTTTTGTAACATTTCCATGCTCTATTTTTCTTTAGATCAAGTTTCTTAGAGTTTTTTATGTTTTGCATCCTCATAGGCTTTGGGCTCAATTAAGGTGATCCTTTTTTGTGCTATTAATTTTTTGGTGTGGGTTGTGTGCAGGTGTCATGGAGAAGCATGCAACCTAGGATGGTCTAACTACCACAACTATTGAAACACATCCATCCTTTGGAGTTGACAAGAGAAGACTAGTTGAGCACCATTAATATTGAATGTTGTAAAAGGGTATTTCTCCACCTTGGGGATCCTATTGTAAGCCTTAAGAGGGCCATTTGTAAAATAAATATCATTTGTAATACAAACTCTTTATCATTAATGCAAATGGTGCATCTTTTCTTAGTTATAATATATGTTATATTTATATAGAGAGACCTACATCAATTTTTATACTAGCCACTTGTGGTTCTTTATTGACCCATTTCTATATGTGTACTTGTTTGTAGTTTTTACCTACTTTATGTTTTTCTTGCATATGTGTGTGTGTGAGGCCTATGTCAATGTTTAGACTAGCCATATGTGGTTATTTGTTGACCCATTTATTTATGTGCATATATGTCAACAAATATTGTATGTGCTTAACTATGTCAATGAGAATTTTTCACCACTAGCACATGGCATTCGGGTCTGTTGTGTTTTTTGGTGCATTGCCACCCTTTTATTTTTGTTGAGTTTTTTTATTTTTCTTTAGCATCCCTTTTCCTCCCCCTAAATTTAATTGCACTTAGATATCACATCCTAATAATAATCTAACCTTGTAGAAAATTCCTAGAGGCTCATGATTGAGCCAAACCCTACACTCATGGTTGTGTGCATGTTGTGTTGCTCCATGCAAGACATAATTATTTTTATTGGGACAATTGGAGATGACAACAATTTAATAGCATTCCTAGTGGGACCTCATTGACATATCATTGGTATCATAAGTATGACAACAAGTTAGGCTTAGACTTGGTGAGGGTCTATACCTACCCTTGCTTGTTGAACATCTTTTTACTCCCCTAACAAATTTGCTCTAGAATGAATATTAGAAGAATTTATTATTCTAAAGATATTAGATTGAGGTTTAGGTGAATACCTCAGTCTACCTTCTTTCAAGAAGGTCAATATATATTCACTTGGTGTCTCCCCTACAATCTAAATGACCCATAGATCTAAGATAGTCACCCTACCTTCAAAATATTTCCTTGCCTAGCAATATAAGAGTGCGTCGTGACCTCTAGAACCACCAGCCATTGGGGGGAAGTTTCTATAAACACTAATAGAAATTTTGTCATAGTACACTAGTGAAGGCCTGACATATCCATTGGATAACTTACAAGAAATGGTTATTATATACTAGATGTGCAACATCACAAAGAAGGATGTGACTTTTATACTACTAAAAGGTAAGGCTCGCCAAGAATACAACTCATCATATTTAGTCACTGACTATGATCAGATGGTTACCTTGATCATGGATGAATTCAAAGGAAATATAGATAGATTAGAACATGAACCAAGAACCCCCTTCATGGACACACTAGAAACAGAGATTCAAAACAACCCTTTAGAGGTCAAAAAGGAGGTCTATGAGGCCCCAAAATAGTATGAGTAGATCTCATAGGGGCCTCTCCACATACATAAAGAGGGACATGGGTCTACAAATCAACCAAGAGTTTATAAGGCCCATTATGGGGAGAAAATATTTGGGTCACACCTTCTCTACCCCTCTAATGGCTAGAAAGGACAATGGGAGACTAACATCTTGGATAAAGATTCCTATGAGGAGGTGGAGCTAACACATGCAAAGAGCCTCTTCATCTGCAAGGATGAATAGACATAAAGAGTCTCAACCAATGAATAGAGACCATACTATGGTGGTCCCAATTACAATAAAGGAACCATTACTAACACCTACCTATTTATGCTAAAAAATATGCTCAATAATCCTATTCCAATATGGGTGAAATTATTTTACCCATGGAACTACGAAATGAGGAAGAAAGGACTTGAGAAACTAGTCAAGGGATTTTTTTGACTCCATGACCAATAGATAAAGACTGTCCACTTAAAATATTTATATATATATATATATATATATATGTGTATTATATGTAATATAAGGTAGTAGTCCTAGCTTCAAGAAACTACAAAAGATCTAATAGTTGCATAGATGTGAAGATGTAGACAGACTACTAAAATTTCCATATTCACTTCCATTTCAAAAAATGGGTTCTCTTCTTAAATTTGTGTCCAATGAAGTAAGGCACCTACCTCTTTGGATTTCTTATCTTTAGTAGGCCAAAAATCCCCTATGATTTGCCAAAACTATAGTGATGGATCACTACGCTCAAAATGTATCATTCTTTGGTATATCTGATCAAAATTTTTGAGGTTTGGTAGACCATTGATAGGCTAGCAAGGATAAGGTCATAAGATCAAACCTTTATAAAATTTAATAAAAAAGGAAAGCAAAATCTCTGATGGGGAGGTCCAACGGTCAAAATTCCTAAGGTCATAAAAAATTCTTGATGTTGTATGGTGAGGAAAACTTCCTAATAGAAGCCACCATTACTCAAAATTCTAAGATTTTTTGAGGTCTGCAATCTTCTAGAAGTATTATTATTTCCTATAAAAGGAATTTTGAATATTTCTTGAAAATCACAGTAGTAGATAGGAAGCCACAACAAATCCAATCTAGAATCTAGAGCATTAAAGAAAAAATATTCTACCTCTAGATTGTGGGGATTCCCAAATAGTATAGTTGGAAATAATGGTGGTAACTACTCATACAAAATATTAGAACCATTTGTATTTTATGACACCAGATCTAGAGACCTTGAAAGGACTAACAACTTAAATAATACATGACCTAGCATCAGAAGCATCAGTCATATTGAAATATCTAAATGAGTTTTAGGAGGAAAATCCATAAATAGGACAAGTGTTAGATTTGTGAAGGATAAGTAATTTTACATTTGTAATATTTGGTAAGCTTTCCTTTCATTTCTCTCTATAGAGCAGTCGGTTCTTGAGTTGCTTGTGAGCAAATAAAACCCTTGCTTCTTGCATAATTCTTGTAAAAAAATACTTTAATATATATATATATATATATATATATATTGGAAGCTTGCATCAAATTTTGGACTAGAATCTATAGTTTTATGTTAACCCATTTTTGTATGTGAATAAGCATTTGTAATTTTTCCTATTTTATTTTTTGCTTGCATGTGTGTGTGGGAGGCATATGTCAATTTTTGGACCAGCCATCTATGGTTTTGTATTGACCCATTTCTTTACGTGCATAATAATTGATATATTATATGTGGTTAACTATGTCAATGAGAGGAATTTTTCACCACTAGCACATAGTGTAGACACCCAAAATGTGTCAATTTCATAATTACCTAAGGTTATTTTGTCCAATTCCACATAAATTCCAAAATCCCCCCAAAAAGTATTAATAAATGTTCCTAAAGTCCCCTTTCCTTCCACTAAGCACTCACCGTCACTAAGCCCCTAGTCACCATGTGACTCCCCATCCCCCTATCCTATGTGCACACCTCACCCTTATCCCATCTCCACTTCACTTTCCACATCTCTCAATCACACCTCCACTCTCACCTCTCCTTGGTGATAATTCCAATGCGTGCACATCTGGTGATAATTCCAATGCATGCACATTTAGTGACAATTCCAAGGTGTGCACATCCATTAATAATTTCAATATGCACACACACCCTTGGTGATAATTCCAATGCAAAGCTCCACTTTGATAATTCCAAAGAGGAAACTCCAAATTACACCACTTAACTAGACAAGTCATCCCCCTCACCAATTCACTAAAAATTCTATAAATGAATCATCATTTTCCTCCATTTAGAGAGAGAATCAAGAGAAATCAAAGTGAAGCATTGTTGAAATTGCAAACACACATACATTCTTTGAGATCCCAATATCATCAAAGAGAGGAAAAACAAAGCTAGAACATAACCAAATGCTGTCAAATTTTCTCTAGATCAAAGTAGGCATGTTTATATTTCAATTTGTTGTTTTCTTTTCTTAGTTTGTTCAATATATTAGCAGGTGCTACTAATCTATTTTTGTTTGCATGTGTGTAGGCATTGGGAGGCTCTACTCAACCAATGATGGTCACTAAAAACCCACCCTACATATGATTGTGATCAAGGAGAACATCATAAAGGCATCCTAGAGTTCATTGAACAATATTGCTAAGAAGAGAGTCGTCCATTTTGGAGGCTCCATTGTAAATCCTAAAGAGGGTTCTTTGTAACAAGAAGTCTCAATAATATAATATCTTTATTTCTTTGTTTTATGGATGCATGCAATTTTTTTTTTTACAAAATGTTGGTCATGGTTAATATTTTTTCTTTCTAGAAAATTTGATTCCTTGTTTGCATGGTTCCAGGTTTGTTATACAAAGACAACTTTGGTGATACACAAAACCACCACCAAAAACTTCCAAACCATCAAAACAGGTACTGTTTTTCTTATTCTACATTTAGTTAATTTTGTTTTTTTTAAAAGCTTCTTTTTTCTTTATTATCCATTTCAAAAAAAAATTGTTTTTCTTAGTTTTTCAATTTTTACCATTTTTTTTAATATTAAAAGTAAAAATAAAAATTATTCTTCGTCTTCTTAGGTTAATTGTTTTTTTTATATCAAATATATAAATATACATTATTCTTATTTTTATTTTAATTGTTATTATTACACCCACATGTTGTAGGTGATTTGGAGAGGGTAGGGCAATCCTCCAAGGGAGGTCCCTGGTTCAAATCTCCACCCTATCAAATGTACATTAGGTATCTGAAATGTAGTTGATAATACCAGTGCAGTTAGGGTTGGGCATGACTCTCAGGTGATTTTGACAATGTAGAACCCCCTAGTGTTGGCAATTTTGGGTACTTTGGGTACATTGCCTTTGCTCAAGTGTATAAGTTGTCATTGATGTCAAGAAGCTCTTGAAGGAATTTGATTTGATGTCAAATAAGTTGTTTTGATGAAGGTTACGACATGACAGTTTCAAAGGTCTTTTGTAAACCCCAAGTTGGCAGGTGTAAATATTATATGTGGATGCATTAGTTTAATGCATTTGGGTCCAGGAGGAAGTATTTATTTAAATAATTAAAAACCTTGTTAAGGTTCCTTTTAATTATTTTTAAATAAATATTAATTTATTTGTTTGCATTGGGTTCTCCTAACCCATGGCGCAAATGTCTTAACTTTGATGGCGCTATGTTCTAAGATTGTGGGCGCTAGCCAAGACCTCCGTCGACGTGTTAAACTCCTCGTCGACATCAAGAGTTTATGGGAAATATGCATATAAATCTCCCACGATGAAGTTCAAAGATCATCCCATCCACATTTTTGAAAAGTGTTGCTCGTTTTGAATTCACGATCTGATGTTCGATTTCTTCCTCGCTATGATTTCATGATCCGTTGTTCGGATATCCGTCGTTCATTTTTTGTATCCGTCGTAAGGTTTCATCGTCGTCGTTCGCATCAGAAGACAGGGAGGCCTATTGTTTATTTTAGCCCTAGCATAGAAGGTACAAGGGAAACAGAGTGAGGTTTAAACCTCACAAGACGCCTTTGGCACATCGATAGCGGCTAGGCTGTTGGCACGCTACCCGAACGGGAGGTTCCGTGTTCGAATAACGTGAAAGGCTTTTTCTTCGTTGAAGTGGATGCAGCGGGTGGTGTTAGAGTTTATGTGCAATTTCTCCATAGCACGATTTTTGGTGTTGGCAAAGGTATTTTCGAAATTAATTTTTGCTAGTGTATTTTGCGGATGGAGGAAGTTTATTAGAGAGAAAAACAGCTTAGGAGTTATAAGGAGTTTGAAGCTTGCTTTATTTTGATAAAATATTATTTTGAAGGTGTTGTTTGCATTATCTTAGTGCATTCTTATGAGAGATAAAGTTTTTTGTTGATAAGACTATAAGGGAGAAATAAGGTGTATAAGGGAAAAATATTTCTTGTAATGTTGAGAGTGCTTTTGGTTGATTATGGAAATGAAAGCATGATGTTTTAAGGTTAGAATTGCTTCTTGTGTGAAGTTGTGAAACCTTAAGTGGGCAGCTTTGAGATTGACATTAGATTTCATTAAATTGGTTATAATCAAGCTATTCTTTACTTGGTTAAAGTGTTGGGCTTACTCCTTTGTTGATGATTTGAAAATTTGTTTTGTGCTATTGAGATTTGAGTTGGTGGATGCTTTTTGTTCAAACAATATTGGAGAGAAAAGGAGTTCTACTTGTTTACTTTTCTGATGTTGATTGTGAAATGTTTCAAGGTTGTGTTTTGAGTTGAATGGTGTTGATTGAACCTTGTTTGATGAGCATTGTTGTTGAAGCCCTAATTGATGGTGAAAAGAACATGAGTATCATTGTTATGTGATTCTTTGCATAGTTGGCAATTTTTGGGGTTTCATGTTCTTGAAAGAAAGCATTCTATCCTATCCATTTCAGATATTGAGTTGAGTATAGAACATATTGAGTCTCTAACAATTCTCTTTATGCTTCTATGAGGTTGACAAATCACATTGGGTCTCTAACAATTCACTTTGTGATTTCCTACTAAGAAAGTTTTTCTTGGTGAGCTTGCTGAGTTTTTGGACAGGTTCCGGTGGGTACTTGTGAGTAGTTTTTGGACAGGTTATGGTGGGGACTTGTGAGCAGTTTTGGACAGGTTCTGGTGGGGACTTGTGAGCATTTTTGGACAGGTTCTGGTGGGGACTTGTGAGCATATTTGGACAGGTCCTAGCAGAGGACCTGTGAGCTAAGGTTGATAGTTCTATCAAAGAACTTGAGGACAGAGATGCACTGGTTCTATGACAAGAACCTAAGGATATATTTGGCAAGTATTTGAGAAGGCTTGTATTTAGAGGATTGATTTGTTCAAGAGTTGGATAGATCTGACAGATAGAGGAAGACTTGTACTAGACCAACTAACTGTGTTTGGTACAGGTTGCGTGAGTCGTTGTGGACGTGATCATAGAAGGCGAGAGGTCTCTTAGGCTAAGCATTGAGGACAAGAGGTCTTCGGTGGAAAGGAGTTCCACGTGCTGGCAAGAGGTAGAGGTAGTTGATCTTCCGAGGGATCATTTCCAGAGCAGAGGGGAAGGTATCTCCTTTGAGTAGAGGCTCATAAATTCAGATTGGGGGAAGGTATCTCCTTTGAGCAGAGGCTCATAAATTCTGATTGGGGGAAGGTATCTCCTTTGGGCCGAGGCTCATAAACATTGTAATTGGGAAGGATTACCAAATAACTTTGAGATAACTTTTAGAGAAAAGTTTTGTGGACGTAGCCCAGCCATTCTGGATGAACCACGTTAAAATTGGTGTCACTTTGTGGATGATATTGTGCATTGCTTTGATATTGTTGTGGGTATATTGCTTTACTGTTTTGAAGTATAATGGAAAAAGTAAAAAGAGGTCTTATACTGTTCACCCCCCCTCTCAGTATAAGCTTGTGTTCTTCACCTAGGTCATGGTTTCTCAGACCAAGGCAATCCCGCAAGGGGTTTTTTGCTAAATTCAAAAAAAAATTGTTATTACTACTATTTTTTGATTGATTGAAGGAAGGGGTTTTGAAAAAGACCTCAAACCTATTACAATAAGAGAAGGCCCTCAGGGAGGAACCTACAAAGTGGACTTATAGTAGGAGAAGGCCCTCAAAGAGGGACCTAAAAAATAAAAACCCAGACAAAAACTTAAGATAGAACCAAACCAAAAGAAAATTAACACTTGCCTCGCCTTAAGTTTTTCTTTATGGTCAAAAGCAACTTGCCTTAATTTTATTATTATTTTAAATAGATAAATAGATAAAAAAATTTCTACCTCCATTTTTATTATTAAAAAAAATAGCCTCGCCTCCCTTAGTGGCCCCCAACCCCCCTCCCACTCCCACGACCCCCTCAACCCCTCCCCTTGTCCCTTGGCCACATGCCCCTGCGCTAGCCACCCCCACCCCCCTAAAACCCTAACCCCTTTATCTCCCACAACCCTTATCCTTTCCCCTCTGACTCTCTCCTACAACCCCATCATGCCCCACACAACCTTCCACCATCATTGTGCCATCGCACGATCTATTTCCCCCCTCCTTGATCATGCCACCATATGGTCCTATGCTTGGCAATCAACCACCATGAGGTCCTGCACCTAGCGGGTGGCCATTATGTAGCTTGCTCCCTAAACCCAACCTCCCCTCTACCCCACTACACCTTATGTGTGCAACTTCACCTACCCTCATGGACCACGCCATGGCCTCTCCCTGCACCCCTTGTCATAGTTATGAGTAAATGATTGGCCCTAAAATGTATTTATAAAAATTAAGTGAATCAGTTTTGAAATCCAAAATTATTTTATGATTGCAAGGTGAAAATGTCTCATATTATTAGGGGTAATATTGGAGATTTAAACTTTAAATGGTCCAATTATAATAAAATTGGGGCAAATCTACCCAAAATAAATTTACACCCAAACATTTTTGGCTAATGGGCCCTAGTCAAGGGTCCCCAATATTAGCCAATTCCAAATTTCAAAAATCAAAATATTCATTAATTAATGATGATTATTCGCTATGCATAACCCTGCTTCCTGTGCATAGCACCAACCTCCCTGTGTGTAGCACGAACCCCCCTCTGCTTTCTCCTACCGCTCCATGCGCCCCCCCCCCAAAAAAAAAATCCTAATAAAAAATCACAACATAACCATATAAAAATACATTTTTAAAATATATATAAATAAAATAAAAAAGTAAAAATAAATAAAAATAAAAAATATATACGTAAAATAAAATAAAAATACAAAAACAAAAACACTCATGTTCACATAACTTTTACCATGGGCATCGAATTTCAGATATGGAAGTTGCATTGCAAAGCTGACTCTCAGCCTTTTTCAACAACTAGGTACACAATATAATTTAGCTACATTGTAGGTAGTATTTTTGCATTATATGTAGGCATTCTTAAAAAAAAAAAAAAATCTTTAGCACTAACATTTGAATTCTTTGCATTTACATTAGACAAATTTTGCATTTTTGCATTTTTAGGATTGCATTTGTCACATTGTATTGGCACAACATAAAACAACAAAATAAAATCCAACATATTTTACACACACATTTTAACACAATTATATTTCGTAAATATATTTTGCGAGGAAAACCTCCAAGTGAGTTGGACTTCATCCCCAACCACCATTCAAGCCCTTAGAACACCATAGTTAGTATGCATAGTTTCTTGGACTTCATCACTAGGAAACTAGTTATCTTTGGGACTAAATTAAGGTAATCATGAGGTTAGATTCCCTTTGTGCACGAGGCTTAGTAATTAACATGTTCATAGCTATTTTTTTTATCCAAGCTCAAACGAGGGTGAAGTGATGGCTTGACTAGGCAAGTAGCAAGAATTAGATAGTGCAACCTCTCTTGAGAGATTCTTTTTGGTCCCCTTTAGGATACCCAAATCCAACCCTCCATCCTAGAAAGCCACATTAGTCATTTTTGTACTACTTATCATAAGGGAATTGGGCATAAAAACACCCTTGTAGATTCCATTCCACCAACCCTTATAGTTCCTAGGTCTAGGACACATCAAACACACCATAAACAAAAATCAAATCACAAAAACTAATAAAAAACCAAAAAACAATAAAAGCAAAAAAAATAAAACTAGCATTTGTTTGTATTGAGTGTTCTCATTTTGGTTTGTATATATAGTGCATTTTCAAAAAATAAAAGAAAACAGCCACAAAAACCATAAACACCATCACTGAATGCTTTCAATCTACATCCCATTCCACTTTCAATAGCTTATGGTATTGACATGCAATCAAGCCAAAGCCCAATCCCAAGCCTCCATGGACCATTCTAGTCAATCCTCCCATCCTTCAACCATTCCTCCAACTCATGAATGGGATGCATCACAAGTGATCGTGGATAATCTTTCCAGTAAAGCCAACCATTACATCCCCTACCCATCTGAGACACATAACACTAGATTTCATCTAGGCATGATGCACTATGCCACCCATACTAGCCTTCCTAAAATCCTCCACATTGAGACTTCCTCATACCTAATCATTCCCAATATCACATATATACATCCTATCTCCACCTGCTTTATCCAAACTACCACTTCATCCTACCCTCCCCAACCACCTTCTTCTATCCAATATCCCTCTTCATCCCATCTTCCACCACCAAGCTTATCGTGACCATATTTATCATCATTGCACATTACTACCTAAATTATCCCCCCACTTTACTAGGTGCAAGCGTATAAGCCCTATCATCCTCCAACACCTCCTATATATTCTACCAGTCTTCACCCCACCTTGAGTGTGACAGTTCTTGGAATGTTGCTTGAGTTATTCCTACTTGATGAAACTAATCTCACACCCCCTCAACAAATAAAATACCTAATGTTAGTGGCCATTTATTCAAATCATCTTCTTCTAACCATGTTGCTTCATTACACTCTCATTCTACTTTTACATCACCCTCATATACCAATCCTTATCACCACCAAAATCATTAGGAATAAGTTTATGCTACTTTACATATATACACATATATTCCTCATTATTTTCAATTTTCTAGCCCACCACAACAACACACTTCTCTCAATGCTACTCCATATTTTACAAACTACCCTTCTTTCACCATCATTCATGTTGCTGGTACACATGCTACGCATCCTTCTACTTCCTATTCCTCTTATGATTCTAAATCTCATGATCCTCTTATTACTTCTTATTATTCTTCTTCGTAACAAGTGTACACAAATAATTTCTAGCATCACACACATCCTTCATAAAATAATCATATTTCTCAACAACCACCCCGTATCCTAAATCCACCACCTCCTACATCCATCTAAGGCTTCTTATTTACCCAAGCTCCAACATGGACCTCCTTTCTATCCACCATCCACATGATACATTCCCATCCCCAAGACTCTCATAAATGGCCATCAACACAGTCATAAAACCCTCCGCTAAGTCATTATCAACCATTGCCTAATCAATACCAATCTCCTCCCAATCAATACCAACAACTCCCTCATACACATCAACAACAACCACCTCCAAATCAACCCTCGATTGCTCCAAATCAATACCAACACCCCCCTCATACACATCAACAACAACCACCTCCAAATCAACCCTTGTTTTCCCCAAATCAATACCACCACCCCCCTCATCAACACCAACAATAACCACCTCAAAATCAACCCTAAGTTACTCCAAACCAAAACCAGCCTACCTCACACCACTATCAATGCCATCCAAACCAACACCAACACCATTTGGCCCTCGAAAAACCTCTACAAAATCAAAAAATGGATGCTCAATTCATCCAATCAACAACATCAGTAGCCTACATAATATCAATCATCATATACTCAACCCCAACTATCCCTTACATATCATCAACATCCAACTCACCAACCACTACAAAACCCTACAAATACCTATAACCCATATCATCAACCACACTAGTATCCACCATTAGCTTTCCAAGTTCCCCAAGCACCATTCCATGACCCAAATCTACATCACTATTCTCAACCTCATCCACATCACACATATATCTCTTATGAGTCATCTCACTTTATCCCTCATGTCGCACCTTACTCAGCCCCCAAGCCTCTCCAGACGTATTCTAATTATTGGCCAATAGGGTCAATAGCTTGGAATTGCAAGCCACCAGTATTGATACCAAAAACCAACCCTTATCCAACTCCACAATCAACCTATTCATCCTTCAATACTAGCATCACCATACCATTCCCTAATTGAAATACCTATGTTTGAAAAATTCAAATTCAAAGAAGATCCCTAAGAGCATGTGAGCACATTCATCAATGCTTGTTATCTTATCAATGTGATCGACCCTCTCATAGTCTACACTTTCTTATTATCACTTGGGGGAGGATTCCTAGAGTGGTAAAATCACTTGCCTAGGCATAGCCTTTATACTTTCAAAAAATTGTCCAATCTCTTCCTAGAGTGCTTTTTCTCTAAATTTCAATTTGATAATAAATATGTTTTGAGTTATGGCCATTTATGGAGAGTTGTCTTAACTGAATTACCATTATCTATCCCTATCACAAAGCTAACTCAAATTTTTATTAGGAGTTGTTCAAAACCCATATCTTTATTATTACAACTTTAACAATATCAAACTCTTGATGAAGCTTTGACAAAATAATTGAATACATTAAAATTAAATAAGGTAAGATCAAGTTAGGAAGAAGAAATGACAAAATAAGAATGCTAAGGGTAACAACAACAATAACCAATCTAGGCCTACCCAAGTCAATCAAGTGGTGTTGAGTAGTCTAACTATTCAACCTCAACAATCTCAATACCCATATTAGCAACCCCAATACATGCACCAAAAACCCCAATATGCACCCCAACAACCCCAATATCCACCCCACCAACCCCATGATCAACCACAACAACACTCATATCCATTGCCACCACCAACATACAATGCTATGCCACTCCCCGCTCAACTTCACAATCCCAACCAACTTGCCTATTATCCCAGTGCAATCAACGACCCCCACAAAAATCCACACCTCTTTTAGAACCCTTGTCAATCATATTTCACAAAATTATGGAGGCCCAACTAATTTCCTTACTCAAAATAAGATCCAAAGATCCAAAAAAACCCAAATATAGAGGGTATAGAGAAGATCATTACTGTGTTTTCCATCACTAAAAGGGCCATTATATCAATGGTTACATTTACTTTAAGCACATAGTACAATATTTTATTGAAAGGGGATATATTATTGTTGATAATAATCTTACCCCACCCAACCAAAATCTTGGTATTTATCAAGATTCATTACCACAACATGGGACAACAAACCCAAGTAATGGGGCCTCAACTTTTTTGACTTAGCAAAATCAAGTTAATAACATCAACATTGTCCCATATTACCAAGATTTTATGGTAATGATAAGATAGTATCACTCTACTCCTACTTCATCCATCCCCTTTACGACTTCTCAAAAACCTCGATCTTACGATCAATGTATTACCCAGTATAATTTTCACCTAGTGAACCCCCTTCCACTTGCTTCTACATCCACCATAGCATAGGTTACAAATAAGCTTCCTTCTTAGCTTCATCTTCTACATCATTCTCTACATCTAGTTATCCTTATTTTCTTACTACCATGTCATCTTCTCAAACCACTCCATCTTGCTCCTCTTCCAATCTATCATCCTCTCAATCTACACCACCATCATCTTCCTCCACTCCATCTAAGCTCTCATCCTCTACTATTATGCCCTCCACTTCTTCCAATCCACCTCACTTGGAGTCTCCCCTTCAATAACCCCACCAAGATTCCCCTCCTATCTCTATCTAGATATCTAGTCTTTACTCAAGGGAGTACTTTATCCATAAGGTCACTATCTCTCCCCTGCTATCAAGTTAGTTAGATATTTTTTTCACCCAATCCATACTCCCCTAACCATTGGTGTTATTGTACCCATGGGACCCTCCTCCAATTATACAAATTTTGTGCATGGGTAGTTGATGCATCTTTCAAAAAAACTCTTGATAAAGTACCCGAAATACCATTTTATAAAAATATCAACTTTTTGTCCAACCCATCATATTCCTTGGGGTATTTTCAACACTTTAATTGGTGAGGATGTGGTCTTGGCCATTATGAATAGAGAGCTCACATAATTTTAGAGCCTCATTATAAACCCTAAAAAAATAGATCCAGTCTAAGATATGACAAACATTCTTTGGTTGACCTCCTCAAATATTATCTTCGATGCATCACCCTTGGTCTCGAGGAGGATAGTGATGACAAGCACATTGATCTTGATTATGCTCACCTCTCACCATATGACTTACTCCAAGTCACAACCATCCATACCCTTTTCCTTGACACCTCAAATAATAAGAAAATATCTCATCCACCCAAGATCCCTTCGAGTTATCTAAAGGAGACTCCCCCTACCTTTCCATGTATCTCATTCATTCCCTACCATCCTCCCCCTACTCATTCCATGGATTGTTCAAGGCCCTCACATTTAGTCCTAATGTATTAGGTCCCTCCAACCATGTCACCCATGCATTATCACAAGAATACCATAAACAACTCCTTCATCGATACCCCTCATCTCTACCACTTCTTCCAACACCATCTCTACCACCTCTTCTTCCAAACCCATCTCTACCACCTCTTCTTCAAACCCCATATTTACCACCTCTTCTTCCAACACCCTATCCTCTATCCCATACCCATCACATGGACCAATTCTCATAGCTCTATCATCCATCCTATATTTTTTCTCCACCTCCCCTATATTCATATCCACATCCTTATAACCTTACTCCTAAACAAATTCTAATCTAATTCAATCCTATCCCAACCGCTCCACCTCCACTCAACCTACAAAAAATATTGGATCGACTCACACATCTTGAGATATAGTTGATTCACCAAGATATCTCTCTAGAACTCCCTCAATACTCCAATACAATATCTTCCTTCACTTCACCTTCATCCCAACCTTCCAATCAACCTTGTCGACTTCAACCATCATGTACTTGGATATCTCTATCGGAGCCATTATCGATAATCTTTCAAAAGTTGTAGGATGTAAAAAAAATTTCTTTAGCTAACATACACCCTTAAAACCCCAATAGAACCAAACCTAAATGCTATAAAGAATATCACTATTGCATCTACCACCATCAAAAGGGTCATGACATTGAGGAATATCAATATTTTTAGTGTCTACTACAAGATCTACTAGATCACAGTAAATTAACTGTCTCATCCACATAATCCCCTCCCAATGGCTCATTTCTACTTTGGTTTCCTCCTCTTCATCAGTATACCTCTTATGTCCCCCTGCATATCGTACACAACCACCAATTAAATTCATCCACACAAATCATGCATATCCCATACCAGCTTATCACTTGAGTTGGATGATACTACCTTATTATTGTAGTCATGAATCTTGATAAATATACAACATCCATTTTTATATTTTTCATATATTCCAAAACCTTGTCCAAGACTATCATTCATCCCAATTAGGTTCCTTAAACAAAGCATTATTGAAGCATAATGACTCAAGTATCACTAGCATAGTTATTTTTATTTTTCTTAACATAATGGCTCATGTCTCATTACTATAGTTGTTAGAATAGTTAGCATAGTTGTTTCAATGGACCCAAAAATCTATCAATAACAATGTTTAAATATATTTACCCCTTCCATCACTAGGTCATCCTACATTGAATATAATTTCAGACAGTCTTATGTATCCTTTCAAGTGTTGCTTCAATCCCATTGCATCCACCCTTAACCATCGTCATCATCCCATCGTTCGCATTATCTTCTTACTCCACTCCATATTCCATACTTGTTATTTCCTACTAAAATTCCCTTGCACATCACTCCTAGTTGTATGGTCATGCTTTGAGTGACTACATACCATGGATCAGTGTGTTTCCCTATTTCTTATTTCACCTTCTTTCCTATTTTCTTTTAAATTTTTACTTACCTCTCATATTTTTTAATTTCTCCATCCTTCTATATAATATTTCACCCCATTGCCTCATAACCACTTTCTCTATGCTTTGTTTTATGTTCTCCTTTTGTTTGAATCCAATGCCACATTGGTCATTGTTTGGTCATGTTTGAAAAATATTGTCACATAGGATTTTTTTGTAGTAATCATGGGCATCTTCATGATTGTATTAGTCGAACCTATTTATATGTTGTTTCTCTCATTTCCATTTTTCTAAAATTCATCCCTTGCTAGGCTTTGTCGCTTTCCTCTCTTGGGTTTGGAGAATCTTTAGGTTTTTCAATCGCTCAACCATACCTATTATCTCAATTAACCTTCATTGAATATTATTTAGTCATTGAGTGTTATAGGTCTTCCTAGTTACCTCAAACTTTCTACTAGACCATACACATATGTCACACATTAATCATATTTTGAGTCTATGAAGGATGAAACCAAGCATCCCTCTTGTCATAAAGTATACAATTTCTCCTTCTCATATTATTATGTGCATAATCTAAACCTATGAATCCAAATAGCACCTGTGTAAAAAATAAAGTCAAAACACAAAAGAAATAGTGTAAAATCATTTTCATACTTTATCATGAATCCTTAGGTATTTTAGATATCTCCATTAGGGCTATAGATGCCTAGCTGGTAGTGGAGCAACATCAAAGGATTGTGGAGCTATCTCCACTGGGACTCTTTAATGGTAGTGGAGTATACCTCTACATGGTGATATGTCTGTCACATTAGCTACCTTTTGTACAAACCTCTGAGCACTTATGGATGAGCTAGCTTATAATGGATTGAGTCATAATTGGTCAATCCTACCATTCTCAAAATTAGAAATGAACATCACTGCACAAACTTTGGTCTTTGATCAACTTGACTCACTTGGTTGTTCTTAGCATCTTCAAGTCCTTATTTTCTTAGTAGATGAGTTTGATCGGTGTCCCTAGGGTGTTTGAGTTTCTTGAAAGCACTTAGAAATTCTTCCTTTGTAGGATAGGTGCAATGACAAGTCATGTTATTTTTCATTCCACATTCCATCATCCCATGCATTCATTATGTCATATTTCCTCCACCCCATTCCACAGTTACATCAGTACCATTGTGTTGATGCCCTTGATGAATCAGTCAAATCATGAGTAATGATATATCGCTAGGCCTTTTTGAATGGTTATCAAATTTGCATATGTATATCTTTATATTATTACATTCCATCATATTATAACCACTACACATCATGTTATTTGTACCTATCATCAATCACCCAAAATTATTCCATATATTTATTATCATCATGCATAGATCACATCATATAAATCACATAGTATGTTGGACATTTTAAGTAGATGTGTTTTCATTGATGTCAAGAGTGAGTGGTCATTGATGTCAAAAGTTAGCTTTAGTGAGCAGTATGAGGAGAAGCAATTCCACAATCAGTGCAATCAGTAGAGTTTGTTTCTAGTTGGTCAGATCCGGTTCCAGGTGATCCGGTTCCAGGTAGTCAAATGTGGTCTAAAGTGCAAAGAAGAGGCCCAATAAAATAATATTACAATATTTTATTATAATATTAAAAAAAAAAATTAATTATATATTAATTAATAAGATTTTATTATAAATTAATTTATTAATTAATTTAATTAACTTTCAAAAGTTACTTAAGTTAATTATAATTTAATTTTTAATTTAATTAAAAATTAATGTATATTAATGTAAATAACCCTAAAGAGGGTTATAGGATTAAAATTAAAATCAAATTTCATATTTGATTCAAGCGTCGATGTTTTTTGCACAAGAGGCATTGTGTATAAATAATGGCAAAGACCTTTGCCTTACCTCCTAATGCTATCGATCGAATATCCTATGCTCCATCGAATTCATGTGCAAAAAGGGAAAAGACTTTCCACATTTTTTGAAGGGTCTTCGATGGTGAAGGAATAAATTGAAGGGAGCGCCAATACATAGCACCAAAGGCACTGGTAGTGTAGTTGGCAATGAAGGAAGTGCTAGGGTGTGTGGCAAGCAAGGCTTGCAGGTTCGAATCCCTTCGAGTTCATTTTTGGCAAAGCAGAGAGGGCACATATTTTGAGCAAGCACCGAACAAGGGTTTAAAGGGAGGCTTGTACCTTCTCTTCCCTATGGGAGCGCTTAGCCCACGTGGTGGGCTAGTGCCTTGTTAAGGCACTTGGCAAATAGATCTGGTGTTCAAAACCCACCGAAGCATTTTTGGTAGTGACAAAGGTATGCGTTGATGTCATTTGTGTTGGTCGCTTAATTTTGGATGTGCTAAGGTTGAAAGAAAATAAAAATATTTTAATATGCCTAAGGCTGAAAAATAAAAATGTTTTGATGGTTTATGAGGTTTAATTTTTGCCTAGATTAATTTGGTTATTAAGTGTTTTGAGGGAGATAAAAGGGTAGGCAAATATTATTTTTGAAATGTTAATTTTTGGAGATTGATTTATTAAAATTGGATATTATAAGGAGCAATTTGAGTGATTATTTTTGTGTGATTTGATGATTGCTAATTTCAATGAGTAATAAGGTGTATTTGAGATTGATTATTTGTGTAATTGAGAAATATTTTGAAAGAGTGTTAGTGTGAAATTTTGTCATCTAACCATTGAAATTGGCAAAGAAGAAATTGTGATTGAGACAGGTTTTTAAGGGCACTTCTACATCAAACAAAAAGGTATGGGCACATATTCCTAGTGAGTGATTGTTGAATGTTGTGAATTCTAAGTTGGAGTGAAAAGGGTTTTTTTGGAATAATATTTGTTGATAAAACCTTGTTTGATGAGCATTGTTGAGTTGATTGTTGAGGGTTTTTCTGGAATAAGAGTTTTTGATAAAACCATTTTTGATAAGCATTATTGTTGAAGTGATTGATTGAGTGAAGAACTTGAAATAGGGTTTGCAAAGATCATGAGTATCATTGTTATGTGAGATTGTTTGATAAGCATTGTTGGAAATAAGTGAATGAGTGTTTATATGTTTGGACTAGGGTTTGTGAGCAAGGATTATTTCATTGAGTGATTGGTTGAGTAGAGTTGTGATTGAGCCTAGTCAAGTAGTTGTGTTGAAGTGATAGGTCAAGTTATGTGAAACAAATTGTTCCATAATCTAAATTGATTTTAGAAAGAGGTTGAGTGTTGAATTGGTAGTTCTAAATTATGTAAAACAAATTGTTCTATATTCTGAATTGATTTCAGAAAGAGGTTGGAAGTGATTTAGTGTTTGTGAGTGTGAAACATATTGAGTCTCTAACAATTTTCTATATGTTTCTATGGTAAAAAGAGAGATTGAAAGTGATTGAGTGTTTGTGAGTGTGAAACATATTGAGTCTCTAACAATTCTCTATATGTTTCTATGGTAAAAAGAGATATTGAAAGTGATTGAGCATTGTGGTGAATGTGAAGCATATTGATTCTCTAACAATTCTCTTTATGTTTCTATGAGGTTGGATAAGTTCTAGTGAGGACTTGTTGAGCATATTTGAGGTAAATCTTAGAAAGGACCTGTAGACAGATTTGTGTGAGCTTTTGTGGAAGCTTACAATACAGATTTGAGGATAGATATTGTTGAGCATATTGGACAAGTTCTAGAGAGGACTTGTGGACAGATTAGTGTGAGCTTTTATGGAATATTACAAGGTATATTTGAGACAAGTATTTAAGAAGACTTGTGAGCAGAGTTGATTGATTGATTTGTTCAAACCTTGGATTAATTTTTGGGGCAGATCTAGTAGATTTTATTTGTGATTAAGTCAAGCTTTGTGTTAAGGCTTGAGGAAAAATATTGAGGACTGATTTATGCTAGAGCAAAGGACTGTGTTTAGTGCATATTTGAGGACAAAGTTTAGTGCAAATTTGAGGATAGGTTTGTGTCATACCAGAGACAGAGATCAAGCATATTTGTGCTAGACCGAAGGACTATGTTTAGTATAGATATGAGATAGAGCTGAGAGTAAGCTTTGGAGGTGATAGATTATAAAGGATGACAATCTCTAGTGGATAGAGATCCATTAGCTAGGGCAATGATGAGGCCTAGAAATACCTCATTGTTACACTATGTTTAACATATAAAATAACTACCATATTACCAAATATAAAAATGTTTATTGCCATATAGCTGATTAGAATATATTAATTATTAAATGTTTACATGATTTTATGTTAGGAATATTATACCCTTTTTTTGACTATTTTCAGCATTTTATGACTGATTTTGCTTGATTAAGTAGCAATTAAAATATGCATTTCAATTAGCCAAATGTGGTATGTTGAAATTAATTTCACAAAGGTGTTTGAAGGTTTTCCCACCTTTTGAACTTGTTTGAAGTACACATTGGAGCCAAAATTTTAAGACTGTCATAAGTCTAGAAATCTGCAAAAAAATAGCCATATAAAAATCAACAAGCTATCACTTTACAGGAGCACCTTGAAGTTGTCATACAAAGCAAGCAAAAATATATGGGATGTGTTCACAGATACTAAAATAAGACTTCTGACCTACTTGGATGCATTCCCACTTGGTCTAAATGGACAGCAGCACGGCATAACAAAACAAAAATAGTTGTGCAGCAGTTTTATAGTTTTTTGTATAGTTTTACATGATCCTAGCATGGCTTGCTAATAAATGGAATGCATGAGTTTTGTATAAACATATATTTCTTTATGTTTTATATTTCCAAAAGTGCTAATTTATCTAAAACTGGAAAAGAGCATCAGAAATAGGGAAATACAGGTTTATCATGTAAATTCCAACTAGTTGCCAATGAATGGCAGGGCATAGAATTTACCAATAGAGGAAGATAAAAATAATTGCAATCACCTCATATAATCTATATTAAATGACCTACCTAAAAGAAACAACCAAAATGGATATTCTGAATTCATTTTGAGCATAAAGTGCACCTACAGCCAGTTATTCTGAAGATCTTCAGAATAACAGGGGAACACATTTATTTTTTACTTTTTACGATTTCCAAGTGGTTTAAAAGGTAAATTAAGGTTGAGGGGATATATTAAATGTCTTATATAGTTTTCCCCATTGTTCCTTGCTAACCAAAAGACACATCTCACGAGGAAATATCAACTGATGCAATTGATCATGTCCTGAAATAGATCCAGATTAGTTGCATAATATTAGGAAATGATATTTTAAAGTGGAGACAGGTGTGCAAGATATTTCTAAGACTCCTCAAACATACTCCCACCACTAACGATGCCTTATAAGGGCCAATGACTATTGTTGCAACATAAACTATCCAAAATTACACTTATTTCAGATACAAAATTATTGGCAAATCACTATAAAATAGCAAATAGGCTAATTTGAGCACGAGATATATTGTAATATTTTATTATAAATAACACAGCTCCCTTATTTTTTGAGCTAAGTAGGAATTAGAATAGACGAGAGTAGTTATTAGCAGCAAATAGGACTGTACAACAATTTTTTGTAACAGTTTTAGCATGTTTTGACAAAAATAAAAGTGTAGTTCTTTTATCAATTTCTATTCATAAGAAAGAGTGATTGTTAATTACTTAAGGAGTATTTTTCCCACCTTATTCTAGATCAAGAAGCATGGGCCAACTTTCAAGCCTAGAAGGAGGATTTTATGACATGTTTTAATCTATAATTTTGCTACAGTAGAATTAACGGATTGCTTGTTAGATTTTCTTTTCTTGTTTTAAGTTTGTGTGATGTTATTTATATTTTTCATTATGTTTATATATAGCATTTGTGTGTGTTTCAGCTGAAAAATTAGATTAAACATTTATTTCCCCTATTTCCTCTACTTTCCATGTTTCCCTTGTTTTTATGTTTTAGCAACTTTCAATTTTTAGTAGATTTCATTTTGCTATCAATTCTTGTAGCATAATATTGACGACCTTTTGTGGCAGGTTACTAACAGGTGTTTTTAATAGAAGATTTATTTCCAAGCATCATTTCAATCATGAAATAGTAAACTAGGTTTCAATTCTGCAAGTGTAATTTAGGATTTCATTTCAGCAACATTTCGATTTAGTAATTTCAATTCTATTATTTCAATCTTACAAAAGTAGATTAGATTTCAATTCAGCAATTTCAATTCTTGCACTTGTAGTTAACTTTGAATTTTTGAACTTAGAATTAGTTTTCAATTCCTACAAGTTTATGTTCTGCATACTAGGTTTAGTGTGACACCAAAAGGCAAAACCAAAATCTGTTTCACCCAATAAATGCTTGAAATCTGAATTTCTGAATTTTACTCTGCCCTAACCTTCTATCGTAGATAGCCTTGGACACCACCCCAGATTGATAAATCATAAGATTTAATGATTCTATTAATGACACACATAGGGAAATGAGGACACGTCTTCTGAGTGGGGGCAGGAGTCTTTAGTGGATAGAGATCTATTAGCTAGTGCAATGGAGGCATCAAATCTTCTAGAATATCACCAACCAGAGTAAAGAGAAAGAGTTCTCCTATGGATAGAGGTCCATGAACTTGATTAGAGGATTGGTGTCTCCTTTGGAAAAATGTCCATAAACATTGTAATAGGGAAAGGATTCCCAAGAGATTGATTGAGAAAATTTTAGTAAAATATTTTCTTCGTGGAGTAGCTCACATTGGGTGAACCACATTAAATTAGTGTCTCTATTGTGTGTGGTGATTTGTATATTTTTTTTATTACTAATGTTTCTATTGTTATCTATACATTGTATAATATTTATTGGAAAGAAAAGTAAAAAGTGGTCTTATATTGTACACCCCCCTCTTAGTATAAGCTTGTGTTCTTCAATTGGTATCAGAGCGAGTTCCTTCGAAAGAGTTTAAAATATTGAAGGAAAATCTTACAAGAACACAATGGATTCTAATAATGGGTCCTTAAATAATTCAACTCTAGTATTTTATGGAAGTGATTATGTATTTTGGAGCATGAGAATGAATATCCACCTGATGGCACTTGATAATGAAATTTGGAAAGCAGTTGAAAATGGATACATACCACTAGCTACTCCACCTACAAATAAATATGGTAATCTTCTACATCATTACAATTCAAAAGCAATAAATATAATTTTGAGAGGTTTACATAGAACAGAGTTCATAAAAGTTATGTATGGAAAAGATGCAAAAGGAATTTGGGATAAGTTGCAAAGCATATATGAAGGAGATAAAAGTGTCAAAAAGATAAAGATACAAAATTTCAAAGGAAAATTTGAAGAATTAAGAATGAAGGATAAGGAAAACATTAGTGCTTATCTACTTCATGTAGACGAGGTTGTTAATATCATGCAAGGACTTGGACTTGAGATTGAAGAATCGAATGTTTGTGATAAGATCTTAAGATCTCTTCCAAAAAGGTTTAGTGAAAATATCTCTATTATAGAGGAATCAAAATATGGTGATTCTTTGACAAGAGATATGTTACTTGGTATTCTTACAGCTTTTGAGATAAGAACAAAAGAGAAACCTAATATTTGAAAGGAAGCAACCTTCAAAGCTACTAAGAAGACAAAGGGCAAGAAGTCATATTCAAGCAATGAGTCATCTAGTGATGAAGAAGTAAATTATGGCAAAAATAATAAGGATTCAAGAATATTTAAAGATGCAAAATCTATTAGATGTTTTAATTGCGAAAAATATGGTCACTATGCAAATGATTATCAAGAATCTAGAAATGGTAATGATGAAGAAAAAATTATCATAATAATAGGAAATTAGAAAAATACAAGTACCAAAAGAAAGGCAAGGATGGACAAGGTAGACAAGGAAAGAAGTTCTTTCAAAGGCAGAAGAGGAGTTACTATGCAGAAAAGGCAAGTAAGTACTCAAGTGATAGTGATAATAGTTTCTCAGATAATAATAAATATGAAGTCCTATTTCCGATAGAAGAAAAAAAGAAGTTAATAAAAGGTCACCAATAATTCTCAAGTGTTTTAGATGTGGTAATTTTGGACATCTTGAAGATAGTTGTACAAAGAATGGTTTCAGTTTAAGTGATGATGAATATGAAGATACACTTGAAGGACCAGAAGAAAATATTCTAATGGCACTAGAAGAAGAAGAAGGTGAACCTATAGAAGACAAGTCATAAGAGAATTAAGATGTTTTTAAAGGTAAAAAAATAGAGGAAGAATAAAAAAAATGAGAAGTCGATCTTGAGGGAGAACTTATTTATGATCTTAACACATTAAAGAAGGTAAGAAAGAAAAACTCCCAACTTAAGCTTCAGTTTCAGGAATGTGATGAAGAAATAGGAAATTTTATAGAGGATATAAATAAGTCAATACCTAAGACAAAGAAGTTCAAGGATAATATAGAAGCAAAGGTCTTAGAATGTGAGAGACTTGAACAAGAAGTAGCTCTACTAAGGGAAGAAGTAGAAAAGTATAACGATAAGCTACACAAGTTTAGAAAGAGCTCAAATATCGTAGATAAGATGATCAAGGTACAAATACAATCAACAAAAAAAACAGGTCTTGCTTTTGAATGGGCTCAAAAGAAACAAGAAGAAGAGTCAACCTCGAGTTTTGAAGAAGAAGAAACTTCAAAAGAAGACAATGTGAGAGAAAGTGAAACTTCTGAGGATGAGTTGGACAATAGAAATTTCAACAAGGAAAGAAACAATGCATAAGGAGAAACATATGGAATAGGAACCAACATAGGGTAAAAGATACTAAGATACCAATGAGGTCAAGGTAAGAAAATTTCAATGGACGATGTTTCTCATGTCACGTATTTGGGCACAAGGCTTCACAGTGCAGGACACATGAAAGACAAGAATAAGGGAACTTCAGGAACAAGCAGTTATTTCATGGGTATTGTTACTCATGTAATCAGTTTGATCATAAGGCAATGAATTGTGGGGTTCATGATAGGAATAGATATGGCTTCATCAGAAGAAATCCCAAGATATTTGCACCTTCAAGGAATAATAATATTAAGTGTTATAAGTGCAATAATGATAGACATATAGCAAAGTGGTGTAG
Source organism: Wollemia nobilis (assembly GCA_028583015.1). NCBI lineage: Eukaryota > Viridiplantae > Streptophyta > Pinopsida > Araucariales > Araucariaceae > Wollemia > Wollemia nobilis. The sequence continues at coordinate 5,654,003 of JAQPPZ010016925.1, read as the reverse complement.
AGCAGACATTCCAAAATCAAGCATGAACAAGAACAGGAATAGGAACAGGAAAAGGAACAAGAACAAAAATAGGAATATGGACATGAAAAGAAATAGGAACATGAACATGAACAGGAACATGAACACCAAAAGGAATCAACATGATCAAATGAGAAGGAAAGTGGACAAAGGAAAATACCAGTGCATGTTGGGAGTAGAAATACTCCCACCCCATAATTAACCACCTCAAGAGGAGGTGGGAGAGGGGCTAAGTTAAGAGACTCATTCTTAGCCCTAAGCCCCAAAGGTGACACTTTGCCATTGATGTCAAACGGGGAGAGATTTGAGTAAGGCGGAGAGATTTGATTTAAGAAGAGAGCATTGAGTCAGGGGGAGTAGGACATAAAAAGGTTAAAGAAATTTGAAAAGATAATTGGGTTGCCATCAATGACAAAGGGGGATATTGTTGGAAATTTTAAGTAGATGTGTTGTCATTGATGTCAAGAGTGAGTGGTCATTGATGTCAAAAGTCAATTTCAGTTAGCAGTATGAGAAGCAGTTTCGCAACCAATGTAATCAGTAGAGTCTATTTCCAGTTGGTCAGATCTGGTTTTAGGTATTAGATGTGGTCTAAAGTGCAAAGAAGAGGCCCAAGCAAATAATATTATAAAATTTAATTATAATATTAAAAAGGAAATTTAAATTAATTAATATAATTTTATTATAAATTAATTTATTATTTAATTTAATTAACTTTTAAAAGTTACTTAAGTTAATTATAATTTAATTTTTAATTTAATTAAAAAATAATTTATATTAATTTAAATACCCTAAATAGGGTTATAGGGTTAAAATGAAAATCGAATTTCATATTCGATTCAAGCGCTAACGTTTATAGCATAAGAGGAATTATGTATAAATAATGGCAAAGACCTTTGCCTTACCTCCCAATGCTATCGATCGAATCTCCTATGCTCCATCGAATTTGTGTGCAAAAAGGGAAAAGACTTTCCACATTTTTCGAAGGGTCTCCAGCGGTGAAGGAATAAATCGAAGGGAGCACCAATACATAGCACCAAAGGCGTTGGTAGCATAGTTGGCAATGGTGGAAATGCTAGGGTGTGTGGCAAACAAGATATGCAGGTTCGAATCCCTTCGGTTTCATTTTTGGTAAAGCAAAGAGGGCACATCTTTTGAGCAAGCATCAAAAAAGGGGTTAAAGGGAGGCTTATGCCTTCCCTTCCCCGTGGGAGTGCTTAGCGCACGTGGTGGACTAGCGCATTGATAATGCACTCGGTGGAGAGATCTCGTGTTTGAAACCAACTGAAGCCTTTTTGGTAGTGACAAAGGTATGCGCTGATGTCATTTGTGTTGGTTGCTTAATATCAGATGTGCTAAGGTTGAAAAAAAATAAAATATTTTTATGTGCCTAAGGTTGAAAAATATTTTTTGAAGGGTCTTCGATGGTGAAGGAATAAATTGAAGGGAGCGCCAATACATAGCACCAAAGGCACTGGTAGCGCAGTTGGCAATGACAAAAGTTCTAGGGTGTGTGGTTAGTAAGACATATAAGTTTGAATCCCTTCGGGTTCATTTTTAGTAATGTAGAGAGGGCACATATTTTGAGCGAGCGTCGAACAAGGGGTTAAAGGGAGTCTTGTGCCTTCCCTTCCCCGTGGGAGTGCTTAGCCCACGTGGTGGGCTAGCGCCTTGATAAGGCACTTGACGGAGAGGTCTCTTGTTCGAAACCCACTAAGGCCTTTTTGGTAGTGACAAAGGTATGCATTGATGTCATTTGTGTTGGTCGCTTAATTTCGGATGTGCTAAGGTTGAAATAAAATAAAAATATTTTTATGTGCCTAAGGTTGAAAAATAAAAATGTTTTGATGGTTTATGAGGTTTAATTTTTGCCTGAATTAATTTGGTTATTAAGTGTTTTGAGGGAGATAAAAGGGTAGGAAAATATTATTTTTGAAAGGTTAATTTTTGGAGATTGATTTATTAAAATTGGATATTATAAGGAGCAATTTGAGTGATTATTTTTATGTGTGATTTGATGATTGCTAATTTCAAGGAGTAATAAGGTGTATTTGAGATTGATTATTTGTGTAATTGAGAAATTATTTGAAAGAGTGTTAGTGTGAAATTTTGTCATCTAACCATTGAAATTGGCAAAGAAGAAATTGTGATTGAGATAGGTTTTTAAGGGCACTTCTACATCAAACAAAAAGGTATGGGCACATCTTCCTATTGAGTGATTGTTGAATGTTGTGAATGCTAAGTTGGAGTGAAAAGCATTTTTCTGGAATAAGAGTTGTTGATAAAACCTTGTTTGATGAGCATTGTTGAGTTGATTGTTGAGGGTTTTTCTAGAATAAGAGTTGTTGATAAAACCTTCTTTGATAGGAATTATTGCTGAAGTTATTGATTGAGTGAAGAACTTGAACTAGGGTTTGCAAAGATTATGAGTATCATTGTTATGTGAGATTGTTTGATAAGCATTGTTGAGAAATAAGTGAGTGTTCATATGCTTAGACTAGGGTTTGTGAGCAAGGATTATTTCATTAAGTGATTGGTTGAGTAGAGTTGTGATTGAGCCTAGTCAAGTAGTTGTGTTGGAGTGATAGTTCAAGTTCTATGAAAAAAATTGTTCAATAATCTAAATTGATTTGAGAAAGAGGTTGAGTGTTTATGAGTATGAAACATATTGAGTCTCTAACAATTCTCTATATGTTTCTATGGTAAAAAGAGTGATTGAAAGTGATTGAGCATTGTGTTGAATGTGAAGCATATTGAGTCTCTAACAATTCTCTTTATGTTTATGTGAGATTGGACAAGTTCTAGTGAGGACTTGTTGAACATATTTGAGGTAAGTCTTAGAAAGGACTTGTAGACAAATTTGTGTGAGCTTTTGTGGAAGCTTACAATACATATTTGAGGATAGATATTGTTGAGCATATTGGACAAGTTCTAGAGAGGACTTATGGATAGATTAGTGTGAGCTTTTGTGGAAGCTTATAAGGTAGATTTGAGACAAGTCTTTGAGAAGACTTGTGAGAAGAGTTGATTGATTGATTTGTTCAAACCTTGGGTTAAGTTTTGGGGCAAATCTAGCAGAGTTGATTTGTGATTAAGTCAAGCTTTGTGTTAAGGCTTGAGGACAGATATTGAGGATAGATTTGTGCTAGACCGAAGGACTATTTTTAGTGTAGATTTGAGGATATATTTTGGTGCATATTTGAGGATAGGTTTGTGTCAGACCAGAGACAGAGATTGAGTAGATTTGTGCTAGTACAAAGGACTGTGTTTAGTACAGATTTGAGATAGATCTGAGAGCAAGCTTTGGAGGTGATAGAGTATAGAGGACAAAAGTCTCCAATGGATAGAGATCCATTATCCAGGGCAGTGAGGATAGGTCTTTTGAGTGGGGGTAGGAGTCTTCAATGGATAGATATCCATTAGCTAGTGCAATGGAGGCAGAATTTCTTCTAGAAGATCACCAACCAAAGAAAGGATAAATAGTTCTCAAGTGGATAGATATCCACAAACTTGATTAGGGGATTTGTGTCTCCTTTTGACAGAGGTCCATAAACATTGTAATAGGGAAAGGATTCCCAAGAGATTGTTTGAGAAAAGTTTAGTGAAATATTTTCTCCGTGGAGTAGCCCACATTGGGTGAACCACGTTAAATTGGTATCTCTATTGTGTGTGGTTATTTATGCATTGCTTTGATTACTACTGTTGATATTGCTATCTATACATTGCATAATATTTATTGGAAAGAAAAGTAAAAAGTGATCTTATACTGTTCACCCCCCTCTCAGTATAAGCTTGTGTTCTTCATAGTCCACATCCATATATACATTCATCACATCACATAATCACATTCAAGACACATCATTTACATCAAATTCATGTATATATATGTATCATGTCACAAACACTTCATACATCATAATTGTCGTTGCCACTCTGTCATCCCAAGAAAAAAACAAACAACACACAACCACCACACCCCACACACCCAATATCCATTCTTCTATTGTCCATTCCACATTTTATCAAGTGTCTCATCGTTGTCATTTTTTCCTTCCTCTATCAAATCATCACTTGAGGGGTAGACAATATCTACAAAATTCTATCTCAAACAAGTCCAATACATAAACATCCAATCCTAGAGTCACATGTGTTCAAGAATATTTACCTAAGGCTATCATGAACCCTACTCTTGAGTCAAAATATAAAATTTCTCTTCTCAATCAAACTATAATCAAATTCAATTTGCTACATGTCATGCCTATGTTTGTATGCGTCTACTTGCCTATGCTACAATTGAGGTGGAAAAACCGATGACCAGTTACAATCTATTGTAGCATAATGATGACACCTACCATATGGCTAACTTGTTTACCATATCAAGTGATCTCATTAGTCTACTAAAGGCAAATATTCAAGGTCATTTATGCATTCCATGATTGGAGCATCCTACATTATCCTTTATTTGAGGTAATATTACATCACCCTCCTCAAGAAAAAATTTATTTTCATAATTCACCAACAATCATTACTATCCATTATCAATCCAAGAACTAGGTGTAATTTATTTTTGCACCACATTGTGTTTTCACACAACATGATACAAGAAGAGGTATCTGGAGACACCCAAAATGTATCAATTTCATAATTACCTAAGGTCATTGTTTCTAATTCCACATAAATCCCAAAAAACCTCAAGATAATAATAATAATAATAATTAAATAAATAATAAATGTTCCTAAAGTCCCATTTTCTTCCACTAAGCACTCACCATCACTAGGCCTCTAGTCATCATGTGACTCTCCATCCCCTCATCCTATGTGCATACCTCACCCTTATCCCATATCCACTTTGCTTTCCACATCTCTTAGTTAAACCTCCACTCTCACCTCCCCTTGGTGACAATTCCAATGCGTGCACATCTAGTGACAATTCCAATGCATGCACATTTGGTGATAATTCCAAGGTGTGCACATCCATTAATAATTTCAATATGCACACACACCCTTGGTGATAATTCCAATGCAAAGCTCCACTTTGATAATTCCAAAGAGGAAACTCCAAATCACACCACTTAATTGAACAAGTCATAGATTCAAGATAGCTACCCCACCTCCAAAATTATCCCATGCTTGGGGAGATAAGAGTTTGTTTCGACCTTTAGAACACCAACAATTTGGGGGAAGTTCCTAGAATTACTGTTGAAAATCCTACCAAAATATATTGATGAATATCTAACAACCCCATTAGAGCACTTATAAGAAATGGTCTTCATATACCAAGTGCACAATGTCATAGAGCAAGATGTGGCTTTCAAACTACTAGTGGTTTTATTGAAATGCTAGGCTCACAAAGAATATGACTCTGTATCTTCACATTTAGTTATTGATTAGGACTAGTTACTTTCCTTGATCATGGATGAATTCAAAGGAAAGGTAGACTGAGTAGAACCTGAGCCAAGGACACCCTCCATGGATGCATGAGAATAGGATATGTGAAATATCCATTTGAAGGCCAAAAAGAAGGTCTATGAGGCCCTTAAACAACAAGAGCAAATCTCAAAGGGGCCTCTCCACATACATCAAGAGAGGCATGGGTTTGCAGCTCAGCCAAGAGTTGATAAGATCCATGATGAGGAGAAATTTTTTGGGTTACACCTCCTCTATTCCTTTGATGACTAGAAAGGACAATGGGTGGCTAACATCTTGGACAAATATGTTGGCAATTTTGGGTACTTTGGGTACATTGCCTTTGCTCAAGTGTATAAGTTGTCATTGATGTCAAAAGGCATTTTTGTGTTGATATCAAAAAGAGTGTGATGTCAAAAATATCTTGAGAAGCTTCATAATGTTAAAGGGTTTTTATTAAAACCATGGTGATAAGGTTAAAGGTTTTTCTTAAAACCATTTGGACTCATTAAGGGTTTTTATTAAAACCAAGCTTAACTTAATCCAAAGGTTTTTACTTCTTGAAAAACCTTGAAGGTCCATGTTTATTATTAATAATTAAATTAACTCAAACCTTTGACAAGGGTCTAAGTTTAATTTATTATTAATAAAATAATAATAATAATTTTTTTAATTATTATTAAAGGGTCTTTCAACCCTTAAGCGACGAAAAAAAAAAAAATTTCTTTCGTCGATGTGTTGCCATCGTTGGAGGAGAGCCGACGTCAAACGGTTAAGGAGAAATGGCTATATAAGTGGGGATGATTTTCTAAAGTGATTGTAACTCCGAGTAATGAAAATCGTAGCTCTGTGATCTTCGAGAAAGCATTGTATTTCATTGAGAGTTGATTATCGATATTGAGTTGCCCAAGTAATTTCTTGCATTTTCAGTTTGCGCTTTGACATCCGACAGATTGTGCTTCACCTACAGTTGTTGGGACTGCACTCGAATTACGTTTTCAGTTTGCGTTTTGACATCCGGCAGTTTGCTTTCACCTATGATTGATTGGATTGCACGAAGGATAACAATTTTCTGTTTGCACTGTGTGGATGATTATTTCTGTTTGCCCAGTAAGTTACGTTTTGGACAGTGCTCACCAGTTTGCATGTGGCTTGTGGAAGACATTTACGTTTTCTAGATTCTTGGCATCAAAGGAAGATAAAATATAGGGCAAAACTATATTTATTCATTGGGAACTTGTGACCCAACGGCGGTGGCGTTTTAGCAAAGGCGCTAGAAGGCAGAGGTGCCGAGTTCGATTTTCTTCATGGGTAATTTTCTTTTGGTCGCGCTGTGCAAAGGATAGTGGCTGTGAATGCGTTGGAGGTATAAGGTTAAGTTATCATATTTGCTTTGACATTTTTTTATTGATGCTTAATGTTTATGTGGAGTAATAAGGTGTAAAGAGGTTTTACTTTGTATGTATATTATACTTCTGGTGGTTTTTATTAAGTTGGAGAAATAAGGTATTAATTTGGATCTTTATTATTGTTTATTATTGTATAGTTGCTAACTCTAATTGGTGGCAAATTGAGATTTATTGTTGTGACAAATTTTGAGTTCTCCTTCTTCATCAAAGTAAAGGTATGGGCAATTTCTTCCATGTATATTGTTGATGGTATATTGTCTGAAATTGAGTTTGGAGTGAAAAGGTTGTCTACTAGGTATTTTTGGTGTAAATATTATTTTTTGGATATTGAAGATTGTTTATGCATTAAAAATCATTGATGAGTTTTTGGGTGTGTTGTGGCTAATCCACAACACACCCCAAAATTGGGGACCCACCTTTTTTGCAGGCTTGCGGATGAAATCCCGATGACCCAGATGCTAAAAATGAAGAAAAGAGAAAAAAATGCCTAAGTGTTGGAAGTGTCACGAAATCGCGACCTGTCGCGCCATCATTGCCAAAAAACAGAAAAACGTCGTGATATCGCGACATGTCGCTCCGTCGCTGGAAAAAAAAAAAAAGGTGTCACGAAATCGCGACATGTCGCTGGCAAAAATGAAAAGTTGTCGCGATATCGCGACATGTCGCTGGAAAAAATGAAAAGGTGTCGCGAAATCGCGACATGTTGCTCCGTCGCGGCCCAGGCAGGAGAGAGAAAGGCAAGAATGAAAATCGTCACGATTTCACGACGTATGGAGCTGCCACTGCTTGGAAATGAGAAGTGTCACGATTTCGCGACGTGTTGCTGCGAAAGGTGTACGGAATGAAAATGGTAGCGATTTCGTGACAGGAAGCAGGAAGAAGGTGCCAAGCGAGAAAAGCGTCGCGATATCGCGACAGAAAGCTACAAAGCACGCCGAAGCGAGAGAAACGTCGTGATTTCACGACAGGGTGCAGCCGAAGGTGTACGGAATAGAAAATGGTCACGATTTCGTGACAGGAAAATAGCATGGCGTACGGAGAAGAGAAACGTCGCGATTTCGTGACAGAAGGCAGCATTACAGCTCGAAACGAAAAGGCGTCACGATTTCGCGACAAGTAACAGCGAGAGGGTACGGAACGAAAAAGTGTCACGATTTCGCGACAGGTGGTGAGGAGATGGCCCGAAGCAGAAAAATGTCGCGATATCGCGACATGTCTCATTTTCACTGTGCAGGAGGAGAAACGATGTTGTTGGTCGAAAACGTCGCGATATCGCGACATGTCTCATTTTCGCGGCCAGGAAGGTGAACGGGCTGCATGTTGTTTTGTCGCGTTTTGCATGGGAAGACGTTACAGAAGGCGCAGAAAACATGAGACACGTGGCATACAGGTGTCAGAGTTACAGAGGCGTTACATGCAGCGGTAGATTTTGAACGTTTCAGAATCGAGCATGGAATAAAAGCATCGAAAAGGCAAGAATTTGAAAAGTCACATTTGGAAGGTGAAACGAAGCAACACAGGGAGAACCGAAGAGCCGTTCGAGTTAGTATAAAATCTGAAGCACGGATTGAGACGAGGGTTGGAAATTGCTGCTTGCGAGTTGCGAGACAAGGGCTTCATGCCATTACGGGCTGCACTTGGGCAATTTCCTTCATTTGTTCTGGATTTGTAAAACCTGGAACATTACGTAATTGTAATTGATACATCATTTTAATGCGAAATACAGAGAGTTGGCATTTCATTGATGAGAAAGAAGGAGTCATTTTTGCATGCATGATTCAATGTGTTATCTTTCCCTTTCCGATTTCTAGGCTTATAGGTGAAGTTGAATGCAAGTGTTCTTGGTTGCTTCATGCGAATGCCTAAATCTGAAACTACAGTAGAAACCCTAAAAACCCGCACCTGGCTTATTTGAATTGTGCGAATTTGCAGGTTCAATAGGTTGGGTTGCATGCAAAAACCTCATTGTCTTCGGTTTTATCAATCAAGATGGCAGTACTCTGGACGTAGCTTAGTTGCATATTCATTTGCATTTATTTTTATTTTTAAACCCTTATTTATTTTCTGTATTTTAATTACAGTCATTTAAATAAATAATTGAAAACCCATCAAAGCTCAGAGTCCATTGCAAATCCAAATTAAAGTGAACTACAGTGCCCCTTGTTAACATCCACTTGCAACCCTAAGGTATTCCCTGCATTTACATTGAGCGACATCATTGGTGTTTAAGAATCAACATAAGAGGAACCTTGGAGAAATTACTTTCTTTGCAAGCAGAGGATTTTGGGACTCAGATCCTACCGGAGAGTGTGCTTTCACAATTGGGTGAAAACACCACTCAACAGATTGGCGCTAGAAGGAGGGCCCAAATCGGTTTACTTTATTTTGATTTTCATACATGAATAATATCTTTTGATTTAATTTTGAAATCAATTTCTTAAATCTCACAAACGGCTAAAGCTGCAACTTTTGCTTTCTTTTGTTGCAGGTTTTCGTTGAAATAATCGAGGGTTTCATCGGGCAAGTTTGGACCCACCGTGTCGTATTGCAACCAGGTCCCAAACAACCAGGGAAACCATTTTTCATGACCTTCTTGGTACTCCCAAGAATAAAACCAAGCAAGTCGTAAGTTCACCAGTCACGAAAGACCTGTTTTCTCCAGGAACATCGAGTGGACCTACGCCAGTAATATCAGTTGCCCCTAGTGTGCCTATAGTCAGTAATATTTCTATTGCTATTGTAGGTTTGTCTTCATCGATTTTGAGTCAAATGGCTCAAGCTCCAGCGACTCCTTGGTATGGAGCTAATAATACTCCTTTGAATATTCCTGGGGATATCCATGAAATCCCCAAGAACATTGAAATATTTCTGCCTAAATACAAACCGAGATGGCCTAAGAATAGCGAGAAGAACATATCCAAGCCTATAGAGATGTTTTAATTAGGTTGCAAGTTCAATATGAAGATGTGGCCTACAGACTTTTCCCCATGAGCTTAGATCCAATAGCATATGAATGGTATATATGCTTGCCAACTGGTTCAATCACCTCTTGGACACAAATGGAAAATGCCTTTGTTAATCAATTTAGGTCACCCTTAGATCTCGCAACTATTTACAATCAGTTTATTACATGCAAAAGGGGCCAAGGGGAACCGATCAGAATGTTTAATCAGAGATTCCAAAAGTGCTATAATAGAGCAATTAGGCACTTTGCCATCGATCCCGCGGTGGCTTTGCAGATATATTTTGGGGCATTGGACCCCATGACAGCCATGTTTGCAAGACGCAATCCTCAGGTCACCACGCTGGCTTTGGCCTATAATGAAGCCATGACTATCGAGCGGCAAATGACACCACAGGGCTACGGGTTTACCCAGATGCCTGTGATGGGACAGTATGCTCCATATGGTCAAGCTCCCTTGGCAAATCAGCTCATGGCACCACAAATGCCAAGCATGAACGCCTTCCCATATCAACAGCCGTATCCACCAGCACCCGCGTATGCACCCATTCCAATCCAACCAATCACATCCATTCCACCTGTCCTGCATTTTTGCAGAACAGTCAATCAACTATGCAAGGAACTAGCCAAGTCAATCCTCAGGCCATAGTTCCTTTTCCAAATCCAACCCCGATTCAAAGTGTCAATCCATACGGGAATCAAATTCCTCAGAACCTGACCCAAATGTTGAATCAAGACCCCATCAATTATGCGAATCCAACGGGGGTTAACAACAATGTGATTCCACCGAAGGAGATTTATTCGAAGTCGAAGAGCTCAAGAAATTAGTTCATAAACTGAGCAATGACAGGGTTCAACAGCAGAATTATGAGTCCCATGCCCCTCACCCAAATCAAAATTTTAACAATAGAGGGAGGCATTGGAACACCAAGCCAAACAATGGGGGAGTTCCCGCTCCCATTGCTAATCAACTAGATACTTACTGCAGGACCTAGCCAATCCAATTCTCTTTTGAATCTTTCAGATTTGGCGTGGGAAAGGGGGTGCGAGGTTGCACAACACGAAAGAACACAATGAGAGGAATTGTCCTGAAATTGCTAGATACACTCATTGTCTTTAGGCACAAGTTGATGATTTGGAGCTGGTATCAAATGAGGGTCCATCACAACATCAAGATGATAATATTATGGTGATGGAAATCGTATATCATCAAGAAGGTGAGAGTGAGGAAGAAGAAGACGAAATTTTGGAACAGGAGGTGCAAGCTTTTCGAGATTTTAGGAAGGGGAATCATGGATACCATTTGAGAAGTAAATCTAAAACCCCTAAAACCTCATCAACACCTCCAAACAACTCTATTCTTCCTCCCGATACTAAGGCAAATAATAATCCTCCCCCTCCACTCAGAAGAGAAATGTCTAATGATGTGCGAGAAGACAGTCAAATTCGAAAAGCCAAACTATGACATAGTGGAGGATCTAAAGAAGTCCAAATCTAGCCTTTCGTTCTTGGACGCAGCTAGATTGCCAGGCCAAAAGGAGGCATTGATAAAAGCTTTGAACTCACCTGATCAAACGTGGAAAGGAAAAGGAGTTGAATCCCATCTCATTTTGCGAAAGGAGAGAAGGGATGTCCCGCCATTCTTACTGACTCTGAGAATTGCGGGTAAGAATTTGCATAACTGTTTGGTGGACACAGGTGCCACGAGCAACCTCATGCCTACAGAAATATGTAAAATGCTAGGCACGCAGCCTGTTTCATCCAAATGTACGGTCCTGCAACTGGACGGATCGAGAGGTAAATGTAGTGGGGACTCTATATGATGTCAAGATTCAATTGAATTCCGAACCCGGGGTTCGACGAGGTTGTGGACATTACGGTGGTTAATATCCCAAGTAGGTATGGAATGTTACTTGCGAGGGATTGGATGAAAACTCTGAATGGCTATTTTTCAACAGACTGCTCACATATGTGGCTACCATGGAAGGGAATTGCAAACCAAATCAGAGTGGAAAATGAACCGAGGCTTAAGGAGATTATAACAGATTTTAACAAGCCGAATGAAGTTCGGTTTTATGAGCCAGAACTAGGAGTTTATGCACTTGATGTTGAGGAAGCTGCTGAAGAGCCTAAAGAGGAGGCGTGTCATGGTGGCTCTTCCGAGGAAAATGATTACACGTGGTTGCTCAGGTTTGATGGATCAAAATCTAGACAGGAAGCAGGAGGCTGGAGTTGAGCTCATCTGGTCCGGGAGGTAAACCATTATTAGGCTGCTTACAGACTGTAATTTCCTTGCACGAACAATGTGGCAGAATACGAAGCATTGATCTTTGGTTTACGTCTAGCATTGAGCAAGCATGTTAAATGCTTGAAGGTTTTGGGAGATTTTGAGTTGGTAGTCAAGCAAATCAAAGGACAGTATACATGCCGTGACAGGAGACTGAGCCTTTATAGAACTAGGGTTATGGACCTCATGGAGGAGTTCGACGCATTCAATATAGCCCTTATTTCTAGGAAAGGAAATCAAATAGCGAGACTCTCTTGCGGTCGTCGCGGGCATGTTAAACCCGGTTGATATAAAAAGATGTAAAAAGTTTTCCATTGAGCTGGTTCTTTGTCCATCAATACTCGATAATGTAAAGAATTTCCAGGTTTTTGAAAGTGACAGACATATTTTCAAATTTGTCACGAACTCGGGTATTTTTGAAAATCGGGTGATTGATGAGGAGCAAAGGTGGCGAGGATGAAGCGAGAAGATGAAATTGAAGCTGCGTATCAATCCAACAAAATTCCTAAAGACGTGGTTTCATTGGAAAAGATGTTCGACATGGGATGCAAGACCAAGAAAGGAGAAAGAGTCCCACTCCCTAAAGATGCATGTGATTCAATTAATCTAGGGAGTGGAGACAATCCAAAGGAGGTGTACATAGCAAAGGCATGTAGAGAGGAAGAAAGGAGCAATATAATGCGAGGCATTGAAACATTACATAGATTGTATTGCTTGGAACTACAATGAGTGAAGACATACAACCAAAACATTATCACACATACCATCCCTTTGAAGCCAGACTCCAAGCCTTTTAGGCAAAGACAGCGAGTTGTTAACCCGCTATTGGAGCCTTTGATCGAAAAGGAGGTTAAAATATTATTGGAAGCGAAAATCATTTTTCTTGTTAGGCACTCAACCTGGGTGGCTAACCTCGTTCCAGTGAGAAAAAAGAGTGGAGAGATTAGGCTGTGCATAGATTTTTGAAATCTTAATAAAGCCTCTCAAAAAGATAATTATCCACTGCCATCAATCGATGAAATTCTACAAATGGTAAATGGATCTGAAATGATGTCCTTTCTCGATGGGTATTCTGGGTACAACCAGATTCTTATACATCCAGATGACAGGATGAAAACAGCCTTCACTACCAAGTGGGGGACATTTGCATATAAGAGAATGTCGTTCGGATTGTTAAATGCTTGGTGCAACTTTTCAACGCGCCATGGATTATGCATTCAAAGGGCTCATAGGCAAATGCATCATCGTGTATGTGGATGATATCCCAGTTTTCTCGAAGAAGAGAGAGGACCATGTCAAAGATTTAAAGAAAGTGCTTCAAAGATGCAGAGAACATGGAATTTCCTTAAATCCCAAAAAGTGCATTTTCGGAGTAACGAAGGAAAATTGCTTGGGTCACATTATTTCAAAAGAGGGCATATCCATCGACCGAGAAAGGATACAAGCTATCCAAAACCTACCTCTCCCGAGTAGTAAAAAAGAATTGAGATCTTTCTTTGGGCGAGGTTAATTTTGTGAGGAAGTTTATCTCTAGCTTTGCTTTGAGATAGCCAAACCTCTGAACAAGATGCTCAAGAAAGATGTGGATGTAAAATGGAGCGAGGAAAGTAGAGTGGCCTTCCAGAACATCAAAGATGCCATTTCCAGAGCCCCTGTCCTTATAAGTCTAGACTACTCCAAGCCTTTCTATATTTATGCTTTTGCATCAGAACACTCCTTTGCGAGTGTCTTAACCCAAAAAGGCGAGGATAGTGCCGAAAAACCCATAGCATTTTTAAGTGCCCCCCTGAAAGATGCTCAATTAAGGTATTCAATCCTTGATAAGCAAATGTACGCACTTTTTAAAACGGTGAAAAAATTTAGGCACTACATTGTACACAGCAGAGTTATTGCCATCGTGCCCGACTCTGCTGTCAAGACCATGTTTTTACAAAATGAACTAGGTGAGAAAAGAGGGAAATGGATTTCCACCATCCAAGAATTTGATCTCGAAATCCAACCTATGAAACTAGTTCGAGGACAGGGACTGGCGAAGGCGATCGCAGAAAATAATCCGCAAATAACAGGCCAATGCTCGAATACAGAATACATTGCTAAGGATGACTGGTAAGTGTCCTTCTAATCTGAATTCAACATAGATATGAGCTTTAAGGCTTAAGTCTATCAATTATCTGATGAAATCTGGTGTGCTTTACGGGAAGAATCATGAAGGTATCTACCCGAGGTGCTTGAACAAAGAAGAAGCCGCCGGGGTGTTGCAGGAATTTCACGGGAAACATGGAGCTGGTCACGGTGCGGCCAATGCTACGACACATCAAATCCTGAGAGCGAGGATACTACGGCCCCATATTTTCAAAGATGCACATGCCCATGTACGATCTTGTCATATCTGTCAAGCGGCTGCCGGTAGAGAAAGAAATGCGGCCATGCCGTTACAACCTGTAGTCGAAATGAGACCATTTGCACGGTGGGGACTAGATTTCATTGGGGTTATTAACCCAAATTCTTCTGATTCTCATAAATTCATATTGACAGCTACAGACTACTGTACAAGGTGGACAGAAGCGATTCCTACTAAACATGCCACCACGACGTAATTAAATTCCTTGAGGACCATATTATAACAAGATTTGGAATGCCCAATTCTATTGTCGGTGACAATGGTAAAGCGTTTATTTCTACGCAATTTGCAGATTGGGCATATGATAACAAAGTGAGCTTAAAGTTTGCATCCAATTATTATCCTCAAGGAAATGGGTTGGCCGAATCTTCAAATAAGAATTTGTTGAATACCATTAAGAAGTTCTTGGAAAAGAACCCTCGGGATTGGCACGGCCAATTGAAGTTTGCCCTTTGGGCGGATAGGACCAGAGTGAAAGAGTCCATAGGGAATACTCCATATCATTTGGTCTATGGGCAAGACCCTATATTTCCTGCAAATTTGAAGTTGCAGACCTTACATTTCATACAAGAGTACTTGGGGACGAGATGATCAAGTTGAAGCCGAGGTCAAGTCATTTGATTGCACCTTGATGAAAAGAGAGAAGAGGCCATGAATCACATGAATAAACACCAGGAAGTTATCAAAATATGGTTTGACAGAAGGGCCAAAGTTAAATCATTCAGAATTTCAGATTTGGTATTACTATGGGACAAAAGACATGAGGAAAAAGGGAATCATCAAAAGTTTGATTGTCTTTGGTTAGGCCCATATCAGATTTCGAGAGATTCTTGGGAAGAATACCTTCGAGGCTAAAAACTTTAGAAGGGATAGATTTCATGCTACCGGTTAATGGGCAAATTTTAAAGCATTATTTTAGCCCTTAGGTTGTGAGATTTTGATATTATTCTTTCGGTTTTGGTGGGAGTTTTCGGTTTTTGTTTTTATTGTTTAGGATTGTTAGTCTAGCTAGGATTTTGGTTGTGGATTTGATTTCAATTGACATGTTTTGTTTATTTTGATAAAAATAAATATAAAAATATAAAAAATAATAATAATAATAATAAAAAAATGAGATGTCAACTTATGCTTAAGGTTAGGAGAATATGAAATATTGGAATTATCTTGTAAAAGCTCCACAAGTACCACAAGCATCTTAAGTTATATTGTTTGATTTTGTGATGCATGAAAGAGTCAGTTTTGCATGACAATTCATTTCATTTGCAATTCAAGAGATAATGCATTCATGTTCCATCTCACTTTACATACATTTCATCTTAGTTGCATATGCATCTTAGGTACATATCATTTAAGTATGTCAATCCCTCTTAGGGTTGTGTTATAACATAAATGTAAGAGGCATCCTAAGGTTGGGAAGCGAGTCTTGAGATATCTAGAACCAAGCACGTCTCATACATTAAAAAGGATCTTGAGCAAAATGATCATGACCTAACTTGGAAGAAAAGGTTGGGCGAAAGTGGTTTTCATGTCTATCCTATTATGCAACATGATCCTTAAAACAGTGGTTTTGACCACTTCCATAGAGCTTAAAGCCTAAAATCAGAGTAGTAAGGATAGGGTTAAATCCTCATCGAACTTAGGTTGAGGATCCAATTCCCCAAAGCTTTGATTTGACCTACATGGAGTAGTAAGGATAGGGCATAAATTCTCATCTCGCTTAGGTTGAGGATCCAATTCCCCAAAGCTCTTATGTCTCATTTCATAATAAATCTTGGATTGTAAGGATCGTACTATTTGTCCTCTGCAAAGGATGGGTAGTCATCCCCAAGGTCTAAGCAACAAAATTAATATTTTTCATCTAAAGTTTGGATTGGAAGGATCGTACTACATGTCCCTAGCAAGGATGGGTAGTCATCCCCAAGGTCCAAGAAGTAAAAAATAAATTTTTCCCATCTCATATTTATATTGGATTGTAAGGATCGTACTACTTGTCCTCTGCAAAGGATGGGTAGTCATCCCCAAGGTCCAAAGAAATGAGGATAAGTTTTGGATTGTGGGGTTAGATATGCCCATGCATGGCATCATGTCTTGCCTCAAAAACAAGACCACTGATTGTCTAGAGGGTTAGACTAGCATGACCATTTCTTCCATAATTGGTTTAATTATTTTGCTTAAAGTGAGGTAATGAACTCTAAATCAGAATAGTAAGGATAGGGTTAAACTCTCATCTCGGTTGGTTGGGAGTCTGATTCCCCAAAGTTCTGATTTCACATTCACTTGCACATGGGTTCCAGATAGTAGGGACTCATAACCAACTTTGGGATACAATAAGGTAATGAATTAGTGGATCCTAAGAGGGTTTGGCAATCTTGAATGCTTGTACATAATACTAGAAGAATGACTATGCCTTTTACGAAAGCAAAATCTCTTAGCATATTCATTAGGGTACACAAATCATTCACCATCTCACATATGCATTCATGCAAAACTGACAATGGAGTGTGGATCAATTTCAAACGATAGGAAAAGAAATCCATTGCACACACTGAGCTAATACTTGATGATTCTAATGATTCATGTACTTCTGATCTTTGGGCATTTGTTTGTATTGCTTATGTGCTAACACATGTTTTCGAGTTTGTGATATGTTTCAAGTTGGGTTCTTACTAAAAATGCTCAAGAGCATTTGACATGAGTCGCCATTTGTTGTGGCTAATCCACAACACACCCCAAAATTGGGGACCCACCTTTTTGCGAGGCTTGCGGAAGAAATCTCAGTGACCCAGATGCTAAAAATGAAGAAAAGAGAAAAAATGCACAAGTGTTGAAAGTGTCGCGAAATCGCGACATGTCACGAAATCGTGACCTGTCGCGCCATCACTGCCAGAAAATAGAAAATGTCGCGATATCGCGACATGTCGCTCCGTCGCTGGAAAAAAAAGAAAAGGTGTCGCGAAATCGCGACATGTCGCTTGGCAAAAATGAAAATGGGTCACGATAATCACGACATGTCGCGAAAAAATGAAAAGGTGTCACGAAATCGCGACATGTTGCTCCGTCGCGACCAGGAAGGAGAGAGAAAGACAAAATGAAAATTGTCGCGATTCGTGACATGAGATGGAAATGAGAAGTGTCACGATTTGCGACGGGAAAGGTGTACGGAATGAAAACGGTAGCGATTTCACGACAGAAGCGGAAGAAGGTGAAGGAAAAAGCGTCACGATATCGCGACGAAAGTAGCAAAGAGAAGAGAAAAACGTCGTGATTTCGTGATAAGGTGGAAGGAGGAAGAAAATGGTAGACGAAAAAGGGGAGAGAAGAGAAAGTGGATTTCGGAAAGAAATGAAAGAAAAGGGTCACGATTTCGCGACAAGTAACAGCGAGAGGGTACGAAACGAAAAGTGTCACGTATTTCATGACGAGGTGGTGAGGAGATGGCCGAAGCGAAAAAGCGTCGTGATATCGCGACATGTCTCATTTTTGCTGTGCAGGAGGAGAAACGATGTTGTTGGTCGAAAACGTCGCGATATCGCGACATGTCTCATTTTTGCGGCCAGGAAGGTGAACGGGCTGCATGCTGTTTTGTCGCATTTTGCACGGGAAGACGTTACAAAAGGCACAGAAAACATGAGACACGTGGCATACAGGTGTCAGAGCTACAGAGGCGTTACATGCAGTGGCAGATTTCGAACGTTTCAGAATCGAGCATGGAACAAAAGCATCGAAAAGGCAAGAATTTGAAAGGTCACATGCTGGAAGGTGAAACGAAGCGACACAGGGAGAACCGAAGAGACGTTTCGGTTAGTATAAAATCTGAAGCACGGATTGATACGAGGGTTGGAAATTGCTGCTTGCAGAGTTGCGAGAGACAAGGGCTTCATGCCATTCCGGGCCTGCACTTGGGCAATTTCCTTCATTTGTTCTGGATTTGTAAAACCTGGAACATTCCGTAATTGTAATTGATACATCATTTTAATGCGAAATACGAGAGAGTTGGCATTTCATTGATGAGAAAGAAGGAGTCATTTTTGCATGCATGATTCAATGTGTTATCTTTCCCTTTCAGATTTCTAGGCTTATAGGTGAAGTTGAATGCAAGTGTTCTTGGTTGCTTCATGCGAATGCCTAAATCTGAAACTACGAGTAGAAACCCTAGAAACCCGCACCTTGGCTTATCTGGATTGTGCAAATTTGCAGGTTCAGTAGGTTAGGTTGCATGCAGAAACCTCATTGTCTTCGGTTTTATCAATCAAGATGGCAGTACTCTGGACGTAGCTTAGTTGCATATTCATTTGCATTTATTTTTATTTTTAAACCCGTATTTATTTTTTGTATTTTAATTACAGTCATTTAAATAAATAATTGAAAACCCATCAAAGCTCAGAGTCCATTGCAAATCCAAATTAAAGTGAACTACAGTGCCCCTTGTTAACATCCACTTGCAACCCTAAGGTATTCCTTGCATTTACAGTGAGCAGCATCATTGGTGTTTTAGAATCAACATAAGAGGAACCTTGGAGAAATTACTTTCTTTGCAAGCAGAGGATTTTGGGACTCAGATCCTATCGGAGAGTGTGCTTTCACAATTGGGTGAAAACACCACTCAACAGACTATAAGGGAGAAATAAGGTGTATAAGGGATAAATATTTCTTATAATGTTGAGAGTGCTTTTGGTTGATGGAAGAGGAAGCATTTTTTGCACTAGGGTTTAGGTTAGTAAGTCTTGCTACTTGCGTTGAGATGATGAAACCCTTAGTGGGCAGCTTTGAGATTGATGGTTGAGTTGCTTCCATAGAGGTTGTTATAATCAAGTTAGTCTTTACTTGGTAAATGATATTGGGCTTACTCCATTGATGTTGATTTGAGCAAGTTGTTCTGTGCATTTGGTGATTTGAGTTGGTGGATGTTTTTTTCAAATATCGTTGGAGGGAAAAGGATTTCTACTTGTTTCCTTTTCTTGGATGATTGGTTGTGAAATGCTTCAAGGTTGATGTTTTGAGTTGAATGGTGTTGGTTGACTAAACCTTGGTTGATGAGCATTGTTGTTGAAGCCCTAATTGATGGTGAAAAGAATATGAGTATCATTGTTATATGAGATATTGCATAGTTGGCAATTGTTGGGTTGTGTTTCATATTCTTGAGAAAAGCATACTACTTTCTTATCCTTTTCAGATGATATTGAGTTGAGATTGATATTCGGAGTTGAGATAGAGCATATTGGGTCTCTAACATTCTCTTTATTTTCTATGAGACTTGAGATTTGAGATTGGGAGTTGAGTATAGAACATATTGAGTCTCTAACAATTCTCTTTATGCTTCTATGAGGTTTACGAATCACATTGGGTCTCTAACAATTCACTTTGTGGGTTCCTACTAAGAAAGTTTTTCTTGGTGAGCTTGCTGAGTTTTTGGACAAGTTTCGGTGGGGACTTGTGAGCAGGTTTTGGACAGGTTTCGGTGGGGACTTGTGAGCAGTTTTGGACAGGTTCCAGTGGGGACTTGTGAGTAGATTTGGACAGGTCCTAGCAGAGGACTTGTGAGCTGAGTTTGATAGTTCTATCAAAGAACTTGAGGACAAAGGTGCATTGGTTCTTTGAGAAGAACCTGAGGACAAATTTGGCAAGTCTTTGAGAAGGCTTGTGTGCAGAGGATTGATTTGTTCAAGAGTTGGACAGATCTGACAAACAGAGGAAGACTTGTACTAGACCGACCGACTGTGTTTGGTACAGGTTGTTGAGCCGCTATGGACGTGATCATAGAAGGCAGATGTCTCTTAGGCTAAGCATTGAGGATAGGAGTTCTTCGGTGGAAAGGAGTTCCACATGCTGGCAAGAGGTAGAGGCGGTTGATCTTTTGAGGGATCATTTCCAAAGTAGAGGGGAAGGTATCTCCTTTGAGCAGAGGCTCATAAATTCTGATTGGGGGAAGGTATCTCCTTTGAGCAGAGGCTCATAAATTTTGATTGGGGGAAGGTATCTCCTTTGGGCCGAGGCTCATAAAAATTGTAATTGGGAAGGATTCCCAAAGAACTTTGAGATAACTTTTAGAGAAAAGTTTTGTGGACGTAGCCCGAGCATTCGGGTGAACCACGTTAAAATTGGTGTCACTTTGTGGATGATATTGTGCATTGTTTTGATATTGCTTTGGGTATATTGCTTTACTATTTTGAAGTATAATGGAAAAAGTAAAAAGAGGTCTTATACTTTTCACCCCCCCTCTCAGTATAAGCTTGTGTTCTTCAATTGGTATTAGAGCAGTTTCCTTTGGAAAGTTTAACAGCTTGAAGGAAAAGCTAGTAAAGAACAAAATGGATCATTCAAGTGGCAATGCGACACCTATTCTTGATGGGTTAGATTTTGGTCTTTGGAGTGCAAGGATGAAGGTTCATCTAATGGCACTTGGGAATGAGGTTTGGGAAGTGATTGAAGATGAGTACACTATTCTTGAACATGGTCCTAATACTAAAGAAGAAAGGCTCCTACATCACAAGCAATTTAAAAGCAATGAATGCAATCCTGAAAGGCTTACAAAAGCGAGATCTCACCAAAGTGATTCATTGCAAGATAGCTAGTGAAATGTGGAATCAGTTGAAGGTGGTTCATACAGGTGATACAAATGTCAGAAAGGCCAAGTTGAGACACTTCAAAGGTATTTTTGAACAACTCAAGATGAATTATGATGAAAATATTAGTGACTACATGCTTCGTATGGATGAGGTTGTTAACTCCATGAAAGACTTGGGTCTTGAGCTTGTTGAAAATGATGTTTGTGATAAGATTTTAAGATCTCTTCCTAATAGATTTAGTGAAAATATTTCTGCTATTGAGGAAGCTAAAGATTTGGATAAGTTGAAAAAGGATGAGCTCCATAGTATACTTGCAGCATTTGAGTTGAGAACTCAAGTGAAGGTTGATGTCAAGAAAGAGGCAGCTTTCAAGGCTACCAAGAAATCCAAGGGTAAACAACTTCAAGATAGTGATGAGTCTTCTAGTGATGAAGAGGCATATTACAACAAGAAAGGCAAGTTCTCTAGAAAGCACAAAAGTATGAAAAATATAAGATGTTTCAATTGTGGAAAGTTTGGTCATTATGCTACTGACTGTACTGTTCCCAAGAATGAAAGTGATGAAGATAAATAGGATTCTAAGAGCAAGGATTTTGAAAAGCACAAGCATCACAGGAAGAACAAAGATGAGCACAAAAATCAAGGAAAGAGGTATTCTCACAAGCATAAGAAGAGTTTCTACCTAGACAAAGCAAGTAAGTGTTCTAGTAGTGATAGTGAAAGTTCTTCAAGTGATAATGAAAATGAAATGTTGTTCATATCAAAAAAGGAGGAAGAACCGAAACATAGATTCATTATCATGAAATGTCTTATATGTGGAGTCTTTGGTCACCTTGAGGATGATTGCACAAATAATGATTTGGTTTCTAGTATGTATGAGGATGCTTTAGAAAACTATAAGGAAGATGCATGTATGGTTTTTGAAAAGGATAGCACCTCTAGTGATAAGAAATCTGAAAAAGGCTTTGATGATTCAAAAGGCAAAAAAATAGAGGAATATAGAGGAAGGTGAAGTAGATCTTGAAGGTGAACTTATTAGTGCTCTTAGTGCTTTGAAAAAGGAAAGAAAGAAGAATGCTAGACTCAAGGATAAGTTAGATGAATGTTGTATGGAGAGAGATGATCTTATAGAAAGTCTTGACTTCTCTATAGCTAAGACACAAGAACTCAAGGATGAGTTAGAGTCTAAGGTTCTTGAGTATAGTGAGTTAGAACAGAAAATGGCTTCTTTGAAAGAGGAAACTAAAGAGTACAAGGATAAGCTTTACGGGTTTTAAGATAGCTCCAAAAAGGTTAAGTCACTCATCAAAGGTCAAAGAAAGACAACAAGATAAAATAGGCCTTGGTTTTGTTAAGCCTCACAAGGAACAAGTTGGAGAGTCTAGTAAGAGACTCCAAAAGGAAGAGAGTTCTAATGAGGAAATTATTTTAGAAAATGAGTCCTTGAATGATAGATGCACAAAAAAAGAAAACAGGAAATTCGAGAAAAGGGGAGAAGAAGTTTACAGGACCTAGAAGGTCAAATAAAGGAAAGTTTAATGGTAGATGTTTTGCTTGTCACAGGTTTGGTCACATGGCTTCACATTGCATGGCTCAAGTGAAGAAGGTAAATGATAGTTTCAGAGGTGGTAATTTCTTTCAAGGGTATTGCTACTCTTGTCAATAGTTTGGGCACAAGGGAGTTTATTGCAAGGAAAATATCAAGAACAGGTTTGATCAGAATAGGTTTGGTTAGAACAGGTTTGGTCAGAACTGGTGGATTCAAATATCAGGTTTATCTCAAAGAAACAACATTGTCACTTGTTATAAGTGCAAAAATAAATGCCACATAATTAGACAGATGTAGATCTAAAATTCCAAGGTACGGGAACAGGACAAATGGTATGATCAGGTCCAAGGATCAAGGCATGGATAAGAACAAGGATGAGAACAGGAATAGGAACAGGAATATGGGCAAAGAGTTCAAGAGAAGGCCCGGCAAGGAAGTTATAGACGCTGATGATGATCAATGCCTAATGGGAGTTTTACTCCCACCCCGAAATTAATCACCTCATTAGGAGGTGGGGGAGGGACTAAGCTAAGAGGCTCCTTCTTAGTCCCGAGCCCCAAAGGTGACCCTTTGCCATTGATGACAAAGGGGGAGAGATATGAGTAAGGGGGAGAGCTTCAAAGTGAAGAGGAGAGCTTCAAGTCAGGGGGAGAAAAACTTCAAAGGAAGATTCTTAGTTGTGGGCACAGTTGGTCAGTTGTTAGCACAATTGGTTTTAGTTTTGGCTCTTGAGAAGTGTTTTCAGTAAAGGTTTGCCATCAATGACAAAGGGGGAGATTATTGGCAATTTTGGGTACTTTGGGTACATTGCCTTTGCTCAAGTGTATAAGTTGTCATTGATGTCAAAAGGCATTTTTGTGTTGATATCAAAAAGAGTGTGATGTCAAAAATATCTTGAGAAGCTTCATAATGTTAAAGGGTTTTTATTAAAACCATGGTGACAAGGTTAAAGGTTTTTCTTAAAACCATTTGGACTCATTAAGGGTTTTTATTAAAACCAAGCTTAACTTAATGCAAAGGTTTTTACTTCTTGAAAAACCTTGAAGGTCCATGTTTATTATTAATAATTAAATTAACTCAAACCTTTGACAAGGGTCTAAGTTTAATTTATTATTAATAAAATAATAATAATAATTTTTTTAATTATTATTAAAGGGTCTTTCAACCCTTAAGCGACGAAAAAAAAAAAAAAAATTCTTTCACCGATGTGTTGCCATCATTGGAGGAGCGCCGACGTCAAACAGTTAAGGAGAAATGGCTATATAAGTGGGGATGATTTTCTAAAGTGATTGTAACTCCGAGTAATGAAAATCGTAGCTCTATGATCTTCGAGAAAGCGTTGTATTTCATTAAGAGTTGATTATCGATATTGATTTGCCCAAGTAATTTCTTGCGTTTTCAGTTTGCGCTTTGACATCCGACAGATTGTGCTTCACCTACAATTGTTGGGACTGCACTCGAATTACGTTTTCAGTTTGCGTTTTGAAATTCGGCAGTTTGCTTTCACCTACGATTGATTGGATTGCACGAAGGATAACAATTTTATTTTTGCACTGTGTGGATGATTATTTCTGTTTGCCCAGTAAGTTACGTTTTGGACAGCGCTCACCAGTTTGCATGTGGCTTGTGGAAGACATTTACGTTTTCCAGATTCTTGATGTCAAAGGAAGATAAAATATAGGGCAACACTGTATTTCTTCATTGGGCACTTGTGACCCAACGGCGGTGGCGTTTTAGCGAAGGCGCTAGAAGGCAGAGGTGCCGAGTTCGATTTTCTTCATGGGTAATTTTCTTTTGGTCGCTGTGTGCAAAGGATAGTGGTTATGAATGCGCTGGAGGTATAAGGTTAAGTTATCATATTTGCTTTGACATTGTTTTATTGATGCTTAATGTTTATGTGGAGTAATAAGGTGTAAAGAGGTTTTACTTTGTATGTATATTATACTTCTAGTGGTTTTTATTAAGTTGGAGAAATAAGGTGTTAATTTGGATCTTTATTATTGTTTATTATTGTATAGTTGCTAACTCTAATTGGTGGCAAATTGAGAGTTAGTGTTGTGACAGATTTTGAGTTCTCCTTCATCAAAGTAAAGGTATGGGCAACTTCTTCCATGTATATTGTTGATGGTATATTGTCTAAAATTGAGTTTGGAGTGAAAAGGTTGTCTACTAGGTATTTTTGGTGTAAATCTTATTTTCTGGATATTGAAAATTGTTTATGCATTAAAAATAATTGATGAGTTTTTGGGTGAATGCATAATTCTGGTTGAGGAAGAGGAAGCATTTTTTGCACTAGGGTTTATGTTAGTAAGTCTTGCTACTTGCATTGAGATGATGAAACCCTTAGTTGGCTTTTTTGATATTGATGGTTGAGTTGCTTCCATAGAGGTTGTTTTGATCAAGTTAGTGCTTTACTTGATACATGATATTGGGCTTACTCCATTGAGTTGATTTGAGCAAGTTATTCTTTGCATTTGGTGATATTGTGTTGGTGGTTGTTTTGTTCAAATATCCTTGGAGGGAAAAGGATTTCTACTTGTTTCCTTTTCTTGTGATGATTGGTTGAATGCTTCAAGGTTGATGTTGAGTTGAATGGTGTTGGTTGACTAAACCTTGTTTGATGAGCATTGTTGTTGAAACCCTAATTGTTGGTAAAAAGAATATGAGTATCATTGTTATATGAGATATTGCATGGTTGGCAATTGTTGGGTTGTGTTTCATATTCTTGAGAAAAGCATACTACATCTATCTTATTCTTTTGAGATTGATATTGAGTTGAGATTGATATTGGGAGTTAAGTATAGAACATATTGGGTCTCTAACAATTCTCTTTATGTTTCTATGAGACTTGAGATTGATATTGGGAGTTAAGTATAGAACATATTGAGTCTCTAACAATTCTCTTTATGTTTCTATGAGGTTTATGAATCACATTGGGTCTCTAACAATTCTCTTTGTGGGTTCATGCTAAGCAAGTTTTTCTTGGTGAGCTTGCTGAGGTTTTGGACAGGTTCCGGTGGGGACTTGTGAGCAGGTTTTGGACAGGTTTCGGTGGGGACTTGTGAGCAGTTTTTGGATAGGTTTTGGTGGGGACTTGTGAGCAGATTTGGACAGGTCCTAGCAGAGGACTTGTGAGCTGAGTTTGATAGTTCTATCAGAGAACTTGAGGACAGAGGTGCATTGGTTCTTTGAGAAGAACTTGAGGACAAATTTGGCAAGTCTTTGAGAAGGCTTGTGTCCCGAGGATTGATTTGATCGACTGACTGTGTTTGGTACAGGTTGTTGAGCTGCTGTGGACGTGATCATAGAAGGTAGAGGTCTCTTAGGCTAAGCATTGAGGACAGGGAGGTCTTCGGTGGAAAGGAGTTCCACGTGCTAGCAAGAGGTAGAGGCGATTGATATTCCGAGGGATCATTTCCGGAGCGAGAGGGGAAGGTATATCCTTTGAGCAAAGGCTCATAAATTTAGATTGGGGGAAGGTATCTCCTTTGAATAGAGGCTCATAAATTCAGATTGGGGGAAGGTATCTCCTTTGGGTCGAGGCTCATAAAAATTGTAATTGGGAAGGTTTCCCAAAGAACTTTGAGATAACTTTTAGAGAAAAGTTTTGTGGACGTAGCCTGGCATTCTGGGTGAACCACGTTAAAATTGGTATCACTTTGTGGATGATATTGTGCATTGTTTTGATATTGCTTTGGGTATATTGCTTTACTATTTTTAAGTATAAAGGAAAAAGTAAAAAGAGGTCTTATACTGTTCACCCCTCCCTCTCAGTATAAGCTTGTGTTCTTCAAAATATCCTTAGGAGGAGGTTAAGCCAACAAATGCAAAGAGCCTCTTCATCCACAAGGACGAAGAGAAATCAAGAGGCTCAACCAACAAATGGAGACCATACTCTAGTGGTGCTAGTGACATGAAAGGAACCATTACTAACACCTACTCATTTATGTTAAAAAATATGCTCAATAGCCTCATTCTAATATTGGTAAAATTCTTTTACCCAAAATACTAGAAAAGGAGGAAGAAAGGACTTGAGCAACTAGTCATGGGATTTTTTTACTTCATTCCCAATGGATAAAGTCCAGCCACTCAAAATACTTATACATATGTATTATATGTAATATATTATAGCAATCTAGGCTTTAAGGGATTGCATACGATCTAATAGTTGCAAATATGTGAAGATGTAGACTAACTCCGAAAATCCCCACCTTTGCTTCCATTGCAAAAAGTGGGTTCTCTTCCAAACTCCTTGCCCAATGGACTAAGACACCTATTTCTCTAGGTTCCTTCTCTTTAGAAAGCTAAATATCCCTTGTGAGTTGATAAAAATGTAGTGATGCCTCACTACACTCAAAACATATCATTCTTAGGTGACAAAAAGTGAAGGTCAAAGTAATGGACGAACACAAAAGAGACCCCTAAACAAAATTTTCAAGGATCAAGATGCTAGCAAGGATAAGGTCTAAAGATTGAACCTTCATAAAGTTTGATCAAAACAAGAAAGCAAAAGCTCTGATAGGAAGGTCCAATGGTTAGAAGTCCCAAGGTTAGAAAAAGCATTGAAGTTAGATGGTGAGGAAACTTTCGAAGAGAAGCCACCATGTCCCAAAAATCTAAGATTTACTTGGGTGTGTAATCTTCTGGAAGTATTGTCCTTTCCTACCAATTTTTTTTGCATATTTTTTGAAAATGACAACAATAGCTAGGAAGCCATAACAAAGCCACTCCTAAATCTGAAGCATTAAAGGCATAAATATTTCGTACCCAGATTGTGGGGATTCCTAGAAAGAGTAGTTTAAGATGATGGCAATAATTGCTCATCCAAGGAATTAGAATCATTTAGCATTTATGATACCAAATCTAGAGATCTTAGAAAGATTGATAGCAAATAAGACATGACCCGACATCAGAAGCAACAATCATCTTAAAATATTTGCATGAGTTTTGGAGTGAAACTCTCCTCTTTGTAAGCTATAAACAATAGTGTTAGCTTTGTAAAGATTCAACAAGTTTGCATTTGTAATCTTTTGTAAGCTTTTAATATATATATATATATATATATATATATATATATATATATATATATATATATATATATATATATATGCATATGCGTGTGTGTATAGAGGCCTACGTCAATTTTTAGACTAACCATCTATGGTTCTCTATTGACCCATTTTTGTATGTGTGTATGTATTTGTAGTTTTTACCTATTTTGGGTTTTGCTTGCATATGTGTGTGTGGGAGGCCCACATCATTTTTTGGATAAGCCATACAAGGTTCTTTGTTGACCCATTTTTTTATGTACTTAACTATGTTAAGGACAAAAAGTGTTCGTCATTGGCACATAGTGTTTAGACCTATTGTATAAGAAGATCTTAGTGGATATCAAATGATTGTATAAAATCCATAAAAGATGATATCAAATCTAATAAAACTCAAACGCTTAACCTTTTAACAACTATCTTATCACTCTACCAAAACATCATAATGTGTTTTTAAAAATAATGTTGAAGAGCTTTGCTTTATGTAAGAGGATCATGCTTCTTATTCTTGTAAGACTTCTCTACTTAGTAGTGTAGTAAGATCGTGCTTCTTATTTATGTATTACTTCTCCTTCACCCATTATGGGGCCATAATGGCTTCACCACTAGGCCACCACAAAGTTATACATTATGATAATTCATGTAGATACGAACATTAAAAGATGCATTCATAAATAAAATTAAAAATATTAGACAAATAAGAATATAGGTTTAAGCCATAAATACACCTTTAACAAAATTATAAATAATAAAATAATAACAATAATAATTATTTAAAAATTATATATATATATATATATATATATATATATATATATATATATATATATATATTATTATTATCTTATGTTATTATAATCTATATAATTCAATGATAAAAATTTTAAATGAACAAGTGTGGAATTTTTACGTATCAATACTCTCTTTCATTTGTGGAAAATCAAGAGCAAGACCATTTTTACTCAACTTGACTTCACTCTCACGTTTTCTTTCACTAACAAGCATGTTGTTTTTTTATGACTGTTGGATGCAGATTTTTTGTACAGGTGGACAAAGTGAATGTTGAGTTGCAACACCTTTGTGCTCTGATGGATCATTGGAGTAATACCCCATGCATGGTTAGCCGTGTCCCTCCCAATTCCTCGAGAAGCTCCTCCAAGTCCCGTTCTCGGCCCTGTCGAGGCTTCCGACACTTCACTCATTCTTATGCGGATAGACACTAGTCTTAACCCCCCTTAGTGTCATAGATGCCTGAATGATGGAGCTGGTCCTTCCTCCGAAAAGAACTATGGGTGGAAAATTTGGCTCGTCGCTTCTTAGTCAGTTGTTGGGTGGGGGTGGGGTGACATTGTTACTACTTCGACTGTTGTTCGTCATACCGATGCACCTGCCGCTCCTCAACAGACTCTAGTTGACAGTAATGTAGAAGAAAGATGGAATGCCCTAGTTTTTTCGAATGAAGACTGACAATATGCCAACGAGAAAGAAAACTTTCGTCTCGCTCCTTGATCTTTGTTTAATGATTATGTTTTGGGATGTCTGTTTAATAATTGTTCGCATCGGTGTGTAGTACTATTTTTTAGACTCTATTTTTTTAGGGGAGGTTTGATTTCCTCCACCTAATAGCTTTTATGGTTTGTGGAGTGTACTAATTTTACCCACCTTTTTATATGATTAATCTTAATTAATATAAATTGAATATCATTCCAAAAAATTAAAAAAAATACTACACTATATTAAATAAGCCATTGTAACATACTTGCCCAATGTCCGCAAGGGCTAGGTGGATTGGTAAGACGTTGGGCACTTATTAGGAGGAGGCCTAGGTTCAAACCTTGCGGGCATGCCTACTCTAGGGCAAAGGTAGTAGTCTGACTAAAATCTGCTGAGTGTGTGCTAGCTTGATGATAACGGTACCAACCCCGAGCCACCGGGGTCTCCCTCACTCGTATCGTGTTTATAGAGGAGAAGTAGGGGTTATAGTGGTAGCTCTATGATTTGACGCTACGATAAGAGGCAATGTAATTTGACCCTGTGACCAATTATTCAAAAAAGAAAGGCAGTTGCCAATTCCCCTATCTATCAAAAGAAAAAAAAAACACTTACCTCTCCATTTCAATCCACTTACCTCCAACACAGGATAGTTTCGTGATGAAACCATAGAAAGCAGATCCAGCAATGGGCGCACGCTGATGAGAATATTCCGTTCATTTAATTGTTTTCTTTTTCCATAGTTGCAACTTGCAAGATGCGGAAACGTTTGTCGTTCATGTGTGCATCACGTCAACTTTTAACAGAAGCGAGCATTTGATGTGATCTATGTTAAGCTTGAGTGATCATTCGCATATGAATACAAAACATATTCATCATAATTGTAATAAAATAAATCTGTCCGTATTATATTGGTTAGTTGAATTTTGTATGTATAGTTGGGCATTTATTAAGAAGAGACATAGGTTCAAATCTTGGGAGAAGCCAACCCTTTGCAAAGGTAGTAGTTTCCTTTGAGTGCTGGCGAGACCGACAATGATGGTACAAGTCCTAAGCTACCGGTGGTCCCCATCCCACGGTAGGTCAACAAGAACAAAACAAATAGGTTTGTTGGAAGCGATCTTTGTGGTTTAAACGATGATACAAACCCTAAGCGATCGATGGTCCCCATCTTACGATGGGTCAACAAAAATGAGATGAATAGGTTTGTTGGAGCAGTCCCTGTGGTTTGAGCCTATACGAACCCTAAGCAATCGGTGGTCCCCATCTCATGACATGTCACTGTGGTTTTAATCTATGCGAACCTTAAACGATCGGTGGTCCCCATCTCACGACATGTCACTGTGGTTTTAATCTATACGAACCTTAAGCGACCGATGGTCCCCATCTCACAGCGGGTCACTGTGATTTGAACCCTGTACGAATCCTAAACGACTGGTGATCCCCATCTCACGGCAGGTCAACAAAAATGAGACGGATAGGTTTGTTGGAAACAACCCTTGTGGTTTGAACCTTGTACGAAC
Source organism: Wollemia nobilis (assembly GCA_028583015.1). NCBI lineage: Eukaryota > Viridiplantae > Streptophyta > Pinopsida > Araucariales > Araucariaceae > Wollemia > Wollemia nobilis. The sequence continues at coordinate 5,623,343 of JAQPPZ010016925.1, read as the reverse complement.
CCTAAGCGACCGGTGGTCCCCATCTCACGACGGATCAATGTGGTTTGAACCCTATACAAACCCTAAGTGAAAGGTCAACAAGAACGAGATGGATAGGTTTGTTGAGAATTTTAAACCTTGTACGAACCTTAAGCGACTAGTGGTCCCCATCTCAGAGCAAATCAACAAAACCAAAATAAATAAATTTGTTGGAAGCAAGTCCCTGTGATTTGACTCCTATAATAACTAGTTTCTTTAACCAATAATAAAAAAAAATCCGTCAATCATTGAAGTTGATTTCTTCCACTTGATCGTATTTCGCGTGGCTGGCGACTACCACCGTGTGACCTGCGATGAAAGTGCCTTCGCTTTAGGCCAATGATTGGCAGCTACGTGGCATGCAACTTGTTAAACATGTACTAAACATCATTTATTGGGTAGATTACGGAGTACTTTTGTTAAGGGTAAGAATTCAAATTATAATGGTTATAGATCGTATTTTAAAGAGATAAAAATTATAATTTAAACAAGGGATTATTTTTAATTTTAAAGATAAAAAAATAAATCTATTAAATATTATAAAAAATACATAAATAATATTTAAATTAATATAATAATACAATATAAAATCTAATATAAATAAACTCTTTTCAATTTTATATAAGTAAAAACAAAATTGATGTGAAATGTGTTATTTTTTTTAAGTATACTCTTTATTCATCCACTAAAAGTAATGATTACGATCTTATGGGATCATGTTTACAACTTTCACTTCAAGTTGAAAATTGTTAATGAAGATAGTCTCCTCCTTAACTTTTACTTTCTATGAAGATAGTCTCCTCCTCAACTTTTACTTCCTAAGATAGTCTCCTTCTCAACTTTTACTTCCTTGTTATGATGTATAGATTTATCATTATGTTAAAACATTATAATATTTAAGATTACAATTTTTTTTTTGTCAAGAGACTCAAATCTTAAATCTCTTTGTAGGCGTGAAGCATGTCTAGATTTATCATTATGTTAAAACATTGTAATATTTAAGATTACATTTTTTTTTTTTCAAAAATCTCTTGGTAGAGAGTGAGCTTTCACCTCTCAATCTGTCAAGTTCTTATTGATTTTTAAAGATCTTATACATACATACCAAACCTAAAACTATGATATCAAATCTAATAAAACTTAAATCCTTAACCTTTTAACAACTCTCTTATCACTCTAACAAACCTAAAACCATAAGAAATGATATCCAATTTAATGAAACTCAAATCCTTAACCTTTTAACAACTCTCTTATCACTCTACCAAAACATTATAATGTATTTTTTATAATTATGTTAAAGAATTTTGCTTTATGTAAGTTGATCATGATTCTTATTCATATAATACTTTCCATTATGGGTCCATGATAGCTTCGCCACTAGACCACTAAAAAGTTATATATTGTGAAAATTCACTTAAAACTGAATATAAAAAATGCTTTCACAAATAAAATTAAAAACATTAAATATTACACAAACAATGATATAAATCTAAACCATAGATACATCATTAACAAAATTAAAAATAATTATTATTATTATATATTTCTTAATTATATTATCATCTATTTTATGTTATTATAGTCTATATAATTTAATGATAAAAAATTTAAAATTAAAAAAAAAATCCTAAGATTAACTATACTCTATATTATAAAAGCCATTGTAACATACTTGCTTTTATCCATAAATATCACAATTTCCCTTTTCGAAGAGGGTTGGGACACCCCGATAAGGAAATCGGCTACCCACTAGGTGTAAAGGTTTTGTATCTTCTAGAGGTATCCATATCATTGGAAGGTAGGGCCAACAATTCCCCATAGAATAGGCATGTGACGATCCAACTTTAGAATTTTCTTCTGGAAGGCATGTGACGATTCAACTTTTAGCTACAAATTTCTTGTAAGAATTGACGCGTGACGATGAGCCTATCTTTAAGGATGGAAACCGACAAAACTTACAAAACGTCCACAAAGGTCTAGATGACACAGACTGACGCAAATATTTAGCCCACATTTCTCTTCGCCGTGGGACCAACAAGATGATCGGCTGACATTGTTTTCGTTCTAGAAAATGAATAAAATTTAATAGAAAATGAACAAAAGTTAATGATTCATCTATATGTATAAAAAAAATAAAAATCCCGATCGTTGAAGTTGATTTCTTCCACTTGATCGTATTCCGCGTGGATGGCAACTACCACCGTGCGACCTTCGTTGAAAGTGGCTTCGCTTTAGGACAATGTTTGGCAGCTACGTGGCATGCAATTGGTTAAACTTATAGTAACTGTCATTTATTGGGTAGTTTTTGGCAGTGTAAATTTTTAATTGTAATAGTTCAAAAAATTGTTATATATTTTATTAGGTTAAATTATTTATTTATTTATTTTATTTGGTTAGTGTGAGAAATCTTTATAGGAGTCTCCTCTTAATTATGACTCCTTACAAAGCCTGGAGCTATATTTATCAATAAAGAATTTAACACACAGCCACCACATATCCACCCCTCACACACTCGCCCACATTGCGGTTTGAACCTTAGACTTTCGGAAAAAAATCAAAACCTATCTATGAAACAACTAAATCAAAATTATAATTTAAAAAATGGGATGTTCTGGCATCCCAATTTTATAAGGTGTAAAGATGGTCTCACGACCTTTTTCTTATGCACTTTTATTTAAAAAAAATAAAAAGTTCACTTTTATTTTACTATTGATTTTTTGATTTAGTTTCTTCTATTTTTTTTTAAAGGTTTTGAAACTCTTTTAAAACTTATTTTTAATTTAAACTATCAAAAATAATTATAATTTAAATGATAAATTAAATTTTTTAATTTTAAAGATTTAAAAAAATTATATATAAATAATATTTAAATTAATATAAAATATAATATATATAATTTTTTTAATTTTATATAATTAAATAAAAATATAATTTAAAAACTTAAAAAAAAAATTATTGTAAAAACACCTAACAAAACCGATTTGAAAGGTGCTATTTTTTACTCGGCATACTCCTCATTCATCCACCATCCACCTTGGCTTTATAACTATATCTTGTGGTTAGAATTTCACGAGGAATCATGTTTCCAACTTTCACATCAAATGTGTAAAGAACTCTTTCCGTTGACCTACACTCACCACTGCCTCAACGGCACAGGTGTATTACAAGTTTTATTGTTATTATCTTCAACGTAAAGAAACATAAATTAAAATGCAACTTAAAAATTCATAATTCAAAAAATAAATAAATATATATATATATATATATATATATATATATATATATATATATAAAACAATCAGTGTGAAATATTTACATTAAATATAATATTAATTGTGAAATATTTACATTAAATTTAAAAATTAATATTATATTATTAAATAATATATTTCAAATTGTGTATATTTTAAATTGTTCTGTGTAAAAATAGTTAGAAATATGTGTTTCATATTTTTCTTGAGTGCTCGTTCTCTAATGAAGTGTTGTCTTCCTTTCTCAAGCTGATCAATATTTCTTGGTATACCCAAAAACTCTTATTGACACCTGCTATCAATAGTCAAATTTGTTTCTGAATCCAAAAATTTGTGTTTTTTGGTCGTATTGTTTTCCTCATTTTTTGTGACAAATATGGTTGGAGAGGAACAACAAAATTTTTGGCGTTGCTGCTGCAAAAGATGCCAGACCAATGTTCTCCCGAGCTCTGTCGTTTGCCATTGAGAATGCTAATCTCATCCAAACTGAAAAGCCCAAGAACCAATGGGCTTTTCAGATTGACACCCCCTGGGTCATCCAAAAGCTTTCAGGTCAATGGTGAAATGGATTCCCCGCCTTGTGGATGGGTCAAGCTCAACGTTGATGGAGCCTCAAAGGGAAACCTTGGTAGGGTTGGAGGAGGTGGTCTTTTCAAAAATAGTCAAGGTAAAGTCTTGTGCATGTTTGCTGAGTCCATGGGCAGTCAAACCAATAATTTTGTTGAAGCCCGTGCGTTATACCTTGGCCTCCTCATTTGCAAGCGACTTCGGTTTGAAAGACTTATCATAGAGAGTGATTCTATGAATGTCATTCAATGCATCCAAAAATGTCAGCTTCCTGCCTGGAGCATGTTCAACGTTGTCCAAGAAAGCTTGATGATAATTGAAGGCATCAGACATGTTACAAGTCAGCATGTTTATTGGGAAGGAAACAAAGTTGCTAACCTCCTTGCCAACCAAGGAGTTGAAAAGGATAACCTCCAAGTCTTGTATGGCAATTTCCCTCAATGTATTGTGGCCCACATTGATGCAAATGAAATCTTAATCTTTAACTGATTGCTGGTGTTGATGTGGTTGATTTGGGGCCTAGTGGCTAGACATGGTTTGTCTGACATGGATGCTAGCACATATCCTCTTTTCCCTTATGTGCTTTTGTGCAATCCGTCTTGGGGTAATTTTGAGGAGATGTGGAGAGTTCACAAGGCAACTATCATCCGTGAACCCAAGTGGCAAGGAATGTGGAAAGTTCACAAGGCAACTGTCACCCGTGAACCCAGGTGGCAAGGAATGACAAATAAAACTACTAATTTCCAGCATAGTGGAAGTGGTTGCTCCAATAAGCTCACAATTTGAACCTCGTCGAGCCAAATGCTGTAATCTTGGTTCGACTTTCGGGAGTTGTTTTTTGTTTCCTTTTGGGTACTGGTACTGTAGTTTGGACCCTTATTCCTTTTTTTTTCTGTTTGCACCTTTTTTCTGGTTTAAAGTTGATTGTTTCGTTCCCCTCTGGTGTTGTTTGTTTTCAGTTCAGTTACTTCGCTTCTGGCTAATTGTCTTTACTGCATTTGTGTAAAAAGGTTTGGACAATTCAAAACCCTTTTTATCAACCAATCAAAAAATATATAAAAAACACATTGAAATAAGAGCGTAAATAATTTAACCGTTAAAATCACAGAGTATTCAACTATGACAATAAACGAGATTTAAAATTAGAACAAACAATAAAAATTATATTTTAAAACTTCAAATTTATAAATTTATTTTTATAATACGTTTTTTATTTAAGTGATTTATTTATTTTAATTATATTATCATCTATTTTATGTTATTCTAGTGTATATATTTTAATGAAAAAAAATTTAAAACTTTTTAAAAAATCCAAGATTAACTATACTCTATATTATAAAAGCCATTGTAACATACTTGCTTTTATACATAAATATCACAATGTCCCTTTTCAAAGAGGGTTGGGACAACCCGATAAGGAATACGACTACGCATTAGGTGTAAAGGTTTCGTATGTTCTAGAGGTATCCGTACCATTGAAAGGCAGGGCCAAAGACTCCCCATAGAATTTTCTTCCGGAAGGCATGTGACTATATAACTTTTGGAAACAAATTTCTTGTAAGAACTGACGCGTGACGATGAGCCTATCTTTAAGGACGACAAAACGTCCACAAAATTCTAGATGACACAGACACACGGAAATATTTAGCCCACACTTATCTTCGCCGTGGGACCAACAAGATGATCGGCTAATCGTGCTCATCCACGTCATTACACTCGGGTGACATTGCTTTCGTTCTAGATTCCAAGGCAAACATGATCGGCCGACCTTATACATAGTGGAAATTATGCCCTCTTCTTCCACCAAAGAAGCCCTGGCCTTTTCACTTCACTCCATTGGTGAAGCCCTGTCTCCATTTTTATTCAAAATCCCCTCTCTGCTACTGCTAATTAATTAACAGGAAAGAGCTGTCTGCAGCTCTCGTCTTTGATGGAGTACAGCGCATCGATTGGAAGTTTCCGCGGGCACCTTCCGGCACATCGTCTTTCTTTGTCTGTAAAAATGGCGGTGAGATCAAAGCAATCGGCAGTTAGAACAGTCGCAGTTAGGGCATTGCAATTTGGTACTCCTCTTTCCTGCTCTGATTCATTGTACGATGTGCTGCGTCTCCCTCGCAATGCGAAGGAGCGAGATATCAAGAGCGCGTATCGTCAGATGGCGCTTCGATTTCATCCAGACGTTTGCCCACCTGAGGAGATGGAAGAGGCCACCAGACTATTTGTCCAAGTCCGGGAGGCTTACGAGACTCTGTCGGACCCTGCGCTTCGTGAGGATTACGATTGGCGACTGCAAAATGGGTTGGAATTAAGCGATTGCGATGGAAGAATACGAATGAATAGAAATAGTCTGTGGGAAGCTCAGCTAGTGGAGCTAATGAAGAAGAGATCATTGGATTGTTATAGGCCTTCATGGGGTAGCAAAATGAGAAGAAGAAATCAACAGACAACTGCTGATTCTTTTGCTGTTTGAAGAGCATATTCCGTTCATTTCAGTTCTCCCTCTGTAGATAGCTATGTAATTATTTTGGCTTGTGAATGGAAGTGGCAGAGGTGCTTTTGGGTTTCCAATACATACCATGAATGCATAGATAAATTAGACATCTGGGGCTGTCTGGTTCACAGTTGTTTGTTTTACATGTTATTCCTGTGAATATTATAAACATATTAGAGATTTATCTTTCTAAGGAAAGACTCTTGACATCGACGAAATATATTTCTACGAATCCATTAAAAACACTAATTTATGCAATTCACAAATGCATGAGTCCGAAGCCATCTTTATGAGAATGCAACACATACTATCTTGGACGCAAAGGCTTTGAGCGATTAGTATTTTAGGCCACATTTAGTAGTTGGTATTGATTTTTTTTATGACATTCCTGAATACAGATACATGGAACTTTTTTCTTATCTTGTTATTTTAGATGCACTGATCTGTTTTAAAGCAGAAAATTCCTCACCCTGCTCGCAGGAAATCTGTAATGCCTCTCCAATTCAATCCACTTGCACCTGGTAACACAGGGGAGTTTCGTCTATTTAACAAGAAAATGAAACCAACAGAAAGCAGATCCAGCAATGGCCGCACGCTGATGAGAATATTTCATTCATTTAATTGGTTTTTCATAGTTGCAAGATGCGGAAACATTTGTGGTGCCCATGTGTGCATCGCTTCAACTTATAAGAGAAGTGAGCATTGGATGTGATCTATTGTTAAGGGTGAGTGATCATTCGCAATGAACACAGAAACATATCACCATAACGTGCAGTAATAGAAATCCATTTTTGATATTTATCAAAAGAAGATTTAAACTAGGTAAATTTGATGCTTATTAAAAAAAAACTTAAGTTTGATGGTAAATTTGACTAAGTTCGCGTAACCCTACAACAACGGTGGTTCCTTTTCTATGTTACTTCGCCAGTAGTCTCCCCAACAACGGTAATTCCTATTCCGTGTTGACGGGTATTAGAAAGTAGCTCCAAAGAGGAAAATGAACCCAAGTTAATGATTCATCTATATGTATAAAAAAATAAAAATCCCCATCATTGAAGTTGATTTCTTCCACTTGATCGTATTCCGCGTGGATGGCGACTACCACCGTGCGACCTTCGTTGAAAGTGGCTTCGCTTCAGGACAATGTTTGGCAGCTATGTGGCATGCAATTGATTAAACATGCACTAAACATCATTTATTGGCTAGATTTTGGCAGTTAAATTTTTAATTGTAATAGTTCAGATAATAATTATTATATATTTTACTAGATCAAAATTATAATTTAAAAAACGGGATGATTTTGCATCCCAGTTTTACAAGGTGTGAAGATGGTCTATCCAGGACAGTTTTCTTATGTACTTTTATTTTTTTAAATATTTTTTATATATTTTATTTAAATTTTTTTTATTGGTGATTTTGTTGATTGAATTTTTTAAATTTTTTTAAAAAGGTTTTGAGGTCCTTTTCAAAACTTATTTTAAATTTAAAGTACAAAACAAATTATAATTTAAAAACTTGTTCTATTTTCTTTTATGAAAAGATTTTAAAATTCAACTTAAGTTCCTTTAATCTTCGGAAGGAGGTTCGGGGTTCAAGTTTGGCGGACTGCGCCAGATACAAAACACCTTCCGACTAGCCTGATGGTATACCCGAATGGGATAGGTCTCGTGGAATGGAAAATCTTGGCCCCAAGGGGATACGAAAAATAGTTTTCGTTAACATAAGGTTTATACAACTCCCGCTAAACTGACGAATATACTCCAATAAGATAGGCCTCGTGGAAAGAAAAGTCTTGATCCCATGTAATATGGGGGACGATTTTCATTAACATAATTTTTTTTAAAAATAATAACCAAATAAAAATCTTTAACTTAAGGAAAACATACACTCAAATTTTAATTTAAAATGCAACTTGAAAATTCATAATTCACTATATATATATATATATATATATATATATATATATATATAACAATTAACGTGAAATATCTATATTAAATTAAAAAATTAATATTATATTATTTAAATAATATATATATTTGGAAATGTGTATATTTTAATCATAATAAAATATAAAAACCAGATTGAAATAAGAACGTAGTGAATTTAACCGATGATGATAAACGAGATTTAAAGATTTAAAGTTAGAATAAAAAATACAAATTATATTTTAAAACATTAAAATAAAAATATATATTTTTATAATATATTTTTAATATAATTAATTTATTTATTTTAATAAAAAAAACAATTAATAAAAAAGAGTTAAGAGTAAGTATAACTTGGAAGTAAGGTTTATTTTTTTCAAAGTAAAATGTTGTGAGCCTAATCAATAAGCACGTAAAAGCATAACGTAAAATACAAGCAAGGAGCAAGTAATTATTTTTCAAATTTAAAAACTCCAGGATTTTTGTGAAGAATGACTTGGTAGCATAGTAGGAATATATCTAAACATACTAATTTCATCAATTGTGTACTCATGTTTTAATCCTAACATTTAAATTTTAAAATTTATTTCATTTGTTTTTCTCTAAAGCTTAATATCACACCACCTTATATGTAGCCTAAGGACTCCACGTAGTTAGCAGGAATGGATTCCTCTCTTGCTTATGTAAATATTATTTTGTTATCCTCATAAATGTTCTTCTCCCAAGCTATGTTTAGCTTAACATCACATGTTAGGACCAACAGGGTATTGGAAAAGGTTTATTAACAAGAAATGCTATTTTTATACAAAAAGGTAATGTGGTTACTGTAGTTATCTACAACCAATTCACCTATGCAAATGTAAAGAAAAAATTATTATTATTATAATAACATGGCTAACTAATTATATTTCTAATAGTACCTACCATATCATTGAATTATATCACTGATGTAATATTTGTAATAATTGCTTAGTGTATTAAGTTTCACATTTAGTTGTTCATGTCAATATATTTGTATTTTATGCTTACCTCATGAAATTGACTTTATATTATTGTGCTTTATTCGTAAATCATGCTATTAGAATATTTATGCTATGTCATTTTAGACCTATACAACATCTTTTATTATTTTGTATTTACATGTCAACATACCTGCTAAATCACATAATACTTATTGATATGTTAAAATTGATCACATAAAATCGATAAACATATCATATCATCAATGCCATGTTTTTATTCAAAGTGTGGCAAACAAAGATAGATAAATAGAGTTCAATGAAATCTAAGTCCACTAAATCAAATGCACGAAAGTAAGAAAATCACGAGGAATAATGAAAATAGAATATTGTGTATTTATATGATTAAGTATCATATGTATATGTACAATATGGAAATGAGTTTCCAAGGTTCCACATGTTTATATATACCTAGATAACAAAAGTACATATCTCCATGGTCCTAAAATTCTATGTACATCTCTAAGTTTCCATCATGGCTACAAAAAGTGTTAATATAAAAATATATCTATGTACATCGACATCTTTGATTAGGATAAATGCGCTTTTGGCTGAGTCTGAGGTGCTTCCCATTTAGGAATTTCTATGATGGTGCAAGAGTGTTATGATATAAAATAGTATAAACCTATGAGTTAACAATGTATAGTAGATAACTTTATGTATACCTACTTGAGTGTAATATTCAAGGACCTCACATAGGGTCATGACTCATCTTTAGCAACTTGTATATGAACCTCCAACTCCTACCTCCATGTTGCATCCTTAGTTATACATGATTAACTCTCTATAGATTAGAATCTATTATCCATGTCACATATTATATAAGGCTTGAGCTATATTGACCTCCTTGAAACCATTATGATGGATGGGATGTTAACGTTGTGCTTCGATGTAGAGGTCAATAAGTGATCAAGAGACTAACTAAAAGGTCACATGTAGAAAGTGTAGAAGGATATCAGGGTAAAATCCTTGCTTGAGAGCAATCAACACTTGTTAAAATAGAGTATGGAGGACAAATGGAGTAAGGTATATATTTTTAAATTTTGGATAAAATCCATGAAAGTTGGGTGAATGTGGATAGCTCCATGATGTGTTTCTTAGAAGGAGCTTTTTGATGCTTTTGGAATCACTCAAAACGAACAACCGAGGCCAAAGTTATGGCCAAATTACTGAACTCCGAAGTCCTAGAATGTATGGGTGATTTGACGTTACTCAAAACTGCTTTTAGGGGCATCTTTAAAAAGCCATAACTTCCTCGTTACTAGGAAAAATTATACAAAACTAGTATTGTTAGAAAGCTAGTTTCGGGGAATATATTTCCATATTGTTTTCTTAGAAAATGGAAGTTAGTATAAAAAGTTATGATAGTTAGAAAAGGGCTATTAGAATGATAGAAATTTTGTTGTAACTTCCAGAATTCAATTCAAGTGCTTTAGTGCTCCAAGTGGTACCATTAGATACGTAATTCAAAGATGCTTCCAATGAGCATAGGTAGAGGTTAATCAAAGTAGTGTATCAAAAGTTATGTCTAAAAATACACCTATAAGTATGTTAGATATGAGTTTACAAGTGAGTGAATAGTAAATACCAACAATAATTTAAGAAAAGAGGCTGGTAATAAATACCAACACTCATTTAAGAAAAGGGGCTAGTTATAAATAACAACACTCATTTAAAAAATGGGTTGGTTATAAATACCAACATATTGTGAGGGAGCTTTTTGAACAATCCATTGTGAGGGTTTGATTGCTACATCTGCATTGAGAGAATCGAAAGGTAGAGGAGAAAAAGGCAAGAGCAAAGATTGGGAAGAACAAGCTGAAGAATACAACCGATTGAATATCAATAAGGATTTCTATTAATTTTGAATCCTAATAACAATTTGTCCAATTTATTTGGGTCATGGTTTTATGCATTTTGGGATTTCCACATAAAAATCTTGTGTCCTCTTACAATTTGTGATTGTGTGTGATTTAATTTTTGCAATATCTAAGTTTTAATTCCAATTTAATAAGTAGATAAGATATCTAGAAACATACAATCTAAGCATGGATACATTTAATTAACGTAAGCTAAGGGATTAAGAATGATCTCTAATCTATACAAAATATGAGGAAAAACTACTCTACTAGGGTTTGATGAAGAAAAACTGCTCTGCGAGGATGGAATCAGCTTTCGGAGGAGGTCTGAAAAATTGGAAGAATGTCGTGATGGCATCGGGTCCGACACAGAGAGTGCATGCTCATGATGTTTTTTCATCTGAAAATTACTGGAAGGAACAATATTTTCCAGTGCATGTTGGGAACCGCTTGTTAAAGAACAATGGATGTTTGGAATGATGTGAAGCCATGCCAGTTCTAGTGGTTCAACCAAACTCGGTGGCGGAAGATGTGGAGTATCTAACCAAACATGCCCTTATTGGAAAATTTTTGGGCATCCAAATTTATCTCCCCTTTGTGGAGGCTTGGGTCAGGAAGACTTGGAATCCTAAAGGCGATGTGGAGGTGATGTTGAGTGCGAACAACTATTTTATGGTGGTTTTCTCTTGTATTGCAGATCGTAACAAAACATTTAAAGGGGTCCTTATTTCTATAACCAAGTGGGACTCTTTCTTAAACCCTGGCATGTGGGTTTCAACCCATCAGAGGAGCGACCGTCGCAGGTTCTAGTATGGGTGCGGCTTCCATGGCTCCCGTTGGAATTTTGGAGAACTGATATCTTGCATAAGATTGCCCTTCTACTTGGGAAGCCGGTTGGACCGTCACAATAGACAATAGATAAAAAAGTAATCTATGTTGCTCGTATTTGTGTTGAAATTGACTTAAATAATCCTATTCTAGATTCTATTGAAATATAATTTGGATCAACTACATGGGTTCAAAAACTTGACTATGAAGCTCTTCCATTTCATTGTTGGATTTACCATGAATATGGCCACTTGCAAAGAAAATGCCCTAAGTTTGTCCCGCATGTGGCTTCAAATATTGGGCCCTCTCGGTCTGGAAAAAGTTTGGATAAAGGAAAAGCCTCGATAAAGGAAGGGGAACGGGATAAGGAAGGTTTTGTTCTAGTAAAAGCCTGAAACAGAGGACAAAGGGCAAACAAAGACCTTAAGGATAGCTAGCCAGATGCTCTACTCAACCATTTTGAAATATTAGATGATCTTGATCAGTGCATGGAGATACCTGAAACATCGCTACCTGATGCAAATATAACAAGGCCAAATCAGATGTCTCTTCTTGAGGGGGAACTTAAGGAATCAAATCTAGGGGGTTTAAATGAAGAACAAAGGGCTTTGGATCTGAGTATAGGGGACATGGTTGGGTCTAGATCTATAAGGGAAACCATTTTGAAAAGTGGTACAGATTTAGTTATGCCCTCTCCTACTCAGGCACTGATGCAGTCATCCTTGGACTGCAAAAATCCTACGGTGTTGGGATTGCAACAGAAAATAATTAAAAAAGTTTTTCGGATAAGAATATGAAGGTGGGTCGAAATAAGGACTAGGATAAAATTAAGTTAATGGGGGAGACTTTGGTGGAGTCAGACTTGGTGAGAACATTGGACTCCCATTTTTATAACCCAAAAAAATGATTATCCTCTCATGGAGTGTAAGGGGGTTGAACAACATGCCCAGACAAAAAGTTATTCATGATTTGGTTCGTGTGCATTCTCCGGATGTGGTGTTTATTCAAGAGACTAAATTGGCTATTGATAGTATGTTCAATATTGCTCCCAAGTTGTGGAGAAGGGGGCAATGCCAGTGTATTGGTGCATGTGGATATGTTGGTGGCATTGCTTGTTTATGGGATGCGGTTAAGATATCCCCTCTTACTTGGATTTCCAATAGATGGTCTATTTCGATGGTCGGGCATGATAATGAATCTAGTGAAACCATTATACTTACAAATGTGTATGCTCCTGTTGATTACAATGGTAAAGTGAATTTTTGGGAGCACATTTGCTTTGTGAGAAGTTTGGTTCCCCTGTACCCATGGATTTTGGCTGGAGACTTCAACTCTATCACTTGTCTGGAGGAGAAACGTGGTGGGGTGGACCATCTCGAGCCTTTTTCTTCTGTCTTCAGTGCTCATATCCAGGCCCTAAACTTGGTTGACATCAATCCAAATAATGGGATCTTTATTTGGCACAATAGAAGGTGTGGGGAAGCTTCCATATCAGAGAGACTAGATAGATTTTTGATATCTAGTTATTGGATGGGTAATAACATAAGTGCTAGTTCTGTGATTCTGGAGGGTAGGGGATCTGATCATTGGCCTATCAAACTCTTTACTTTGGATTTAGGGCTAAAAAATAATCCCTCCTTTAAGTTTCAACTTATGTGGCTTCGTGATCCTCAGCTTCATGATTTCATGCAAGGCTGGTGGACCACTGGCAAATCTCCTCATGACACCGCTATGTATTCCTTTATGAAGCGACTGCAATTTGTAAAACATAAATTGAAGAGATGGAATAGACTGAATTTTGGGAACCTTTCCTTGGCTAAGATGGCAGCTCTTAGGAGGATGGAAGAAGCTTCAAGGAAGATTAGAGATGAGGGATTCATGAAGGAGCTTCTTGTTGAGGAATCTGAGGTTGCGAAAGACCTTGTTGAATGGGAATTGAGGGAAGAAATTTTTTGGAAATAAAAATCTCGAGTATATTGGCTTCAGGAAGGGGATAGGAACACAACCTTCTTTTATAACTCAGTTAAGGCTCATCGTAATGGTAACATGATTACCTCTCTTGTGAATTCTCAGGGTGCCTTGATCTCTTCTTTCAGGGATATTTTAGAAGAGACTAAGAGGTATTTTTACTCTCTCTTCAAGGAGGACTCCCTATTAGATGATGAGAATTAATAGCTTATTATAAACTGTATTCCAACGATTGTTTCTAAACTTATGAATGAGCACTTTATGGGTCCAATTTCCCTTAAGGAGTTGGAAAATGTTGTATTCAAGATGAAAAAAGCAAAAGCCCCAGGTCCAGATGGATTCTCGATTGAGTTTTATCAGGAGTTTTGGGATTTAATCAAATTTGATCTTTTGGAGGTGGTCCATGAGTTCCAAAAGAACAAAAAGATGCTAAGGGCCCTAAATGCTACCTTTGTGGTGCTTATACCCAAAAAAGAGGGAGCAAATTCCTTGGATATGTTTAGGCCTATTACTCTCTGCAATGTTGTGTATAAGATCATCACAAAAATTATTGCTGAGATGCTAAAGATATGGTTGAGCAAAATCATCTCTGAGGAGCAAGGAGGGTTTGTTGTTGGCCGACAAATATTGGATGGGGTTGTTATTGCTACAGAAGCTATTCACTCGATGGAAACTTCTAAGGAGAAAACTATGTTCATTAAGTTGGACATGGCCAAAGCCTATGATCGGGTCAGATGGTCCTTTCTTCAAAAAGTTCTTGCTGCTTTTGAATTTGAGAAGGAATGGATTATATGGGTGATGATCCATGTTTCTTATTCCTCATTCTATGTTCTTGTTAATAATAAGCCATCAGAGCTGTTTGAGGCCTCAAGGGGATTGAGGCAAGGATATCATTTATATCCTTATTTGTTTATCATTATGGCAGAAGGGATGAGAAGATTGCTTAATTCTCAAGTCATGCAAGGTCTCATTCAGAGGTGGAAGTGGGATAGTAGTTTTCCACCTCTTTCCCACCTTCAATTTGTTGATGATACTACTTTGTTGGGAGTTGCCACTATCAGGGAAGCTGTCAATATTAGACAGTATCTTGACATATATCTTGGTGCTTTTGGATAGTTGATTAATGAGGACAAGTCTTATATTTTATTCTTCAATATCCCTACTCCTATTCAAGCCAGGATTGCTCGCATTCTAAGATTCTAGGTTGGGACTCCCCCCTTCATTTATCTTGGTATTCCAATTTCATCTTATCCTCTACCTAGATCTTCTTGGCAGTCTATGCTTGATAAGTTTAGAAGGAAGGTGAATCACTGGACTTTCAAATGGCTATCCACTGCAGGTAGAGTGTTGCTTTTAAAATATATTGTTCAAGATTTACCCATTTATAGATGTTTTGTACAAATAGCTCCCTCTCACTTCATCAAGAATTGTATCGACCCAAATTTTTTGTGCCCTTACCTTCAGGCTAAAGGATCCATGCCCGAAAGGGGGATGCGAGAAGGATGGAACAATACCTCGGACTGAGAGGCCCTTTGAAGGTCGCGCCTCTCGGGGGAGGGGTATAAAGGTGAATTTTTGATGGATGGTGGGGTTCACCAGGAAACTTTGAGTGGCAGTTTCCATGCCTAGGTTGAGAATGGGTTTGATGTGTTCATTTTGTACTTTAATCATTCATATCCCTAGGTTGGCCAGAATGAATCTAAGCTATTCTATATGAAATGCCGATTTATATGAATACAGAAAGCATGAATGAATCCTAAATACCAGGAATATACTTAAATAAGAAAGAATGCACCTGATTTCGGATGTCTGATGAAGATTCTGAAGCTTGTAGGAGTTCAGATCATCCCGAATATGACAGGATCATCTGCAATTGAACAGAATCATCTCAGATCACAGTCGATCATCTAAAATCAGACAAGATCATCGTCGATCTGACGAATTCATCAAACGAATCCGTCAGAAGCCTGCAATCACAGAAATAGACACCAAAAACCAAAAATGCTACTGCAAGAATAATGCAAAATAATGGAAATGATAGTATGAATGCTTAATTGATAAATCTAGATAGCAGATTTAAAGGAAATACATTGTTTTAATAACTTATTTTAACTTTATCATGCATTTATGCTAGATGAGGTGAACTCCAGGATGTAGAATGAAAATAAATCAAGCTAATGCATAGTAAAATAAAGAAGAAAGATGAGAAATGCAAACTCAGGGCTCTGGTTGCCCCCAATCTGAACTACTGTCGAGATCGCCTCCAATCGTACGAGATCATCGTCGATCTGCGACAGGATCATCTGAAATCATCTGGAATCGCCTGCGATGATCCGAGCTTCCTCCGGTTGAAGCATAGTGAAAACCTGCAATGAAAAACTTGAAAATACAAATGCAAATGATGGGGGCGAGGATGTTCTAATACAACAAAACTAGAATTGCAGGGGAATGATCAGCTAGGGGTATAAACTGGGAAAATCCCAAGTTTATATAGGATTAGGGGGAGGTTAAGAGGTTGGGGATCATCCCAATCTGGGAGATCCTCAACGGAGGAATCTCCAACTGCGTAGACACGCTTCTGCCCAAGTTGGAGAGGCTGTTGAAATAGAATCTAATTATGAAAATTTGGTTTTGGGATGAAATCGTCTGGACGTTCTGTTCTAGACGAATTCGTCCGATCTGGGATGATTTCGTCTGATCGGCGATGATATCGTCCAATGGTCAAAACAACTCCTAAAAATGGCACGAAAAATGGGGTGAGCGGTTAACGGGCGGTTTCGGGGTTAAAATTCAAATTTTATCTTTTTACTAAGGGTTTAACTGCGCCAATTTTAGGGTGCTACATTTTGCCCCCTCTTTAGCAAATTTTTTGAAGAAAATGCGTTAAAGACGAGTTCTTCCCACTTTACGAGAAAGCAAAAATTTACTCAATTTTTTAGACGATGATTCTAGGTCGAATCGTACAACTGCTTACTATGGTGCCCCCTCCGAGTTTTTACCCAAATCGAACGTTTGAGGTAAAAGCGCGAAAAAAAAAAATTAAAAAAAAATGTTGTTTTTAAATAAAATTAAGAAAAATAGGGTAAAACCCTAATTCATTTTTACTGTTCATTTTGATGTTTTTAGAGCTCTGTAGGCAAAATGGTGGAAACAACGCATAGATCGATAGAGGTCCGACGCGGGTTGCGGGTAAGGATCTAAACTTGGTGAATTATGTTTTTAATTTTGATTTGTGTGGTTTTTAATTGAAATTTTGACTATTTTTGGGGCATCACGGCCATTTTTAGGCCGTCGACGACGTCGGGATGAAATCGTCCCAATCATTTCGTCTAGGGAAATCGAGGGGATCCCGTCCAACAAGGGGATCCCCAAGTTGAGAAATCGGAGACGATTTCATCCTACAAAGGATGATTTGACTCAATTTAGGATGATATCGTCCAATAGTGGACGATATCATCATTTTTTTATAAGATGAAATTGATTTTAATGATTATCTATTAATGATTTTTATTGTTTGATTGTTTATTTTGTAGAGGGGATTACTAAAAAGTTGAGAATGGAAATACGAGGGGCTAAGAGATGATGTAGCCACACTCGATCAGGCAGAGCGAGGCCGACTATCAGAGGTTGGGCTACAACATGTGGCAGAGATGCCACAAATATCGACAGACATGGGGCTACTGACAGCCCTAGCAGAGAGGTGGTATCCGGGGTCATCCTGCTTTGGTTATCGATAGGGGAGATGGCTCCCACTCTAGAGGATGTATGGAGGATCTTGAGGATCCCCATACAGGGATGATTGATGACTCCTGTGGCCAATCAGGGCCATGCCATGATGCGACTGTGCGGAGATCCTAGCTTCACCCTGGAGAAGGGCGGGGTGAACATCGAGACATTGAGGCAGATGCCTAGGGCATCTCGATTGACTCAAGTTTTGGTAGGGGTAGTGGGTGGCTTACTGCTATGCCACCAGAGTGGATGCAGGTTACCATGGCTGCTCTCGGATGTGGTCTACGATATGAGAGACCATGACTATAGATTTTCTTGGGGCAGCTTTGTACTATGCCGCTTGTATAGGATCCTGTACGGGGTCGTATACAAGGGAGGTCGATGTCTGGTTTTGACATCGCTGCTATAGGTTTGGTGCTGGGAGCACATTGCGGTGCGGAGGCCGGTAGGGCTTCCACTGATAGGGGTTGATCGGGAGAGACCCTAAGTTTTCTATTGGTGGCTCTAGAGAGGGTCACAATGGCGGATAGATCTGTCGATGTCCCGGAGGTTGCTAGATGACCTCATCCCTGACCAGATCACCTGGAGGCCATGGAGAGAGCACCTAGGGTGGGGAGAGGATGGACAGGAGGGGGGAGAGGTAGAGCTCCACCGCTATGACCGAGTTTTGTGATAGTTCGGTCTACAGTAGGGGATCCCTTCTCTCAGGGATTACGAGTACTCTCGGACTATTCGAGATAGTACTACACTGAGCGGGGCTCTAGATATGCAACGATTCTAGAGTCAGGATGTGGATGATGCCCCCATTCAGCTAGTGGATGGGGATGATGTTAGGGTGATAGATGGATATGATGCCTGGTACGTAGGCATCCACCCTCCTCGGATGATGAGGGCATAGGGTCCGATGCACGCTATTGTGCGATGGATGGGGAGGCGATCAGGTAGCTATTGATGCAACGAGGGGTCACGGGGGGAGGAAGCAATGACGGTCTCCTCAGGAGAGATGTCGGAGAGCGCCATAGTCTTCGGAGAGACCACAATAGGTAGAGAGGAGAGAGGAGGTACTCCCTTCTCAGTAGAGGGATAGGCCCGCATCGCTCGATAAGGGCAAGGGTATCGAGGTGGGGGAGAGCAGCGAGATGGCGGCTCTCTAGGCTGAGAATGCCCACCTCCGGGCTCAAGTGCAGACACTACAGGATGAGGCTACATGACTCAGGGCTCGAAGCGGAGGGGCGAGCACTCAGGATCTGGCATGGTCTATTGCTCAGACCACATTCTATCAGGGATTGTACTATCATGTGGTTCTAGAGAACCAGAGGATACCATTGCCAGCCCCTATTATGGAGCCGATCATGATGGGATCATCGAGGACATCCTCATGATCGACTACGAGGACCCATGATACAACATGGACCTCGATGGGACCACCTCCTCCATGCCAGGGTGGGAGAGGAGATGAGGCTGAGAGCTCGAGGGCTTCTCGAGACTAGCTGCTCTTTGGCTGGACTGTATATTTTTGAGAGGATTGAGTATGCCAGGGTATAGATTGTGGCATACCAATCCAGTTGTGATATGATGTACATATATTTTGATATATATATATAAATGTATTTTTTTGTGATATGACTTGTCCATATGTTTGATGATGCTTCAATTTTGGAATTGTTGATTGATTATTCATGTAATTATGTCGTTGAAAAAATTATAATTTTATGTCATGCCATAAAATTTAAATGAAATAATCTGATGTAAACAAATTGGTTGTTGTGGTGTGATTTGATGAAAAATAAAAGGGACTTCTAACAATAATTTCAAAGGACATTGTCGTTGTTATAGACCATTTCATGGAGTCGCCGCTCGCTAGGTCGTCAAGCTAATCCCAGTATAGAAATATTGCTAAAAGTAAAAGAGTGCTTAAGAGACTTGTCTTAAGACTTTGTGTTGTGATGATGAAAAATGATGATGGTGATGATTTGTTTTCAGATTTTCATAAAAATATTATGCATGAAATATTAAAAATATGATTTTTTTGCTAGGCATAAAATTCCTAAGTGTGATAAAATTTTGAACAATTCCTTAGGAATTATACCATGGTTGCAAAATTGAATGTTGACATAATGAAATGAAAATAGAAAAATGTGTTCATTCTTTTTAAAGCACAATTGTGTAACATAATGATATAAGCCATATGTTTTTATGAATTAAATAAATGGGAAATAAAATTAGAACAATGGTTTGCGCTAGGCATAGAATTATAGGTATAGACTTATACCATCATCGCGAAATCCAAAAATATTTTTATTGCATAATTGGTTTTTGATTTTGAGATAAACAGAAAATATATAAGATGAGGACTTGCGCTAAGCATAAAATTCCAATTTAGGTTTTTAGGAACTATACCATCGTTGCGGAAGTCGAAAGTATTATATAAATGTGACTTTATTTACTAGATTTTTGAAGATGTTGTGAAAGAAAATTTTGGATTTTGGAAAGAAATGTATTTAATTGTTTTTATGCTAAGCAAATGTTCTCAAATAAGAAGATGAAATTATTCTAAAATATTTGCATAAATATCTTAAATTATCTCAAAGACAAAATGTAGATTTATAAGGAACCCTCATGTGCAAATGTGAGTTCATTGCCGATCTTGATTTATCATAATGATACAAAATCTCTCAAATACAAATGTGTGTGCAATTGTATTGTTCATTTACCAATTTTGAGCAAGATAATTTGATACAAGTAATTTGAATTAACCAAATAAGTGTTCGTTGACCATGATTTATATGCATGTAACCGTACCAGACTACTATGTAAGTCGGGTCATCAAGAGCTAGCTGATCCATAAGCGGACATAGGTCTGTACAAAAGAAGGTCGCTAATGTGACAGACATATCACCACGCTAGGAATTACCCAAGGCCAAGCGGGTTGGGCACAAACCACTTGTTATGGGGCTTACCTCACAGTTTTCGAATAATTGAGAATTCCAAGGATTCAAGCTCATTCACCCTTCTTTTCTTTTCAAGGGGTAGGGAAAGGGATTTATTTGCATTTTGCTTGTTCTTTTCTCTTGCTTCTTTTTTTTTTTTTTTGTATTTTTGGTACTAATGCTGGAATATTGTTGCGATGGTACAAAATGATATTTTTCTTTTTCTCATTTTCTTTGACTTTTCTTTTTCTTCCTATACTAGGGATACTTGCTCGGATTGGTCTGTAGAGCAAGGGATTTTTATTCCGGGTAGGGGTGAGCTTGTCCTTTTGTCAATTCTCAAATATTCTAGACCATGTGCATGATAGGATAGCAAGGGAAACTTTTCGCTCAAGAAACCACTTCTACTATGTAGCATCATATCGAATTTGCAATGAAATCATTTTAATGTGAAGAGATATACTTGGTTCAAATAAATAACAAGATCAATTCTCTATGCTCAAAACTTTATTTAATTCAACTGTGGACTTTGATATAAGAGAGATTAATAATCATACCAAATAAAATCAAGATATTTATTCATGTGAGTGTGAAAGTGCGGGATTCCAAATAAATGCTAATTTATCCAAAATAATTGAAAATATAACTGCAATACTTCAAGAATTAACAGGTGTGAAAATAAAAGATGTTTTTGAAGATTTTGATGATTTTGATTTTAATTTATGAATTGAAAGAATAAATAATATTATTTTTTTTGAAATTTTTATATGGATGACTAAAATGAAACAATATGCAAAATAACAATATATACAATGATGAAATGACCAGATTTTATGCATAATAGCGTTTAAGATGCATAATGTTCATAGGTTCTTTAAGATCTTTACCATCTAAGGTAGCTAATCTGTATGCTCCCGAGCCAAATTTAGCAGTGATGATATATGGCTAGGTTCAAATTTACCTTTAAGGTCTTTAGTTGCATTAGTATTTTTTTATTTTCTTTCAAGACAAGGTCGTCGATCTCAAAGGATCGATGATGAACTTTCTTGAGGTATGCTCGTTTAAGCTTGTTCTGGTAGGCTCGAAGATGCTCCAAAGCATTGATGCACTTCTCATCTAGGAGTTCCAGCTGACTAAATCTGCCAGCATGATATTCATCTCCTACTTCAGTATCTTGAAGTAGCAGAGCCAAAGAAGGAACTTCTAATTCAAAGGGAAAAACTGCTTCAGCGCCATAAACCAAAACAAAAGGTGAAGTGCCTGTGGGGGTACGAACGCTAGTTCGATAAGCCCACAAAGCAGGATATAGTTGAATGTGCCAATCTCGGCCAGATTTATTGACCAGATATTTTGAGGATTTTAATTAATGTTTTATTAGATGCTTCTGCTTGGCCATTACCCCGAGGATAATAGGGAGTGGACCAACGATGTTGAATTTTATATTTTTGACATAATTTCTTGACATATTTATTTTTGAAACAAGTTCCATTATCCGAGATGAGATTTGCAGGAATTTCGAACCTACAAATAATTTGATTAAAAATAAATTTGGAAACTTGGGTTCCAGTGCAAGAAGCTAAGGGCATAGCTTCAACCCACTTCGTGAAATACTCGATGGTGGTTATGATGAATTTGTGTCCATCAGATGACACAGGGTTGATTTTTCCAATGATGTCTAAGCCCCATTTTGAAAAGGGCCAAGGAGATGAAATAGCTTGTAGCTCTTGTGCAGGCGCATGGACAAGGTCAGCATGTTTCTGGCACTTGTCGCAATGGCGCACATAATCATGTGCATCATTCTCCATGGTAGGCCAAAAATATCCTATCCTAAGGAGCTTCTTAGCAATGGCGCTACCACTAAAGTGTCCCCCACAAGATCCATCGTGGGCTTCACTCAAAGCTGATCTAGCTTCTTCTAGATTCAAACATCTCAGTAGGATACCTTCAAAAGATCTCCTATATAATGTATTGCCAATTATGATGAAGCGACTTGCTCGTCTACGCAATAACCGGTGCTGGTTTCTGTTAAAACCTTCAGGGAAGGTCCCATGTTGAAGAAAATTGAAGATATCAGTGTACCAAAGTTCAGGAGTAGTTTCGTTGATTAGAAACACATCCAAAGGTTCTAAGCATGATTTATTTGAAGCGGGTTCCTGGAGTCGATGAATAATGATGGTAGCATATTCGTCCTCTAACTCCAGGGGTAAAAGAGATGCAACTGCAACCATAGCATCAGCCGCACGATTGCTAGTTCGAGGAATAGCTTCCAAGGTAACTTGATCAAATAAAGATATTAATTGTAATACATATGCTTTATATGGACACAATTTATCATCTTTGGTCTGATAAACATCATTAATTTGATTTATAACAAGTTGAGAATCATCGAAAACCAATAGATTTTTAATTTTTAGTGCCAAGGCAGCTCGTAAGCCAAGGATTAGAGCCTCATATTCAGCAGTGTTATTAGTACAAGCAAACGTTAATTTAAAGGACAGAGGTATAAGATGTTTCTATGGAGATATTAAAATAATACCTGCACCAGCCCCACTCATGCATCGGGCTCCATCAAAGTATAAGGACCATTGCTCTGGATGGTCTGCCTCTAGTTTAAGGCATTCATCAGGAAACTCAATGATGAGGGGATGGGTAGACTCTAAGGGTGCAACAACTAATTGATCTGCTATGATTTGACCCTTAACAGACTTTTGTCCTATGAACGTGAGTTCAAACTCGCTTAGGGCAAGAACCCACTTTGTTGTGCGACCAGATAAATAAGGTCGACTCATGAGATACCGCAAAGGATCGGATTTAGCAATAACATAGGTTTTCTGACTGAGCATATAATGGCATAATTTTTGTGTAGAAAATATGACTGCTAGACATAATTTTTCTAATGTTGTGTAGCGGGTTTCATAACTAATTAATGTTCTACTGATATAATAATTAGCACGTTCTTTCTTCTCATCATCAAGTTGAGCTAACATAGCTCCTAAGGCAAAATCTGAAGCAAAAATATACAAGATAAATGGGCGATCAGGTCTAGGTGGCGAAAGCACAGGTGGGTTAAGAAGATATTGTTTGAGGAGTTCAAATGCTTGCTGACATTCGTAGTCCCAATGGAAAAAGACATCCTTCTTAAGAAGCTTAAGAAAGGGTCCGGTTTTATCCGCCAGCTTATCGATGAAGCGACGGATAGCTTGAAGCTTACCTTGTAAACTTCGTAATTCTGATATATTTGTGGGTGCGGGCATATCAGTGATAGCCACAATCTTGAGAGGATCAATTTTGATGCCACGTAAAGAAACTATAACCCCCAATAATTTACCGGACTTAACTCCGAATATACATTTAGCTGGATTCAATCGGATAAGATATTCCCTTAACCGATTAAATACTTTTCTCAAATCATCTAAATGGTCATCTTTGTCGGTAGAACGAGCTATAATGTCATCTACATAATCATGTAGTATATCATGCATCATATCATGAAAGATATAAGTCATGGCTCGTTGATAGGTTGCACCTGCATTCTTCAAACCGAATGGCATCACTTTCCAACAAAACGTCCCCCAAGGGGTAATAAAGGTTGTTTTAGCCTGATCTTCAGGAGCTATCCTGATCTGATTATAACCAAAAAATCCATCCATTAAGGATATCATTCCACTCCCAACAGTAAAATCAATGATCTGATCCATATTGGGAAGAGGAAAATCATCTTTAGGGCATGCAACATTAATATCTCTAAAGTCTGTGCAAACCCTAACCTTGGTAGCTTCTTTCTTAGTTACTGGAACTACATTCGAGATCCATTCAGCATAATCAATGGCTTGTATAAAAATAACATTTAAGAGTTTTTCTAACTCCCCTTTGACCAGTAAGGCCACTTTAGGATGCATTTTTCTAAGTTTCTGTTTAACAGGTTTAGCATCCGGATGGACTACTAGGTGATGCATAACTACAGAAGGGTCTAATCCTGGCATATCTTCATATGTCCAAGCAAAGACATCTTCATATTCTTTAAGAAATGCAATATATTTATCCTATTTTTCTTGACTTAATTCTGATCCAATGTTGATTAGGTGAGGATTATCCTCAGTTCCAATGTTAATTTTTATGACATTCTCTACTTCCATGTGTAGATTTTTCTCAAAATTAGGTGGGGCGGGTGAAACGCCCAATTCTTGTAATTCTTCCAAGGTTAGTTTGGATAATTCATCTTGAGGAGTCGTGGCCTCAAGCTGGGCTATACTAGGTATAGAGCCATCAAAATAAAATTCATGATGTAACAATTCCTCAATGGAGACATCATGGAAGATATCTCCCTCCAACTCATCGTCGGATTCGACGATCATCTCAGGGTAGGCTATAGATAGCATATTACATGTAAATGGCTTATTCATTAAATGCAAAGCATCACGTTGATCTAAATAATCTTGGTAACATATGAGATGGTCATCATCCTCAAATGGGAAAGGTTGACCCTTACTAGGAAATAGGCCCACACCACATCGGGCGGGCCATGGTTCTACCTCAAAAGGTTCTTTCATACCATTTTGGAAAGGTCCCAAACCTTTCCCTTTATATCCCAATTTAAGCATTATAGATTTGGCTTTAATATACTCATTAGTAAAATAACATCGAGCATATCCATCATAATGAGTCTTGATGTTTCTGGGTATTCTACCCCAGTCATATCCCTTATAAATAAAAGCGCAGCTCCCGACTTGGTAAATACTTCCCATAGGCTGTGGGAGACCCAAGGTATGAGGAGATGGTGGCAAATTATTTAAAATAAGGGAATCTTGCATAGCAACATTCGTTTTCTCTGATATAAGAATTTTAGATAAATCGGGTAAGAGCTCGTCAGTAAGAGCATAAGAGGTAGAAGGAACATTTCCTACATCTTCTGATGTGGAAACTATGCCTTTGGTGGATGTAGATGTTGTAGAGATGTCGATGGATGATTCTATTATAGGTATAAAAGTTATAGGAGTAGAGCAAGAAGCCTTGGTTGTGGGATTAGGATCTTTCTGAGGTCCTAATGTGGTTTGTTTAGAGGATGGTTGAGTTGTATGTAGAGGTGGAACTAATGGAGAAGAAGTAGATGGCGTTATGGGTGTGTGTTTCACACGTTTAGATGGATAATGAGAATTAGGATGTGTGGATGATAAAGCAAGGCAAAATTGAACTCCAACAGGTTCTGCCAAAGCACACATATCAAAGGGTCTAGGATCACCATGAATGGTAACCAACTGATTCTTAAATTCGAATTTAACACATTGATGTAAAGTTGAGGGAATGGCTCGCATTGCGTTGATCCAAGGGTGACCCAAGAGTATATTGTACGATGCAGGGCAATGTACAATAAACACAGTCGTATCCAAGGTTCTCGGACCAACCTGCAATGGGATGGTAATAACTCCACACGTTTCTTGTGTTTCATCATTGAAGGCTTTTATGATCATATCAGTTCTTTTCATTTCATCACTTCTAAACCCAAATCTTTGGTAGAAGTCAAAAGTGCAGATGTTTAAAGATGAACCATTATCAATCAAGACTCGTTTAACTGCTACATCTCCAATTAAGGCAGTAATATATAAGGGGTTATCCTTATGTAAACTATGTTGAGGTATGTCTCTATCTCGGAAGTCAATACAATCAACTTCACGAGTTATTATAGTATTAGCCATGGCTTCAGGTTGAATGTCTTGTGGTACCATCATCTGGCTTAATGTGAGCATTAATTCATCTCTATGTGTAGGAGAAGATCTTAAAAGGTCCAAAAGAGAAATTCTAGCTGTAATATTTGATAGTTGCTCATTAATATTATAAGGAGGTTTAGGTTGAACATTAGGTGCCTGATTCCCTTTATTAGGAACTTTCAAAACAAATGGAGTTGATCCATCGTTCTGCATTTGATCTTGTTGAGAGTTTTGAGCCTGTTGTCTAGTAACAGCTCCGATGGTACCCACAATATTATTCTGCGGATGATGAATGGGTCTTGGTCTAGCATTTATGGCTTGCTCATTAGAAATTAATTGGTGAGACGATGGTCGAGTAGTGACTCTTCTTGGAAATGGTTCTTCTGGGACCATATGACTTGTGATAGGGAGAATAGGATCTGATTCATCTTCAGAGCTATTCGACTGATTTGAGGTGATTTCCATATCACTCTCAGTCTCATATTCTGTATCACTAAGATCAGGTGTCTGAATATTATGTAGAGGCCTGGTTGTAACCACGGATAAAGTTGTGTCAAATATTTCCAAATCATGAGCAGGTAAATGCCCACTAATAGTCCCTACATATCGGGTAGGAGGGGGAACATTATGATGTTCAATTTGATTAGCCACTTCCTTGCCATGCTTTGGTAAAGGATGTTGAAATATGTCCAATGGCTGATTGGCATTCTGATTCTGGTTTTGAGGAATGTTCTTTTGAGTATTATTAGGAGGATTTTGCTTAGGTTGAAAGGCTTGTACCTCCATCTCATTGTTATCAATCAGGTCCTGTATTTTATGTTTTAATATTTTACAAGAGTTGGTAGTGTGTCCAGGTCCTCTATGGAAGTCAGAGTGTAAATCAGCTCTGTATCCGGGTATAGTTGGATCAGGTTCCCGGATAGTTGGTAATTGAATCAAACCTCGTTCTAATAATTGTGGTAGAATGGTTGATAAAGGTTGATTTAATCTAGTAAATTCTCGAGGAGGTTTATCAGGAGGTTTCAGTATAAACTTCTCCGTTGTCTTCGCAACATTAACAGTAGCAATATTTCTACTATCAGTGACTCCATCACCCACAACTTGTTTATTTTTATATTGATTTTTGGATGTTTTCTCATCATCTTTCTTTTTAAGCTGACCTCTCCTAATAAGAGCATCTTCCACTCGTCTGGCTAAGTCTATAGCCTGATCGAAGGTGGTCAAGGTAGCAGTTGATAATTCGTAAGATAGTTGGTCTTGTAAATTATTAATAAAGATGTCCAACATCTCCCTATAAGGTAATACAAAGTGCAATTTTCCTATCAATTGTCTCCACCTAGCTAGGAAATCGGCAAAACATTCATCTTTGTCTTGTTTTAAGTTGTACAAGTCTTTAATGGTCACATGCCTTTCGATGTAGGCACTAAATTGATGCACAAAAGACTCAGCAGTTTCTTCAAAATTCCTCAAAGAATTAGTGGGTAATTGATAATACCACTCTAATGCCATTCCTCCTAAACTTTTTGGGAACATTTTTAGCAATAATAAGTCATCATGCGATATATCATGACATGCTATCCTAAACATACGAAGATGCTCTATGGGATCTTCGGTTCCTTTATATATGGGCAAGACAGGCATAGGAAAATGTTTAGGATATGGTTGTGCTACAACTATAGGATCTAGAGGTTGACTACACATCTCTCGATAATTGTACGAGGGATGGTAGGGATCTATCTGATCCATGCGGGAAACTAACTGTTTCACCATGGTTTCAAGATTACTAGTTTGTCCACCATATTGGTTTGGTGGGACATAGGTATGGGATTTATGAGTGTATGACGGTGTGACATAAGGATTAGATGCTATATTGCTATTATGCAAAGCGTTGGTAGGAAGAGTATTATGAAGAGGATTTGTAGTAGTATTATGTTGTATCCTAGATTGTTGGTAATTGGTGTTTGGTTTTGTTTTGGGTTTTTGCTGATTTGAGGTATATTGCTCAATAGCTTGGCGAAATAGAGCAGTAAATGAGGGTTTCTTTTGTGCGGGAATGACCCTAGGCTTGCTAACAGGCACTTTAGATGGTTGGGTAACCTGTTGTTGTTGCATGTTCTGGATTATAGCTGCCATATCCAAATTGGATGGTCCAGCTTGATCACTCTCTTGATCGATAAAGGACAAGGGATTAGTGCGTGTGTGAAATACGTCTTCTAGAGTTGCTTGAGTGTCACTAATTCGATCCTTGTCCATATGGACTGCTCTATTAAGAACACCAATATTAGTATTAATGAACTTCCAGAATTGATCCATGTTTTCAAACGTGACAGCTCCTCCCGGAGACATCTTAGGGGATGAGGATCCTTCCTCTCTATTAGTTTCTTCTTGTTCATTTCCTACAACAAGGTCTTCTTCTTGCTGATCTAGGGTTCCTTCTTCCGGAATTTGATCTTCAGGAAGGACATCTGGGTTATTTAATGGTTTTCCTAACCAATCTTCTTCTTCTTCAGTCTGTTTCCCATTCCTAAGTCTAGGCATTGTGCTTAAACTTAGATTTCAGCAAATATATATACTTATATATATATATATATATATGCGATAGGTTTGAGAGGTATATATTTTAATTATATACCTACTATAATACTTAAAAGGGAAATGTTTTGATTTTTTTTTGTTTTTATTTTGTTTTTATTGTTTTTGTGTTTTATAATATTATTATAAAGATAACAAATAGCATTCTAGTTACAAAAGGAATAACAATAATAACATAAATGACTTAGTTTTCTATAAATAGTTTATGGATATCGTTGATGGGATCAAGTTCATCAGGAGTCATGAAATGCTCCTCTTCAAATTGAAAATGGTTTTTCAAAAATTTGACAAAGTGTGCTATAGTAATATGATCTGTCTCGGATTCTGACCTGTAGAAATAAATTTCATGGCAATATTCTCGATATAACATAGCTCTAGGAACTCTATTCCATATTTTTCTATCCGTAAGAATGACTTCTTGATCCTCTATACGAGATAGAAACTTATGTACTACAACTGCATTCTCAAGGTATTCTTCAAAGGTGTACAATTTAGAAGACACAAGTGCTCTTTTATCTGCTAACCACCTATGGCAAGCTCTCTGAAGTTCATGATATAAGGTTACTTGATCAGGATCCAGGATTCTATCTAGGACAAACCTCTTAATTTGCCTAAGTTCTGTAGATCTGGATTCAATGATACCCAATCTCCTATCAAGTTCGTCCCACAAAGGTTGAACCCTATTTGTTTGAGGTACTCTAAGTACAGAAGTAATCTCTATGGCCGTTAATTGATTTTCAACATTTATGGTGACAACTCGTCTTTTATTATAATCTACCATCTAAATATGATATACAACTTTAATTGTTTGTCTGATGATTCTAGATGTTACTTAATAATAATTTTTTTTTTTTTTTTGGGTTGTTTTCAAAAGGTTTTTAGTTTCACGTCGGGTTCACCAAAATGTATCGACCCAAATTTTTTGTGCCCTTACCTTCAGGCTAAAGGATCCATGCCCGAAAGGGGGATGCGAGAAGGATGGAACAATACCTCGGACTGAGAGGCCCTTTGAAGGTCGCGCCTCTCGGGGGAGGGGTATAAAGGTGAATTTTTGATGGATGGTGGGGTTCACCAGGAAACTTTGAGTGGCAGTTTCCATGCCTAGGTTGAGAATGGGTTTGATGTGTTCATTTTGTACTTTAATCATTCATATCCCTAGGTTGGCCAGAATGAATCTAAGCTATTCTATATGAAATGCCGATTTATATGAATACAAAAAGCATGAATGAATCCTAAATACCAGGAATATACTTAAATAAGAAAGAATGCACCTGATTTCGGATGTCTGATGAAGATTCTGAAGCTTGTAGGAGTTCAGATCATCCCGAATATGATAGGATCATCTGCAATTGAACAGAATCATCTCAGATCATAGTCGATCATCTGAAATCAGACAAGATCATCGTCGATCTGACGAATTCGTCAGACGAATCCGTCAGAAGCCTGCAATCATAGAAACAGACACCAAAAACCAAAAATGCTACTACAAGAATAATGCAAAATAATGGAAATGATAGTATGAATGCTTAATTGATAAATCTAGATAGCAGATTTAAAGGAAATACATTGTTTTAATAACTTATTTTAACTTTATCATGCATTTATGCTAGATGAGGTGAACTCCAGGATGCAGAATGAAAATAAATCAAGCTAATGCATAGTAAAATAAAGAAGAAAGATGAGAAATGCAAACTCAGGGCTCTGGTTGCCCCCAATCTGAACTGCTATCGAGATCGCCTCCAATCGTACGAGATCATCGTCGATCTGCGACAAGATCATCTGAAATCATCTGGAATCGCCTGCGACGATCCGAGCTTCCTCCGGCTGAAGCACAATGAAAACCTGCAATGAAAAACTTGAAAATACAAATGCAAATGATGGGGGCGAGGATGTTCTAATACAACAAAACTAGAATTGCAGGGGAATGATCAGCCAGGGGTATAAACTGGGAAAATCCCAAGTTTATATAGGATTAGGGGGAGGTTAAGAGGTTGGGGATCATCCCAATCTGGGAGATCCTCAGTGGAGGAATCTCCAACTGCGCAGACACGCTTCTGCCCAAGTTGGAGAGGCTGTTGAAACAGAATCTAATTATGAAAATTTGGTTTTGGGACGAAATCGTCTGGACGTTCTGTTCCAGACGAATTCGTCCGATCTGGGACGATTTCGTCTGATCGGCGACGATATCGTCCAACGGTCAAAACAACTCCTAAAAATGGCACGAAAAATGGGGTGAGCGGTTAACGGGCGGTTTCGGGGTTAAAATTCAAATTTTATCTTTTTACTAAGGGTTTAACTACGCCAATTTTAGGGTGCTACAAGGACATGGATGCTTTGTCAAGATAGTTTTTATGGTCTAAAAAAAATGATCAATATAAATGGAGTTTGGTTAGGTGGGATTCTATATGTAGGCCGGTGCAAGAGGTTGGCCTTGGGTTATGACAAACAACTCTTTTTGGGAAGGTTTTGGTTACAAAACTTTGTTAGATATGGTGTACCTCTCAAGATCATATTTGGGCTAAAATATTATCTTGTAAATACTTGAGAGGTATTTATGAGGTTGAGATCCCTAGAGTCAACTTGGTTGGGAAAGGTTCAATTATCTGAGACACTCTGAAAAGAGGAGCTAATTTAATCAAGCAGGGTTTGTTCTGTATTTGCAATCAGGGATAAAATGCTCTTTTTTGGAAGGATTCTTGGGATGGCCACCCTCCTATATTGAATCAATATCCTAGGTTACATTCCCTAAGCATTTTTTTCTTGGAAGTAGGCTGGTATCATGTGGAGGACTTTAAAAAAATCTAGTCTTTTGGAAATATGGAGATGTATAGGTGGAAAGATCCGCAAGAATGGTCCTAGGGGGGACTGTCCAAGGACAGAGATGTTTTTGCTCTTATTATTATGAGGAGGTCTTGTTCTTCATTGAGGGGTAAAGATATTATGGCTTGGAACCCTGATCCTAAGGGAACCTACTCGGTAGCCTATGGTTATCAGGTTCTTGATAATCAAAAGTATGGGAGTCTTCCTGTCATTTGGTGGAAAAAGGTGTGGAACAAATTTGCTTGGCCAAAATGTAACATATTTCTCTAGTTGGTAGCTCGTAATAAATGCCTCACTTGGGATAATGTCAGAAAGAGGGGATTTCAGGGTCCTTAATTTTGTGTCCTTTGCAGTAAGAATGAGGATGACTCTTCTCATTTATTTTTCCAATGCTCCTGTGCCAAAGACATTTGGCACCATTGGTGGAGTGCCTGGAACTATCCATGTTTTCATGTGATGTCCCTAGTGGAGTTTTGGAGTAGTCTGGGAAGACCTCCGACCAAGGCCCCCTTCCTTCGGGTGGCTTGGAATTTGGGCCCTTATTGCATCATCTAGCAAATTTGGCTCGAACAAAATCAATGCATATTTCAAGGCAATTATTTGGTTGTTCAACAGATCTAGAAAAGGATCCTGTATATGGTTCAAGAAACCATCCATAGCAAATGTGATGTGGACCCTCTTTTGGATTCTAGGGAGGAGAAGGTACAACAAGTCCTTGGTATCTTTGGGGATGGTGTGAACTCTTCTAGCCCTAGCAGGGTTCCTCAGCTCAGGAAGAAGGTTAGGAGACATGGTAGGTGGAGGCCACCCCCTAGAGGAGTTTTAAAAATTAATACTGATGGATCATCCGGGGGTAATCTTGGACATGTTGGCATTGGCGGTGTTGAGAGATATCCTACTGGTGGTGTTAGTTTTTTATTTTCCATTTATAAAGATGTTCACTCCCACAATTTTATGGAAGCTCTTGCAATTCTTGAGGCCTTACGAAGGGGGTTTTCTCTTGGCTGGCATAGGATTATCTGTGAGTCTGACTCTCAAATTGTGGTTAATATTTTAAACAGTAAAAGGGTGGAGGAATTTAATTGGCAGTTGGTCTCTGTAGCCGTTCAGATTCTCAGAATGAGTGGAGTTCAAATTTATATCCTTTGTACACATTCTAAGGGAATGGAATGTGGTTGTTGATTACCTGGCCAAAAGGGCTTCTGAGCTACTGGATCCTTGGAGTATCAATAATTTGGAGAGTCTCCCATATGGGGACTCTCAACACCTATGGGAGTTGATCCACAAGGATGTACAGACTTAATGTGGTTTTTTCTTGTTGTCTTTTCTGGGTGTTATTCTAGTCTAGTGGTTTTAGTCTATTTGGCTGTTTATTTGAATCCTAGTTGGAATCTCAGTTGTACTCTGTAATCCAAACTTTTTATCAATAAATTTTTACCCCTTTATTAAAAAAAAAGAATGATCTCTAATCTATTTGAGGAAAGAGTAAATATTTGGTTCTTTATAAATCAAATTTAGTATCAGAGTAGATTTTCATGAAGAACTATGTATGCAAGGTAGAATATCTCAAGGAAAGGAATTAGACCCATACAACCTAGATATTGGGAGAAGAAGAATCAGATCTATGATAATGATAGATCAATAAAAACCTGACTCTCCAGCAATGTCTAGTAATAAATTCAAGAGAAGATTTATTGAAATGGAAGACACTCTCCAAAGCTTAATGGAGATGATTATTTTTAAAGAAAAAAGAAAATCAAGGAAGGGATGGAAGAAATCAAATTTAGAATTTAAAACTGAGTCTAGTGCTTCCGTTGGTGAGAAAGAAAATGGGGTTGGAGGATCTCGCTATAAACAACCTGAGAATGTCTCATCATGACCCTTGATAATAGATCCATTTTAAAATGGAGGTTATAATTGGTATTCCATCCTTATGAAGGGGAGTTAGATCCTAGAAAATTATATGGGTGGTTGAAGAAATTGGAGGTTACTTCAGTACTAAGTCTTATATAGAGGTACAATATATTAGCTTTGCTAGATTGAAATTGGGTGACCATGCTCTCACATGGTGGGAGACATACTTAGTTGGATTGGTAATAAATCAATAACCAATTGTAGAAATATGGGCTAAATTTATGAAGGCTATAAAAGCTTAATTTTATCCTATTATAAATCAAGATAATATGTAGGAGAGATTGCTATTTCTGAGATAAATACAAGGCTAAAAAGTCTAAGAATATACCAAAAAATTTAGAAAATAAGCCATGTTAATGGGCGTTAATCTTTGAGATCCTCAAACTTTTAAGAAATATAAGTGTGGCTTGTCTTATCAATCAAGACAAAACTATCATTATTTGATGCCAAGGATATTAATGAGGTATGCATTAAAGCCACATATCTAGAAATGAGGGCTAGAAATCCAATAAAGAATAATAAGTTTTCAACTTCATCTAAACCCTCCAAGCTTGCAGAGAAAACCAATGGTTCTAGAAGTAAAAACAAGAAGAAATTAGGGGCTACAACCACCAAATTACAAAAGGGTGAAAAGCATTGCAAGGAATATAATGTTGACACTCATTCAAGTGAGAACTATTGGAAGCTACACCCTGAAAAGAGGCCAAAATGGTGGAACAAGGAAAAGAAGAAATTTGCTAATTTTGCCAAAAAAATGAGTAGGAGGAAGAAGGGTGTTTTTATGAAGAGGATGAAGGAAAGGTAGTGTGTTCTACCAAATTTAAGCCTTTAAGGCAAGATAAAACCTCTAATAAGGAGGAACAAACTTTAGAGGCCAAGAAAGAGGAATTATTTTGGGTCTACATACAAGTGCAGAGGATAAAAATTACAACATTGTTTGACAGTGGATCCCAAAGAATTTAATTTCTGAGGATCTAGTAAAGTAGCTAGGGTTGAAGATTGTGGATCATCCATAACCATACCCATTGGTATGGGTGCAAAATGATGTAGAGCTACAAGTAATAAAGTAATGTACTTT
This sequence comes from Wollemia nobilis, assembly GCA_028583015.1. Lineage (NCBI taxonomy): Eukaryota > Viridiplantae > Streptophyta > Pinopsida > Araucariales > Araucariaceae > Wollemia > Wollemia nobilis. Next base: position 5,588,646 of record JAQPPZ010016925.1, on the reverse strand, counting down.
GCAGTTTTCTATAAAAAATAAATTCCATAATGTAATTGCTTGTGTTGTAGTACCTCTTGATATTTTCTAAGTAATTTTTGGTAGCCCATATTTATGGGAAGGAGATGCTTTTTTAAGTGGAGGCAAAATGTTTGGGATTTGAATAAATGTGGAATAACATATGTAATTAATCCTAGCAGTTTGGAAAATAAATCATAGCTTGTGACATCACAATCGACCAAGCATCTGGTGAATGTAAGCAAAAGATTCATGCTATTGATAATAAGGGGTATGAATAGTAATGTTCAATTTAGTAAGGAGGTGGAAGAAACCAACTATACTCCCAAATAAAAGAAGGAATTGGAGGGATTGTTGCAAAAATTTAGTCAACTGATGCAAGAACCAAAAGGCTTACCACCAAAGAGAGAAGTGGAGCATGCAATTCAACTCTTACCTAATTCACCTCTATGTAATATTGGACTGTATAGGCAATCTATAATTGAGTTAGATGAGGTAAAATGGAGTGTAGGGATCCAATGAGGATTTTAATTTGGAAAATGAATTTCTATTCAAAGGGGAAAAATAATGTGTGCCCAAGGGAGAAAAACACTTACAACTGATAATGGAAGCTCACACATCACTAGTTGTTGGTTATTTTGACATGCATAAAAGAGTAACTAATCTACAATGATATATATACTAGCCCAACATGCAGAATGATGTGTCTAACTATATCTATGGATGTACAAATTGCAACACAAGCAAACCTAGCAACTACAAATTGGGACTGTACACACCTTTACCAGTTCCTAATAGACCATGGGAGAGCATTTCAATGGAATTCTTGGGTGGATTTCCAACCACTCAAAGAGGTAATGATTATCTATTTGTTATATTGAATAGATTTAGTAAAATGGTAATTATTGTACCTTGTAAAAAATTGTTATAGTAGAACGTACAACCAAACTATTTTTTGAACATATTTTAGTTCATTTTGGATTACCTAATAGTATCATTTCAGATAGAGATACTCTCTTTCTCAATAAATTTTAGCTTGCATTATGGGGAATGTTGGACACTAAGCTGAGTAGATCAACAACATTTCATCCACAAATGGATGGACAAACATAAATGGTCAACATGTGCACTTCCTGAGGGGCTATAATCAATGGAATCCAAAGACATGGGATGACAAACTAGCATATATCCATTACTGCTACAACTGAGAAATAGATTTATCTATGAGATTATCACCATTTGAGATGTGTTATGGTTTTCTACCTCATTCACCTTTTGATGGAGCCTTTGAGAGTGGGCAAGGTCCAAGTAGCTTAGAACTGGAAGGAGAGAAAATATTGAAGATCATTCAATGTATTCAGCTAATACATCAAATAATAGAGGAGAAACTGAAGCAAAATCAACAACACTATAAATAACACCATGACAAACATAGGGTAGCTCATGATTTCCAAGTGGGAGATCTTGTATGGTTACATTTAAGCAAGGAACGAATGAAGGGAGAAGGTAAGAAATTGAAGCCTATAAGATATGGGTCATTTAAAATTTTAGGCTAGGTTGGGCCAAATGCCTTCCAAATCAAACTGCTAAGTTATATGTAAATGTACTCTATTGTCAATGTGGAAAACCTGAAGTTGTTTGAGCCCTCTTTGTTGGATGAGAGAGAAGATGCTCCAATATTGCCTAAGTTGGATGATTTAGTCTCAGCTAATTTTGAGGAGTTAGTATAAGATTTAATTTTGGATAGGAAAATGTAGACAACACACCAAGGATAGGAAGAATTATGGCTAGTATGTCCTAAGGGAAAAATGCTAAGCAAGGCAAAGTGGATCTCCAAGGAGCAAGAGGAGAAACAATATTTCCATTTGAATAAAGATAATTTTGAGGGATAAAAATCCTCCAATGGGGGAGGTATTCATCCGAAGACCAACTAAAATATCATATATAGGAAGTGTGGAAGGAGCTTTGGGTAAAATCCTTGCTTCGAAGCAATCGACACTTGTTGGAAAAAAGTATGGAGGACAAATGGAGTAAGGTCTATGTTTTTTAAATTTGAGTGAAATCCATGGAAGCTAGATGAATATGGATGGGTCCATGATGTTTGTCTTGAAAGGATATTTCTAATGCTTTTTGAATTTATTAAAATGAACAATTGAGGCCAAAGTTATGACCAAATTATTGAACTTCGAAGTCCTAGAATATGTGTGCTTTGACGTTGCTCAAAACTACTTACATGGGCATCTTTAAAAGGACATAAATTCTTTGTTACTAGGCCATATTACACAAAAATGGTACTATTAGAAATTTGGTTTTGAGGATCATATTTCTAGATTGGTTTCATAGAAAATGGAGGTTAGCATAGAAATTTATGGTAGTCAAAAGAGGATTTTTTAGAATGATAGAAAATTATATGTAACTTCCAATTTTCAAGTGCTTCGGTGCTCCAATTGGTATCGTTGGATAGGTAATTCAAAGATGCTTCCAAAAATCATAGGTAGAGGTCAATCGAAGTAGTGTAGCAAAATTTATGCCCAAAAATACACATATAGGTATGTTACATATGAGTTTGCGAGTGAGTGAATAATAAATACCAACACTCATTTAAGAATGTTAGAGTATTATTACCTTATTTGGTAATATCTCTATTTATTGTAGGTACTTAGTTTGTTTACTATCCTAGGTTAGTTTGTTATTTATGTTAGCATGTTTTTGTTATACGTTAGCGCTATTAGCTCACGTATTGAGCTATTGTTAGCTATTCATTTTGCTATATAACTATAGCATTATATTTAATAATTAATTGATCTTCTGCTCTCCAATATGATATCAGAGCCAGATGGTCGAGGCGGACCAGATCTGACTGGATAGCTTAGACTAAATCTGAAAGTCTCGGCACAGAACTGCCTGGAGATTTGATGTAGTATGTTTGGACAATCTGTGAGGGATCAGAGATATAAAAAAAAAATGGGGGCATCGTGCGCATCTACGCAACGTTGGGAAGGTCTTCCTCCCAACACATCGCGCAGATGCGACGATTGGTAGGTCCCCCACTGCCCTCCGTGACCAGGCCGCGATGACCTCCGTGACCAGGCCACGACGACCAGGTTGCAGCAGCGGTGGTTGCTGGTTACCCCGCCACCACCAGCAGCGGAGGTCGTAGCCGCGGCCCCGCCAGCCGCTACCAGCAGCGAACGAAAGCCTGTAATTTTTTTTGAATTGTAGATTCATTGCTCGGTGCAGACGAGGTTGCAGCCGCTGACATGGTAGCATACCATGATTTGTAGACGACATTGATCGTACAAACAAAACAGACGTGTTAAATTACTTTTTCGGAGTAATAGTTGCATGAAGTCGTAGGTCAGATCCGTTGGCGATTTGTGCAAGAGCTCGGATTTTTTTTCGAGATGAGGTGATTGATTTCGGTGGAGGTGTAAATCATCGTAGCAGAAAACATATTTCACCGTAGCAGTGAGAAAACTTCCCTTTGCATCGTCTAAAGCAGATCCGTGAAATTTGCATTGCGATAGTTCATTCTTTCTATACGCAGGCAATTCCCACGCGCTGTTCTCTGGCTGGTTGCAGTGTTCAATCTACAATGAATAAGTCGAGTAGTTATGGATGATTTCGATTGATTTGGACTTTGACTCGTAATAACATAGATCAGGGAGTCCTCCTCGATTAGCAATCAGACCTGTAGTGTGGGAGCGGCAGTAGCGCTGCGAGGTGGCACCGCCCGGAGCAGAGGACCAAAGGAAGTGCCGCTCACTGACAGCAAGCAGCGTTGCTGGGAGTGCGCAAAGCTGCCGGCGGGGAAGAAGATAAAAGGGAGAACGGCTCCCTTCGCTCCCAGCCGAAGCGGGAGCTTGGCTGGTCGGAGCTGCTCCGCTAAGGCGCTTGGGCGCGATAGTCGGGAGATCGATTCCCGACGGGGCAAAAACTTGCCCTTTTGCAAGGCGCCCAAGGTAAAAATTTCTTTTTGCATTTTTTTAATTAATAAATTAATTAATTTGGTATAAAAATCATTTTTTTTAACAAATTAGATGATTTTTCTATCAATTTTTTTTATTAATTAAATTATACTGAAATTAATTAAATTTATGCATTAAAAAAAAGAAGAAAATAGTGCATTTGTTTTCTCTAAGAGAGAAAACCTGCCCATTGGAACAAGGCTATCAATAAGGCATGAAACTCATCAAACCTCCAAACCTGTTTTTTATAGGCTTCATAAATAGCAACTTGTTTGTTTGAAGTACTTCACATAGGGGGGATTTTTTTGGTGATATTTTGTGCTAATTTGCCTAGGAGGCAAGCTTTGTAAGAGGGGATAAATTTTGCAAACCCAAGGGGGGAAAAGCCTTCTGGAGCGCCCATTTTGCACTTCCAAAAAATTTTGGACTCCCCGTCTCATGACGGGGGAGGCACGCCAGGGGCGCTGCCCCTTGGAACCCCGTATAGGGGAGATATAATTTTTGCAAAAACAAAGGGGGAAGACTTATAAGGGTGCATTTTCGGCAGTGACCGACACCTTAGTCAGATTATTTTTGCAAAATTCATTGTAAAAGGTGCATTTTCGACAGTGACCGACACCTTAAAAATGGGCAGATCAAATAAAAAGATAGCTCTAAAACCTGATGTTGCTAAATCAGTTAAAGACCCATATTTTCCACCAGAGATGGATGGGTTGGATTTTTATGAGGAGGGCACATTCCTCACACTAAACAATGGTTTAGTAGCTCTCCTCGATGATTCTGAGTCTTGCATAGACCTTCAGAAAAATGGTGCTCAAGTTCCTATTAGCGTTATAAGGGGCATATACCTGGTCTTTGTTGCACTTGACCGTGCCCAACGTAAATTGGAAATAAATGAGGAAAACGAGGTCCTAAAGGCGAACGCTTGTTGTGACACAAGTGACCTTTAGCCCATTGTGGCACATGCTTGTTGTGATACAAGCGACCTCATACCTTCTATGGTAGATATCAGTTGTAGCACAGGTGATCTCATTTTAGTAGCAAATTTTGCTTGTGACACTAGTGACTTAAAAACTGAACCTCCTCAAAAAGAGCTCCATAATCTCATCAATAATGACAAATGCAAAATTGTTAAAAGCATTGATGAAGATGATGAAATTGGGTGTTTTGAAAAACACACCAAAGGATTTGGTTCCAAAATAATGAAGAAAATGGGATTCAATGGTGAGAGATTAGGTAAACAGGAACAAGGCATTAAAACTCCTATAATGCCAAATGTCAGGGCAAAGCATGAAGGCCTTGGCTACACTGGACAAGAAAGTACCAGTAATTCCATGTTTGTAAAACCTAAATCTCCTACATCTCCTAAAAAGCATTATTGCAGTCACTGTGGAAAGGCAGGACATGTTGTAGCTAAGTGTTGGAGATTACATCCTTGTGATTCATGTGGATGTACGAATCATTCTTCTTCAAAATGTTGGTACAAAGTGAAAATGGCCAACAAGGTTCATATAGATTGTGGATGGACATATTTCACACAATGGACCATGATGAAAGAAATGTTGTATGGCTTCTACCGAAAAGGTAAAACCTATGGTAGACCCCGAGGCAAATCCAGTGATAGACCGAGTGGCAGTCCCAGAGATAATGACCCAGAGACAGACCTAAAGACAGACCCAAAGACAAAGTTCCAGAGGCAGATCTACAGGCAGATCCAGAGGCAATGATCTAGAGGCAGTTTCATAGGTAGATCCCAAGATAGACCCAGTGGTACAGATTCCAGAGGTATGCTTAGAGCCAGAGCCAGAGCCATGAGCCAGAGCCAGAGCCAAAGACAAAGCACGAGCCACCATTCTTTCATTTCTCTTCTTCTTCTTCACTGTATTGGGGCAGTTATATACTTTACCCAAATATTGTTGTATGGGGGGATTGTTAGCATAGCTAGTAGTTATATTATTACCCAAATAATGTAATAAGGGGGGATGTTAGAGTATTATTACCTTATTTGGTAATATCTCTATTTATTCTAGGTACTTAGTTTGTTTACTATCCTAGGTTAGTTTGTTATTTATGTTAGCATGTTTTTGTTATACGTTAGCGCCATTAGCTCACGTATTGAGCTATTGTTAGCTTTCATTTTGCTATATAACTATAGCATTATATTTAATAATTAATTGATCTTCTGCTCTCCAATAAAGAAAAGGGGTTAGTTAAAAATACCAACACTCATTTAAGAAAAGGTTTTAGTTAAAAATACCAACACTCATTTAAGAAAAGAGGCTGGTTATAAATACCAACACTTATTTAATAAAAGGGGTTGGTTATAAATACCAACACATTATGAAGGGGCTTTCTAAATAATCCATTGTGAGGGTTTGATTTCTACATTTGCATTGGGAGAACCGAGAAGTAGAGGAGGAAAAGTCAAGAGCAGGGGTTGGGGAGAACAAGCTAAAGAATATAGCCGACTAAATATTAATAAGGATTTGTATCAGTTTTGAATCCTAATAATAATCTATCCAATTTATTTGGGTCATGGTTTTACCCATTTTGGGGTTCCCACATAAAAATATTGTGTCCTATTGCAATTTGTGATTGTGTGTGTAATTTCATTTCTAAAATATCTAAGTTTTGATTCCAAATTAATAAGCAAATCAAATATCTGGAAACATACAATCTAAAACATAAAATCTAAGCATGGATGCATTTAATTAATGTAAGTTGAGGGATTAAGCACGATCTCTGATCTATTTGAGAAAAGAGTCAAGATTTAGCTCTTTATAGATCAATAAGAGTATGTGTAACATTAAAATTAAGGTAGGGTAACATGAAATGCAAAAAGGTCCATAAGTAGTCTAAAGATGAATGTGGGAAGGTCATTTAATAGGTCTCTTCAAGCCTATGAAACCTGTACAATCATAAAGTCAAAATAATTTTAGATAAAATATTAATAAGTGTGAATAGAAAATATGTAATAGACATATCATATAGAGTCTCTCAAAATTTATTAAGTACTACAATCCTATACAAAATAATACATGTATATATATGCAAAAAATAATAAAAAAATATGCACAAAATCAAGTTATAACTAAAGGGTTGCGTATGTATTTGACATATATGGTAAAATTAAATTAAAGGTGTCTATGTTTTTCTTTATAACATCATAGATACAAGAATATCTAATGATATTCACCTCTCCCTTTTTAGGATATAAGTCACCTAGGTCTACATCCTTGATAGGGCTTCTAAGGCTACTCTAATATGTGACGTTGCCATACCATTCTTTATTAGACCTTACCTTATCCTCCTCCTTTGTTACCAATATGTGATATCTCCTTGTATCTAATATAATAGGTCTAGATTATCCTCTTTTTATTATCCTATGGAAATGTCCTCACCATATACATGTCTTCACTTTATCTTATAATTATCTACTCAATAGGTGAGGTAGTTATTGCTACAACTATATAACCTAAATTATTGAGGTTGGTAGGGATCTCTCTACTCCAAAAATATAATATGAGGTATTGTTGCTTGAGGGGATGCTCTGGTTTTTGAATCCTCCATGGAGTCTTTATCTTGTCACCATTTTCTCCCTACTAATCCTCGCTTAGTGGCCTTATTAAATGTGTTCATGATGGTTCCTTTATCCATTCCATGACCCTATGCTTGGCATGTCTCAAGTGCCTCTTTTAGGTGTACCTCTCATGGTTATCTTGAAACCCACCCAAGAAAGCATGTGTCTAAAACCCTTCTATGATGGTTGTTTATAAAGTAAATAGTTCATTCACTAACTATATATTATACACTAGCGATACCCATGTCATAGATGATATAAATTCATAAGCATCCATGATATCCCCATAATATTCTACCATAATTATATGGATATTTCTTGCTTTGATTTGAAGTGTTAGTGTGGGTGGTATATACCTTGTGAAGTGTTCATAGATACACCCATTTAGTAGGTATATTAGCATAATGGTTCTCGGTATTCATGTTTGGACATGATGAATGTTATAAAATATCATAAAAATATATCTCCCCTAAGAATCCTATTATTATTCTAGAAGGATCCCCCTTCATCTATTTTTAGATTGAACATAAAGTTGTCACGATAATGATATTAAGATTTTATTCATTCTTTTGTGATAGTCCATAAAGAATAATAAGGTCGTACATATCACTCAACATACCAGTCATGTATCTGTGTATATATAGCACATGTCATTCTCCCCATGTGGATAATCCCACGGTCCTCAAGTCTAGCCTTTACTATCACCCATATTTTTAACCAAATGTTGGAGGTGGTGTCAATGCATAACTCTGATCTCACTCTTAGATTTGACATAATAGATATCCCATAGTGTAATCATTATATTTGTGGTGGCATCCAATTGGTTTATCCATCAAAATGTATTAAGGAACGACCTCTATGACATGATCACTCCTTGGTAAAGGTCATTGATGGTATGGATATACATAGTGTCTAGAACTTATCAAATACTTATGCATGAAATATGTTTAAGCTTACATTCGATAAATGGAACTACAATAATTGAGCTAACTAAGCCTTTGCTATCTTTGATTCCTTCTCTTCATAGTAAGTATGGTAGACACATCCTTTGTGTCATGTTCATGGATACATCCTCATCTTGAACTATACCTTGTCCTTTGACCAATTGAACCTATAAATTATGTTTTTAAATACTATATAATCATGTATCATTGAAAATGATATAAAATAAATAAAAAATCACATGTTTTTAGTGTTTTCCATCTCTAAAATAGTTTTGTTATGTTTTGGCTTATCCCCCATGTCATCAACTAATTAATATTTTCTCACCATGATCAAAAGTGTATACAAGGTCACCCCTTTCCTTTTTGGGTAGATATAGGATCACACATTGTTTTATAGACTACTACTAGCATAAAAAAATAATATTTGGATTATGCATTGACATTGTTTATGCAATCATTACATTAAATATGTATTTTCCTCAAAAAGAGTATAAATATCATAAAATAGAAAATGCATTTTGTATGATAGAGAAAATCCCAAATATCAAAATAAAAAAGCAATGAAATCAAATAATTAGGCTTCTTACCCTTCTTAATTAATAGTTTCCAATAAAGTCTAGGTAGGGTTTGAGGTACAAAATCCTAGTTACCCTGTTAGAATTTCCTTTTGTTGACCAAGCCATCCATTAGGAACCATCTATTTTTATCACTTAGAACAATATAGAAGGCTCTAGGACCACTAGAAGACCCCTAGGAGCATTCTTGCACATCCAATTTCATTAGAATTGGCCATTTGTTAAGTATGCCTACCAATCTATAAGTATAGTCACTAATTACTCCTTCCTATAACCTATATTACAAGATTTGATGAATTTTGACCTTGAAGTTTGAAACTCATCAAAGTTTAAGATGCAATGAATTCTATTGTTTAAGTTCAGACATAGATTCATTCTAATTCAAATCATATTCAATATCCATTAAAATTAGTAAAAGTAAAATAAAATTGATTATTATTATTTTTAATTTAGCAAAAAATCCCTTGCAAGACTGCTTTGGTTTGAGAAACCACGACCAGGGGGTTCTACATCATCAAAATCACTCGGGAGTCATGCCCGGTCCTGACCACACCAGCATAATCAACTAAATTTTGGGTACCCAATGTGCGTTTGGGAGGGTGGAGATTCAAACTAGGGACCTTCCTTGGAGGATTGCCCTAACCTCTCCAACTCACCTACAACAAGTGGATAAAATAAAATTGATTAATTCATATTATCTTGAATATTCTATTAATTATTAATGAATATTCATTGTATGTTTAATTATTTATTCTCAAATGCATAAAATTATAAATACTTTTGAACCATTTTACTACCCCAAACATTATTTTGAATTTTTATTAATGTCAAATTTATTTTAAATTTAAACCTTGTCTAATTCCAAGATAAACACGAACCTTGTGATACTTATTATAATAAATCAACAAAGTCACTTCCTAAAAAATGTGTAGTCACTTAAATCAAACCCTAGACTAAAATTATTCTCTAGTTTTAACTTTCCATATCTATTTAGACATATTCTAACATTGTTGTCATAATTATAACTTAGACCTATGACTACACCCAATGTGAACTGACATACTTATGAGATTCATATAAAATAATAAATTTTTATAAATACCAAGTTGTTTTTGCCATTCCAACAACAATTCTATTATTGAATTTGATACTAAATTTACCAAACTCACAAAATATAATTTCTCCTATTTTCTAATATAATACCCTAATCATCATAAATTATATTCCTCATATCCTATCAAAAATCCATCCTAGGATGCTAATTAAGATAATAATCAATCAACCAATATGTTTTATTTGGTAAGCAATGGATAAATTGCTCTGTTTTCCCTAGTTAGTATTCTTGTAAAATGTTTACGTACTTCAAGCCCATGTTTTGGAATTATTAATTAAGAAGGATATCAAGACATCAAGGAGAGGGATCATCCAAGAAAAAACATGAAAGATAAATATCTCAAGAAGAAATACCAAGATGAAGTCATCAATAAATATCATATGTAAGGTTAGGAGACTCCAAAGTTAGTACAAAATTTATCTCTCATCTTTACATTCTTTCCTTTATCTTCTCATTGGTGTACTTCAATTAACATTGGTTAAACTGCCTTTACATTGTTATTGTCAATTGCATGTATATAACACTACCTTTTATGTATGTGACTTAAACCATACTCATCATACTACATTTATCACATATTCCCTTACAAACCCAGTTTATTTTCCTATGGGTAACCATATGCCAAATATCAACCTAATCTTCCATATATTTTATAGTATTATTTTAGTGGTTTTCTATATGTTTAGAGTTGACATTTATTTCCTTTACTTGCATGGTGTACTACCCTCCTAGGATTGTACAAATCTAGGTAAACATCTTATGAACCAAATTCTAATTGCACTTTGTAGCCCAAAAATTCTCTCACTCATTTCCTCAAGGCTGATGGATCCGTGCCTTAGAGGGGAATGGGATAATGGATGGCCTACATATCAGAGGAGAGGTACTTGAGTTCGTACCCTCTTATGGTGATTTTTTGATGAATGGGTTGGGGTTCACCAGGGAACATTTTATGACAGTTTTCGAGCCTAGATTTGGGATTTATTTTGATGTGTTTGTTTTGATCAAATCACGCATATACCTAAGTTTGGCCAATATGCAATTAATTTAACTTATATGCAATTTTGATTCAAATGCAAAAAAAAAATAGTAGAAAAATATAATGCAAAATATAGTGCAGTACTAAAAAATAGTTTTGAAACTCTTACCTATATCCGGATATCTAATGAAGATTATGAATTTTATATGTAGTCCAGATCGTACACAGTTGGTCGATATCATATTACAAACCTGTAGGATAGTATTACGATCTATGAGATCATATTACGAACAGGGACAGATAGATCCGATTTTGATAAACAATAGCAGATTCATGTATAGGGGATATAAAACAAAAAATCTAGAGATTTACTTATGATTGCAAGCTTAACTAGGATTAAATGAATACACTTAAATAACTATAATGATATGCATTGATGAATTAATGTATTGCAATATATGAAATATGTAATTATATGAAATTAGGTGAACTTTAGGAATACAAATGATTAAATCTAATGCTTTATGTGATAAAGAATGCTAAAGGCAAATGTAGATCAACTAAATCAATAACAAAATATGCAAACCAGAGTTTGAGGTTGCCCCCAAGCCAACTGTAGGTGAGATCGTAGCCTTTTGAGCATGATTGTATCCCAAACTTGCAAAATCGTGCTATGATCGCAATATCGTAACTTTCGATCTGCAACAAAGTCCTTCGATCCTGCAACAATGTCCTCTAATCCTGCAAGCAAATAATAAAATAACTAGAGCTAGGATGCAAAATTATGCAAAGTTTTCTAAAGTGCAAGGAGCCAAGGGAAATTCAAAAGCAGGGGGTTTGGTTAAATAAGCTGGGAGGAGCATCCAAAATAGGGAGGAGGTTGAATTTTTTGCAACTCCTTCTAAGCTGAGAAAGACCAAATGGATTCGATCTCCTATTTTTTGTGAAACCCATTAAACTAAATTTTTCATTTTCCAATTTTAAATTTTTTATTTTAGGGCAAGATCGCATTACAATCTGCAATATCGTATGATGATCGCAAGGATCGTAAGACATAAATAGTGCTACAATTTTGGAGATCGTACTATGATTTCACTTATCGTAATACGATCTCGTTCAATGAAGCACAAATTTCATGGTAATAAATACAAATATGATGTTTTTATAATTTTTTATGTTTTCATGCAAATGGGTCAAATTTAAGGTGCTACATTTTGCCCCCTCTTTAGCGTAGTTTCGAAAGAAAATTGTGTTAAAGAAAAGTATGACATGCTTTACGAGAAAGTAAAAATTTATTGCAATTTTTGTTAATGATTTTAAGTTTTTATGCAAGTTGTTTTGAAATATGATGTTTATGGTACCCCCTTCGAGTTTTTATACCAAAATTGATGTTTGGGTAAAAAATCAAAAATTAGGAGTAAGATGAAATAAATAAGAAAAATAAAATGAAAAAGTAACTCATTTGCTTTTTACCTTTTCATGAGTCAGAGCTCTAGAGAAATTATGGCAAGAGTTACACATCATGCTGAATTAGTCTAGGTTGGAGATGGGGTACTCTAGGTATGAATTTTAGGAAGCTGATCGGGTTTTCAAGCAACATTGTGCAACTAGTCAGTAGGAGCAGTCGACTACACAGGATTCTTCGAGGAGACCAAGTCCTCGCACTCGGGGTGAACACATATCTCAGAGGTGACGGATCCACCAGGATAGACATGAGAGAAGAGTATCATCTCAACAAGAGGGAGGAGCATATACTCATTAGGAGGAGAGACCTTACTTGCCTAGGAAGGGCAAGAGGGTATTGGAGGAGGGGGAGAGCAGTGAGATGGCTGCTCTATGGGTGGAGGTGGCTAAGCTACAAGGGGAGAATATCCTCTAGAAGACTACGATGGAGTCTCTAGAGGTAAACCTAGCGCAAGTTAGAGCTCAATATGTGGGTTTGCACAATAGGATTCAGACTCTAGAGGGGGAGCTAGCAGAGGCTAGGGCTCATGGGGTACATAAAGCTAGGGCTGTGACACTGACTCAAAAAGGTTGATCTAAGTGGAGTCAGATAGGAGATGAGCTTCTACGAGTAGTGCAATAGATGAACTTTTATTGGACTCTATACTTTATAGCAGTACCTATAGAGTAGAGGCAACCTTTACCTATAGATATCATGACACCAATTCTTTTTGGGTCATCGTCCCGCTCTACATCTAGGGCAAATTCCTCTAGGACTTCTACAGATATGCGAGAGATGCGACCACCACCTCCACCCCCTGGTAGATATGATGATGCATAGAGATTTAGGGCTTCTAGGGAGTGATCCTAGATATTTGTATATTTATATGGTGTATTTAACAGAGTATGCCATTTTTTTAGGATTGTGGCATATCAATATAACTTTATTTTTGTATATGGATTTTTGATATATATATCAAGGAAACAGGGTTTGCGCACCCGACTGGCAAGGTGCATGAACCCGTACCCACACCCGTATCGGGTGTGCGGGTGTGGGAGCAGGTTCGACTGGGCCGAATCCTAGCCGAACCCATTTTGACAGGGTTTGACTGAGCCGAACCTTGTGGCTAGTTAAGGTTCGGCCAGCCGAACCCTGACTAAATATGGCATGAAAATGCTATTTTTTTATTAATTTCTTTTAATTTAAATTTTTATACGTTTATGGCATGTATATGACAGAAGAAAAAACTGAAAGAGGGTACAGAAAATTTTGAATCCATTCAATGGCTAGTCATTCCAAGCGTTGGAGGGGAAAAGAATGAGTTCGACAGGTCGACAAAACATTTGCCGTCGCTGCAAATCTGGTGAAGCTACTGCTTGCCGTCGCTGCAAATCTGGTGAAGCTACTGCCCACATTTACAGTGCTGGCCTTTCAAGTTTTGTCGCCCACTTTTACCAACGGAGGCCATTGCTATTTGACCGGCTTTCTGTGTAGTAAAACTAAAACCCTAAAGTCTAAAACATCGCTCAAGCAATGCTACTTTCACAAGCATCGGGATATCACATGATGAAGACCTGTTAACTTCCTTTTAAGTAAATTATATTCCAATATTTTAACTCACCTAAATGCCACATGCCTAATGTTTAACATAATTAACTCAATAAGCTTTCGTAAAAGCAAAATAAAATCTTCCGTTATCCCAGTTTCTACCTAGGGAACAATACTTTCGGTTCCATGGCCTTAGCCTAACCATTATAAGAATTTGGACATTTTACCTCACAATTCCTCATTCTTTTAATGGACACTCTAATATTTATGATTTATCTATTCGAGTAAGGTAATATCTTTGCTAAATGACTACGGCTCTAAAACCAAAGCAAGGATTAAATTCTTTTAATTAACGGTTGAGATCTCCAAAGGAATTTTTTTTTAATTAACAGTTGAAGCATACTATATAGTGGGTAGTAAAACACTAAAGTCTAAAACTTAAAAGTTATTAAGTTAAAAACATTTAATTTTTTTATTTTTAATTTTAAAACTTTATAACGACATAGACTTATACTTTATAAAGGCCTATGTTAAACATTTTAAAATATTTAAAGACTCCAATTCACTTTATAGTGATTTGGAGTCCATTTGTATATAATCTCAGGGTTTGCATTTTACTTATATCGTTCGCAGTGAAAGTGAAACACTGAAAGCTAAAGAAGAGACAAGACAAAAAACAATGACTGAGAGGGACTGGACTGAGAGGCACTTATGACAGACAACAAAAAATGACTGAGAGGGACTGAAAGGCACTTCAAACAGCAACTAAGAGGGATTGAGAGGCACTTCCAACAATTGAGAGGTAAACTTCAGAGAAAAACACTGAGAGGACGATAAAGAAGAGATATTGAGGTAGGGGTTTGGTTTTCTTGGTAATTTAACTGATGATTTGTAATTGTCTCTTTAGAATCCACCTATGATTTGTAATTGTCTCTTTAGAACACTATTTTGGCCTTTCATTGAAAAAAGCCAAATTCAAACCACTTTCAGGGGCCCTTGAAATTGTTTTTAAGAGACTGTTTTGAAAATCCAAATTCAAACCGAGGTGAAGTATTGGATACGTATTTAAAAACCAAGAAAAAAAATAAAATTAACTCAGACAAAAGCGGGTCCAAGCTAGTCAAAATGGCTTTCATTGTAGTTTTGGGCCAGAGAATGTAAGGGCGTATTTTCAGAATTTAAATATGACTGTATGTGTCCTACAATCAACCAATCGAGTACGAAATAAAACACTTATAAATCCCGCAGACAAGTGAATGTACAGACAAGTAAATAAAACACTTATAAATCCAAATTCAAGCCGAGATGAAGTATTAAAAATCCCCCAAAAAAAATTAGAAATTAACTCAGACAAAAACGGGTCCAAGCTAGTCAAAATGGCTTTCAATGTGCTTTTGGGCCAGAGCATGTAAGTGTTGGCAATTTTGGGTACTTTGGGTACATTGCCTTTGCTCAAGTGTATAAGTTGTCATTGATGTCAAGAAGCTCTTGAAGGAATTTGATTTGATGACAAATAATTTGTTTTGATGAAGGTTACGACATGACAGTTTCAAAGGTCTTTTGTAAACCCCTAGTTGGCAGGTTTAAAGATTACAGGTGGATGCATTAGTTTAATGCATTTGGGTCCAGGAGGAAGTATTTATTTAAATAATTAAAAATAAGGTTCCCTTTAATTATTTTTAAATAAATATTAAATTATTGTTTGCAATGGGTTATCCTAACCCATGGCGCTATGTTTTAAGATTGTGGGCACTAGCCAAGACCTCCACCGACGTGTTAAACTCCTCGTCGATGTCAAGAGCTTATGGTAAAAATGCATATAAATCTCCCTCGATGAAAATCAAGAATTATCCGATCCGCATTTTTGAGAAGAGTTGCTCGCTGTGAATTCGTGATCTGCTATTCGATTTCTTCCTTGCTGTGATTTCGTGATCCGCTATTCGGATTTCATCTTCGATTGTGTCTTCGTAATTTTCGTAAACCCATCGTTCGATTGTGTCTTCGCCATTTTCGTAAACCTGCTATTTGACTGTGTCTTCACCATTTTCGTGAATCCACTGTTCATTTTTTTGTACTCGCCGTTTGTCGTAAATTCGTCGTAAGGTTTTCGTCTTCGTGTTCACGTCAAAAGAAAGGGAAGCACTACTATTTTATTTAATCCCTGGCACAGAAGGAACAAGGCTAATAGCGTGAGGTTTAAACCTCACCGGGCGCCTTTGGCGCATCGGTAGCGGCTAGGCTATTGGCGCGCTACCCGAATGGGAGGTTCCACGTTCGAATAACGTGAAAGGGTTTTTCATCATGAAGTGGACGCAGCGGGTGGTGTTAGAATTCGTGTGCAATTTCTCCATAGCGTGATTTTTGATGTTGGCCAAGGTATTTTCGAAATTAATTTTTGCTAAGTGTATTTTGCGGATGGAGGAAGTTTATTAGAGGGAAAACAGACTTAGGAGTTATAAGGAGTTTAAAGCTTGTTTTATTTTGATAAAAGATTCTTTTGAAGGTGTTGTTTGAAATATCTTATTGCATTCTTATGAGAGATAAATTTTATTTTTGATAAGACTATAAGGGAGAAATAAGGTGTATAAGGGATAAATTTTTCTTGTAATGTTGAGAGTGCTTTTGGTTGATTATGGAAATGAAAGCATGATGTTTTAAGGTTAAAATTGCTTCTTGTGTGAAGTTGTGAAACCTTAAGTGGGCAGCTTTGAGATTGACATTTGCTTTCATTAAATTGGTAATAATCAAGCTATTCTTTACTTGGTTAAAGTGTTGGGCTTACTCCTTTGTTGATGATTTGAAAAGTTGTTTTGTGCTATTGTGATTTGAGTTGGTGGATGCTTTTTGTTCAAACAATATTGGAGAGAAAAGGAGTTCTACTTGTTTCCTTTTCTAATGTTGATTGTGAAATGCTTCAAGGTTGTGTTTTGAGTAGAATGGTGTTGATTGAACCTTGTTTGATGAGCATTGTTGTTGAAGCCCTAATTGATGATGAAAAGAACATGAGTATCATTGTTTTGAGTGGTGTTTTCACCCAATTGTGAAAGCACACTCTCCGGTAGGATCTGAGTCCCAAAATCCTCTGCTTGCAAAGAAATTATAACAGAATAATTTCTCCAAGGTTCCTGTTATGCTGGCTCTTTGTTTACCAATGATGTTGTTCAATTTAAATGCTGGGAATACCTTAGGGTTGCAAGTGGATGTTAACAAGGGGCACTGTGGTTTATTTTAATTTGAATTTACAATGGACTCAAAGTGAATAAATCTAAGAAATGAATCTATTTTGATCTTGAGCTTTGATGGATTTTCAGTTATTTATTTAAATGACGGTGAATAAAAATGCAGGAATAAAAATAAAGGATTGAAAATAAAGAAATGCAAATAAAAAAAATGAAACTAAACTACGTCCAGAGTGCTATCATCTCGATTGACAAAACCGAAGATAATGAGGTTTCTGCATGCAACCTAACCTATTGAACCTGCAAATTCGCACAATCCGGATAAGCTAGGTGCGGGTTTCGGGGTTTTTACTGTAATTTCAGATTTAGACATTCGCATGAAGCAACCAAGAACACTTGCATTAAACTTCACCTAAAAGCCTAGAAATCTGAAAGGGAAAGATAAAACATTAAATCTTGCATGCAAAAAT
Source organism: Wollemia nobilis (assembly GCA_028583015.1). Classification (NCBI taxonomy): domain Eukaryota; kingdom Viridiplantae; phylum Streptophyta; class Pinopsida; order Araucariales; family Araucariaceae; genus Wollemia; species Wollemia nobilis. Next base: position 5,570,851 of record JAQPPZ010016925.1, on the reverse strand, counting down.
GACTCCTTCTTTCTTATCAATGAGATGCCAACTCTCTGTATTTCTGTATTAAAATGATATATCAGTTACAATGATAGAATGTTCCAGGTTTAACAAATCCAGAACAAATGAAGGAAATTGCTCCAAGTGCAGGCCCAGAATGGCTTGCTGCCCTTGTCTCTGCAACTCTGCTAGCAGCAATTTCCAACCCTCGTATCAATCTGCGCTTCTGATTTTATACTGTCTGGCGCGGCTCTCTGTTTCACCCTGCATCGCTTCGTTTCACCTCCCAGAATGCATCATTTCGTATTCCTGCCTTTTCGTTGCTTTGAATTCATGCTCGATGCCGAAACGTTCGATATTTTCTGTTTTCATGTAACGCTTCTGTAACTCTGACACCTGTATGCCACGTGTTTCACGCTTTCTGCACATTCTATAATGGCCCCATGTAAATCATGACATTTTTATGCATGCAGCTTTGTTCCTCTGCCTTCATAGCGAAAATGCGACATGTCGCGATATCGCGACGTTTTTTGGCCAACAACCTTCTTGCCTTCTTGCCCAGCGAAAACGCGACATGTCACGAAATCGCGATGCTTTTCTGTTTCGTACACTTTCGGCAACTTGTCGCGATATCGCGACATTTTTTTGCTTTTCTGTCGCGATTTCGCGACGTTTTTCATTTTATAGCCTTGCTATTTTTGTCATGAAATCGCGACGCTTTTTGTTCGGACGTTGCTACAATGTCGCGATATCGCGACGTTTTTCACTTGTATCTTTTCCGAATGTCGCGAAATCGCTATGCTTTCTCGTGTTTATTTGGCCGTGAAACGCGAATGTCGCGATTTCGCGACATATTTTCCATTTCGTACACTTTCGTTGTTGGAGCCGCGAAAACGTGACCTGTCATGATATCGCGATGTTTTTTGGCTTCGTGCCCCTTTGCCGTTTTTTGTCGCGATATCGTGACGCTTTTTGTCCTCCCTTTTGTTTGTCGCGATTGTGACACTTTTTCGCTTCATGCCCCTTTGCTGCTTTCTATCGCGATATCGCAATGCTTTTCTGCTTTGCCCTGTTTGACTGGTTTGACTCACGATTTTGTGACATGTCACGATTTCGCTACACTTTTCCATTCTGCCTTTCTCTCTCCTCTCTGGACCACGATGGAGCAACATGTCGCGATATCGCGACACTTTTCATTTTTGGCAATGACCACGCAACATGTCGTGATTTCGTGACACTTTTCATTTTCTCGTGACCGCGCAACATGTCGCGAAATTGTGACACTTTTTCATTTTCGGTTGTGATAGCGCAACACGTCGTGAAATCGTGACACTTTTTCATTTTTGGCCGCGACAGCGCAACATGTCGCGATATCGTGACACTTTTTCATTTTCGGCAGCGATGGCGCGACATGTCGCGATATCGTGACACTTTTTATCCTTGTGCAATTTTGCCCCTTTTTCTTGATTTTTAGCATCTGGGTCACTGAGATTTTCTTTGAAAGCATGCAAAAAAGGTGGGTCCCCAATTTTGGGGTGTGTTGTGGATCAGCCACAACAAATGGCGACTCTACTGTCAAATGCTCTTGAGCATTTTAGTGAGAACCCAACCTGAAACATATACAAACTTGAAAACATGTGTTAGCACATAAGCAATATAAACAAATGCCCAAAGATCAGAAGTACATGAATCATCAGAATCATCAAGTATTAGCTCGGTGTGTGCAATGAATTTCATTCCCTATCGTTTGAAATTGATCAACATTCCATTGTCAGTTTTACATGAATGCATATGTGAGATTGTGAATGATTTGTGTAACCTAATAACTATGCTTAGAGATTTTGCTCTTGTAAAGGCCTAAACTTTCTAGTATCATGCACAAACATTCAAGATTGCCAAACCCTCTTAGGATCCACTAATGAATTGCTTTATTATATCCCAAAGTTGGTTATGAGTCCCTACTATCTTGAACCCATGTGCAAGTGAATGTGAAATCAGAACTTTGGGGAATCAGACTCCCAACCTAACCGAGATGGGAGTTTAACCCTATCCTTACTATTCTGATTTAGAATTCATTACCTCACTTTGAGCAAAATAATTTAACCAATTATGGAAGAAATGGTCATGCTAGTCTAACCCTTTGGACAATCGGTGGTCTTGTTTTTTAGACAAGACATGTTGCCATGCATGGGCATACCTAACCCCATAATCCAAGACTTATCTTCATTTCTTTGGACCTTGGGGATGACTACCCATCCTTTGCAGAGGACAAGTAGTACGATCCTTCCAATCCAATATAAAGATGAGATGGGAAAAATTAATTTTTTTACTTCTTGGACCTTGGGGATGACTACCCATCCTTGCTAGGGACATGTAGTACGATCCTTCCAATCCAAGCTTTGGAAAAAAATGGAAAATATTAATTTATTGCTTAGACCTTGGGGATGACTACCCATCCTTTGCAGAGGACAAGTAGTACGATCCTTCCAATCCAAGATTTATCATGAAATGAGACATAAGAGCTTTGGGGAATCAGATTCTCAACCTAAGCGAGATGAGAATTTATGCCCTATCCTTACTACTCCATGTAGGTCAAATCAAAGCTTTGGGGAATTGGATCCTCAACCTAAGTTCGATGAGGATTTAGCCCTATCCTTACTACTCTGATTTTAGGCTTTAAGCTTTATGGAAGTGGTCAAAACCACTGTTTTAAGGATCATGTTGCATAATAGGATAGACCTGAAATACTTCTTTCGCCCAACCTTTTCTTCCAAGTTAGGTTTTGATCATTTTGCTCAAGATCCTTTTTAATGTATAAGATGTGCTTGGTTCTAGATATCTCAAGACTCAGTTTCCAACCTTAGGATTTTTTTCTTATTTATGTTATAACACAACCCTAAGAGGATTTGACACACTTTAATGATTTGTACCTAAGATGCATATGCAACTAAGATGGAATGTATATGTAAAGTGAGATGTAACATGAATGCATTATCTCTTGAATTGCAAATGAAATATTTGCCATACAAAACTGACTACTTCATGCATCACAAGTTTCAAACGATATAACTTAAAATGTTTGTGTTACTTGTGGAGCTTTTACAAGACAATTCCAATATTTCATATTCTCCTAGTCTTAAGCATAAGTTGACATCTCAATTTTATTTTTTTATTATTATTATTATTTATTTTTTTTTCTCTTTTTTTTTTATAAAAACAAACAAAGCATGTCAATTGAAATCAAACACACAACTTAAATCATGATTAAACTAAGAATCCAAAAAATGAAACTTGAAAAACACAAACCAAAACCAAAACCCAAAAACAATCCCAAAAACAAAAACTTGAAAGCCCACACCAAAAAACCAAAAATTATATACACTATTGTACAAGATGATGCCAAGCTTGGACTATTACTTTCCTGGATCCCAAACATGATTAGAACACATCAAAAAACATATGACACAATACACATGCCAAATTTTGTAGGAATCCAACAACAATAAGATCAAACCAAGCAATGCAACAAATTTCAACTTGCCATGCTCACCATTCCACTTTGATTTAGTTCTATTACCAACATCATAGGTGAGATTCAAATCAAATTGATTAGACAATGGTTGGTATTCAATTTTATCTTGTCTATTCTTTAAAGTGCAAGTTTCATCATTCCATTCATGATTTAGAAGTAGGCTTTCCTTTTCAAATGTGAGATGTTGCAAACAAGAGCCTATTTCTAAAAATCTTGAATTCAAATCATTTTCCAGGATTTTAAAGCAATCAAAATCATTCAAAACTTGACAAGCATCAACAAAATTTGGCATTTCCTCATTAATGATGTTAGCATCCAAAGGGACATCATGTAACCTATCACTTGAAATTTTTGTAGCTACTACCAAAGGTAAAGATTTCCCCTTGTCATCCATACTCAACCCATCATGATTAAAATTTATCATAACTTGATGAGTATTAGTAGCCTTTTCTTTTTTCTCGTTGTCTTCTTCATCGTCCAATACCTGTTCAAAAACACCAAAGTTAGGCACCCAATCAAACATGCGTCCATATTTTTCAAAACAAGAGCCTAATTTTTCAAGATATGTGTCACGTGACACCTTTCCACGATCAATGGCTTGAGTTGCCCCAAAATCCATATTTTCATTAAGATCATCAATAGCATCCAACCCACACCACTTAGGTTTTGTAATTTCATCATTTTGAGATGGCATAGACATTGTAGAAACAATAGGTGGATCAATATTTTTGATTTCTTGCCCCCCAAGGGGAACAAAAACAATTGATTCTCCTTCTTCATCCATGGTAGTAGAATCATTATCCTTCTCCAACCTTTGATGAGATTCCAACCCTTCTTCCAAAGCATTCTCGGATTGTACAGGACTTGTAATATCCTCATATGAAAGGGCAATTGTATTATCCTGCATATCAATAGGCACACAAATTTCATTAGAAGGTTTGGAGTGAGCATACTCTTCCCAAGAATCATAACAATCATCTTTCAAAATCAGATTGTGATGCTCAACTATTTCTTCATCATCTTTTAATTCATCAACATGTTTCTCATCAAATTTATCTTCTCCTTCCTTAGATGGTTCAATTACTTCCAAAATTGGGTTATTGCTTGCATTCAAATTGATAAGGCTATCATAATCCACATGTGTAACCCATGATTCACGTTTAACATGATTTGGAAGGTGTGAATTTCCTAGGCCATTACTTTCAACAATGTCATCCAATGTGTCATCCGAATCAGATTCATCCTCATAGAATTCATCTTTTGGTGAGTCAAGGGTTTCCAATCTGTCACATGTTTCCATACTAGTTGGATCTAGTACTCCTCCCTTGCCTAAAATCATATTCTTATGAAAATCATTGAAATTGATTTTAGCAACATCTTTTGAATCAAGATGAGTATTTTGAAGTTGATTCATACTTAAGAAAGATGGTTGATCTTGCATAGTAGGTTGAGGATTTTGAAATTGATTGAAGCTTGGGAATGATTGTTGATTCTGAAATTGATTCACACTTGAACTTGGTTGAGGTGGATAAATCATTGGGTGGGTAAAGGAGGTATTAAATGATTGAAGATTACATGATCCAAAACCCACACCATAATTTTGACAACTCAATTGTTGCTCAATTGCCATTGCTTGAGTATAGGCTTGTGACAAAGATGTGATTTGAGGCATCCCTCGCAAATATGTGGACATGGGTGAGTCAAGAGCATTGATGTATATTTGGAGAGCCACTTCTTCTTGAAGAACATAAAATGTCACTAATTGCGTATATAATCCAAAGAACCTTTCAGAAAATGACTTCACATTTTCACTTGGTCCTTTTCTAATATAGACCAACTGATTGTACATGAGGATTGGGTCAACTCGCTTTTTGTTGAATTGATTGAGAAATGTTGCCTCTAGCTGAGCCCAAGAAGTGATAGACCCTAAAGGCAGACTTGTAAACCAATCATATGCCACTTTGTCCAAGGTGTAAAGGAACATTTTACAAGCAACATCATCATACCAACTTGTTAAGTGATTCACAACAAATTTGAATGCTTGAATATGTTCTTCTCTAGTATTTGTCCCATTAGACAAAAATTGAGGAAGACATCTCTCAAAACCAACGGGCAAATAATGTTGAACTCCCGGTATGTTCAATGGGCTACCTGTCATCCACGGTGTAAACATAGCCATTAGTGAATCTTAAAGAATATAACTTTAATACCCAAAAATTCCTTTTTTTTATTTATTTATTTTTATTATTTTTATTTATTTATTTATTTATTATTTTTTTTTTAAATCAAACCAAATCATATTATTCCTGTATGAACAATCAAAGCGTTAAGAACAGTGCATAGCAATTCCTGTAGCCCTTAAATCACAATAAAATAAACCGTTTCAGCCCTCCTTGACGAAACTCTCGATTATCACCAAGAAAACCTGCAACAGAAAAACAAATGCTGCAGTTTAGCCGTTTGTGAGATTTAAGAGATAATTTCAAAATCGAATCAAAAAGATATTACTTATGTATGAAAATCAAAATAAAGTAAACCAATTCGGCCCTCCTTCTAGCGCCAATCTGTTGAGTGGTGTTTTCACCCAATTGTGAAAGCACACTCTCCGGTAGGATCTGAGTCCCAAAATCCTCTGCTTGCAAAGAAATTATAACAGAATAATTTCTCCAAGGTTCCTGTTATGCTGGCTCTTTGTTTACCAATGATGTTGTTCAATTTAAATGCTGGGAATACCTTAGGGTTGCAAGTGGATGTTAACAAGGGGCACTGTGGTTTATTTTAATTTGAATTTGCAATGGACTCAAAGTGAATAAATCTAAGAAATAAATCTATTTTGATCTTGGGCTTTGATGGATTTTCAGTTATTTATTTAAATGACAATGAAAAAAATGCAGGAATAAAAATAAAGGATTGAAAATAAAGAAATGCAAATAAAAAAAATGAAACTAAACTACGTCCAGAGTGCTACCATCCTGATTGACAAAATCGAAGATAATGAGGTTTCTGCATGCAACCTAACCTATTGAACCTACAAATTTGCACAATCCAGATAAGCTAGGTGCGGGTTTCTGGGGTTTTTAATGTAATTTCAGATTTAGACATTCGCATGAAGCAACCAAGAACACTTGCATTAAACTTCACCTAAAAGCCTAGAAATCTGAAAGGGAAAGATAAAACATTAAATCATGCATGCAAAAATGACTCCTTCTTTCTTATCAATGAGATGCCAACTCTCTGTATTTCTGTATTAAAATGATATATCAGTTACAATGACAGAATGTTCCAGGTTTAACAAATCCAGAACAAATGAAGGAAATTGCTCCAAGTGCAGGCCCAAAATGGCTTGCTGCCCTTGTCTCTGCAACTCTGCTAGCAACAATTTCCAACCCTCGTATCAATCTGCGCTTCTGATTTTATACTGTCTGGCATGGCTCTCTGTTTCACCCTGTGTCGCTTCGTTTCACCTCCCAGAATGCATCGTTTCGTATTCCCACCTTTTCGTTGCTTTGAATTCATGCTCGATGCCGAAACGTTCGATATTTTTTGTTTTCATGTAACGCTTCTGTAACCCCGACACCTGTATGCCACGTGTTTCACGCTTTCTACACATTCTATAACGGCCCCATGTAAATCGTGACATTTTTATGCATGCAGCTTTGCTCCTCTGCCTTCACCGTAAAAATGAGACATGTCGCGATATCGCGACGTTTTTCGGCCAACAACCTTCTTGCCTTCTTGCCCAGCGAAAACGCGACATGTCGCGAAATCGTGACATGTCACGAAATCACGACGCTTTTCTGCTTCATACACTTTCGACCGCAACCTGTCGCGATATCGCGACATTTTTTCGCTTGGTGCCCTTTCGCTGCTTTCTGTCATGATTTCGCGACGTTTTTCATTTTCGTACGCCTTGCTATTTTTTCTATCATGAAATCGCTATGCTTTTTGTTCGGAGCTGTCTTCGGCTGCAACCTGTCGCGATATCGCGACATTTTTCACTTGGTACGCTTTTGGCCGCAACCTGTCACGAAATCGCTACGCTTCTCCGTTCCGGGCTGTCTCCCTGCATTTGGCCGCGAAAACGTGACATGTCATGAAATCGTGACATATTTTCCATTCCGTACACTTTCGCTGTTGGAGCCGCGAAAACGCGACCTGTCGCGATATCGCGACATTTTTCGACTTCGTACCCCTTTGCCAGTTTTTTTTCGTGAAATCGTGACGCTTTTTTTGTTTCGTACACCTTGGTTGCAACCTGTCACGAAATCACGATGCTTTTTCACTTCATGCCCCTTTGCTGTTTTCTGTCGCGAAATCGCGACGCTTTTCTGCTTTGCCCTGTTTGACTGGTTTGACCCATGATTTTGTGACATGTCACGATTTCGCTACCATTTTCCATTCTGCCTTTCTCTCTCCTATCTGGACCGCGACGGAGCAACATGTCGCGATATCGCGACACTTTTCACTTTCTGGCAGCGACCGCGCAACATGTCGCGAAATCGTGACACTTTTCATTTTCGATCGCGACCGCGCAACACGTCACGAAATCGCGACACTTTTTCATTTTCGGCCGCGATCGCGCAACACGTCGCGAAATCGTGACACTTTTTCATTTTCGGCCGCGACCGCGCAACACGTCGCGAAATCGCGACACTTTTTCATTTTCGATCGCGACCGCGCAACATGTCGCGATATCGCGACACTTTTCATCCTTGTGCAATTTTGCCCCTTTTTCTTGATTTTTAGCATCTGGGTCACCGAGATTTTCTTTGAAAGCATGCAAAAAAGGTGGGTCCCCAATTTTGGGGTGTGTTGTGGATCAGCCACAACACATTGTTATGTGATTCTTTGCATAGTTGGCAATTGTTGGGGTTTCATGTTCTTGAAAGAAAGTCTATCCTATCCATTTCAGATATTGAGTTGAGTTTTCAGATTGGGAGTTGAGTATAGAACATATTGAGTCTCTAACAATTCTTTTTATGCTTCTATGAGTTTGACAAATCACATTGGGTCTCTAACAATTCACCTTGTGATTTCCTACTAAGAATTTTTTTTTTCTTGGTGAGCTTGTTGAGTTTTGGACAGGTTTCGGTGGGGACTTGTGAGTAGTCTTGGATAGGTTCCGATGGGGACTTGTGAGCAATTTTGGACAGGTTTCGATGGGGAATTATGAGCATATTTGGACAGGTCCTCGTAGAGGACTTGTGAGCTGAGTTTGATAGTTCTATCAGAGAACTTGAGGACAGAGGTGCACTGGTTCTTTGAGAAGAACCTAAGGACATATTTGGCAAGTATTTGAGAAGGCTTGTGTGTAGAAGATTGATTTGTTCAAGCTTAAGCGTTGGACAGATCTGACAGACAGAGGAAGACTTGTACTAGATTGACAGACTATGTTTGGTACAGGTTGATGAGCTGCTGTGGACGTGATCATAGAAGGCAGAGGTCTCTTAGGCTAAGCATTGAGGACAGGAGGTCTTCAGTGGAAAGGAGTTCCACATGCTGGCAAGAGGTAGAGGCAGTTGATCTTTTGAGGGATCATTTCTAGAGCAGAGGGGAAGGTATCTCCTTTGAGTAGAGGCTCATAAATTTTGATTGGGTGAAGGTATCTCCTTTGGGCTGAGGCTCATAAACATTGTAATTGGGAAGGATTCCCAAAGAAATTTGAGATAACTTTTAGAGAAAAGTTTTGTGGACGTAGCCCAGCCATTTTGGGTGAACCACGTTAAAATTGGTGTCACTTTATGGATGATATTATGCATTGCTTTGATATTGCTTTGGGTATATTGCTTTACTGTTTTGAAGTATAAAGGAAAAAATAAAAAGAGGTCTTATACTGTTCACCCCCCCTCTCAATATAAGCTTGTGTTCTTCAATTGGTATCAGAGCAGGTGCCTTCGAAAAGTTTAACAGCTTGAAGGAAAAGCTAGTAAAGAACACAATGGATTATTCAAGTGGCAATGTAGCACCTATTCTTGATGGGTCAGATTTTGGTCTTTGGATTGCAAGGATGAAGGTTCATCTAATGGTACTTGGTAATGAGGTTTGGGAAGTGATTGAAGATGAGTATACTATTCTTGAACATGGTCCTAATACTAAAGAAGAAAGGCTCCTACATCACAGCAATTCAAAAGCAATGAATGCAATTCTGAAAGGCTTATAGAAAGCAAATCTCACCAAAGTGATTCATCGCAAGACAAGCCTAGTGAAATGTGGAAACAGATTGAAGGTGGTTCATACAGGTGATACAAATGTCAGAAAGGCCAAGTTGAGACACTTCAAAGGTATGTTTGAATAACTCAAGATGAATAATGATGAAAATATTAGTGACTACATGCTTCGTATGGATGAGTTTGTTAACTCCATGAAAGACTTAGGTCTTGAGCTTGCTGAAAATGATGTTTGTGATAAGATTTTAAGATCTCTTCCTAATATATTTAGTGAAAATATTTCTGCTATTGAGGAAGCTAAAGATTTGGATAAGTTGAAAAAGGATGAGCTCCATAGTATACTTGCAACATTTGAGTTGAGAAATCAAGTGAATGTTGATGTCAAGAAAGAGGTAGCTTTCAAGGCTACCAAGAAATCCAAGGGTAACTGCTTCAAGATAGTGATGAGTCTTCTAGTGATGAAGAGATATATTACAACAAGAAAGGCAAGTTCTCTAGAAAGCACAAAAGTATGAAAAATATAAGATGTTTCAATTGTGGAATGTTTGGTCTTTATGCTATTGACTGTACTATTCCCAAGAATGAAAGTGATAAAGATAAACAGGATTCTAAGAGCAAGGATTCTGAAAAGCACAAGCATCACAAGAAGAACAAAGATGAGCACAACAATCAAGGAAAGAGGTATTCTCACAAGCACAAGAAGAGTTTCTACCTAGAAAAATCAAGTAAGTGTTCTAGTAGTGATAGTGAAAGTTCTTCAAGTGATGATGAAAATGAGATGTTGTTCATATCAGAAAAAGAGGAAGAACCAAAACATAGATTCATTATCATGAAATGTCTTAGATGTGGAAACTTTGGTCACCTTGAGGATGATTGCACAAATAATGATTTGGTTTCTAGTATGTATGAGGATCCTTCAAAAAACTATAAGGAAGATGCATGTATGGTTTTTGAAAAGGGTAGCACCTCTAGTGATAAGAAATCTAAAAAAGGCTTTGATGATTCAAAAAACAAACAAATAGAGGAAAATATAGAGGAAGGTGAAGTATATCTTGAAGGTGAACTTCTTAGTGCCCTTAGTGCTTTGAAAAAGGAAAGAAAGAAGAATGCTAGACTCAAGGATAAGTTAGATGAATGTTGTATGGAGAGAGATGATCTTATAGAAAGTCTTGACTTCTCTATAGCTAAGACGCAAGAACTCAAGGATGAGTTAGAGTCTAAGGTTCTTGAGTATAGTGAGTTAGAACAGAAAATGGCTTCTTTGAAAGAGGAAACTAAAGAGTACAAGGATAAGCTTTACAGGTTTCAAGATGGCTCCAAAAAGGTTAAGTCACTCATCAAAGGTCAAAGAAAGACAACAGATAAAACAGGCCTTGGTTTTGTTAAGCCACACAAGGAACAAGTTGGAGAGTCTAGTAAGAGACTCCAAAAGGAAGAGAGTTTTGATGAGGAAAGTATTTCAGAAAAGGAGTCCTTGAATGATAGATGCATAGAAATAGAAAACAGAATTCAGAATGAGAAGTATTCAGGACCCAAGAGGTCAAATAAAGGAAAGTTTCAAGGCAGATGTTTTTCTTGTCATAGGTTTGGTCACATGGCTTCACCTTGCATGGCTCAAGTGAAGAAGGTAAATGACAGTTTTAGAAGTGCTAGTCACTTTCAAGGGTATTGCTACTCTTGTAAATAGTTTAGGCACAAGGCAGTCTATTGCAAGGTAAATAACAGGAACATGTTTGATCAAAACAGGTTTGGTCAGAATAGGTTTGGTTAGAATAGGTTTGGCCAGAACAGGTTTGGTCAGAACAGGTTTGGGCAGAACAGGTTTGGTCAAAACAGGTGGATTCAAAGATCAGGTTTACCTCAGAGAAACAACATCGTCAAGCTTTTCAAGTGCAACAATGAAGGTCACATAATTAGACAGTGTAGAGCTAAAATTCTAGAATACAAGAACAAGAACAATGGCATGATTAGGTCCAAGGATCAAGGCATGGACAAGAACAGGGATGAGAACAAGAACAAGAACAGTGACAAGAACAGAAATATGGACAAAGAGTTCAAGAGAAGGCCCGAAAAGGAAGTTATAGACGCTGATGATGATTAGTGCCTAATGGGAGTTTTACTCCCACCCCAGAATTAATCACCTCATCAGGAGGTGGGGTAGGGACTAAGCTAAGAGGCTCATTCTTAGTCCCAAGCCCCAAAGGTGACCCTTTGCCATTGATGACAAAGGGGGAGAGATATGAGTAAGGGGGAGAGCTTCAAAGTTAAGAGGAGAGCTTCAAGTCAGGGGGAGTAAAACTTCAAAGGAAGATTCTTAGTTGTGGGCACAGTTGGTCAGTTGTTAGCATAGTTGGTTTCAATTTTGGCTCTTGAGAAGTGTTTTCAGTAAAGGTTTGCCATCAATGACAAAGGGGGAGATTGTTGGCAATTTTAGGTACTTTGGGTACATTGCATTTGCTCAAGTGTATAAGTTGTCATTGATGTCAAGAAGCTCTTGAAGGAATTTGATTTGATGACAAATAATTTGTTTTGATGAAGGTTACGGGATGACAGTTTCAAAGGTCTTTTGTAAACCCCAAGTTGGAAGGTTTAAAGATTACAGGTGGATGCATTAGTTTAATGCATTTGGGTCCAGGAGGAAATATTTATTTAAATAATTAAAAACCTTCTTAAAGTTCCCTTTAATTATTTTTAAATAAATATTAAATTATTGTTTGCAATGGGTTATCCTAACCCATGGCGCTATGTTTTAAGATTGTGGGCACTAGCCAAGACCTCCGTCAACATGTTAAACTCCTCACCGACGTCAAGAGCTTATGGTAAAAATGCATATAAATCTCCCTCGATGAAAATCAAGAATTATCCAATCCGCATTTTTGAGAAGAGTTGCTCATTGTGAATTCGTGATCTGCTGTTCGATTTCTTCCTCGTTATGATTTCATGATCCGCTGTTTGAATTTCTTCTCCGATTGTGTCTTCGCTGTTTTCGTAAACCCGTCGTTCGATTGTGTCTTCACCATTTTCGTAAACCTACGGTTCGATTGTCTCTTTGTCATTTTTGTGAATCCACTGTTCATTTTTTTGTACTCGTCGTTTGTCGTAAATCCATCATAAGGTTTTCATCTTCGTGTTCATGTCAGAAGAAAGGGAAGCACTGTTGTTTTATTTAATCCCTGGCACATAAGGAACAAGGCTAACAACGTGAGGTTTAAACCTCACCGGGAACCTTTGGCACATCGATAGCGGATAGGTTGTTGGCACGCTACCCGAACGGGAGGTTCCATGTTCGAATAACGCGAAAGGGTTTTTCATCGTGAAGTGGACACAGCGGGTGGTGTTAGAATTCATGCGCAATTTCTCCATAGCGTGATTTTTGATGTTGGCCAAGGTATTTTCGAAATTAATTTTTGCTAAGTGTATTTTGCGGATGGAGGAAGTTTATTAGAGGGAAAAACAGCTTAGGAGTTATAAGGAGTTTAAAGCTTGTTTTATTTTGATAAAATATTCTTTTGAAGGTGTTGTTTGAAATATCTTATTGCATTCTTATTAGAGACAAATTTTATTTTTGATAAGACTATAAGGGAGAAAAAATGTGTATAAGGGATAAATTTTTCTTGTAATGTTGAGAGTGCTTTTGGTTGATTATGGAAATGAAAACATGATGTTTTAAGGTTAAAATTGCTTCTTGTGTGAAGTTGTGAAACCTTAAGTGGGCAGCTTTGAGATTGACATTTGCTTTCATTAAATTGGTAATAATCAAGCTATTCTTTACTTGGTTAAAGTGTTGGGCTTACTCCTTTGTTGATGATTTGAAAAGTTGTTTTGTGCTATTGTGATTTGAGTTGGTGGATGCTTTTTGTTCAAACAATATTGGAGAGAAAAGGAGTTCTACTTGTTTCCTTTTCTAATGTTGATTGTGAAATGCTTCAAGGTTGTGTTTTGAGCTGAATGGTGTTGATTGAACCTTGTTTGATGAGCATTGTTGTTGAAGCCCTAATTGATGGTGAAAAGAACATGAGTATCATTGTTATGTAATTCTTTGCATAGTTGGCAATTGTTGGGGTTTCATGTTCTTAAAAGAAAGTCTATCCTATCCATTTTAGATATTGAGTTGAGTTTTCAGATTTGAGATTGAGTTTGAGCTGAGTCGATTTGAGTTGAGTTTTGAGATTGGGAGTTGAGTATAGAACATATTGAGTCTCTAACAATTCTTTTTATGCTTCTATGAGTTTGACAAATCACATTGGGTCTCTAACAATTCACCTTGTGATTTCCTACTAAGAAAGTTTTTTTTCTTGGTGAGCTTTTTGAGTTTTGGACAGGTTTCGATGGGGACTTGTGAGCAGTCTTGGATAGGTTTCGGTGGGGACTTGTGAGCAGTTTTGGTTTCGATGGGGACTTGTGAGCACATTTGGATAGGTCCTAGTAGAGGACTTGTGAGTTGAGTTTGATAGTTCTATCAGAGAAGTTGAGGACAAAGGTGCACTGGTTCTTTGAGAAGAACCTGAGGACACATTTGGCAAGTCTTTGAGAAGGCTTGTGTGTAGAAGATTGATTTGTTCAAGCTTAAGCGTTGGACAAATCTGACAGACAGAGGAAGACTTGTACGAGACCGACTGACTGTGTTTGGTATAGGTTGCTGAGCTACCGTGGACATGATCATAGAAGGCAGAGGTCTCTTAGGCTAAGCCTTGAGGACAGGAGGTTTTCGATGGAAAGGAGTTCCACATGCTGGCAAGAGGTAGAGGCAGTTGATCTTCTGAGGGATCATTTCCAGAGTAGAGGGGAAGGTATCTCCTTTGAGCAGAGGCTCATAAATTTTTATTGGGGGAAGGTATCTCCTTTGGGCCGAGGCTCATAAACATTGTAATTGGGAAGGATTCCCAAATAACTTTGAGATAACTTTTAGAGAAAAGTTTTGTGGACGTAGCCCAACCATTTTGGGTGAACCACATTAAAATTGGTGTCACTTTGTGGATGATATTGTGCATTGCTTTGATATTGCTTTGGGTATATTGCTTTATTGTTTCGAAGTATAAAGGAAAAAATAAAAAGAGGTCTTATACTTGTTCACCCTCCCTCTCGAGTATAAGCTTGTGTTCTTCGATAAGGATGTATTTTCAGAGTTTAAATTTGATTGTTTGTATCCTTGAACCAATCAATCGCGTATAAAAAAACACTTATAAATACCACAGACAAGTAAATGTACAGTCCATCAAAGGTTTTACCACCATAAGCTTGCCTTCCTCTTCTGCTCCATTTCATCCAAAAGAAAACATCGTGTGACAACATGCCAAGAATTTCCAATTTTGTGTATATACTTAACGAAGTACGGCCAAAGATGCGTGGCCACTGCTTTCCGACCTCCAGAAGATATGTGAGATTTTATAACACAGATAAGTGTACAAAAGGCTTCGTTCCACTGTGTGTTGGGGAAGACAGAAAATGTTTCAGGGTGAAGATCAGACATTTAAGTCATCCTCTTATCCAAGAGTTGCTTGACATATCGGCTGAGGAGTTTGGACCTTAAATTCTTAAATAATAAATTCTTTAGACCTTTGAGTCCCAAAAATAAGTCTAGAAGACATTGCAAAGCTTTGCAATTAGCTAAATTTAAATCCTTCAGAGCTGTGAGTTGTCCAAATTCTGTTGGCAGACAAGTCAATGATGTCCAATCTGACAAGGTCAGTTCCCTCAACATGCTCAGTTGGAAAACTTCCTTTGAAAACTCTTCCATTCTGTCCCAAACGTCCCATCTAAATATCTCCAATGAAGTTAACAAATTAAGCCCCTAGGGAACCTTTTGTAGGTTTTCTAATTCTGATAAGTCCAATTATTTTAAGGAATAATCTTTAACTGCTCTTATGGAAGTTGACTCCTTTGCTATTTTTTTTTTATAAATACAAAATACAAAAGTAAAACTATAGGTTTTAAAATTTATTCTGTAGATTATGGCTATCATGTTGTCTTATTCAGTTTTTTTTTTGTTTCTTTTTTGTTCAGTGTTCACATACAAAGTAGATCCCCATTCAAATAATCTTCAAGAACATTGTCATGGAGGGTGCAGGGAGTGCATCTAGTTCTTCAAAATGCCCATTATGGAAATATGTGTCAGTTGTTGAACAAAAGACAAAGGGTGCAGGTGGCACATGCAAGTTTTTGTGTAATTTTTGTGATGTGACTTTCACAGGATCATACCATAGGGTTAGGGCTCATTTGTGTGGACTGAAGGGGCAAGGGATTAGGATATGCAATGAAATTGATGGTGTCCAACGCCAAGGGCTCATTAATGAGCAAATGAGGGTAGATGGGATACCCACACCGGCCCCATCTTCTGCTTCTGTTGAGGGAGGCCCTTCTACACAACCTTCTCCACCTATGTCATTTGCATCTTCTAGGATATCACCTCCAGAGTCTGCTAAGCGGAGCCAATACCATACAACAAATGTTTGATGTTGATGGTAGGGAAGAGCTTGACCACACTATTTCAGAATTCTTCTATGCATGTGGAATCCCATTTAATGTGGCCCGTTCCCCTTATTTTGACAAGATGGTTCGTGCCATTAATAATGGCCCTGCAGGATATACACCTCCAAATTCAGAGAGGATCCACACCACTTTGTTGGAGAGTGTGAGGGATCGTGTGCACAAGTCATTGGAGCCACTTCGTAGCACATGGTCAATTAATGGTTGCAGCATTATTATGGATGGTTGGACTTATGCACAGAGTTGTCCTTTAATAAACATCATTGTCTCTTCTACTGCTAGCCCTTATTTTTTTAGAGTTGTGGATTATTCAAGGTAGGAGAAGAATGCAAAGTTCCAAGTAGATATATTATCGGTAGCCATAGATGAGATTGGGTAGGGCAAAGTGGTGCAAGTAATCACAGATGCTACACTAGTTTGCAAATTAGCTGGTATGTTGATCCATGCCAAATACCAACATATTTTTTGGACTCCATGTTTTTTTTTGATTGGTAGAAAGGGTGTTGAAAGGTCCCTGAACCTTGTATAAGAGGAATTACATGAATTCCAGATCGACCAAGGTGGTCCAAGAAGAAAATATTAAAGAGTGAGCAAACCTCCACACTAGGAAAGGTGTCACAAAATTGTGACCAAATTGGTGATGTTGCGAAATCGTGACAAGCAGCACCGTTGCTGCCAAGAGAAGAAAGGATGTCGAGAAATTGTGACAAGAAGTGCCATCAGAGCCGAAGGAGGGAAGAAGTCATGATATCACGACATGTTGCAAGGTTGCTACCAGAAGAGAGGAAGTGTCGCGATATCGTGACAAGTTGCTAGGTTGGAGCCGAAATAGAAGAAGAGTCACAAAATCGCGACATGAAGGAAGACCGTGCCTGGATAGAAAAGGAGTCGTGAAATCGTGACAAGAAGTAGGACCGCTGTCGAAGAGAAAAGGTGTCACGAAATTGTGACAAGAAGGAAGACCATAGCCGAAGAGAAAAAGTGTTACGATATCGCGACAATTGTGGAAGCCTGCTGCCAAAGAGAAAAGGTGTCACGAAATCGCAACAAGATGGAAGACCGCTGTCGAAGAGAAAAAGTGTCGCGATATCATGACATTGTGGAAGACCGCAGCCGAAGAGAAAAGGTGTCGTGAAATCGCGACAAGATGGAAGACCGCTGCCAAGAAGAAAAAGTGTCACGATATCGCGACAATCTGGAAGACCACAGCCAAAGAAAAAAGTGTCGCGATATCGCGACAATCTGGAAGACCGCAGCCGAAGAGGAAAAGTGTCGCGAAATCATGACATTATGGAAGACCGCAGCCGAAGAGAAAAAGTGTCGTAAAATCGTGACAAGATGGAAAACCGCTGCCAAGAAGAAAAAGTGTCGCGATATCACGACAATCTAGAAGACCGCAGCCGAAGAGAAAAAGTGTCACGAAATCGCAACAATCTAGAAGACCGCAGCCAAAGAGAAAAAGTGTCACAATATCGTGACAATCTGGAAGACCGCAGTCGAAGAGAAAAAGTGTCGCGATATCACAACAATCTGAAAGATCGCAGTCGAAGAGAAAAAGTGTCGCGAAATCGTGACAAAATGGAAGACCATCGTCGAGGAGAAAAAGTGTCACGAAATTGCGACATGATGCAAGAAAGTGCCTGAAGGGAAAAAGTGTTGCGATATCGCGACAAGTTGCAAAAAAGCGCCCAGAGAGAAAAAGTGTCGCGATATCGCGAAATCTGGAATACCGCAGCCGAAGAGAAAAAGTGTCGCGAAATCACGACAATCTGGAAGACCACAACTGAAGAGAAAAAGTGTCGCGATATCACGACAATCTGAAAGACCGCAGTCGAAGAGAAAAAGTGTCGCGATATCATGACAAAATGGAAGACCGCCGTCGAAGAGAAAAAATGTCACGAAATCGTGACATGATGCAAGAAAGCGCCATGTTGTGTTCATGCATTGAACAACATTTTGAAGGACATTGGTAAAATTGATTGGGTGGCACAATTGATTGCACATGGGAGAGACATCCAAATGTTTATGTGCAACCACCATCGGGCACTTGTGATCTATCATGAGCATGCCCAATTAGACTTGCTCAAACCGATAGACACTCGGTTTAGCTCATACTATATTCTACTGCAGCGGTTGGTGGAAGTTAAGGTAGCATTGGGGCATACTATTTTTAGTAGAGAATGGTCTCAATGGAAACAATCATCTTTAGAGCAGGGCCTTCGCATTAGAAATTTAATTGTATCTACTCAGTTTTGGACAGATACTGAGTTTTTGCTACGGTTTTTGGAGCCAATTGCAGATGCACTTCGTGCCTTTGATACAAATTATGAATACCTAGGAGAGATATATGAGGGTATAGATTCCATGTGTGAGAAGATCAAATCCGTCACTGATATTCAAGATGTTAACTTGTAGCCTTAATTACAGACCATCATTCATTAGAGGTGGAATTCCCTCAACACACCACTTCACATGGCAACTTATGCTCTTAAACCAAAGTGGTATGATGTAGAAAAAACAAAGAAGAGGGCACCAAATCAGGATCCAGAAGTGATTGCAGGGTTTCTACAAGCAGTCAAGGACATATATGGCACTGGACAGGAGGCAACACAGATTAGAGAGCAGTTTGCATCTTTTGTTTGTGCACGAGGTGCATTCCAGTCCATTGAGGCCTTATATGATAGGAGTCTGAAGAACCCCATATTTTGGTGGACATTACATGGACATGAGACGCCACAGTTGCAACGACTAACATGTCATTTATTGTCTCAAGTGGCCAGTTCCTCAGCTTGTGAGAGGAATTGGAGTACTTATAGATTCATCCATTTAGCGAGGAGAGGTCTATTGGAGGCAGGTAGGGTAGAGAGCCTTGTGTATGTCCATAGTACTCTTTGACTCCTGTCTCGTACAGACAAGGGTTATATAGAGGGGCCTCATGCACGATGGGATACAATTCCTGATGACAGTAGAGATGACAACAGGTGTGATGAATTTTTAGATCTACCACCACCAAATCCACAGGAGGAGGGCCTAGAATATGATGATGAGGAATATGATGAATGAGAGTCAAATATCAGATATTTCATATTTGATATTATCTTTGTACATGCACTACTATATTTTGTTATTTTTGTACATGTTGTCATGCACTACTATATATTGTACATGCACTATTTGAGGAGGGCCTATATATTGTTATGCTTTTATGACTTTGACATCCTATTGAATATCATATATGTTTTTATGATGCCAATGTGTATGATTTATTAATTTATTTTGTAATGTGTATGATTTATAAAATTATAAATTATAATTTATTTATTAGTTTGGATAAAATATATATATATATATATATATATATATAATATATATATATATATATATATATATATATATATATATATATTAAAAATTAGCCGCACCCGCACCTGACGAACCCTATTTTTTGTGGGTGCCGCACTCGCACCTGATGAACCCTATTTTTGGTGGGGGTCGCACCCGCACCCACGATTCCCACCGCACCCGCACCTGGTAACCTTGATATATATATATATATATATATATAGATATTTTGTCTCTATGTGACTTCATGTATTTTGTTTTTATTCCTTTGCATTTTAATTTTGGATGATCATGTTTTGGTGTTTATGGGATGTTATTAATCATGCTTAAATAACATAAATGAATAAAGTAAAATGATTTGATTTTGAAAATGTGTTTTGAAGTGATGACAAATTTTGATAAATTTATCAATAGACCTCGAATGATGTTGTGTTGTTATGTGACTGTTTTTGGAGTTCAAGACTCGCTAATTCATGAAGCTAATATTGTTTGTGAGGAATATTTTGATATTGCTAAAAATGGTCGTATGCTTAAGAATAATCTTAAGGCTTTTATGATGAAAATAAGATGTTTGATGTTGTTTTGGAACAATGTGTTTGATAAATGTTTGTGAAATATATTGATCGAAGCATGAAAAATTTGAAGGATGATTTGTGCTAAGCATAGAATTCCTAAGTGTGAAAATATTTAAAACAATTACTTAGGAATTATACCATCATCGCGAAAATCAAAATGAAATGTATGATGATATAAAATTATTTGTTCCTTTAAAATGCAAAGTAATTTAAGATAAATCATTGTGTCACATGTTCCAAAAAATATTATGTAATTTTTATGAAAATATATGGACTAATTTTGGGCATGAAAAATTAGAAAGGTGACTTGCGCTAGGCATAAAAATTCCTAAGTGTGAAATTTGAAGAGAAATAGTTACTTAGGAACTATACCATCATCACAAAAATCAAAATGAAATGCATGATGATTATGTTTAATTTTGCAAAATTATTGTGCTATGATGATAAAATGATTTGTAGGAACTAATGCAAAGGATTGAAATTAATTATCTAACAAAATTCCAAAAAAATATTTTTACTTCTTTCAAAAACAAATTTTTATCTAGAACCAATGTGTGATGTGTGAGTTCATTATCCATTTTGATTGTCATAATGATATAAAATCTTTGAAGGATCAAATGTGTGTGCTTTGTGAATTTAATTTACCTATTTTGAGTAAGGTAGTGATACAAACAAACTTAAATGAACCAATGTGTGTGCAAGTGAAATGTTTATTTGACCATGATTTTGTGCATGCATTGGTACTAAACTACTATGTAAATCAAATTACCAAAAGGTAGCTAATCCAAATGCGGACATTGGTCTGTACAAAAGAAATGTTACTAATATGACAAACATATCACTATGTGAAAGGAGTTACCCAATATCAAGCAAGTTGGGCACAAATCACCTGTTATGGGGCTTACCTCATGGTTTTCGAATAACTGAGAAATACCAGGGATTCAAGTTCAATACCCCCTTATTTTATTCAAATTTTTGGTGTAGGGATTTATTGTCTATTTTTGAACAAGGGTATTTTATTTCTTTGGAACATTTTTCTTGATTTTCTTTTTCTCTTTTTTTTCTTTTTTTTCTTTTCTTTTCGGGGTACTTACTCAGATTAGACGTAGAGCAAGGGATTTTATTCGGGTAGGGAGGAGCTTGTCCTTTTGCCAATTTCTCAGTATTCTAGACCATGCACATGATAGGATAGCAAGGAAATTTTTTCACTTAAGGTATTAAGATTTACTATGTAGAATCACTTTGTTGAATTTTACAACAAATCATTTTAAGATGTAAAAGTGTGTTCTTGGTTCAAAAAGTAGCAAGATCATTCTAAAAATTCAAAATTATTTAATGAAGTAATAATGTTATTTGGTACAAGATAGATTTATAATCAAAATAATGAAATCAAAATTTATTAAATATGTGAATTTTAGTGCGTGGTTCAAGATAACTTATGAATTTATTTGAAGTAAACTAAAATATAATTTGCAATCTTAGCAGATAATAGATGCAGAGATAATGATCTAATAATGCTTTGGAATATATTTTTTTTGTAGATTTTCATATTTTGTAATTTTTTGGTTGTTTTTGATAATATATTGAAATGCATGAGAAAATTATTTACAACTATGTACAATGATGAGACTTTATGATTTTATGCATAATATCTTTTCAGATGCATAATATTCATGGGTTCCTTGAGATCTTTTCCATCTAAGGTAGCCAATATATATGCACCTGATCCAAATTTAGCAGTGATGATAAATGGTCCAAGCCAATTTGGTTGGAATTTTCCTTTAAGATATTTTCTTGCATTAGTATTTTTTTTATTTTCTTTTAATACTAGATCACCAATTTCAAAAGATCGATTATGAACTTTCTTTGAATATGCTCTTTTAAGTTTATCTTGATAGGCACGAAGTAGATCTAAAGAATGAATTAATTTTTCGTCTAGAAGTTCTAGATGACTAAGTATGCCAACACGATATTCATATCCTAATTCAACATCTTGAAGTAAAAGATCTAAAGAAGGAACTTCGAGCTCGAATGGAAAAACAACTTCAGTGCCATAAACCAAAACAAATAGTGAAGCACCAGCGAGAGTATGAATACTAGTTTGATAAGCCCACAAGGTAGGATATAATTACACATTCCAGTAACGACTTGATTTATTAACCAATATTTTAAGGATTTTAATTAGAGTTTTATTAGATGCTTTAGCTTGGCCATTACCATGTGGATAATAGGGAGTAGACCAACGATGTTGAATTTTATATTTTTGACATAATTTTTTAACATATTTGTTCTTAAAACAAGTTCCATTGTTTGAAATAATATTTGATGGGATTCCAAATCTACAAATTATTTTATTAAGAATGAATTTGGAAACTTGAGCTCCCGTGCAAGAAGCTAAAGGTATAGCTTCTACCCACTTCATAAAATACTTAGTTGTAGTTATTATGAATTTATGTCTGTAAGATGAAATAGGATTTATTTTACCAATAATGTCTAGACCCCATTTAGAAAAGGGCCAAGGAGATGACATGGCTTGGATTTCTTCAGCAAGATCATGGACAAGGTCAGAATGCTTTTGAAACTTGTCATAATGATGCACATAATCATTGGCATCCTTTTCCATGGTAGGCAAAAAATATCCTATCCTAAGGAGCTTCTTAGCAATGGCACTACCACTAAAGTGTCCTCCACAAGATACATCATGGGCTTCACTTAAAGCTTTCTTAGAATCTCCTAAGTTAAGACATATTAACAATTTTCCCTCAAAATATCTTCTATTTAAAGTATTACCAACAATTACGAAGTAAAAAAATTGCTTACATAATAGCCTACATTGGTTTCTATCTAGTCCTTCAGGGAAGGTTCATTTTTGGAGAAAGTTGAAGATATTTATATACCAAGGCTCAAGAGTAGTTTCATTGATTAGAAACACATCTAATGGTTCTACACATGACTTAGAAAAAGTGGGTTCTTAGATTTTGTGAATAATGATAGTAGCATATTCGTCATCCAACTCCAAAGGCAATAGATAGGCAACCATAACCATAGCATCAGTAGCATGGTTACTAGTTCTAGGAATAGCTTCTAAAGTAACTTTTTCAAATAATGATATTAATTGAAGGACATAAGCTTTATAAGGATGAATTTTCTCATCTCGTGTCTGATAAACATCATTGATTTTATTTATCACAAGCTGAGAATCACTTAAAAATAATAAATATTTTATTTTTAATGCTAGGACGGCTCGTAATCCAAGAATTAGAGCCTCATATTCAGTAGTATTATTAGTGCAAGCAAATTGCAATTTGAAAGATAAAGGTATGAAGTACTTTTGAGGAGATATTAAAATAATACCTGCACCGACACCACTCATGCATCGAGCTCCATAAAAATATAAAGACCATGTTTCAGAATGATCTTCCTCTAGATTGAGGCATTCATCAGAGAACTCAATGGTGAGGGGATGAGTAGATTCTAAAGGTGCAGGTGTTGGAAATTACCATCAGTAAAAGTTAAAAATTTGATTTTACTAGGGGTAAAGGTAACTTACCTTTTACCTTACCTGGACGGCAGTGGACGGCAGCAATTTGGGCGGCAAGAGAATTCCCTTCATCCTTCTTTTCCCCCAATTTCTCCTTTCCCCCTTTCTTTCTCGAATAGGTTATTTACCGCCTATTTAAACTATGTAACCTAAGTTTGAAGGTTAATGCAATATTTCCTATTTTACTAAATCACTCACCATTCACATTTGGTATCAGAGCGGCGCGATTCCCGAGGCGATGGGGCCCGCAGTCCGAGGCGGCACGGATCTCGAGGCGGCCCGTAGGAGCAGATCGGCGTGACTCTCGAGGCGCTGGTGGAGCTGGACGAGGCGGCCCGCAGGAGCAGCAGATTGGCATGATTCTCGAGGCAGCACTGTTGATGTGGCTGGCGACCTGCACGCGGCCCGAGGCACTTGTGGCGTGACGTGGCGTGACGTGGAGTGACTGGCACGCGGCCCGAGGTGTAGCGACGTGGCGATCTGTGGCGTGACGTGGCGTGACGTGGAGTGACTGGCGCGCGGCCCGAGGTGCAGCGACGTGGCAACCTGCGCTCGTGAACCGAGGCAAAAGGATCTGCATAGTTGGCGATTGCCCGCAGGCAATCAAAGCACTATACGTGCTTTGCTTCTTTTAAGAAGCTTTAACATCGCCTCACAGGCGATGTGGGACTAAAGTCCCAGAAATAAAATAAGCTTCGCGCCGAAGCGCGAAGCCAATTAAAAGCTTCGCGCTCGACGCGCAAGCTAGAAGGCTGGGAGCCGCCAGCTTAGCTTTCGGATCAGCCCGGTAGCATAGCGGCTACCCTAAGCCTTGACTCCCGCGAGGTCGAATGTTCGATCCTCGGCGGGATCAAATTTTTTAGCCTCGCGTGATTTTGCGAAGGCTATAGGGCAGGGAGCGCTAGCTGCTCCCGGATCAGCCCGGGTAGCACAGCGGCTACCCTCAGCCTTGTGACCCGCGAGGTCGCAGGATCGACTCTCGGCGGGGTCGATAGAAAATCAAATTTTTTTTATTAAATTTTTTTAATCAAAAGCAAAACTAAAGGAATAAGTTTAAAATTAAAAAAAATATATTTTTTTTAGTTTTTTAACTGTTCCTTTGCTTTTATAAAAAAAATTTAAATTGCTTGAAATTTCCTAAGAGGAAATATATGTGAAAGCTTTTTATTGCTTGAAATTTCCTAAGAGGAAATATATGTAAAAGTTAAAAAAAAAACTTAGAAAGTTAAATTTTTTTTTAACTTAGAAAGTTTAATTTTTTTTACTATTTCCTAAGAGGAAATTCTTGTAAAATAAAATTTATGGGAAATTTTCTTAAATGATAAGATCGGAAGGTTGTTATCATGCTCTCTCGCAAGGTGTTCCTGAGAACAACACCTGAAGACTTTGATAGGCACGTGAAAACACTAAGTCCGAATACGGTTTTTCACGGGTTGCAAAACGCGGTTATTGCACACCGGAGAAATCCTGATCAAGGATACGACGCGGATTCGAGAGGATAACTCCTTCGGCAGCAAGTTTGAACAATCTGACACAGTTGCAATTGCTGCACAAGGATCCGAATATACTCATTATAGTAATTCAGTTGAAATCCTACAACCTCCTTCTCCTGAAATAATATTGATCAGTGACGATGATGAACAAGTCGCTGACAATTTTGTAATTTCTGAACAAATTTGAGTTGTTTTTGATTGTAAATCAAGCAGGGCTTGATAGTTTGTAAAGTCTTTTTCCAATAAGACTATAAAAGAGAGGTTTCTTGTTTTAGTAGATTAAAAAATGGGTTCACATAATAATCTACCTATTCCCGAATTCGGAGGGGATAATTATGAGTCTTGGGTCCATCAAGATGAGGACATTACTCATCGAAAAAGGACTATGGGATATTATTGAAGACGGTTACATTGCTCCAACAGATTGGACTACCTTAAGTGCAAATGATAAGAAGATCTACAAAGATGCACGAGAAAAATAATTCATTTGCCTTATACCATCTTCAATCAGCACTAGATCCTAGTATCTTTCCAAGAATTGCATCTTATTTAAGCACTACGAGATGCATGGAATGCCTTGAAAGAAGGATTCCAAGGAAGTGATAAAGTAAAGCAAGTCGGGCTTCAGACCTTGAAAAGAGATTTTGAAAATCTCAGAATGAAGGACAATGAAAGAGTTGGAGACTATTGTGTTCGTGTTAAAGCAGTAGTTGATATGATGCAAACTTTAGGTGAAGACACAAAAAATGAAACAATTGTGAAGAAAGTGTTGCGAACTCTTCTTCCTAAGTGGAATCACATTGCAATCATAATTGAAGAATCCAAAGATCTTTCTACTCTTACATTTGATAGTTTGATTGGATCATTAACATCACATGAAGAGCGACTTCAAGGTGCACCTTCAACAAGCTATGGAGGTGATGATAAAGCCTTCACTTCGAATGAAAGTGTAAGACGAGGACAAGGAAGAGGTAGAGGCGAGAGGACAACAACAAAGAGGCAAGAGACAAAGCAACTCCTACGAGAGGAGGTAATCAAAACAGAGGTGGAAATCAAAAGAGAGGAGCCAATCAGAACCAAAGCGGCAATGCAGGCCGTGGAAATCAAGGACGAGGAAGTAATAAGACCAAAACAACTTGTTTCAATTGTGGGAAACAAGGCCACTTCGCTCGTGACTGCTGGTCAAAATCTTCAAAAGATCAAAGTAGTCAATATGGCTCATTCTACGGAGAAGAAGAAGGTCCACCAAATATTTTTCTCTCTTATGGACAACCAGATCAAAATCTAAATGATACATGGATTTTGGATACTGGTTGCTCCAACCACATGAGTGGCAAAGAAAATCTCTTTGCTACATTAGATTCAAATTACAAATCTCAAGTTAAGTTAGGGGATAATAAATCCTTGCAAGTTGAAGGCATAGGAGCTATGGAAGTTCCCACAAAAGAAGGCCTTAAAAATGTGAATGACATATACTATACTCCACAGCTACAACACAATTTGTTAAGTGTTGGCCAAATGATGGAGAAGCATTACAAATTAGTTTTTGATGAAAGAAAATGTACAATCTTTGATAAAAACAATTGTAACCGGGTCATCACTGAAGTACCTATGACAAAGAATAGGTTGTTCCCTCTAAAGTTTGGTGAGCCAGGGGGGAGCTCAACTTGCAAACATTGCTATTTCAAATCCAAGTGAATTGTGGCACTTGAGATATGGTCACCTCAATTCCGCTAGCTTGAAAATGTTAACATCACAAGCTATGGTGACAGGACTACCAAAAATTCCAGAACATAAAAAGGTATGCGAAGCATGTGCTTTGGGAAAGCACTCCAGAAAGAAGTTTCCAAGAGGCCGAGCGTGGAGAGCAAGTTATCCTCTTCAGCTAGTACATTCGGACATCTGTGGTCCAATGCAAACAAAGAGCCTTGGAAACAATTCTTATTTTCTAACATTCATAGATGATTATTCTAGAATGTGTTGGTTGTATTTTCTGAAACACAAAGATGAAGCATTTGATTGCTTCATAGACTTCAGAAATAATGTAGAAAAGCAAAGTGACTACTATGTCAAATGTCTTCGCACTGATAAAGGAGGAGAGTACTCCTCAAATGAATTTCTTCATTATTGTAAGCAAAATGGGATAAAGAGGCAATTCACTACTGCCTACACCCCACAACAGAACGGTGTGGCTGAGAGAAAGAACCGCACCCTTGTTGAAATGGCACGAACAATGCTTCAGGAAAAACATCTCACAAACAGCTATTGGGCAGATGCAGTGAGAACAAGTGCATATATTCTAAATAGAAGTCCGACTTCTAGTTTAGATGGTATCACTCCTTATGAAGGATGGTACGGTAAGAAACCAAATGTCAAACATTTCAGAGTATTTGGTTCTTTAGCTTATGCACACATTCCTGAAGAGAAGCGAAAGAAGCTTGATCCAAAGAGCCAAGCATGTGTTTTTGTAGGGTATTGTGATTCAACCAAAGGATATAGATTGTACAATCCCACGACACATAAAATCATTATCTCCGAGGGATGTAATTTTTGATGAAGGGGGAGAATGGGGTCATAAAAAATTTGTTGATTTTGACTCTAATTCGGACAATACCACACCAGTACCTCCCATAATGGTACAACCCAAGAAAAGTAGTCCTCCTCCACAAACTCCACATCAGGAAACTTCATCAAGTACATCAAGTGGTACACCAAGTCCAAGAAGGAATTTGCTGGCACCCCCAAATTCTCCAAAATGATTTCAAAGATACGTAAGCGCTCCAAGTCCGATGGATATTGATTCAGTTTCTCAAAGGAAAGAGACAAATAGAGGAAAGCGCATACTACAGAGTCATCCATCTTCTCAAATGTTGGATAGGAATTTTCAACAAAGATACACTAGGAGTCAAGCTAGTGAGATGGATGACATTTTGTCAAGACTTGAAAATCTTCAAATGTCAGGAGATGATGAGTCTCATGAACCAAGGGGTGATGTAGTCAATTATGCTTTGTTGGCTGCTGCACAGCTAGAACCATCTAGCTATGAAAAAGCATGCACTGAAAATATATGGCAAGATGCCATGGAAGAGGAAATATCCTCAA
Source organism: Wollemia nobilis (assembly GCA_028583015.1). Lineage (NCBI taxonomy): Eukaryota > Viridiplantae > Streptophyta > Pinopsida > Araucariales > Araucariaceae > Wollemia > Wollemia nobilis. The sequence continues at coordinate 5,542,631 of JAQPPZ010016925.1, read as the reverse complement.
TTAAAAAGAATGATACTTGGGAGCTTGTGAAGCTTCCCAAGGGAAAAAAATGTGTTGGATGTAAATGGGTCTATAAGACCAAATTCAATGTTGATGGAAGCATTGAAAGGCACAAGGCGAGATTAGTAGCCAAAGGTTTTACTCAGAAATATGGAATAGATTATGAGGAAACCTTTGCTCCAGTTGCTCGACAAGAAACAATCGAAACTGTTCTTTCCTTGGCAGCCCATAAAGGATGGAAAATACAACACATGGATGTGAAAAGTGCATTTTTAAATGGATACACGACGAGAAGAGGTGTATGTTCAACAACCTCAAGGTTTCCAAGAACCGGGGAAAATAGAACCTTGTTTATAAATTGAAAAAAACACTATATGGCCTCAAGCAAGCACCAAGAGCATGGTACTCACGAATTGACGGCTATTTCAGCAAATATGGTTTCACAAAAAGCAAGAGTGAACCAACATTATACTACCTAAAAATGGAGTAGATATCCTCATAGTTTGTTTATATGTGGATGATCTAATATTCATGGGTAGTAATGATAAAATGAATATGGAGTTCAAAAACTCCATGATGAATCAATTTGAGATGAAGGATCTCGGATTAATGAGATACTTTCTAGGAATGGAAGTACATCAATCAAAGAATGGGATCTTCATATGTCAACAGAAATATGCTCATGACATGATCAAGAAATTTGCTATGCAACAGTGCAAATCAGCTGAAACACCAACTGGACATGGAATCCAGCTAAGCAAAGAAGATGGAGCACCAAATGTTGACTTGACCAATTACAGAAGCATGGTTGGGAGTTTAATGTTTCTCACCAACACTAGGCCAGATATACAGTATGTTGTTTCTCTTGTATCACGATTTATGGCATGCCCATCCGAGCTGCATCTTCAAGCAACCAAACGAATTTTACGATATGTAAAAGGTACATTGGATTTTGGAATCCATTACCACAAGTCTAACTCTATGAAGTTATTTGGTTATAGTGACAACGATTGGGGCGATAATATAGATGACAAGAAAATCTACATCGAGGAAGCTGTTTTAGTCTAGGTTCGGGACTAATAACTTGGAGTTCCAAAAAGCAATCTGTTGTAGCATTATCATCTACGAAGGTGAGTACATAGCAATCACTCATGCAAGTACTCGGATCCTCCGGTTGAGGAAAATCCTTGAAGAGATTGGCGAAAAACAAATTGGTCCAACCAAACTGAATTGTGATAATATAAGTGCCATACAGTTGGCATATAATCCAATCCACCACAAAAGGTCAAAACATTTTGATATGAAGTATCACTTCATAAGAGATATGGTGGAACAACAGACAGATTGAGCTTCAATATTGTAGCACTTTGGATAATCTAGCAGACATCTTCACCAAAGGCATGGCTAAAGCTCAATTTATAAAGCCGAGAGACTATATAGTTAGTCCTCTCAACTTTAAGGGGGAGAATGTTGGAAATTACCATCAGTAAAAGTTAAAAATTTGATTTTACTAGGGGTAAAGGTAACTTACCTTTTACCTTACCTGGACGGCAGTGGACGGCAGCAATTTGGGCGGCAAGAGAATTCCCTTCATCCTTCTTTTCCCCCAATTTCTCCTTTCCCCCTTTCTTTCTCGAATAGGTTATTTACCGCCTATTTAAACTATGTAACCTAAGTTTGAAGGTTAATGCAATATTTCCTATTTTACTAAATCACTCACCATTCACATGCAGTAGCTAACTGATCAGATATAACTTGGTCTTTTATGGATTTTTGGCCGATAAATGTGAGTTCAAACTCACTGAGAGCCAAAACCCACTTAGCTATGCATCCTGATAAGTAAGGTCTACTCATCAAGTACCTTAATGGATCAGATTTAGCAATGACATATGTTTTTTGACTAAGCATATAATGACGCAACTTCGTGTAGAAAACACAACCGCTAGACAAAGATTTTCTAATGGAGTATATCTTGTTTCATAACTTATTAAAGTTCTACTTATATAATATGTGGCTCGTTCTTTCTTTTCATCATCAATTTGAGCCAACATAGCTCCAAGTGCAAGTTCTGAAGCAGAAATATATAAAATGAAAGGACAATCTGGTCTAGGTGGAACAAGCACTAGAGGGTTGAGAAGATATTTTTTAATGCTATCAAAAGCTTCTTGACATTCCTTATCCCATTGAAAAGAAATATTTTTCTTGAGTAATTTAAGAAAAGGTTATGTTCTATCTACCAATTTATCAATGAAGCGACGAATAGCTTGTAATTTTCCTTGTAAGCTTCTTAATTATGATATGTTTTTAGGAGGTGGTATATCACGGATAGCCTTGATATTTAAAGGATCTATCTCTATGCCTCGCATAGAAACAATAACTCCTAATAATTTCCCAGATTTTACTCCAAATACACATTTAGCTGGGTTTAAATGGATAAGGTATTCTCTTAACCGATCAAATACTTTTCTTAAATCATTTATGTGATCATCCTCTTCAGTTGAGCGAGCTATGATATCGTCTACATAATCATGTAGAATATCATACATCATATCATGAAATATGTATGTCATAGCTCTTTGATATGTTGCGCCTACGTTCTTTAAACCAAAAGGTATTACCTTCCAACAAAATGTCCCCCAAGGGGTGATGAAAGTTGTTTTAGGTTGGTCTTCATGAGCTATTCTAATTTGATTATATCTTGAAAAGCCATCCATAAGGGATAACATTCCACTTCCAGCTGTAAAATCAATGATTTGATCCATATTAGGAAGAGGAAAATCATCTTTAGGGCATGCAACATTTATGTCTCTAAAATCAGTACAAACTCTGATCTTAGTAGCTTCTTTCTTAGTTACTGGAACAACATTAGAAATCCAATCAACATAGTCAATGGCTTGGATAAAAATGACATCTAAGAGTTTTTGCAACTCACTTTTGACTAGTAGAGCAACCTTGGGATGCATCTTTCTAAGTTTTTGTTTAACTGGTTTCACATCCGGATGCACTACTAGATGGTGCATAACCACAGAAGGATCTAAGCTAGGCATATCTGCATATGTCCAAGCAAATACATCACTATACTCTGTGAGAAATGCAATATACTATTTTTGTTTTTCTTCACTTAATTCTGATCCAATATTGACTATGCGAGGGTTTTCTTCCGTACCAATATTGACTTCCAAAATATTTTCCACTTCAATATTTAGATCTCTTTCAAAATTAGGTGGAGCGGGTGAAACACCCATTTCTTGTAATTCTTCCAAGGTTAACTTGGATAATTCTTCTTGAGGGGTTATAGCATCCAGATGGGCTATACGTGGTATAGATCCATCAAAATAAAACCCATTATGTAAGATTTCTTCAATAGAAATGTCATGGAAGATATCTCCTTCCAATTGTTCATCTGGTTCAACAATCATTTTTGGATAAGCTATGGATAACATATTACAAGAAAACATCCTACCCATAGGTTTAAGGTATTCTTGTTGATCTAGGTAGTCTTGATATGAGATTAAATGCTCATCATCCTCAAATGGGAATGGTTGACACTTCCTAGGAAAAAGGCCTATTCCACATCTGGTAGGCCATTCTTCTATCTCTAAGGGTTCTTTTATACCATTTTGGAAAGGTCCTAAACCTTTACCTTTATATCCTAATTTAAGCATCATAGGTTTTGATTTTTCATATTTATCAAAAAAATAACACCTAGCAAATCCATCATGATCAATTATGATAGTCATGGGTCTTATTCTACCCCAATCATATCCCTTATAAATAAACACACAACTCCCAACATGGTATATGCTTCCCATAGGTTGTGGCAAGCCCAATGTCTGAGGAGATGGCGGTAATTGAGTTAAGGCAAGAGAATATTGCATGGAGAATTTTTCTTCTTTTGATGTTGTGAGAATTGTGGATAAATCGGGTAAATATTCATCTGTAAGAGAATATGAAGTAGAAGGAGTATCTTCTATAGTTTTAGATGTTGTAAATATAAATTGTGTAGATGTAGATGGAAGAGATGTTGATGTAGATGAAGAAGATGTAGGTTCAGAAGATGTGGATGTAGAACTAGATGGAGGTGTAGGTTGTGTAGAATATGGAGGTGTAGGTTGTGATGGTGGGTTTGAAGATAGAGGTGTTAAAGATGTAGGTGATAAATATGGAGATATAATTAATGGAGGTGAAGATGATGATGGTTGAGGTGAGATTTTTGCACGTTTAGAAGATGCAACTGAATTAGGGTGAGTGGTAGACAAAGCGGGGCAAAATTGAATCCCAATCGGTTCTACCAAAGCACACATGTCAAATGGTCTAGGATCACTGTGAATGGTAACCAATTGATTTTTAAATTCAAATTTAACACATTGGTGCAAGGTGGAAGGTACAACTCTCATTGCGTTGATCCAGGGATGACCTAAGAGTATGTTGTACGATGCAAGACAATATACAACAAACACAGTCATATCCAAAATTCTTGGACCAACCTGCAATGGAATTGATATAACTCCACATGTTTCTTGCATCTCATCATTAAAATATTTGATGATCATATCAGTTCTCTTCATTTCATCACTTCTAAATCCAAATATTTGGTAGAAATCAAAAGTGCAAATATTTAGGGATGAACCATTATCAATTAGAACTCTTTTGATTGCTACATCTCCAATCAATGCTGTAATATATAAAGGATTGTCTTTATGCATACTATGAAGAGGAATATCTCTATCTCATAAATCAATACAATCTATTTCATGAGGCATAACAATATTTATAATAGCCTCAGGGTTGTATATCTTGTGGTACCATCATTTTACTCAATGTATGCATCAATTCTTCTCTATGTATAGAAGAAGTCCTTAAAATATCCAAGAGAGAAATCCTTGTTGTAATGTTAGCAAGCTGCTCATTAATATCATAAGGAGGTTTTGGTTGTGTACTTGATGTATTATTCCCTTTTGTAGGAGCTTTTAATATGAATGGAGTTGATTTATCATTTTGATTTTGATCTTGTGTTTGAGAATTTTGTGCTTGTTGTCTAGTAACAGCTCTGATGGTACCTACAATATTATTATATCCATAATAGATGGACCGAGGTCTAGCATTCATTGCTTGCTCATTAGAGAGTAATTGTTGTGATGAAGGTCATGTTGTGACCCTCCTAGGAAATGGTTCTTCCGGGACCATCAAGTCTGTGATAGGAAGAATAGCCTCTGATTCATCTTCAGAGCTATTCAAATTATTGGATGTAACATCCAAATCACTTTCTGTCTCACTCTCTGTATCATCTGGATATGGAAGTTGTATGTTATGCATGGGTCTACTTGTGACTATAGATACCGTAGTTCCAAATGGTGTTTCTAAATCTTGATTAGGTATGAAACCACTAATGGTTCCCACATACCTAGTTGGATGAGGAACATTATGATGTTCAACTTGATTTACTACTTCTTTACCATGCTTAGGTAAAGGATGTTGGAAAATGTCCAAGGTCTGATTTGCATTCTGAGTTTGATTTTGTTGTGTATTATTCTGAGCATTATTTTGAACATTCTATTTCGGTGGGAAACTTTCCACCAATATTTTGTTATTATCAATCAAATATTGTATCATATGTTTCAATATTTTGCAAGAATTGGTTGAATGTCCATCAACTCTATGGAAATTGCAATGCAAATCAGCTCTAAATCTAGCTGCAATTGTATCTGGTTGTCGTATGTTGGGCAACTGAATTAAACCTCATTCCAACAATTGAGGTAAAATTATGGTTAAAGGTTGATTTAACTTTGTAAACTCTCTTGGAGGTTTATCTAGAATTTTCAATACAAATTTGTTCATGGCTTCTGTAGTGTTGACAAGTGTGGTATTTCTACTATCAGTGACTCCGTCACCTACCACTTGTTTATTCTTGTATTGATTTTTAGAAGACTTATCTTCATATTTCTTCTTAAACTGACCTCTTCTAACGAGAGCATCTTCAACTCTCCTTGCTAAATCTATAGCTTGATCAAAAGTGGTTATTGTAGCTGTAGAAAGTTCATAAGACAATTGCTCTTGCAAATTACCGATAAAAATGTCCAACATCTCACGATGAGGTAATGCAAAATGCAATTTTCCTAGCAATTGTCTCCACTTAGTCAAGAATTCAGCAAAGCTCTCATATTTACCCTGTTTCAAGTTGTATAAATCCTTAATGGTCACGTGCCTCTCTATGTAGGCACTAAATTGATGGACAAATTTTTTTGTTGTCTCTTCAAAGTTTCTCAAAGAATTTGTAGGCAATTGATAGTACCACTCTAATGCCATACCTTCGAGACTTTTTGAGAACATCTTTAGCAACAACAAGTCATCATATGAGATATCATGACAAGTTGTCCTAAACATACGAAGATGCTCAATAGGATCTTCAGTTCCTTTATATATCGGGAGAACAGACATAGGGAAGTGCTTAGGGTATGGTTGGGCAACCACCATAGGATCCAAGGGTTGGCTACACATCTCTCGATAATTGTATGAGGGATGGTAGGGATCTATCTGGTCTAGGTGAGAAGCTAACTGTTTAACCATAGCTTCAAGGCCATGTGGTTGTCCAACAAGTTGATTCTGTTGCATCATATTATTAGGTCTTTGAAGATAATATTGTGTTACATAAGGATTTCCAATTGAAACACTATTATGTAAATTTCTTGTAGGAATGGTGTTATAATATGGAATTGTGTTATGTTGAACCTTTTGTTGATTCTTGTTAGGATTTGGTATTTTATTGAATTTTTGTGGTATAGAAGTCTTTTGATTTTTAGTAGAAGTTTGTAATTTCTATTGAGGATTTGGATTTGTTGTAGGTGTTGATTGATTGATGTTTTGAGTTGGAGTTTGATTCACATTTTGAGATGGGCCAGCTTGACTATGTTTTATGTATGGCATCGGTCTTCCAGCCAATCGGAGAGCAGCTTCTAAAGCAGCCTCCATAGAGTAATCTCCAGGGGGAAGTTGACCTTCTGTTTCTATTACTTGATTGATGACTTCTATGTTATTCTTTATGAATTCGGTAAAATGTTGTGTGGATTTAAAGATGAGATTACCTTCCTCATCCGTTTGAGGTTTAATATTGTATTGTCCTTCTTATTTATTTATGTCTTCCTCATCTGATTCTGAAGTTACATAATCTTCAATAATTGGTCTATCAGGATCACCCTGAGCGGGCTCTTCCTGAGGTGGTTCTTGCATAAACTCATCTTCTATTTGTTTACCATTCCTTAAAATTCTAGGTATTTTGATAGATTAGGTTTTTGCAAATATATATGTTATATATATATGCGTTCAAATTCTGGGGGTATATATTTTATATATATACCTAATTAATATAATATTATTTTTGGGTTTTTGTAGTTTTAAATTGCAGAGAATGAAGAAAACATAATAGAAAATATTATAGTGTAGATATTATATCTTAATTTTCTTGAAAATTTTTATGAATATCATTAATAGGTTCCAACTCTCCAGGTGTCATATAGTGTTCTTCTTCAAATTGGAAATTTATTTTCAAGAACTTTATGAAGTGAGCTATGGTGATACAGTCAACTTCATAATCAGGCATACAAAAGTATAGCTCATGACAATATTCACGATAGAGCACAACTCTGGGAACTCTATTAAATCTTCTTTTATCTTCCAAGACAACTTCTTGATCCTCTACACGAGACAAGAACTTGTGTACTAGTATTGCATTCTCAAGATAGTCTTCAAAAGAATATAGGCTTGGGGAAATAACGATTCTCTTATCTGCTAACCATCTCTCACAAGCTCTTCTAATATCATTATAAAAGGGTAATCTATCAGGATCCAGGATTCTAGATAGATCAAACCTTATGATTTGTTTAAGTTCAGATTTTTTGGCTTCTATGATATCTAATCTTCTATCAAGTTCATTCCAATGTTCTTGAGATGTTAAGTTAGGACTCCCAACTATTGAAGAGATTTCTTGGATTGACAATGATGTACTAACATTAATTAGAATGGCTCTTCTTCTATTGTAATCTACCATCTATGATGATATGCAATTGTGTAACTAATGACTTTGATTTTTTTGGTTTTTTGTTTTGTTTTATAAATCAGAACGATATTTATGTGTTTCACGTCGGGTTCACCAAAGAATGTAGCCCAAAAATTCTCGCACTCCTTTCCTCAAGGCTGATGGATCCGTGCCTTAGAGGGGAATGGGAGAATGGATGGCCTACACCTCAGAGGAGAGGTACTTGAGTTCGTACCCTCTTATGGTGATTTTTTGATGAATGGGTTGGGTTCACTAGGAAACATTTTGTGGCAGTTTTTGAGCCTAGGTTTGGGATTTGTTTTGATGTGTTTGTTTTGATCAAATCATGCATACACCTAAGTTTGGCCAATATGCAATTAATCTAACCTATATGCAATTTTAATTCAAATGCAGACAACAAACAATAGAAAAATAGAATGCAAAATACAGTGCAGTACTAAAAAAAATGGTTTTAAACTCTTACCTGTATCCGGATGTCTGATGAAGATTCTAATTTTTGTATGCAGTCCAGATCGTACATAGTAGGTCGATATCGTACTACGAACCTGTAGGATCGTATTACGATCTACGAGATCGTATTACGAATAGGGACAAACAGATCCAATTTTGATAGACAACAACATATTCATGTATAGGGGATATAAAATAGAAAATCTAGAGATTTACTTATGATTGCAAGCTTAACTAGGATTAAATGAATACACTTAAATAACTATAATGATATGCATTGATGAATTAATGTATTGCAATATATGAAATATGCAATTATATGAAATTAGGTGAACTCCAGGAATGCAAATGATTAAATCTAATGCTTTATGTGATAAAGAATGCTAAATGCAATGTAGATCAACTAAATAAATAGCAGAATATGCAAACCAGAGCTTGAGGTTGCCCCCAAGCCAACTGCAGGTGAGATCATAGCCTTCTGAGCATGATCGTATCCCAAACTCGCAAAATCGTACTACGATCGCAATATCGTAACCTTTGATCTGCAACAAAGTCCTTCGATCCTGCAACAATATCCTTCGATCCTGCAAGAAAATAATGAAATAACCAGAGCTAGGATGCAAAATTATGTGAAGTTTTCTAAAGTGCAAGGAGCCAAGGGAAATTCAGAAGTAGGGGGTTTGGTTAAATAAGCTGGGAGGAGCATCCAGAATAGGGAGGAGGTTGAATTTGTTGCAACTCCTTCTAAGCTGAGCAAGACCGAATGGATCCGATCTCCTATTTTCTGCGTAGTTACACAATCGGGGTTAAAAACTATTAAACTAAATTTGTCATTTTCCAATTTTAAATTTTTTGTTTCAAGGCAAGATCGTATTACGATCTGTAATATCATACGATGATCACAAGGATCGTAAGACAAAAATAGTGCTACGATTTTGGAGGTCATACTACGATTTCGCTGATCATAGTACGATCTCGTTCAATGAAGCACAAATTCTACGGTAATAAATGCAAATATGATGTTTTTACAATTTTTTATGTTTTCATGCAAATGGGTCAAATTTAAGGTGCTACACACTTCATGATTAGTAAGTGATATATTGCTCACATATAATATTTATGTCCAACTTTGGAGAATTCAATATGGATAATTTCAACATCCAAGGGTCTAATATTTTTGATTACCAACAAAAGGGAATCCCTTACCACATACATAGAACCTCCTCCCAAGGACATTGGAGAACATATGGTAAGAGAACCCAAACATAAACATTATTCTTAATATATATTAAATCAAGAAATCAATAAAAGATAAGATGAATATCAAGGCAAAATAGATAGCCTTAGACATAGTGCACATATAAAACATAAATGACATATATGAGCTGGATGAACAAGGTCTTGAGAAATATACTAAAAACTAGGGATGATTAGCTAGTCTATCTACAGATAAATAAATAAAGATCTCAAAATATAGTCAATGTAAGAAACCAAATCATAGTTCAATTGAATAAATTTATGAAAAAACCTTCCTTAGTTATACTATGCAAAAGAAATAATATTCCTAACATTAGAAGAACAACCCAAATAAATGCAATTGGGAAAACCTTCTCCTTCCCCTACCCTATCAAAATATGAGATTCATAATAAAATGATAAATTCCACGAGAGTAGAATTACAAAAACTAAAGCTCCAACAAGCTCAAACTCAAGTGAATTTAATGAACTATTACTTTGGACAAGGAATGAGTATGCCTTTACGTATTCAAATTCAACCAAATCCATAAGGTACATGGAAAGTAAATAATACAACCATTCAAAAATATATTGATGAACATATTTTACCCCATATTCCTTGAATTAGGATACCTCAAACTACTTATTTGATATATGATAGAACTCAATATGCTTAGGATGTTTAATAACCATTTTAAAATATTTACAAAGATTGGACACATGTTAATATCAACACCATATCCAAAGTACTACTACTATCCTTTGAAAAATCCATCTTAGGAAGGTTTTTCATTTTACCTAAGGGCTCTATCAAATATTTTATTTAACTAGTGGATCTACTTGCCCATTAGTTTCTTGATAGAAAAATCTAGAATAATGCCTTATTGTAGAACATAAGAGGAGAGTATTAATACCTTCATTAGAAGATGAAAACACTTAAGATACCATATTTACTTAATACTTATTTCCATATATTCTTGTGGGTGTCAAATGATAATATAGCTTGAAAATATTACAAGATTGCATGACCCTTGTTACAACCTTAGGAATACTTAAAGAAGAAGAAAAACCTCAAAATAAATATTCAATGCCAAAAAGTCTAATAGGGGAGTAATGTTAGATGTAGTCGTTGACATCCATTTATTGCATAATAGTACTATAACTAATGACAATGGATAAAAATATAACCATCTTATTTTTCTCATGAAAAAAGCTTAAGAAAACTAAAGATCATAACATAGATTTAATCGATATATTACAGATGGAAGAGCTTCTCTTACTAGGGAGGAACTTAGAAAAGCTATTCCTAAGAAAATATTAAGCCATTAGGTTCCAAAGGGTAAAATAAACCCATGTGGTTTATAAATGAATTTGTTTTGCTTTTCCCATGGTATATCAATACATGAGTATACTACTAACAAATTCAATAAATTTATCTATGAACTAGAATTTAGTGATAAAATTGACCTTAACTCTCTCCAAAAATTGGAGAATGGAAAATAAAATGCTATGCTAACCAAATATTTAGCTTCCCATGAAATTCCCAAGAAAAAAAATGACCAACCAAAATACAACCAAGAGATTAAAAAAAACACTATGTTGAATGAGTACCTTTCTATAAGATTTTGAATAAGCTTATAGGAATGTTTAAGGTCCTCTATATTGATCAAGAAAATGAGACCAAATTTTTTAATATCAATACTAAATATAATACTAAGAAATATCAAACTAAAATAAAAACTATTAGAAGACCTCAATCTAACAATGACCAAGCTTCACAATGGAACAATGTTTCTCAAACTCAAGCTTTACAATTAAAAATAAAAATTTCTCAAACCCAAGATTTACATCCTAGTAATTATTCGTAAACTCAAGCTTCTATATGTAGTACTTCCAATCATTACTTATATAAAGAATCTAAGAATTATTAGTTCAAAAATTCCTAAATATTAGGAATTGTTTAAAGTAACTCCTTAGGATATGATTAAAGATTTAGCCTTTACATCTACAACAATATCTTAGATATTTTGGTAACATCCCCTTTTGATATAGAAGTATTGAAGATAATGTTAAATAAAATGAATTGCCCACCTTTGGCACAAGAGGGGTCAGTACCAATGGTATCTTCCTATATAAAATATCAAGAAGTCTTATAACATACATGACATTGAAATTGATAAAAAATCCTCTCCCAATTTGGTTCTCTCTTTTCCAATAAAAAGTATGATATCTATATAATAATTATATATAAGGAAGACCATACTTTGTTTCTAGAATTAAAATTACTCTTCATGTAGTTCAAATATCCTGATTAAACAAAAGGGTGGTTGCATGTGTTTCCTCATTGTCTTTTAATATTACCAAAAAGACCTAAAACCTATAATATCTAGTCATCATAGATATTATAAATCTATTTGTTCTCCTATTAGGTATATTTTTTCCTATTACATATGGTCCTAGAATATTCTTGATCAAAATTTTAGTCTTCCAATGAGAAGCATCATGCAATGTACTTTTAGGACATCCTTGGATCCATGTAATGAGTGTTATAGCTTCATCTGCATATCAAATAAAAAATTTCCCTTAGAAACCATGGAATCATAATTAAATGAGACCTTTATCCTTTGGGGCTAGCTACTAGATTTAACTATGCTTCTTGATAGATGCATTTACTTGACACTAAAATTCTTGAATATTGAGACATACATTTATAAACAACTCTCATTTAACTATATAGAAGTCAACCTCACCTAAAGCCAGAACACCATCAATGGGTATGATTTTGATGATGAGGTAAATCAAGTTAACCCATAATATTTTGAGCACCCATCTATTATAGAATGACATAGAAGAAAGTTCTCTTTATCTTTGGAGGTCATAACAGTACTATATAAATATGAGAAATATTATTAAAAAATTAAAATATTTATAAAGGTAAGAAACCACAATAAGAGCCCTATTGAGTGGTATTTTCACCCAGTTGTGAAAGTACACTCTCCTTTAGGATTTGGGTTCCAAATCCCCTCTTGCAAAGAAGTTAAACAAACGACTTCTCCAAGGTCTCCGCTATATTTAGCATTTGCATATGTGTATTAGTAATCTCATATAAAGAAATTCAATTTAAATGCTTGGAACACCTTAGTGATTGCAAGTAACTGTAAACAAAGGGACAATGTTGATTTATTTCACCATGAAACTTTAGTGATTGTTCATTGTTTTTTGGATTTTGATATTTTTTAGATGTTTATTTTAATGCCTAGAAAAGTTAAAACTTCTAGAAAAATATAAAATGCAGAAAAATGAAAATGAAATGCAAAAACTGAAACTAAAATGCATTCAGTATGATGCTATCCTATTTCGACAAAACCGAAGATGTGAGGTCTCCGTGCATGCAACCTAACCTATTGGACCTACAAACAAGCACAATCCAGATAAGCTAAGTGTTGGTTCCTAGGGTACGAAATAAAATTCAGATTCCAAATATTCGCGTAATGTAACCCAAAGAAATGGCATCAACATTATCTATAAATTCGAAATCTGAAAAGATGAAAGAATAAACATTAAATCCATAGCATGCAAAGAAAATCTCCTTCTTTCTTGCCCACAAGATGCAAATTTTTGAACACTTCTACATTAAAAATGTGTCATTTTACAATAGCAAAATTTTTGGTTTTCCCAAACCAGTCCATGGAAGAAAAAACGACTCAAACAGGCCCAGAATGGCATTATCGCCTTCAGCTCTGCAACTCTGCTCGTCGGGATTTCCAACCCATGTCCATGAAGAAGAAAAACCAGTCCAATGTGGAAGAAAGTATCCAGAGAAACCCAGTGCTAAGGCCTTGCCTTCATTACTGCAATCTTCTCTGAATAGTTCCGCCTCCCCCTCCTAGCCTCTTTGAATGGCGTATTTAAACTTGTGAAAACATTGTTTCTCCTTCCCTGATGGTTCATTTCATTTGCCGATGGCTGTTCGTTTCACCTTCCCTGACTGTTCATTTCACCTTCCCTGTATGCATGTGCTTTGCTTTCCATTTTGTGGCCCTTCACTGTGATTTCTCCACATGGTTTTGCGTCCGTTTCCCTCCGTGTGTAATGACCATCTTAAATGATTTCAAATCATTAAATATTCCTTATGTAACGCTTGCCTTATTCACTAGATTTTATCCTTATGTCCACGTCACTATGCAGGTCCGTTACCTTGGCAAAAATGGAACATGTCGCGATATCGCGACACTTTTGCCTCCTTGCTCTCCTTGGTTGCTTTGAATCGCGAAAATGGAACATGTCGCGATATCGCGACACTTTTGGCCCCTTCCGTCTTTTGTTGCTTTGAATCGCGAAAATGGAACATGTCGCGATATCGCGACACTTTTGGCCCCTTCCATATTTTGTTGCTTTGAATCGCGAAAATGGAACATGTCGCGATATCGCGACACTTTTTCTTTCTCTGCTTGTTTGCCCATTTTGAATCGCGAAAATGCAACATGTCGCGATATCGTGACACTTTTTCTTTCTCCTCTTTTCCTTTGCTTTTGGTCGCGATGGAGCAACATGTCACGATATCGCGACACTTTTTCATTTTTGGCCGCGATGGAGCAACATGTCGCGATATCGCGACACTTTTTCATTTTCTGTCGCGATGGAGCAACATGTCGCGATATCGCGACACTTTTTCATCTTTTGGCCGTGATGGAGCAACATGTCGCGATATCGTGACACTTTTTCATTTTTGGCCGCGATGGAGCAACATGTCGCGATATCGCGACACTTTTTCATTTTCTGCCGTGATGGAGCAACATGTCGCGATATCGCGACACTTTTTCATTTTTTGGCCGCGATGGAGCAACATGTCGCGATATCGCGACACTTTTTCATTTTTGGCCGTGATGGAGCAACATGTCGCGATATCGCGACACTTTTTCATTTTTGGCCGTGATGGAGCAACATGTCGCGATATCGCGACACTTCTTCATTTTGGGCCGCGATGGAGCAACATGTCGCGATATCGCGACACTTTTTCATTTTTTGCCGCGATGGAGCAACATGTCGCGATATCGCGACACTTTTTCTTTTTGGGCCGCGATGGTGCAACATGTCGCGATATCGCGACACTTTTTGTCTTTTGGCTGCGATGGTGCAACATGTCGCGATATCGTGACACTTTTTCTTTTTTGCCGTGATGGAGCAACATGTCGCGATATCGCGACACTTTTCCTCCTTGTGATATTTTGCTTTTTTCCTTGATCTTTAGCCTATGGGCCACTTCGGTCTTCTTGGAACACATGCAAAAAGGTGGGTCCCCAATTTTGGGGTACGTTGTGGATCAGCCACAACAAATGGTGACTCTGTTGGGAAATGCTCCTGAGCATTTCGGTGAGAACTCAACCTGAAAACACACAGACTCAAATACAAACGTTAGCAAATATCCCAAGAATGAAACTAGACGAGAAATACATGAAACATTAGAATTATTAAGCATCAGCTCGATGTGTGCAATGTGCTTCATTCCCTATCGTTTGAAATTCATTCAGCTTTCCATTGTCAGCTTCACTTATGATTCGTATGCAAGGCTATGAATGATTTGTGCAGGATTTGACGTATGACAACTATGTTAGAGATGTAACAACCTGCTTTGCAAAGGCTCAGACCTTCTAGCATCATGAACAAACATATTAAAACTGTCAAACCCTCTTAGGACCAAAAATATGTATACTGAATTAATTTACTAGATCCCAAAGTTGGTTATGTGTCACTACCATCTTGAACCCATGTGCAGGTGTAAGTGAAATCGGAGCTTTGGGGAATCGGATTCCCAACCTAAGCGAGATGGGAATTTAACCCTATCCTTACTACTCTGATCTGGAGTTCATTACCTCATCTTGAACAAAATGATTTAACCTATTATGGATGAAACTGTCAGGCTAGCTCTGTCCGTTTGAGCAGTCAATGGTCTTGCTTTTAGACAAGACATGTTGCCATGCATGAGCATACTCCACTGCCAGCCAGGCGTCTATAGCCCCGATGGAGATTAACCCCATAATCCAGGATTTGACTTTACTATGATTTCTTGGACCTTGGTGATGACTACCCATCCTTGCAAGGGACATGTAGTACGATCCTTCCAGTCAAGTATTAATAAAGAAATGAAAAATATTTTCTTTTGAATTTCAAGTTCTTGAGTGGGCAAAATGGAAGCTTTGGGGAATCGAATTCTCAACCTAAGCGAGATGAGAATTAGACCCTATCCTTACTACTCCATGAAGGTCAAATCAGAGCTTTGGGGAGTTGGATCCTCAACCTAAGTTCGATGAGGATTTAACCCTATCCTTACTACTCTGATTTTAGGCTTTAAGCACTATGGGAGTGGTGAAAACCACTATTTTAAGGATTATGTTGCATAATAGGACAGACACGAAATACTCCTTTCGCCTCACCTTTTCTTCCAAGTATGGTTTTGACCATTTTGCTCAAGATTCTCTTTAATATGCGTAGAACGTGCTTGGTTCAAGATAGTTCGGGCATCAGTTCCCAACCTTAGGATCCTTTTAATATATGTTATGTAATAATCCTAAGAGGATTCGACACCTTTTCAATGATTGCACATGAAATGAAGATGCAACTGAGATGAAATGTATATGCAATGCGGAATGTGACATGAGATATGAATGCACTGCTTCTTTTGAAATGCGGATGGATTAAACCACCTACTTTGCCATAATTTATAAAACTGACAATTTCATGCATCACAAGTTCCAAACGATATTCCTTAATGTGTTTGCGATATTCGTGGAGCTTTCTGCAATACAATTCCGATGTTTCATATTCTCCTAGTCTTAGTCAACATTCGTAAGGACCACACACAAAACTTAAAACCAAAATAAGATTCAATCCAAAACCAAAACACGAAAACCAAAAGTATATACAATATAATACAAGATGATGCAAAAATTTGGATTATCATTTTCTCGGATCCCAAACCCGATTAGAGCATTCCAAAAGACATATAATATGATACACATGCCGAATGTGGAAGGAATCAAACGAAAACAAGATTAGACCAAACCATGCAACCAACTTCAACTTTCCTCTCTCACCCCACCAATTAGATTTAGTTCCATTAGTATTCTCATAGGTGAGATTCAAATTACCAGATTGATTAGACAATGGTTGATTTTCAATTCTTTCTTGTCTATTCTTTAAGGTGCAAATTTCATAATCCCATTCATGATTTAGAACTAGGCTTTCTTTATTCAAAATGAAATTTTGTAAGCAAGAGCCTATTTCTAAAAATTTCAAAGCTAATTCATTTTCCATGTTCTTAGGCCAATCAAAATTTTGCAACAATTTACAAGCATCTAGGATATTTACTAAATGGGGATCATTAAGAATTTTTATCCTAGATTCAAGAATTAATTGTTGATGAATTTGATTTAGCAATTTAAGTGCATCAAGCTCCTTTTCATTCATTAAAGTAATGTTATCAAAGGTGTGGTTAAAAATTAATCCTTGTTCTTCATTCACCTTCAATGGCATTTCATCATAAATATCATTTGAATTATGCAAATTTTCACCAAAATCTTGGATGTTTGGACATAAAGGTTTAGATTTTACTTTTTTCACACTTTCATTTACGAAAACTTGGTGAGGATTTGCAATTTCCTCTTTTACCTCTTGGTCTTCATATTCTTCATTGATTACTTGTTCATCAAACATACCAAAATTGGGCACCCAATTAAAAACATGCCCATCCTTTTCAACCCTCAAATATTCTTGGTTGAAGTGTATGTCAAGTAACTCATCTTCATGATCAATCGCTTTTGTTGCTTCCAATAGATCAACCACTTTGTCATTTAATTCCAATTCTTTGTTCACTATCCCTGGTATCTCTTCCAAAACATCCTCAAATTGCACAGGAGTTGTAATATCTTCCTTCGAGTAGGCGATTATGTTGTCCTGTATATCAATTGGCACACAAGTTTCATTAGCAGTTTTGGAGTGAGTGTAGTCTTCCCACTTCTTCCATGAATCATAGTAGTCACCTTCCAAATTCAAGTTGTGATGCTCAAATACTTCTTCTCCATCCTCTGATTCATCAACCTGTTCCTTATCCGATTCATCTTCACCTTCCATAGATGGTCCAGTTATTTCCAAAAGTGGGTTATTTCTTGAATTCAAATTAGTAAAGCTATCATAATCCAAATTTGTAACCCATGATTCAATTTTATCACAATTTGGAGGGTGTAGATTTTTTTTTTTTTTTTTTTTTTCCTTTTTTTTGGGTGTCTTCCAAAAAAAAGGGGTGGCGCTCTTCTTCTTCTTTTTCTTCTTTTGATTCATCAACATGTTTCTCCCCCCCTCTCCCCCCTCCTCATGTCTCACTCTCTTGACGATATAGAGTTTCCCCCACCAAAATGTTGTTCTCTCCTTGTTGATGTTGGGGTGGACCCTTATTTGGCACAAGTTCCAAATCATCCACTTGAGCTTGGAGACAATGGGTATACATAGCAATTTTGGGACAATTCCTTTCATTATGCTCCCTTGTATCATGCAATCTACACCCATTTTCCCATGCAAAATCAGAAATATTAAGAATGGAACTAGAGTGACTTGGTCCTGTAGAAGTATCTATCTGATTAGCAATAGGGGAAGGCACACCCCCATGGTTTGGCTTCGTATTCCACTGTCTCCCTCCATTGTTGAAATTTTGATTTGGGTGAGGGGCATGGGATTCATACTTCTATTGTTGAACCAAATCATTACTCAATTTGTGAACCATATTTTTGAGCTCTTCAACCTCTGAATAAATCTCTTTTGGTTGAGCTATGTTATTGCTAGTTCCAATAGGATTTGCGTAATTGGTGAGATCTTGACTTAACATTTGGGTTGGATTTTGAACCACTTGATTTGCATAGGGATTCACACTTTGAATCGGGATTGGATTGGGAAAAGGAACTATAGCCTGAGAATTAACCGGACTAGCTCCTTGCATAGTCTGTTGACTATTTTGCAAAAATGAAGGAATGGGGGGAATGGATGTGATTGGTTGAATTGGAATGGGTGCGTAAGCGGGTGTTGATGAATATGGTTGTTGATAAGGCAACGCATTTATGCCTGATATTTGCGGTGCCATGATCTGATTCATCATAGGAGCTTGACCATATGGACCATACTGTCCTACCATAGACATCTGGGAAAACCCATAACTCTGTGGTGTCATTTGTTGCTCAATGGTCATAGCTTCATTGTAGGCTAGAGCAAGAGTGGTAACTTGAGGATTTCGCCTTGCAAACATTGCCGTCATAGGATCCAATGCCCCAAAATATATTTGCAAAGCTACTGCGGGATCAATGGCAAAATGCCGAATTGCTCTATTATAGCACTTCTGAAATCTTTGATTAAAAATTTGGATTGGCTCACCCTGGCCTCTTTTGCATGTAATGAATTGATTATAGATGATTGTGGGATCTAATGGTGACCTGAATTGGTTGACAAAAGCATTCTCCATTTGCGTCCATGACGTAATGGAACCAGTAGGTAAGCAAATGTACCATTCGTAGGCCACTGGGTCTAGGCTCATGGGGAAGAGTCTACAAGCCACATCTTCATGTTGAACTTGCAATCTTATCAAAACATCCCTATAGGCCTGAATATGTTCTTCTGTGGTCCTTGGGCCATCCGGTTTGTATTTGGGCAAAAATCTCTCTATATTCCTAGGGATCTCATGAATATCCCCTGCAATATTCAAAGGAATGTTATGGGCTCCGTACCAAGGATGTGGTGGAGGTTGGGCCATTTGATTCAAAATCGATGGTGATAACCCTACAAGAGCCATGGAAAATACCTCGAAGGAGACCTACGACACAAAAAATTCTACAATTAATGGAATTCAAAGAATAACTTCAAAACCAATTTGTTAGTCATGAATAAAAGAAGGAACCCTGACAAAGCAGTATTCTAAAAATGTAAGTTTCTGATTCACCAGATCGCATATGCGCAAGTGAAGAGCATACTCCTAGTGTTGTAGGCTTTCCGATTCACAAGATCGCATTACGCGCGGTGAAGAGCATAATACCGACAACAAATACATTTTAGACAAAATAATTCCTTACAAATAAGCATGAAATGACTAGCAAATATCAAACATGTAACGTATGAATAATCATGTTAGCATCAACCAAGAGGTGTATCCATTAAAATCGAATGAAAGTAATTGCATGGAGACAACCTCGTTAGTCAATTTTTTTTTTTTAAATCAAATCAAGACACATTATTCCTGTATGAACAATCAAAAAGCGTTAGAACAATGCATAGCAATTCATGTCCTCCTTTTAACACTACAAGGTTGTATTGTTAAAAGAGGGCTAAAGATAATAATCAATAGGGCATGAAATATTCAAAATTTAAATCCCTATAGCATTTAAATCACACTGAAATAAACCTATTCAGGCCCTCCTTCTAGCGCCAATCTGTTGAGTGGTATTTTCACCCAGTTGTGAAAGTACACTCTCCTTTAGGATTTGGGTTCCAAATCCCCTCTTGCAAAGAAGTTAAACAAATGACTTCTCCAAGGTCTCCGCTATATTTAGCATTTGCATATGTGTATTAGTAATCTCATATAAAGAAATTCAATTTAAATGCTTGGAACACCTTAGTGATTGCAAGTAACTGTAAACAAAGGGACAATGTTGATTTATTTCACCATGAAACTTTAGTGATTGTTCATTGTTTTTTTGGATTTTGATATTTTTTAGATGTTTATTTTAATGCCTAGAAAAGTTAAAACTTCTGGAAAAATATAAAATGCAGAAAAATGAAAATGAAATGCAAAAACTGAAACTAAAATGCATTCAGTATGATGCTATCCTATTTTGACAAAACCGAAGATGTGAGGTCTCCGTGCATGCAACCTAACCTATTGGACCTGCAAACAAGCACAATCCGGATAAGCTAAGTGCTGGTTCCTAGGGTACGAAATAAAATTCAGATTCCAAATATTCACGTAATGTAACCCAAAGAAATGGCATCAACATTATCTATAAATTCAAAATCTGAAAAGATGAAAGAATAAACATTAAATCCATAGCATGCAAAGAAAATCTCCTTCTTTCTTGCCCACAAGATGCAAATTTCTGAACACTTATGCATTAAAAATGTGTCATTTTACAATAGCAGAATTTTTGGTTTTCCCGAACCAGTCCATGGAAGAAAAAATGACTCAAACAGGCCCAGAATGGCATTATCGCCTTCAGCTCTGCAACTCTGCTCACCGGGATTTCCAACCCATGTCCATGAAGAAGAAAAAACAAGTCCAATGTGGAAGAAAGTATCCAGAGAAACCCAGTGCTAAGGCCTTGCCTTCATTACTACAATCTTCTCTGAATAGTTCCGCCTCCTCCTCCGGCCTCTTTGAATGGCGTATTTAAACTTGTGAAAACATTGTTTCTCCTTCCCTGACGGTTCATTTCATTTGCCGATGGCTGTTCGTTTCACCTTCCCTGACTATTCATTTCACCTTCCCTGTATGCGTGTGCTTTGCTTTCCATTTTGTGGCCCTTCGCTGCGATTTCTCCACATGGTTTTGCGTCCGTTTCCCTCCGTGTGTAACGACCATATTAAATGATTTCAAATCATTAAATATTCCTTATGTAATGCTTGCCTTATTCACTAGATTTTATCCTTATGTCCACGTCACTATGCAGGTCCGTTACCTTGGCGAAAATGGAACATGTCGCGATATCGCGACACTTTTGCCTCCTTGCTCTCCTTGGTTGCTTTGAATCATGAAAATGGAACATGTCGCGATATCGCGACACTTTTGGCCCCTTCCATATTTTGTTGCTTTGAATCGCGAAAATGGAACATGTCACGATATCGCGACACTTTTGGCCCCTTCCGTCTTTTGTTGCTTTGAATCGCGAAAATGGAACATGTCACGATATCGTGACACTTTTTCTTTCTCTGCTTGTTTGCCCATTTTGAATCGCGAAAATGCAACATGTCGCGATATCGCGACACTTTTTCTTTCTCCTCTTTTCCTTTGCTTTTGGCCGTGATGGAGCAACATGTCGCGATATCGTGACACTTTTTCATTTTTGGCCGCGATGGAGCAACATGTCGCGATATCGCGACACTTTTTCATTTTCTGCCGCGATGGAGCAACATGTCGCGATATCGCGACACTTTTTCATTTTTTGCCGCGATGGAGCAACATGTCACGATATCGCGACACTTTTTCATTTTTGGCCGTGATGGAGCAACATGTCGCGATATCACGACACTTTTTCATTTTCTGTCGCGATGGAGCAACATGTCGCGATATCGCGACACTTTTTCATTTTTTGGCCGCGATGGAGCAACATGTCGCGATATCGCGACACTTTTTCATTTTTGGCCACGATGGAGCAACATGTCACGATATCGTGACACTTTTTCTTTTTGGGCCGCGATGGAGCAACATGTCGCGATATCGCGACACTTTTTCATTTTTTGGCCGCGATGGAGCAACATGTCGCGATATCGTGACACTTTTTCATTTTTGGCTGCGATGGAGCAACATGTCGCGATATCGTGACACTTTTCTTTTTTGGCCGCGATGGAGCAACATGTCGCGATATCACGACACTTTTTGTCTTTTTGCTGCGATGGTGCAACATGTCACGATATCATGACACTTTTTCTTTTTTGGCCGCGATGGAGCAACATGTCGCGATATCGCGACACTTTTCCTCCTTGTGATATTTTGCTTTTTTCCTTGATCTTTAGCCTATGGGCCACTTTGGTCTTCTTGGAACACATGCAAAAAATGTGGGTTCCCAATTTTGGGGTACGTTGTGGATCAGCCACAACAAGCCCCTTCATTAGATAAACTCTACGAGTTAGAAGCTAATATCTATAGAACGCTTAGCCAAATAAGAATGAAAAATTATAAACCACTTGAAATTAACATTAATGACCTCTCTTGCATACACTACATGGAATAAAAATATAAAAAATACAAGTCATTCCTAGACAAATAACATAATAGAAAGCCTTCAAAAGCCTCAAGATGTAAAAATTACCATCCTCTAATAATAGAAGATGACCTATTCTCTAATGGAGCAATCATATCTGCATATGACATTACCATAAATAAAACCATTGACATGGATATTGGACTAGCTAAACTTACCTCTTAGTTAGGAGTTCTAGTGAATGAAGTACAAATGATACTACACTTAAAAATATTTTGAAATATAATTCACACCAATATTTAAAATAAAAATAAAGATTCCAATTATAATTCCTTAATGCTATAGAATATGAGCTACCACAATAACATCATCAGCCAGGCCACTCATAATAAGGCGGTGTCTTTACAATCATATGAGTTTCTTTAAGTGATGATGAATCTACCTAGTGGACCATAACATATAATAATAAAAGCATGGGAAGTAAATAGTTAAAATGATCTCAAATCCTAGTGAGCCAACAATTAATGTTGGGAGTATATGCAAGAATGCATGTAGTGATGGATCCAAATAAAGACACCTAGGTAGTTCATCCTAAAAGTGGTACATGAGGTAATCATGATATAGTTGTGCATTTATTGAAATTATAAATAATACAGATAGTTAGAGTATTTCACTCTCATAGGGAGCATATCCCCAATGGAGCCACCCTATCGTATTAGGTGAAATCTACTTGGGTTATGTATGGAGTCAAGTAGGAGATGATCTAAAAATTTACCAAGGGTCTTTTGTTTCACTTTTTAGATATTGAGTATGTAAAAGTCATATACAAACATGGGCCATGGTTTCTTAGAAGCTCCCTATTTGTATTTTCTCTCTAAACCCAATACTTTGTTATTTCAGAGGAAAGGACCATTAAGGTCAAAATATGGGTTGAGTTATTTGGTATTTCTCTTTCCTTTTGCCTATTCTTAAACCACATAGCAGCTCCATTGGGTTAAGTCATCCTAGTTGAATCAGATAAATTCTTTCATGCTCCTCATCAAAAGCATGTATGTGTTAAAGTGATTATCTCTAAGGATATCAAGGAGTCAATTGTGATATAGATTTATGACATTATCTGATTACAATGTTTTTTGTACATCAATCTATCTATCACATATTGAAGATGTCAATATTTTGATCATAAAGCCAAGGATTATCTTCTCATGTCCCATAATAAGGATAATTTAATACCAAAACCAACTAGTAGGGATGGTTAGACCACTATTGGAGGGTGAAATAATGCTCACTCTAATGCTTATAAGGCCTTACAACCCAAAAAAAACATCCAATATAATTGTCATGGTAGCTTCAAATCCTTCTAAGAAGGCAAAATATAAAGAGAGTGTTATCCCATCATTGATGACTAATACCAAAGATAAAGAGGTTTCTGAACCATGACAAATCTAAAATATTTGGGTAGATAATGTTATCTCTTCATTCCCTTCCACCTAGATGGGATCCCCATGACACTCATGTAGTCCACATTGAGAGGTGAAGGATAAAGAGTTTGTACAAGAGAAAACATTGCACTTATCCAATTTTCAATTAGAAAGTTACAAACTTTATTTAGAGCCAATAAGTTACCATGATGGCTATGACACTTTATATTACCTTACCAATAAAGATATACTATTAAGAAACCCCTATTAGTAAACTTCATTTCATGGAATGTTCAAAGTTTGAGAGGCTCAAAGCATAAATATGTTGTGTAGGAAGTTCATAAAAAATTCTCACATTTGATATTCTTTGCTAACAAGAATTGAAATTTTATAATTTCTTTCTCTCCATAGTTTGTTGTGTCATCTATCCAATCATCCACTTCCTTCACAACAATCATAAACCTGGTCAAGATGGTTTTTCCACATTCATCTCCTCAAGATGGTGGTCCCACTTTGTTTCTGATGTATGTGACCCCATCTATAGAGTGTTATGGATAGTTTTCAAGATTAATAACCTCTTGTTTGGAGCGATTAATGTTTAGTATCAATGATACCACTAAATAAGCCTAATTATGGTATTAGGTCATAGACTCATTATCATCTACATCATGGATCATGTCTGGATACTTTAATATGATTTAAATGATATTAGATAAGTATGATAGCCATCTGATGTGATAAATAATTGGCAAAAGGGTAGCATGGTTTTATATGCATAATAAATTAGGATTTTTTATCCCAATATTGGATGCCACTGATCTAATACCCTATGATACATGTGGTCTAGCATGCATGTCAAAAATGATAGGATCTGCAAATGGATTGTTAGGGCGATGTCATTCATATAACCCACATTTAATTTTGCCAAATGCTATTCTCTCTAGGGGAGCAATATGAAGGATAATGTATGGGTGGGTAGACTAGGTGGGAACCCATTCTTGAGGGGCATGACTTACCATATGGCTGGAGTAATCCCACTGATAAATATCTCCTCACGGGTGGTGACATATCTACTTATGCATAAATCTCTAGTAGGGTCCCACTTTTAGTTACTATTTTCTAATTTTAGTTTATAGTTTCCTAAACTTGGTTTGTTCTTGGGATGGGCCCATAACATCAGATTTATAGAGTGTGCTATTATATCACCCACTTTTTTGTGAGTAGTGTACTCTTATTTTTCTTTAAAAGTAATATAATGCCACTCTTCAACAAAAAATCTAGGAATAATATGCTAATTTATGATACTATTTAAATAAATGTTGGTAACAAGATGAGTCTAGAATAATCAAATTAGTCTAGTAATTTAATCCACAAGAAATAAATGAACACACTAAGTCATTATCAAATGCAAGCATCACCCATTTTGGGGTTACATGAATATGCATAGAATAGATCCTAAGAGTATCATATAGAATATTTTTATCTATTGAGGTGTTAAATCTATAAAACAAACCACTAGGGAATATCCTCCCATAGTAAGCAATATAATTCAAGAGGAATAAAACAACTACTAAAAGTGGGTTTCATAAAGCCTATTGAATATATCAATTGGATTTTAAAATTTATCCCAAACAGAAAGAAAATAGGCAAGGTCCTTAAGAGTGTGTATTGACTTTAGAGATAAAATTTCCCAATAATTTATTGTTATTTCTTTAAATAGATCAAATTATAGATATTGCTATGTGCTTTGAAATACTTTCACATATGGATGGAATTTTTGGCTATAACAAAAAAATAATTTCTTTCAAAGTTGAATATAAGACCACTTCCACAACTGGTTGGGGTATATATTGATATGCTTGAAAACCAGTGCACCAATAAAAGCAACCAATGATAATGTAAAGCAATAATGAACATGAACATATAACCAATACACAAAGATAAAGAATAAGAACAAGTGGGCCAAGTCCTTTATATTAATGATAATATCAAAGTGTATTACAAATATATCCCCTTTGAGGGAGTTCAATGATGTGATACAATCATTACAATAAACAAGGGATTTTATCCCTTTCTGAATGAATCCTAGTGCACTCTACAAGGTCTTCTCACAATCACAAGTGTTTGGATAAGGCTTCCATAACCGTTGCTTAGGACTCGATGTCAAAGTCTTATGTTCATTTTTTCTTGTAGAATATTGTAATTTGCACACAAGGAAAGAAAATGATGTCAAAAAAATATGCAAATCCTTTCAAGATAAGGTTTGTTTGATGATAATAAATACTGAAATAAAGCTAAATCAAATGCATGAATAGAAATCTATACTACTATAAAAAATAGGAAAGAGCAAAATTTAAGCTACTATAAAAGAAAATAATGCAAATCATATCTCTGCTAGAGGTCATATCAGGGTAGGATGGTCATACCTATGGGTCATCTTGGGTCGATATGGCTGATGTCGTAGGACTATGTTTCTTATGGTCGAGTACGAGTGACTTTTGGGTTCGATCTGGGGTTTCATTAGTGGATTGGTGCATTGTGAAAGTAGCTTAGTGGGTTTGATCAGTCACCAAATTAGAAATGTTTGATTTTGCTCTCAATATGGAGGTACAATCTTTAATCCTTGCAGTAATCCAATGGCATGACTTTCAACAATGGAAAAGCTTGGGGAATAAAAAATGTGGTAGCACTTCATTGTGTAAACCTAAAATCTATAATGATAAATAATAAGGTAATGAAGGTTACAACAATTAGGTAATAAAAATTGTAGGGGTTCAATTTGAGGGGGTGAGTGCCAATATATAGATTTCTTGAAAGAAATCTAATAATGGCACAAACCCTTTGCATGAAAAAGAAAAGAGGTAGTTTGCATTAAGAAAAGTGAATGCTTATCTTTAAAATCTCATGCAATTGATTAATGCATGCATTTTTTCTATTTTGGCTCATGCAAGGTGCTAAATCACAGTGCGAGATCATGCATAGGGTTAACTAGTAGTTTTGGCTACTAGCTATCCCACTTTATTTTTAAATTTTGCTTTTGGTGCGATCATCTCGAGGTGAGATGACCTCAATATGGAGGTCATCTTGGGGTGAGACAACCTGATCTAGAGGCCATATCGGGGTGAGATGACCTTGGTTGCAAAGGAAAATATCCCTATTTAAGTGGTGAAAACCACTATTTTAGCCTTGAGGCTGCCCAAGGTGGGTCACATGGTCTAAAGGAGTCCATTTAGGTAGTCTCCTCAATATGACATGTTTTAGGTGTCTACAGATACCCCTTTTTGGGATGCATTGTGTGAAAGCACAACACAGAGCAAAAATAGATGACCTAAAGTCACATTGATGGTTGATGATGTCCATTGATCTAATCAATGTAAGATGCCCCAATCATGGAAAGGGCATGCACTTTTGAATCAATTACTTCCAACTCATTGAAGAATTTGATCTTGATTTCCCTTTAGCTGATGAGTAGTCTCAGGGGACTTACAACCCTAGGCTTTGGAGAATACCAAACAAGCACAGGTTTCCTATTATGTGTTTAGTTTAATTTTTTGCTTGTTATCTGCCCCAAGCAAGAAGGGTATGATTGTCTTTGGCAATGATTCTTGAACGAACACAATTTGCATGATTGAGTGTTTGATTGTTGACTTGATTATGAATTTTGTAATTATATGACTACCCCCTCAAGTGATGAGTCGATAGAGGAGATGGAAAATGATGAAAGTGATGAGTTGCTTGACCAAGATGACTTGATTTGAGTTTGACCGGGTGATTATGCAATTTTGAGGTTTTATCTCCTTATGACCCATTTTGATTTTATGATTATTATTAATTTTTATTTATTTTGCAAAAATCATGGTCATCTCACCTTGAGACGGTCGCATGGTGCTTAGGCGACCATCTCAAATGGTCGCACTAGTGGTGAAAAATATAAAATGTAAAATTTATGATTTTTGACATCATTCTCACCATGCACGATTGGAAAAAGAGAGAGACAAGGAGGAGGGAGTTGAATTTCAAAGCGAAGCGCTACCAAAAAGTAGATTCAACTCAGCCATGGACCAACCCGAGACCTCTTCGAGTGGAGGAGATAGAGAGAGGAGGGTAAGTACCTCATTCTCACCTTGTTGATTTTAAAAGATAAAATGAACCTCACTAATTAATATGGTAAAGGAACATCACCTAAAAATTTAAGGCAATGAACCACACCATAGATTAAAATGTAGTGTAGGATTTATTTTTTATGTTTTTGTTTTATTGATTTTGTAATTTTCTTTTGTTGTGTTTCATTTTGAAATTAGATTGCACATATCATAATTTGGGGGTCATATCAGGGTAGGACAATCTCTCTTTGGGAGTGGGGCCTGTCTTAGGGTGAGAAAACCCTGTTTGTATTGTAACAATAAAAAATATGACCATTAAAAATTTCATCCTGGTTAGAGATGATCTCGCTTGGAGACTGTCTCAAACTGGGATAACCTCTTTGAGGTTGAACTTTACCTCAAAATATTTTTATTGGTTTTTTGTTTTTTTAAAGCTGATTTGTGCTATTTTTTTATTTTATCTCCTTAGAACTCTTCATCGATTTACCACCCTATATAGGAGAGCACGTAGTGCACTCTCTAATGTAGATTGGGATTGGATGAAGGTCATAGGCCTTATGCAGATTGTGAGACTAGAGCCAGTACATGTAGACTAGGCCTACTTGATGGCCTTGATAGATTTGTGGGATAGCCAGACCAACACCTTTCATATTTTGATTAGTGAGATGATAGTCACGTTGGAGGATGTCTATCGGATTCTCCATATTTTGATTGAGGGACATACCATTATCTCTTCTCACACTAGTCAGTGGAGGACAATGCTTCAGAGGGTATTCTCATAGGATTGGGAGTTAGTAGAGCATGATTTGGAGAGTGGTGGGATGTTGATGGAGGATTGTTATGATAGGGCTATCTTGATAGCTAGGCATGTAGTGATTATGTCACTCATGTTTAACATATTGTTGCTGAATTCATCTAGTGTGAGGTTTCCATGGAACCTCCTTGACTTGGTTTAAGACTTAGTTGAGTGCATAGTGGATGAGTTAATCATTATGGCATGGGGTACAACACTGCTAGTGTAGGTATACGATGAGATCTTTGAGATTTGATAGTGAGGTAGACTTGGCTTGGGGTGTAGCTTTCTCCTTCAGATCTGGGGTTGGGAGCACATTCGGGTGGATAGATCAAATGGGCTACCTTGGGTGACTCAGAGTTAGATGGTGGATAGGGAGATTGGTTATGCGATATGCTAGAGGTGGGATTAGGAGTGAGGATGGAGTCATCCCTCTTTAGGTAGGATTCAATATTATATTGACTCCTTTGTAGAGTTGAGGCTAAAGCATGTGGTATGGTGGCCTTATAGGGATTTTCCACCATGGGTAGAGGTGGACCAATAGATGAGGTGGGTTAGGCATGGTCGATGGTTGGTCGACCACCATGGCACTAAGTAGGAGTACTTTCAGTATTATTGTATGACTCGATAGTTTGGGGTGTGCTAGGGTGTACCTGATGAGCCCATGATATACTAGTATTAGATTGATGAGACTCAACTAGAGTGGCCTTGAGTTGAGCCTATGGGTGATGAGGTGGATCAATTACTAGCTGATACTAGTGTGGAGGACCTAGGGATGACTACAATATATGATACTTGGTGGGTCACTCTATTATGGTAGGGAGGTAGAGTTGGTGGTGGTGGGTAGGTTAGGGCTATGATAGATAAGGGGGACTTTGTAGAGTGGTGAGTGCATCATCGAACTGAGGGGAAGTGGGGGGAGACTTTGAGATAGGGGAGTAGTGGGAGGAGGGCAGGGCTAAGGAGGATCCTCAATATTAGGAGGTTACTCTCATAGGTTAGGTCTAGAATTTACAAGCTCTACTAGTAGAGAAGGATACCACAATGGCATCTCTATAGAGCCTATTGAATAGTGATAAACAATGATGGAGGGGATTTGGTGATAAGAGGGACACCTTTTGAGCTTAGGTTGAGATCCTAAAGGATGAGGTTGGGAGACTCATGAAAGAGTGAGATGCTCTATGGGTATAGGTGTATGGAGTCACAACAGAGTAAGATGCTCTATGGATGTGGATAGAAGGTATTATAGTAGAGTGTGATGCTCTACAAGTTTAGTTGGTAGGCATAATAGCTAGATAGGGCTAGGAAGTGGTAGGGGTGGTTGTAGGATAGGGTATAGGTGGGGAGGTTGTAGGTGATGTGGCTAGGATTTAGGCTTAGGTGATAGATCTACAAATTATGCTATACCATTATACATCTCATCATCGAGTAGATGAAGACTATATCTTGCTATTGTAGGATGAGGTGGAGAAGCTAGGTAGTAGGCTACCATCATGGACTTTAGCAAGGCCATCATAGTAGAGCCATTGTAGCAATTCTAGATAGCCATCAGTGAGACCATGAGTTCCTAGATACTAGACCATCCATAAAATTTAGGTGCCAGTGGATCAGGGTAGCCTCATCGAGATGAGGTTGAGGGTGGTGGTGAGACCGACGGTGTGGGGCCAACCTAATTTTGCTATGTATCTATGCTTCTTTTTTAGTGTGAGGTCTGAGGACCCACTCCATTGTAGCCTATAGGTATTTTTGTACCATGATGTACTTTCCATGATATATATATGATATTATCTTTTTAGTTATCTTATCATGTTGTTTATTGCTTGTGTTTATTTCATGTATGGATGCACTTATGGATGCAATGATGGATGATGGATGTATGCCTAGATATTGTAGTATGTATGCATAGATGGATGCCTAGATGCACTTGTAGTATGTTTTTGATATTATAGATCTAGAATGTATACCTAGATGTATGCATGTATGTTATGTGCTAATGACATGATGATGCAAGCTATGAGTTGTATGTTTAAATGTGAAACATAATGAATGAATCTAAGATGCAAAACAACCTAAGTGTGAGCACCACAGAATGTATAAAATTCATCAATCAAAATGTTAACCTTTTCACAAAAGTCATATATTTAAAAGAAAGACAAAATGTGAATGATGGATGTGAAACAGTGAGATGTCACAAGGGAACAACAAGGTTTTTCATGAGACTCAAACACCCTAGTTGACCAATCAAAAGTTGTATACTGACTATACATGACTCTAAAAGATAAAAATATACTAGGAAGACCTATATATTCATTATCCCTATGTGTGCATAGTGAATTTATTAATGTGATGCATAAGATTACCCCATTGCTAGGCTATCTCTTAGAGCCCATTGTTGTAATGAGGATCACCCTATGGTCAACATTACCTTGATTTTGTACTTGGTTGGACTCAACTACTCTGTAATGCAAGACCTCAAAAGCTAGTGAGTCCTTATGTGCCATGTATGAGCATAGTCCAATGCTAGGGTCTTCAAGCTTTGGGGAGTCAGATTCTCAACCACTCGAATTGAGTCCTAATGAGAATGAAACCCTATCCTTACTACTTGAAGCCTCATTATTATTATGTGTTTATAAAGAAATTTAGAGCTTTGGGGAATCAGATTCTCAACCACTCAAATCGAGTCCTGATGAGAATTTAGCCCTTATCCTTACTACTCATTTCATGATTGTTTTGTTTTTGTGACAAGAATTAGAGCTTTGGGGAATCATATTCTCAACCACTCAAATCAAGTCCTGATGAGAATGTTACCTTCATCCTTACTACTCTTTCTATAATTTTTGTAATATTTTGCATATATTTGTAGTGGTGAAAACCACTGTTTTCATTATTATTTTGGACTATGTGCATAATAGGATAGCAAGGGAAACCTTTCACTTAAGAGGCCATGACTACTTCATAGTTTCATCTTTCCTTGTGCTAAATCATTTTTAATATGTGAAGATGTGTTTGGGATTTTGAGATATGCAAGGTACTATCAAAGCAAGACCCTACCTTCAAAAATCAAGATAGCTTTCTACAAAATCTGAAAAGAAAACTAGGAATGGTTGAATGACCGAAAGACCCTATTGAACACCCTATAACAACTTACTGGGTGAGGGGAAATAACACAAACACCTAGGATGGGGAATGTGGATGTATATGATCTATGGATGTGTGTGTTTTCCTTATGAAATTTTGAAAACTAAGAGGTGTGCATAAAATAGTCAGTGGCCATCTAAACATCATTGTTGATGGTCATATGGTATCTACCCTATCTTACGAGGACCCCTTAATAATCAAAATATCATAAGAAAAAGTGCAAATGATGACATGAGAAAAGGTTTGATTAAGACTCATGATAGTCATACAAGCATGGTGCTCTACGAAATGCAAATAGTAAAAATGAATGTGTGGTGTATGCAATGACTGATATGCCTAATGCAATTAATGAAATGCAATAATGTGTAATGCACAATGTAAGCAATGCAATATTTTTGTGATTTTTAAATTTTGTATTGTTTTTGTTATTTTATTATTTTTTTTATGCATTGTGTGTCATGCATGAAATACCCACAAGTGGAGAATGTTGAGAGGTTTAGGTTCCTCAACACCCTTGAGAGAAGCTAAATGATAAGTCCTTGGCCCTATATTTTGCGTGATGATGAATGGGCCTAACCATTTTACCATAAATTTGTCCCACAAGTGGGGTGGCAAGTTTGAATTCTGTTGGTTCTATTTAAGCACAAGATCCCCAACTTTAAAGTCCCTAAGATGGACTTTCATATCATAAGCTCATTTAAGGTGATCTTGATAAATGTGAAGATGCTCGAGAGCGTTAATGCATCATTCATCAAGAAGGGTCAATTGATCAAGGTGAGCTTGTCGTATAGTGTCATCATCGATGAACTCTTGTAAAGTAATGCACAATGAAGGAATTTCTAATTCCAAGGGCATGATGGCCTCAATGCCATATACTAGTGAAAATGGAGTTACCCTAGTTGGTATCCAAATGCTAGTTCTATAAGCCCATAATGCGAGAGGTAGTTGAAGGTGCCAATATTTATGATTATCCTTGATAGTTTTCTTAAGAATGGCAATGACTATTTTGTTTGATACCTCTGCTTGACCATTACTCTACGGATAATAAGGTGTTGAAAAGCTATGTTGTATGTTGTACTTGGTGCACAAAGCTCTCATATCCTTGTTCTTAAATGGAGGTCCATTATCCAAGATGATCTTGGATGGGATACCAAAATGACATATGATGTTATGCAATATGAACTCCATGATGTGAGGTCCAATCATAGTGGTAAGAGGAATTGCTTCCACCCATTTGGTAAAATATTTTATGGTCATTAGAATAAATGTGTGCCAACCTAAAGAAGGGGGTGAGATTTTTCCAATTAAGTCAAAACCCCACTATGAAAAATGCCATAATGAATGTATCGGTTGTAAGGCCTATGAAGGTACGTGTGATAGATTAGCATGATGTTGATATTTAATGCACTTCTTGACATAAGTACAATAATATTTCTCCATGGTGGGCCAATAATAACCCATTTGAAGGATGCACTTAGTGATAGCCATACTACTAAAATGGCCATCACAAGTACCATCATGAGCTTGAGAGATTACCCAAGTAGATTCTTGGGGCTCTAAGCAATGAAGGAGAAGACCATCGTAGCTTCGATGGTAAAGTATATCTCCTAATAAGACATATTTTATCACTTTTTGCTTGAATGTTCATTTTGTAGCATGCGACAATCCTAAAGGAATATTACCAAGTTTTAAGAAATATTTTAGTTGAGCAAACCAATCTTGATATGGTTGAGTTTTGACTAAGTGAACTGCTTGCTCCTTTTGTGACTCATCTCGCATGAATGTGGATTGGGATATGTTCTTGAGATAGATGGTCATGGTGTTATTAAAAGGACTCTGTAGGACCAAGGACCCCCAGGATGCATGCTTCAAGAAGTCATGTATTTGAGAGAACCGATCTTGGTGTGGTTCAATCTGAATCATGTGGACATCTTGCTCATCTTTAGAAGTATCTCATGAGATTGCGGATTGAGAGAGCATTTTGACTTGAATAGTAGTGACATCATCTAATGGGTTCTATAGAATTAAGGATCCCAAGGAAGCCATTGTATCCACAAAATGGTTGGAAGAGTGAGGAACTGCCTCGATGTCATACCATTCAAATTTAGTTAATAATTTATCCACAAGGGCTTTATATGATTTCAATATTGGACACTTGCATTGGTAAATTTCCTTAACCTGGTTGACAATGAGCAAGGAATCACCAAAGATGTTGAGCTTCTTGATGTTCATGGTGAGAGCTATTTGAAGACCCAAAAGAAGGGCTTCATACTTGACATTGTTGTTGGTGCATGGGAAATCAAGTTTAAATGAAAGGGGAATAGGAGCCCCTTGTGGTGTGAAAAATATGATTCCTACACCATCCTCTTGCTCACATTTAGAACCATCGAAGAATAACATCATATCAACTTTATTTTCTAGTTCTTCAGGTTTTGGTGAGTCTGATAATGTAAAGACTCCATCATTAGGTAACTCGATTGTAAGAGGCTTATCATCCTAGAGAGGAGCCTCTACTAGTTGATCAATGATAACTTGACCTTTAATAGATTTTTGACCTATGAACTCGAGGTCAAATTCTATCAACAACATTATCCACTTTGTGGTACGATTGTTATGATATGTTTGACTCATCATGTACCATAGAGGGTTTTCTTTAGAAATGACATACGTTGTTTGATTTAGCATGTAATATCAAAGCTTCTTTGTGGCAAAGACTACTACTAAGCAAAGCTTCTCAATGTATGCATACTTGAGCTCGTAGCTGACCAAGGTGTGACTGATGTAATAAATAGCTTATTCTTTATTTACCTCATTCTTCTAGGCCAACATGGTCCCTAAGGCAAAGTCAGTAGCTGATATGTATAATAAGAATGGCACACCTGGTCTAGGTAGAGCTAGTACTAGTGAAGATGCCAAGTATTGCTTGATTTCATCAAAGGATTTTTGACATTCGTCATCCCAATTAAAGGTGACCCCCTTTTGTAACAATCGATTCATCGATCGATATTTATCCAAAAGTTGCGCTATGAAGCATCAAATAGATGCGATCTTCCCTTGTAAGTTGTGAAGCTGCTTAAGGTTGGTAGGGGGAAGCATTTCTAGGATTACCTTGACTTTAGCTGGATCAACTTTGATTCCTCATTTAGAGACTATGAAACCTAAGATTTTTCTAGATGTTACTCCAAAAACACACTTCTTGGGGTTCAATCGTACATTATGCTCTATGAGGCGATCGAAGACTTTTCTTAGAACATCGATGTGCTCATGATGCAACAGGGATTTGGCCAATAAGTCATCCATGTAATATTCCAATATTTTATGCATGTAATCATGGAATATGTATGTCATGGCCCGCTGATAGGTAGCACCAGCATTTTTAAGACCAAATGGCATGACTTTATAGCAAAATGTCCCCCAAGGCATTGTGAAAGTTGTTTTGGGCTGGTCTTTTGGGTTGACTCAAATTTGGTTGTAACCCAAAAAACCATCCATGAGGGACAACATTTCATGACCAATAGTCGCATCAATGAGTGCATCAATGTTTGGGAGTGGGAATTCATCCTTTGGACTCACTTTATTAAGATCTTGAAAATTAGTGCATATGTGAATCTTCCCATCTGGTTTCCTGATAGGGACCATGTTGGACACCTAGTCAGGATAGTCGATAGGTTGAATGAACCCTACATCCAACAACTTTTGTAGTTCATATTTAACCATTAAGGCTATTATTGGATGCATCTTGTGGAGCTTTTGCTTGACTAGTTTAATTTTTGGGTTGAGCGTTAAGTTGTGCATGACCAGATTTGGGTCGAGACCCAACATGTCTTTGTAAGACCAAGCAAAAGTCTCCTTCTTCTTTGTCAAGAGAGCTCTGTAATTAGCTTGTTATGTGAGGGATAGATTTTGTCCCAACTTGATATTTTTAGGAACTATGGGAAGTAGCTACCTCCCGAGAAATACCTCCTCTGGAGAACTGTTCAGTCACCCGAGAAAAAAATGGCTAGATAAAGGGAATAGCTACCTCCTATCTACCAATAAAATGGTAGGAGGTAGTCATGATTGTGATGAAGTTCTTTACCCTTGAGGGTAGGTTATATATTTGTGGTAGATACCACTTAAAGATGCTCCTAAAACTAAAATTTCCCAAGAGGGAAGACTGTATGATTAACCTACCCTATTTCTTGTTCCATTCCTTAAAAGCTACCATCCTCCATATGCAGCCATTAAATGCCTATATATATCCTAAACTACATCTTATCTATTATCATGGCTTAATTAAGTTATTGGTCTTACACCAAGATACTAAGCAAAAATTGCATGGAGTACCTTGGTCTACGGGGCTAATGTTTCTTCGATGTTTGAACCCAGTAAGTCTGAACTATTCTAGGAGTCTATGTATGATGAAATAAGTTTAAAAGAAATTCCCATTCAAAAATGCCCCACCACTTCCAAATCAACCACAACCTCTAAATCTACCAGAAAATCAAAATATGAAAAATTTGTTCCAAGTCATACCAACAAAGAATCATCTCCTATAGCAAAATCATCTTAGGAAACACCTCTAAGAGAAGAAGTACCTTTATAAGAAGAAACACCTAGACCTACTTTGTGGGAGGTGAGCTCTTTGATACAAAGGTAAATTTGCATTAACAATTAACATTAGGTTACAAAGTTTAAATAAACATTATAATAACCATGCTATAGAAAAGGGGGGATAGGAGAAATTAAGGGAGAAGAAAATACAATCAAATTCTCTTGCCGCCCAAAGATGCTGCCGTCCAGGTAAGGTAAAAGGTAAGTAATCTTACCCAAGGTAAAATACATTTTTTTAACCTTTTACCAATGGTAATTTTCCAACATTCTCCCCCTTAAAGTTGAGAGGACTGACTATACAGTCTCTCAGCTTTATAAATTGAGCTTTAGCCATGCCTTTGGTGAAGATGTCTGCTAGATTATCCAAAGTGCTGCAGTATTGAAGCTCAACTATCTGTTGTTCCACCATATCTCTTATGAAGTGATACTTCATATCAAAATGTTTTGACCTTTTGTGGTGGATCGGATTATATGCCAACTGTATGGCACTAATATTATCACAATTCAGTTTGGTTGGACCAATTTGTTTTTCGCCAATCTCTTCAAGGATTTTCCTCAACCAGAGGATTTGAGTACTAGCATGGGTAATGGCTATATACTCAGCTTCTGTAGATGATAATGCTACAACAGATTGCTTCTTGGAACTCCAAGTTATTAGTCCCGAACCTAGACTAAAACAGTTCCTCGATGTAGATTTTTTGTCATCTATATTATTGCCCCAATCGTTGTCACTATAACCAACTAACTTCACAGAGTTAGACTTGTGGTAATGGATTCCAAAATCCAATGTACCTTTTACATATCGTAAAATTCGTTTGGTTGCTTGAAGATGCAGCTCGGATGGGCATGCCATAAACCTTGATACTAGAGAAACAACATACTGTATATCTGGCCTAGTGTTGGTGAGAAACATTAAACTCCCAACCATGCTTCTGAAATTGGTCATGTCAACTTTTGGTGCTCCATCATCTTTGCTTAGCTGGATTCCATGTCCTGTTGGTGTTGCAACTGATTTGCACTGCTGCATAGCAAATTTTTGAATCATGTCACGAGCATATTTCTGTTGACATATGAAGATCCCATTCTTTGATTGATGTACTTCCATTCCTAGGAAGTATCTCATTAATCCGAGATCCTTCATCTCAAATTGATTCATCATGGAGTTTTTGAACTCCATATTCATTTTATTATTACTACCCATAAATATTAGATCATCCACATATAAACAAACTATGAGGATATCTACTCCATTCTTTCGGTAGTATAGAGTTGGTTCACTCTTGCTTTTTGTGAAACCATACTTGCTGAAATAGCCGTCAATTCGTGAGTACCACGCTCGTGGTGCTTGCTTGAGGCCATAAAGTGCTTTTTTCAATTTATAAACAAGGTTCTCTTTTCCTTGTTCTTGGAAACCTTGAGGTTGTTGAACATACACCTCTTCTGTCAGGTATCCATTTAAAAATGCACTTTTCACATCCATGTGTTGAATGTTCCATCCTTTATGGGCTGCCAAGGAAAGAACAGTTCTGATTGTTTCTTGTCGAGCAATTGGAGCAAAGGTTTCCTCATAATCTATTCCATATTTTTGAGTAAAACCCTTAGCTACTAATCTTGCCTTGTGCCTTTCAATGCTTCCATCAGCATTGAATTTGGTCTTATAGACCCATTTACATCCAACACATTTTTTTCCCTTGGGAAGCTTCACAAGCTCCCAAGTATCATTCTTTTTAATTGAGGATATTTCCTCTTCCATGGCATCTTGCCATATACTTTCAGTACATGCTTTTTCATAGCTAGATGGTTCTAGTCGTGCAGCAGCCCAACAAAGCATAATTGACTACATCACCCCTTGGTTCATGAGACTCATCATCTCCCGACATTTGAAGATTTTCAAGTCTTGACAAAATGTCGTCCATCTCACTAGCTTGACTCCTAGTGTATCTTTGTTGGAAATTCCTATCCAACATTTGAGAAGATGGATGACTCTGTAGTATGCGCTTTCCTTTATTTGTCTCTTTCCTTTGAGAAACTGGATCAATATCCATCGGACTTGGAGCGCTTACAGATCTATGAAATCATTTTGGAGAGTTTGGGGGTGCCAACAAAGAAGTCCCTCTTGGACTTGGTGTACCACTTGATGTACTTGATGAAGATTCCTGATGTGGACTTTGTGGAGGGGGACTTTTTCCACTACTTTTCTTGGGTTGTACTAATGTGGAACTTTTCGAATTAGAGTCTATATCAACAAATTTTTTATGACCCCATTCTCCCCCTTCATCAAAAATTACATCCCTGGAGATAATTATTTTATGTGTCTTGGGATTGTACAATCTATACCCTTTGGTCGATTCACAATACCCTACAAAAATACAAGCTTGACTCTTGGGATCAAGCTTCTTTCTCTTCTCCTCAGGAATGTGTGCATAAGCTAAAGAACCAAATACTCGAAAATGTTTGACATTTGGTTTCTTACCGTACCATCCTTCATAAGGAGTGATACCATCTAAACTAGAAGTCGGACTTCTATTTAGAATATATGCACTAGTTCTCACTGCATCCGCCCAATAGCTGTATGTGAGATGCTTTGTCTGAAGCATTGTTCGTGCCATTTCAACAAGGGTGCGGTTCTTTCTCTCGGCCACACCGTTCTGTCATGGGGTATAGGCAGTGGTGAACTGCCTTTTTATCCCATTTTGCTTACAATAATGTAAAAATTCATTTGAGGAGTACTCTCCTCCTCTATCAGTGCGAAGACATTTGACATAGTAGTCACTTTGCTTTTCTACATTATTTTTGAAGTCTATGAAGCAATCAAATGCTTCATCTTTGTGTTTCAGAAAATAGATCCAACACATTCTAGAATAATCATCTATGAATGTTAGAAAATAAGAATTGTTTCCAAGGCTTTTTGTTTGCATTGGACCACAGATGTCCGAATGTACTAGCTGAAGAGGATAGCTTGCTCTCCACGCTTGGCCTCTTGGAAACTTCGTTCTGGAGTGCTTTCCCAAAGCACATGCTTCGCATACCTTCTTATGTTCTTGAATTTTTGGTAGTCCTGTCACCATAGCTTGTGATGTTAACATTTTCAAGCTAGCGGAATTGAGGTGACCATATCTCAAGTGCCACAATTCACTTGGATTTGTAATAGCAATGTTTGCAAGTTGAGCTCCCCCTGGCTCACCAAATTTTAGAGGGAATAACCTATTCTTTGTCATAGGTACTTCTGTGATGACTCGGTTACAATTGTTTTTATCAAGGATTGTACATTTTCTGTCATCAAAAACTAATTTGTAATGCTTCTCCATCATTTGGCCAACACTTAACAAATTGTGTTGTAGCTGTGGAGTATAGTATATGTCATTCACTTTTTTAAGGCCTTCTTTTGTTGGAACTTCCATAGCTCCAATGCCTTCAACTTGCAAAGAATTATTATCCCCTAACTTAACATGGGATTTGTAATTTGAATCTAATGTAGCAAAGAGATTTTCTTTGCCACTCATGTGGTTGGAGCAACCAAGTATCCAAAATCCATGTATCTTTAAGATTTTGATCTGATTGTCCATAAGAGAGAAAAAGATTTGATGGACCTTCTTCTTCTCCGTAGAATGAGCCATATTGACTGCTTTGATCCTTTGAAGACTTTGACCAGCAGTCTCGAGCGAAGTGTCCTTGTTTCCCACAATTGAAACAAGTTGTTTTAGTCTTGTTACTTCCTCGTCCTTGATTTCCATGGCCTGTAGTGCCGCTTTGGTTCTGATTGGCTCCTCTGTTTTGATTTCCACCTCTATTTTGATTGCCTCCTCTGTAGGAGTTGCTTTGGCCTTTGCCTCTTTGTTGTTGTCCTCTGCCTCGACCTCTTCCTTGTCCTCGTCTTGCAGCTTCATTCGAAGTGAAGGCTTTGTCATCACCTCCATAGCTTGTTGAAGGTGCTCCTTGAAGTCTCTCTTCATGTGATGTTAATGATCCAATCAAACTATCAAATGTAAGAGTAGAAAGGTCTTTGGATTCTTCAATTATGATGGCAATGTGATTCCACTTAGGAAGAAGTGTTCTCAACACTTTCTT
The DNA here is from genome assembly GCA_028583015.1 of Wollemia nobilis. Lineage (NCBI taxonomy): Eukaryota > Viridiplantae > Streptophyta > Pinopsida > Araucariales > Araucariaceae > Wollemia > Wollemia nobilis. Next base: position 5,501,827 of record JAQPPZ010016925.1, on the reverse strand, counting down.
CACAATTGTTTCAATTTTTGTGTCATCACCTAAAGTTTGCATCATATCAACTACTGCTTTGACTCGTACACAGTAGTCACCGACTCTTTCATTTTCCTTCATTCTGAGATTTTCAAAATCTCTTTTTAAGGTCTGAAGCCTGACTTGCTTCACTTTATCACTTCCTTGGAATCCTTCTTTCAAGGCATTCCATGCATCTGTGGCAGTTAAGAAAGATGCAATTCTAGGAAAGATACTTGGATCTAATGCCGCTTGAAGATGGTATAAGGCAAAAGAATTATTTTTCTGTGCATCTTTGAAGATCTTCTTGTCGGTTGCACTTAAAGTAGTCCAATCTGTTGGAGCAGTGTAACCGTCTTCAATACTATCCCATAGTCCTTTTCCTATGAGTAATGTCCTCATTTTGATGGACCAGTACTCATAATTATCCCCACTGAATTCGGGGATTGGTAGATTGTTACTTGATCCCATTATTATCTAATAAAACAAGAAACCTCTCTTATATAGTCTTATTTCAAAAAGACTTTACAAACTATCAAGCCTTGCTTGATTTACAATCATAAACAACTCACTCTTGTTGTTGTGATTCAACAATTACAAAATTGTCAGCGACTTGTTCGTCATCGTCACTGATCAATATAATTTCAGGAGAAGGAGTTTGTAGGATTTCAACTGAATTACTATAATGAGTATATTCAGATCCTTGTGAAGCAATCGCCACTGTGTCGGATTGTTCAAATCTGCTCCCAAAGGAGTTATCTTCTGAATCTGCTTCGTATCCTAGATCAGGATTTCTCTATTGTGCAATAACCGCGTTTTGCAACTGTGAAAAACTGTATTGATGCCTAGTGTTCTCACGTGCTCATCAAAGCTTTCAGCGTTTGTTCTCAGTAACAAACTGCAAAGGGCTTGGTAACATCCTTCCGATCTTATCATTTAAGAAAATTTCCTAGAAATTTTCTTTTACAAAGATTTCCTCTTAGGAAATTTTTCTAAATTTTTTACCTCTTAAAGCGTAAAAATTTTTACAACTATTTCCTCTTAGGAAATGTCAATCATCAACTTTAAATGATAAATGAAAACCTTTCAATTTTTTTTTTTTTTTAATTTTATAGCTATTTCCTCTTAGGAAATGTCAATCATAAAAAAATTTTTTAAAGTTTTACAGCTATTTGAATTTAACTTAAAGTTTTTTTTTAAAATTTTTTTTTAAAAAAAAAAAACTATTGACCCCCGTCGAGGTTCGATCGTGCGACCTCGCGGGCGTCAAGGCAAAGGGTAGCCGCTGTGCTACCGGGAAGATCCGGGAGCTAAAGCAGGCTCCCTGCCTTTGTTGCTTTCGCAAGATCGCGCGAAGCAAAATAAAAATGACCCCGTCGAGGTTCGATCGTTCGACCTCGCGGGAGTCAAGGCAAAGGGTAGCCGCTGTGCTATCGGGCAGATCCGGGAGCTAAAGCAGGCTCCCTAGCCTTATTGCTTACGCGTCGAACGTGAAGCTATTATTGGCTTCGCGCTTCGATGAAGCAAGGTTTTTTTCTTTGGGACTTTAGTCCCACATCGCCTCTGCGGCGATGTTTCTGCTCTTTAAAAAGAGCAAAGCACACTAAGTGCTTTGATTGCCTATGGGCAGTCACAGGCTGTGAACAACCTTTTGCCTCGAGCCACGTGTAGGTCACCACGTCAATGAACCTCGGGCTACGTGCCTCGGGCCGCGCATAGGTCGCCACGTCAATGAACCTCGGGCTACGTGCAGGTCGCCACGTCAACGAACCTCGAGGTCGCCACGTCAACGAACCAGCTCCACCAGCGCCTCGAGAATCGCATCGATCTGCTCCTGCGGGCCGCCTCGTCCAGCTCCACCAGCGCCTCGAGAATCATGCCGATCTGCTCCTACGGGCCACCTCGAGATCCGTGCCGCCACCTCGAACTACGGGCCCCACCGCCTCGGGATTCGGGCCGGTCTCGGCTCTCGGCTCTGATACCAAATGTGGGAGGTGAGCTCTTTGATACAAAGGTAAATTTGCATTAACAATTAACATTAGGTTACAAAGTTTAAATAAACATTATAATAACCATGCTATAGAAAAGGGGGGGATAGGAGAAATTAAGGGAGAAGAAAATACAATCAAATTCTCTTGCCGCCCAAAGATGCTGCCGTCCAACTGCCGTCCAGGTAAGGTAAAAGGTAAGTAATCTTACCCAAGGTAAAATACATTTTTTTAACCTTTTACCAATGGTAATTTTCCAACATGCTTTACACTCACTTTTTGTAGGACCATTCGGTGCTATTTAATTTCTTAATATGTCGTAAACTTTATTGTACATAAAAATTGATATGCTCACAACTCTTTTGAATAATGCTGCAGTGGTGAAAAAATCCCTTACCGTCCAGAGCAAAATACTTAGGAAACTAATGGAGAGAAAGGTGGTGAAACTATCTAATTTAGTTGTTGCACCTATGACTATCAATACATATCCTCAGAAGAGCACCAAAACTGGAAGGAAAACATGAAAGTCAATCAACTTTACCAAAGTTATTGACTTCTCCAAGGTGTTAGAGGAAGACAACTTAGTGCCACAATCCGAAATACCTTAACCAAGTCATTCATAAAAATAGAAATCATCCAAGGACATAGGGGTATTTCTAGAAGGATTAGCACTTAAGGTAGGCATGCCTCTCAATATCGATGAAATCATTAACCGTGTTGTGAAAATAGCAGGCTCACATCCAAATATGCAGGAAACATAAAGTGAGTCTCATAGTAGTGAATCCAGGGATCTAGAGCATATCAAAACCATAGCCATAAAGATCCCATTAGATTTAGAAGTAGGAAGAGGACATGTACAAAAGGTAAAGGAAGAGAGAAATCTCCCATCCAGGCCATTGCCTACACGAGTTTCATCTCATCTAAAGGTTAGAATTGGTCTGGACATTAACAAGATTTTAGAAATATGACACACAGAGAGAAAAATAGATTTATTCTTTTATCTGGTTTACATAATTTATTATTTTCATACTATTTGAACATATGTATATGCATGTATGTATGTATAAGTTATTTCAGTTGCAGACATAACTTATTTTATGTATATTCTGATCACTGCATAAATCTTCATTTTTTTGAGATGCAAATGGTGAAATAGACAACATAGTTCTACAATATTCTGATTTTGCAAATATTATTTTATATCACATAGGATACTGATTATTTTAATATTCTACAATACATCTTTCTTTTTAAAATATGCATATAATAAAAATATTTATACAGTGTTGTTCATTGACAATATGTTGGTTTTGCAAAGATTGTTCCATCACATGAATTCTGTAGATAGCATTATTTTGTATGAAATGTACTCATTTCTAAAAGAGACTGCAATATTATTATTATTTCTTTTTCACAACTATTCTGGATTACAACATTGTAATATTTTTTAGGAACAATGATTGTGTGTATAATTGTTTATAGTTGTAGATATTATTCTCTATATAATTGTCTTTGTTATTAGTCACAACATTCAGAAAGTTAAAATTATCTTGTGTATCTAGTTATATATGGATTATCCATTCAACTGAATTGCTATAATTTTAGAATGATTGATGTCTGTAAAAATTGAGTAAATCAGGAAATGATATATAAGATTTTTGTAAATCTATGAACTTATATGCATGAGGACATGCATTACCTTCAGTTTGGGGGAATGATGAGTGTCAAAGTGTTATAGTATATGTATCTAATTTACTTATATATTTCTTTGCAAATGAATGGATATGAATGATTTTTACTATTATTTCACTTTAATATCATCATTTATGCATCAATTTGATTAATGGTTATAAAAGTTATTTATGCATATATTTTACACAAATTGTGTGCAAGTTGTTGTATTGTTAGGTAAATGTGTATGAATTTGGGTAAAGGTTATGGCTGATGAACCAGGAGGTAGGTATATGTAGAATGGCTATATGTATGGCACACTTGCAGGAGCTATGGACAGGTGTATGGAGAAGAACTACAAAAAGGTGCTACTGAAAGTGTCTACCGAAAGGAGTGCTATGGAAGAGCTGAGTAAAAGTTACCAAACCTTGTTGCCATGTCACATATAGCATGAGAATATTATACACAGTCAACCATTTGACTGTCAACATTGGCAAAAGTATATTTGGTATTTTTTTTAATAAAAGTTGTAAAATTGTTATTAAAGTTGGAAGGATCAAAGTTGTTGATTTATTTTACCAACTTATATTCTCCTTCCTTGAGAATAGAACAAAATATTATTCTTGTTATTTCTTAAATCTAGGAGTTTTTAAAGTGGTTGCCACTTGGGCTTACATTGATTAGTCCAAGTCCCATTTGTTATAAAGTTGTATTTGTTTAGAATAAGTCATTTAGCACTTGGGCTTGCGTTGATTAGTCCAAGATCCATCTTGTTATGAAATTGTATTTGTTTAGGAAAATTGTTAGTACAAAGGTTAGGATTTAGATTTGTTAGTTATATAGAGACTTAATGTTATAGAAGACTTCATTGAACATTATTGTATAAATTACAATGAAGAGGCCTTTGAAAAGGTCCTCCGATTGTTGCATTTTGAAAGAGAAGTTGAAGAAGTCGCTCCTTGCAAAAATCTCTGTAGTTGTCATTTATAGCAATGTACATGATCAAAGTTTAGAAATAAAATAGTATTATTTTTCCATATCTTTTGCAATGTTATTCTATATTTTTGCAATGATTTATTTCCTTTTGTAAAATATTTATTTTTTTTGCATAAAGGACTAGTTAAATTGTTAGAATAGGTTAAATGAAATAAGTAGTTACTGAAATAAAATAGCGTAGAGGAGAAGATAACTATACTGACCTTTTTGAATGTAGGGCCCACTTCTAAAATACCAATCCCTACTCTCTCGCTCCTGCAATAGAATAGGATTAGATTAGTATAAAACAAAATTCATAAAAATTAATCTGCATTATTTATTTTAAAAGTAAAATAGTTAAAACATCATTAGCTGCATGTGGATCCACATTAATTTAATAGGTCAATTTCACATTTATTAGGTCAATTTCATATTAAAAATAATTGCATTTAAAATATTTTATATTTTTGTAACTTGATCTTAAGGAATTGAATTAAGTAAGTTGGTTAATGTCATGGAATATCTATATGGGATATATGTTCTTTGAATTGATTAAAGACTTGGATTGTTAATTAAATGATTAGCTATGCAGTATAGACACCAGGATACTCTAAATCATCCACATCCTTATTTCCTTCATATGCATCACCAAAAGAGTTGGAGGGCTCAATAGTTACCATCATGATTGGAAGATGATCACTCATTAGATTATTATGTCAAGGATCAACGTATTCATTATTTTCAATCTCATATCCAAAGCCTATGGTAAGGTGCTGGAGTGAGTTTGCAAGGAGCTCATCCAACATACATATGAAATACCCTAAGCTGAACCTATTTATAGGCAGTTGCTAACATGGTTGGTAAGGGGTCCAGAGACCTTTTTCATATTGACCAAGACCACTTTTGCACCAATGGCAATGGCAAAAGTACCATAGGGCAAAGGCTAGATTTGACATGTAACTGATATTTTCTAAGAATGAATCACCATATTCTATCATAGAATATGATTTTGAGGTAACATCAAAACCACCATAGAAAAATTTCATCTGATTTAGAGGGTATCCTAGAGGGATAATGGTACCATGAAGAACACAAGCTTATACTAAGAGAGGGGATGAACAATATAAGACCACTTTTTACTTTTATTTTCCAAAAAAAATTATCCAATATTATCAATGGAAATATAAACAACAGTAACCAAAGCAATGCATAAATAATCACACACAATAGAGACACCAATTTAACGTGGTTCACCCAATGTGGGCTACTCCAAGGAAAAAAATTTCACTAAAATTTTCTCAACAAATATCTTGGGAATCCTTTCCCTATTATAATACTTATGGACCTCTATCCAAATGAGACACTAATCCCCTAATATGGTTTGTGGGTACCAACCCACAGGAGACACAAATCTACTTTGCTGGTTTGTGGATCTCTATCCATAGGAGAACTCCTTCTCCTTTGCTATGGCTAATGATCCTCTAGAAGACTACAAACTCCACTTCACTGGCTTGTGGATCTCTCTTCACTGAAGACTCTTGTACTCACTCAAAAGACCTCTTTCCTCACTACCTTTGCTAATGGATCTCTATCCACTGGAGACTACTATACTCTACTTTGTCACCTCCAAATTTTGCTCTCAAATATGCTCAATCTCTATCTCAAATTTGTACTAAACACAGTCCTTCGGTCTAGCACAAATCTACTCAATCTCTATCTCAAATTTGTACTAAACACAATCCTTTATTATAGCACAAATTTACTTAATATTTATCTCAAATATAAACTAAACATAGTCCTTCTATATAACACAAATTTTCTCAATCAAATCTATACTAAACACATTCCTTCGATCTAGCACAAATTTGTTCAATCTCTATCTCTGGTTTGGAACAAATATGTTCTCAAATATACACCAAAATATATCCTCAAATATATACTCAAGCCTTAACACAAAGCATTATTCAATCACTAATCAACTCTGCTATATCTAACTCAAATATTAACTCAAGGTTTGAATAAATCAATCAATCAACTCTGCTCTCAAGCTTCTCAAAGACTTGCATTAAATCTATCCAAAAAGTCCTCTCTAGAATTTTCTCAATTTGCTCAACAAGTCCTCACTAGAACTTGTCCAATATGCTCAACAATTCTTCACCAAGACTTGCCTCAAATATGATTGTAAGCTTCCACATAAGCTCACATAAATATGTCTTAATATTTCACAAAAGCTTCCTCAATTCTTTCCTTAAGTCCCCTCTAGGACTTACTCAAATTTGCCCACAAGCTTTCATAAAAGCTTGCTTCACACTATCCTTAAGTCCACTCTAGTACTTACTCAAACTTGTCCACAAGCTTTCACAAAAGCTTGTGCAAATCAATTGCAAAACTTGCATACACAACTCAACTCAATCTCTTTAATAAAAATTCTTCAATCACTCAAACAAGTTTTACTTAGAATCTTGTTTAACCTAAGAAACATATAGATAATGGTTAGAGACTCAATATGTTTCACACTTACAAAACACTTACAAAACTCAACTTAATCTATTTCAAAAAACCTCTTCAACCACACTAACAAGTTTCACTTAGAATCTTGTTAACCACAAAAGCATATGGAGAATTGTTAGAGACTCAATATGGTTCACACTCATAAACACTCAATCACTTCCAAACTCTTTTCAAATCAATTAGAATAAAGAACAATTTGTTTCACAAAACTTGAAATATCACTCCAACACTTCCAATCAATAATGCTTAACCAACTCCACTCAACCAATCATTCAATGAAACACAACTTGCTTACAAACCCTAAACAAGTGTTTCAAAATGCTTTTAACAACTCACACTACGAATCTCAACCCTTGACTCAAGATGATTTCATATTCACATAACAATAATACTCATGATATTTTTACAAACCCTAATAAAGCACATGAAATCTTACTCAAATATTTCCAACAATGCTTATCAAACAATCTCACATAACAATGATATTCATGTTCTTTCACAAACCCTAGTTCAAGATAGTTCTCAATTTCACACTCAATTGCTCTCACAACCATTCACCAATCATGTATATGAAAACTCACTCAACAATGCTTATCAAACAAACCTTTTCACTCCAAATTGCACTTCACAAAATTCAACAATATTTCACTCACAAGGATGATATGTCCATACTTTTTTTTTTTATGAATATTTGATCTCAAAATGTGTCTCAATCACAATCACTTCTTTTACGAATCTCAAAGGTTAGGTAGCAAAAAATCTTCAATCAAATGTTCTCACTCAAATAATGTTCTCAAAATATTTTACCATACAAAAATATCAAATCTCATGTACACCTTATAATCTCCCTCTTTCATAAAATAAAATATATCTCCTTTTTAATTTTCTCAAAACAAAATTCACTATAATGCCTTTTATCTCCCTTATAAAATTTCAAAAGGAAAAAACCTTATTTAAATATAGTGCCAAAAATTTGTTCTACCTTATAACTCCTTGTTTTAATTATATCCCTACTTGCATGCCCTTAAAAACAACTATGGTAAAATTTAAATAAAATGTGGAGCATACCTTTTTATCAAAGTCACCTTTATTCCAATCAAAAAAATTTCCGCAGCAATTCAAACTCCTGACCTCACAATTCACAACACCTTCAAATAAACTAACAAACATCTCCTCCAAATAATCGGATGAGATTAAGGGATGCATGTATTATATTTATTTTCTCTTTTGACATCTTCATTTTGAAATAATAAAAACAAAACTCCTGTCATTGTGAATCAAACTTTAGACCTCACTGCTCGCAACACCTTTGCATCAGATTTGACAACCGACTGCTCTATATTGTTAGATGAGACAAAATAGGGAACATATCCAAATTTACTATATTTTCTTTTGAAATAAGATATTTTTTCCACTGTCCTATTACTGAACACCAATGAATCACATGCTCATTGCATCGTGTTTTTAATATTCAATGTTTGTGTAGAATTCCAAGCTCAAGTTTCGATGTTATTGTCTTTTTTTATCAAAATATTCTTTTCTACCGCACTGGCGATATTACTTTCTTTTTCTCTACTCAAAACTTCAAAGGACACCTTTTTATATATATGTTATGATATTTTAAATTTAAACCTGTCAGTACAATAAACACATCGGCGCATGTTTTAAAACCTTGGATAGGCTTTCAAAATGACTTCGGCAGATAAGACAATGGCCCATACACATTAAACCTGTATAGAGGTTAACTCTAATTTAAAATATTAAAATATTAAATTATTTAAAACTTCAAATTAAATAATTCTTTGGCCATGATTCCGATTTTACCAACCAAACCTTTCTTTAAACCTTGGGCCCAAATGATATTTTAAACCTCTTTCTTTTACCCACATATTATGATATTTAAATATTATAATATTGTTAATTTATTTTAAACTTGCTTCTCCTTCCTAGGGTCTTAAACCTTTTGGGCCTCTCCTCTTGACATCAATGACAATAAAACTCGCTCATATTTCCAAAAATATCCCCCTTTGTCATTGATGGCAACAACTTTCCAAAACACTTGATTTCAAATCTTCTCCCCTTGAGAAACTACTCCCCCTGACTGAATGCTCTCCCCCTAACTCAAATCTCTCCCCCTTTGACATCAATGGCAAAGGGCCACCTTTGGGGCTTGGGGCTAAAGATAAGATTCTTAGCTTAGCCCCTCCCCCACCTCCTCTCTTTGAGGTGGTTAATTTTGGGGTGGGAGTAAATCTACTCCCAACATGCAATGTTCCTCTCCTTTCTCAGCTTTCTTTTTCCATACCTTTGAGGTCATACCTTTTTGAACCTTTTGAGAATCCTCTTTCTTGCCTGTCCTTGGAAGTTTTGGAAATTTTGTTCTACACCACCTTGCTATATGCCCAATATTATTGCACTTGTAACACTTAATGTTGTGATTTCTTAAAGGTGTAAATATCTTGTAGTTCCTCCTAGTGAAGCCATATCCATTCCTATCATGAACCCTACAATTTATTGCCTTATGACCAAACTGATTACAAGAGTAGCAAGACCCTTGAAAGAGTTATCTATTTTAAAAATTTCCATATTCTTGTCTTTCATGTGTCCTGCACTGTGTAGCCTTGTGCCCAAACCTATGACATGAGAAGCATCATCCATTGAAGAAACCTTGCCTTAACCCCATTGGTCTCTTAGTCTCTTCTACCTTGTGATATTTCCTATTCCATATGTTCCTCATTTGTGCATTGTTCCTTTCCTTGTTGAACTTTCTATTGTCCAAATTATCCTCAAAAGTCTCACTCTCTTTTTCACTCTCTTCTTTTGAAGCTTCTTCTTCTTTGGTGCTTGAGCTTGACTCTCCTTTTTTTGCTTCTTGTTTTCCTTGTTCTTCTTCAAAACTAATTCATGTTTTGGTGAATAATGATCTTTGTACATTGATAATCCTATCCAAGGTCTTTGAATTTTTCTCAACCTTGTGTAGCTTGTCCTTAGAGTCTTTCACTTCCATATTTAGTGAAACTATCTCATGTTCTAATCTTTCACACTCTAGATATTTTATCTTTAATTTTTTAGCCATACCTTCTTCAATTTTCCTTGCCTCTTCAACCTTAATTTTGAAGTTAGTGAGCTCCTGTAGAAACTTTGCGTTTGATTTCTCATCTTATTGAGATTGAATCCTTAATCCTAAGTTCTCCCTTTTTAATTATTAGAGATAAACAATAAGTCTTTCACATTCTAGCTCTTTTACCTTTTATTGTTCAACCATATCTTTTTCATCTCTCCTTGCCTTTTCAATCTTATATTTCAAGTCAGAGAGATCTTGTAGAATATTTGTCTTACATTTCTCATCCTCTTGTATTTTAGCCTTTAATTCTAAGTTCTCCCTTTTCAACTCAATAAGTTCCTTAAGAGTGGCTTCCTCCTTTTTTTTTTTCTAAATTTTTCTCTTTTCTTTGGTCTTCAATAGGAGCATTTTCTTCTATTGTCAAAAGTAGAGTTTCTTCTTCATACCTATTTTGATTGTGCTTGTTTTCCTTGAGTTATATTTCATCTTCATTACTACTAAACCCATTGCAATAACCTGCATCATGATCGAGTTGACCAAAAACAAAATATTCTTCACCATATTGTGGATAATAAGTTGCATGGTGACCTGTCTTCCTACATTTGGTACAAAATTTTATCAATTTAGCCTCTTCTCCACTGCTTGATTCATATCTTGAATCTGTTTCCACTTCTCCTCTTAGAGAAACAATCTCTTTGAAAATAAAATCAAATTCATATTCATTTTCTTTCATGACCATGTGTGTTCTTTTCCTTTTAGGTCTCATGGTTCTACTTTTGCCTTTCTTTGCCATATGTGTTCTTGTAAGATATTACTTCAAGCTATTAGACCTTTTTCAAAAGAACCCCCTCTGATACCAATTGAAGAACACAAGATTATACTAAGAGGGGGTGAACAGTATAAGACCACTTTTTACTTTTCTTTCCCAAACAATAATATCCAATATTATCAATGGCAATATCAACAACAGTAACCAAAGCAATGCACAAATCATCACACACAATAGAGACACCAATTTAACATGGTTCACCTAATGTGGGCTACTCCATGGAGAAAATATTTCACTAAAATTTTCTCAACAAATCTCTTGGGAATCCTTCCCTATTATAATGTTTATGGACATCTGTCCAAAGGAGACACCAATCCCCTAATATTGTTTGTGCCAATCCCCTAATATTGTTTGTGGGCACCAAGCCACAGGAGACACAAATATCCTTTACTGGTTTGTGGATATCTATCCATAGGAGAACTCCTTCTCCTCTACTCTAGCTGGTGATCCTCTAGAAGACTACTACCTCCATTGCACTGGCTTGTGGATATCTCTTCACTAACTGGCTAGCATATATCTATCCACTAGAGACTTCTATCCTCTACTCTATCACCTCCAAATATTGCTCTCATATCTACTCAATATCTATATCAAATTTTTACTAAAAACAGTCATTCGGTCTAGCACAAATCTACTCAATATCTATCTCAAATTTGTACTAAACATAGTCCTTTGTTCTAGCACAAATTTTCTCAATATTTATCTCAAATCTAAACTAAACATAGTCCTTCGATCTAGCACAAATTTGCTCAATCTTTGTCTCAAATCTACACTAAACACATTCCTTCGATCTAGCACAAATCTGCTAAATCTCTATCTCTAGTCTGGAACAAACCTGTTCTCAAATATGCACCAAAATATATCCTCAAATATATCCTCAAGGATTAACACAAATTATGATTCAATCACTAATAAAATCTACTATATATGCCCCAAATATTAACTCAAGGTTTGAACAAATAAATCAATCAACTCTGCTCTCAAGTCTTCTCAAAGACTTACCTTAAATCTATCCAACAAGTCCTCTCTAGAATTTTCTCAATCTGCTCAACAAGTCCTCACTAGAACTTGTCCAATATGCTCAACAATTCTTCACCAAGACTTGCCTCAAATATTATTATACGCTTCCACATAAGCTCACACAAATATATCTGCCCACAAGCTTTCACAAAATATTGCTTCACACTACTCTTAAGTCCACTGTAGGACTTACTCAAACTTGTCCACAAGATTTCACAAAATCTTGCTCAAATAAATTGTAAAACTTGCATACACAACTCAACTCAATTTCTTTCATAAAACTTCTTCAATCACTCAAACAAGTTTTACTCAGAATATTTTGAACCTCAAAAACATATAAAGAATGGTTAGAGACTCAATATGTTTCACACTCACAAAACACTTACAAAACTCAACTTAATCTCTTTCAGAAAACTTCTTCAACCACACTAACAAGTTTCACTTAGAATATTGTTAACCATAAAAGCATATGGAGAATTTTTAGAGACTCAATATGTTTCACACTCACAAACACTCAATGACTTCCAAACTCTTTTCAAATAAATTAGAATAAAGAACATTTTATTTCACAAAACTTGAACTATCACTCCAACACTTCCAATCAATAATGCTCAACTAACTCCACTCAACCAATCACTCAATGAAACACAACTTTCTTACAAACCCTAAACAAGTGTTTCATAATGCTTTCAACAACTCACACTATGAATCTCAACCCTTGACTCAAGATGATTCCATATTCACATAACAATGATACTCATGATCTTTTCACAAACCCTAATAAAGCACATGAAAGCTTACTCAAATATTTCCAACAATGCTTATAAAAAAATATCACATAACAATGATATTCATGTTCTTTCACAAATCCTAGTTCAAGATAGTTCTCAATTTCACACTCAATTGCTCTCACAACCATTCACCAATTATGTATATGAAAACTCACTCAACAATGCTTATAAAAAAAAACATTTTCACTCCAACTTACACTTCACAACATTCAACAAGATTTCACTCACAAGGATGATTTGCCCATACTTTTTTTTATGAAGATTTGAGCTTAAAACTTGTCTCAATCACAATCACTTCTTTTACCAAACTCAAAGGTTAGGTAGCGAAAATGTTCACTCAAATAATATCCTCAAAATATTTTACCATACAAAAATATCAAATCTCATGTACACCTTATAATCTCCCTCTTTTGTAAAATAAAATATATCTCCTTTTTAATTTTCTCAAAACAAAATTCACTATAATGCCCTTTATCTCCCTTCTAAAATTTCAAAAGGAAAAACCCTTATTTAAATATAGTGCCAAAAATTTGTTCTACCTTATAACTCCTTGTTTTAATTATATCCCTACTTGCATCCCCTTAAAAACAACTATGGTAAACTTTAAATAAAATGTGGAGCATACCTTTTTACCAAAGTCACCTTTTTTCCAATCAAAAAAAAATCCGCAACAATTCAAACTCCTGACCTCACAATTCACAACACCTTCGAATAAACTAACAACCATCTCCTCCATATAATAGGATGAGATTAAGGGATGCATGTATTATATTTATTTTATCTTTTGACACCTTCCCTTAAAAACAACTATGGTAAAATTTAAATAAAATGTGGAGCATACCTTTTTACCAAAGTCACCTTTATTCCAATCAAAAAAATTCCGCAACAATTCAAACTCCTGACCTCACAATTCACAACACCTTCGAATAAACTAACAACCATATCCTCCACATAATAGGATGAGATTAAGGGATGCATGTATTATATTTATTTTATCTTTTGACACCTTCCCTTAAAAACAACTATGGTAAACTTTAAATAAAATGTGGAGCATACCTTTTTACCAAAGTCACCTTTATTCCAATAAAAAAAAAATTCCTTCGAATAAACTAACAACCATCTCCTCCACATAATAGGATGAGATTAAGGGATGCATGTATTATATTTATTTTATCTTTTGACACCTTCCCTTAAAAACAACTATGGTAAAATTTAAATAAAATGTGGAGCATACCTTTTTACCAAAGTCACCTTTATTCCAATAAAAAAAAAATTCCGCAACAATTCAAACTCCTGACCTCACAATTCACAACACCTTCGAATAAACTAACAACCATCTCCTCCACATAATAGGATGAAATTAAGGGATGCAACCATCTCCTCCACATAATAGGATGAGATTAAGGGATGCATGTATTATATTTATTTTATCTTTTGACACCTTCATTTTGATTAAGGGATGCATGTATTATATTTATTTTATCTTTAATAGGATGAGATTAAGGGATGCATGTATTATATTTATTTTATCTTTTGACACCTTCCCTTAAAAACAACTATGGTAAACTTTAAATAAAATGTGGAGCATACCTTTTTACCAAAGTCACCTTTATTCCAATCAAAAAAAAATTCTGCAACAATTCAAACTCCTGACCTCACAATTCACAACACCTTCAAATAAACTAACAACCATCTCCTCCACACAATAGGATGAGATTAAGGGATGCAACCATCTCCTCCACATAATAGGATGAGATTAAGGGATGCATGTATTATATTTATTTTATCTTTTGACACCTTCATTTTGATTAAGGGATGCATGTATTATATTTATTTTATCTTTTGACACCTTCATTTTGATTAAGGGATGCATGTATTATATTTATTTTATCTTTTGACACCTTAATTTTGAAATAATAAAAAAAACTCCTGTCGTTGTGAATCGAACTTTAGACCTCACTGCTTGCAGCACATTTGCATCAAATTTGACAACTGACTCCTCTATATTGTCGGATGAGACAAAATAGGGAACATATCCAAATTTACTATATTTTCTTTTGAAATAAGATCTTTTTCCACTGTCATGTTACCGAACACCGATGAATCACATGCTCATTGTGTTGTGTTTTTAATCTTCAATGTTTGTGTAGAATTCCAAGCTCAATTTTCGATGTTACTGTCTTTTCGCCGATCGAAATATTATTTTCTACTGCACTGGCAATATTACTTTCTTTTTCTCTACTCAAAACTTCGAAGGGCACCTTTTTATATATATGTTATGATGTTTTAAATTTAAATCCGTGGGCACAATAAACACGTCGGTGCATGTTTTAAAACCTTGGATAGGCTTTCAAAATAACTTCAGCGGATAAGACAATGGCCCATACAAAGTAAACCTGTATAAAGGTTAAATTTAATTTAAAATATTTAAATATTTAAATATTAAATTATTTAAATATTTAATTTAAATAATTTAAATATTAAATAATTTAAAACTTTAAATTAAATAATTCTTTGGCCATGATTCCGATTTTAGCAACCAAACCTTTCTTTAAACCTTGGGCCCAAATGACATTTTAAACCTCTTTCTTTTACCCACATATTATAATATTTAAATATTATAATATTGTTAATTTATTTTAAACCTGCTTCTCCTTCCTCGGGTCTTCAACCTTTTGGGCCTCTCCTCTTGACATCAATGACAACAAAATTCACTCATATTTCCAAAAATATCCCCCTTTGTCATTGACGGCAACAACATTCCAAAACACTTGATTTTAAATTTGCTCCCCTTGAGAAACTGATCCCCTGACTGAATGCTCTCCCCCTAACTCAAATCTCTCCCCATTTGACATCAATGGAAAAGGGCCACCTTTGAGGCTTGGGTTAAGAATGAGATTCTTAGCTTAGGCCCTCCCCCACCTCCTTTATTGAGGCGGTTAATTTTGTGGTGGTAGTAAACCTACTCCCAACATGCAATGTTCCTCTCCTTTATCATATTTATTTTTCCATACCTTTGAGGTCATACCATTTTGAACCTTTTGAGAATCCTCTTTCTTGCCTATCCTTGGAAGTTTTGAAAATTTTGTTCTACACCACCTTGCTATATGCCCAAGATTATTGCACTTGTAAGACTGAATGATGTGATTTCTTAAAGGTGCAAATATCTGATAGGTCCTCCTGGTGAAGCCATATCCCTTCCTGTGAATCCTACAATTTACTGCCCTGTGACCAAACTGATTACAAGAGTAGCAATATCCTTGAAAAATTTATCTATTTTCAAAATTTCTATATTCCTATTTTTTATGTGTCCTGCACTGTGTAGCCTTGCATCCAAACCTATGACATTAGAAGCATCCTTCATTGAATAAACCTTGCCTTGACCCCATTTATCTCTTAGTCTCTTCTAACCTATGTTATTTCCTGTTCCATATGTTCCTCATTTGTGCATTGTTCCTTTACTTTTTGAAATTTATATTGTCCAACTTATCCTTAAAATTATTACTCCATTTTTTACTCTCTTAGTTTGAATCTTCTTCTTCTTTAGTGCTTGAGCTTGACTCTCCTTTTTCGGCTTCCTTTTTCCCTTGTTCTTTTTCAAAACTAAGTCATATTTTGATGACTAATGATTCTTGTATATTGATAATCGTATCCAAGGTCTTTGATTTTTTCTCATCCTTGTGTAGCTTGTCCTTAGAGTCTTTTATTTCCATCCTTAGTGAAACTATCTCATGTTATAATATTTCACACTCTAGATATTTTATCTTTAATTTTCCAGCCATACCTTCTTCAATTTTCCTTGCCTCTTCAACCTTAATTTTGAAGTTAGTCAGCTTTTGTAGAAACTTTGTGTTTGCTTTCTCACCTTATTGAGCTTAAACCCTTAATCCTAAGTTCTCCTTTTTTAATTCTTCAAGATCAACAATAAGTCTTTCACATTCTAGCTCTTTTACCTTTGACTGTTCAACCATATATTTTTTAGCTCTCCTTGCCTTTTCAATCTTATATTTCAAGTCAAAGAGATCTTGTAGAAGCTTTGTCTTAAATTTCTCATCCTCTTGTATTTTAGCCTTTAATTCTAAGTTCTCCATTTTCAACTAAATAATTTCCTTAAGAGTGGCTTCCTCATTTTATTTTTATAAATTTTTCTCTTTTCTTTGGTCTTCAATAGGAGCATTTTATTCTATTGTCAAAAGTAAAGTTTAGTCTTCATACCTATTTTTATTGTGCTTGTTTGTTACACTCACAGTGACACTGAGAGGGGGGTGAATCAGTGTGATCTTCTAAAACTTTAAATTTACAACTCTTAGTGTAGAAATAAAGGAAACTCACAACATATACATCAAGTTAACAAGAGAGCATCACACAACACAACATTTAACGAGGTTCATCAATGTGGCTACTCCTCAAAAATGACTGCTTGGACTACCATCCAAATCCAGCTTTTGCAAAGCAACAACTTTATAATCTATTTACCAGCACCAACTGGAAGGAGCACCAACCCCTCAATTTTTTTTGTACCAGCAGAAAGGAGCAACAACCCTTAATTTACCAGCACCTACTGGAAGGAGCACCAACCCCTGATGCCAAGCTGCAACTTAGACTTCAAGTGAATTTATGAAATTTACAAAAAAATACCTTCACCTTTTTGCATACAGTCTGCTGTTTCTATGCACTCTGCTTCTTGTGCACAATCGCTTTGCACTATCTGATTCTGAATAGTCTGCTTCTACACAAATGCCTCGCACACTCTGCTACGATACAGTCGATCGATCACTTTTGCCCCTTTGCACTTTTTTGCTCTCTGTGCACTCTTGCTTTGCACTTAGCTCGATTCGTCACGACTCTCTCTCTACGCACTGTGGGCTTCGCACATCATCGATATAATCAAATCTCCAAAATAGCCCTCCTTTTATAACCAAATTTTCATGATAAGATTCTAACTTTGGTCGGTTGATTATGCAAGTGCAATGCCTAATCACCCTCAGCTGTAAACCCTAATCTTCGTTGGCTAACATCGGTCTTCGTCGGCTTCAACTGCCCCTGTAACTCTTCTGTTGCTGTTGCCATGAAAACACAACATGTCATGATATTGTGACACTTTTGCCTCCATACGCTATCTCTTGGCTTTGGTTCGTGAGAATACATGTCACAAAATCGTGACACTTTTTCCTTCTTGTCTCTTTTCTTGGCTTATCCCAGTGAAAACACGACATGTCACGAAATCACGACACTTTCACCTCCTTGCCTCTTTCTTTGGCTTGCATCAGCGAAAACACATGTCACGAAATCACAACACTTTTGCCTCCTTGCCTCTTTCTTTGGCTTGTATCAGCGAAAACACAACATGTCGCAAAATTGTGACACTTTCGCTTCCTTGCATTCTTCTCGGCATGCATCCACGAAAACATGACATGTCACGAAATCGCAAAACTTTTGCTACCTTATGCCTTTCTCTGTCTTTCTCCAGTGAAAATGGAACATGTCGCGAAATCGTGACACTTTCGCTGCCTTGTGCCTTTCTCTGCCTTTCGCCCGCAAAAATGAAACATGTCACGAAATCATGACATTTCTGCCTTCGAACACTCTATCTCCTTTTTGGGTCATGAAAACCCGACATGTCATGAAATCGTGACACTTTTTCTCCTTGGCGCTTTTCTTCCCTTCGGGTCGCGAAAACCTGACATGTTGCGATATCGTGACACTTTTTCTCCTTGATGATTTCTCTTCGAACCTGTCGTGAAATCACAACACTTTTTCGTCTGTACAGTCCTTTTTGTAAGTTGTTGTGATATCATGACACTTTCTCACTTCAAACTCTTTTCTTTGCTGCATGTCACAAAATCGTGATAGTTCTCACTTTGAACTCTTTCTTCTGCAGCATGTCACGAAATCATGACACTTTTCATTTTACTTTCTCTCTCCTCAAACTTGTCGCAAAATCATGACAGTTCTCACTTCGGACTCTCTCTTCTGTAGCACATCGTGAAATCATGATTGTTTTCCCTGCATGCGCTTCTTCTTCGAACATGTCACGAAATCGTAATAGTTTTCCCTACATGCGTCTTCTCTTCGAACATGTCACAAAATCACGACAGTTTTCCCTGCATGCGCTTCTTCTTCGAACATGTCGTGAAATCATGACAGTTTTTCAACTTGCCTTCTTCTCTTCCAACATGTTACGAAATCATGACAGTTTTACCTGCTTGTGCCTCTGCTTCGAACATGTCACGAAATCATGACAGTTTTTCAACTTGCCTTCTTCTCTTCCAACATGTCGTGAAATCACGATAGTTTTGCCAGCATTTTCTCTCTCCTCTGATATATCGCAAAATCATGACATTTTTGTCAGCATTTTCTCTCTCCTCTGATATGTCACAAAATCACGATATTTTGCCAGCATTTTCTCTCTCCTCCGATATGTCACGAAATCACGACACTTTTTCTACTTCCTGAGTATGTCACAATATCGCGACACTTTTCTTACTTGTCTTTTTCTTTGATTCTTTGCACATGGGCCACTTAGGTCTTCTGGGAAACACACTATACATACTCTGAATGACTTCTAAACTTCCTGTCCACTGCATCTAAATAACTTCTGAGCATTTGAGCTTCCTGTCCACTAAATCAAATGATCTAGCTGATTGTGTTGACAATAATGACAATCCTGTTGCTACACTTTGCTCAACATTGTTTTCCTTGATTTCTATTTCATCTTCATTACTACTAAACCCATTGCAATAACCTTCATCATGATCGATTTGACCACAAACAAAACTTCTCCACCATCTTGTGGACAATAATCTACATGGTGACCTATCTCCCTACATCTGGTACAAAACTTTATCAATTTAGCCTCTTCTCCACTGCTTGATTCATCTCTTGAATTTTTTTCCACTTCTCCTCTTAGAGAAACAATCTCTTTGAAAGAAAAATCAAATTCATATTCCTTTTTTTTCATAACCATGTGTGTTCTTTTTCTTTTAGGTCTCATGGTTCTACTTTTGCCTTTCTTTGCCATGTGTGTTCTTGTAAGGTCTTCCTTGAAGCTATTAGACATTTTTAGAAGGAACTCGCTCTGATACCAATTGAAGAACACAAGCTTATACTGAGAGGAGGGTGAACAGTATAAGACCACTTTTTACTTTTCTTTGCCAAACAATAATATCCAATATTTATAATGGTAATATCAACAACAATAAGCAAAGCAATGCACAAATCAACACACACAATAGAGATACCAATTTAACATGGTTCACCTAATGTGGGCTACTCTGTGGAGATAGTTTTTCACTAAAATTTTCTCAATAAATCTCTTGGGAATCCTTTTCATATTATAATGTTTATGGACCTCTATCCTAAAGAGGAACCAATCCCCTAATCTGGTTTATGGAAATCAATCCATAGGAGACACAAATATCCTTTGCTAGTTTATGGATCTCTATACACAGGATAACTCCTCCTCTAATCTGGCTGATGATCCTCTAGAAGACTACTACCTCCACTACACTGGCTTGTGGATCAATCTTTATTGAAGACTCATGTCCTCACTCAGAATGTTTGTATCCTCACTACCTTGGCTAATGGATATCTATCCACTAGAGACTACTATCCTCTACTCTATCACCTCCAAATCTTGATCTCATATCTACTCAATATCTATCTCAAATTTGTACTAAACACAGTCCTTCGGTCTAGTGCAAATATACTCAATATCTATCTCAAATTTGTACTAAACATAGTCCTTTGGTCTAGCACAAATTTTCTCAATCTTTGTCTCAAATCTAAAATAAAAATAGTCTTTCGATCTAGCACAAATTTTCTCAATATCCGTCTCAAATCTACACTAAACACATTCTTTCGATCTAGCACAAATCTACTCAATATCTGTCTCTGGTCTGGAACAAACTTGTTATCAAATCTGCACCAAACTCTATCCTCAAATCTATCCTTAAGACTTAACACAAAGCATGATTCAATCACTAATAAACTATGCTAGATCTGCCCCAAATATTAACTCAAGGTTTGAATAAATAAATCAATCAACTCTGCTCTCAAGTCTTCTCAAAGACTTGCCTTAAATCTGTTCAAAAAGTCCTCTCTAGAATTTGCTCAATCTACTCAACAAGTCCTCACTAGAACTTGTTCAATTTTCTCAACAATTCTTCACCAAGACTTGCCTCAAATATTATTATAAGCTTCCACATAAGCTCACACAAATATGTCTTAAGATTTCACAACAACTTCCTCAATTCTATCCTTAAGTCCCCTCTAGGACTTACTCAAATCTGCCCACAAGCTTTCACAAAATCTTGCTTCACACTATCCTTAAGTCCACTGTAGGACTTACTCAAACTTGTCCACAAGCTTTCACAAAATCTTGCTCAAATAAATTGCAAAACTTGCATACACAATTCAACTCAATTTCTTTCATAAAACTTCTTCAATCACTCCAACAAGTTTTACTCAAAATCTTGTTTAACCTCAGAAACATATAGAGAATGGTTAGAGACTCAATATGTTTGACACTCAAAAAACACTTACAAAACTCAACTTAATATCTTTCAGAAAACCTCTTCAACCACACTAAAAAGTTTCACTTAGAATATTTTTAACCGCAAAAGCATATGGAGAATTTTTAGAGACTCAATATGTTTCACACTCACAAACACTCAATGAATTCCAAACTATTTTCAAATAAATTAGAATAAAGAATAATTTGTTTCACATAACTTTAACTATCACTCCAACACTTCCAATCAATAATGCTCAACCAACTCCACTCAACCAATCACTTAATGAAAAACAACTTTCTTATAAACCCTAAACAAGTGTTTCAAAATGCTTTTAACAACTCACACTATGAATCTCAACCCTTGACTCAAGATGATTTCATATTCACATAACAATAATACTCATGATATTTTCACAAACCCTAATAAAGCACATGAAAGCTTACTCAAATATTTCCAATAATGCTTATAAAAAAATCTCACATAATAATGATATTCATGTTTTTTCACAAACCCTAGTTCAAGATAGTTCTCAATTTCACACTCAATTGCTCTCACAACCATTCACCAATCATGTATATGAAAACTCACTCAACAATGCTTATCAAATAAAATATTTTCACTCCAACATACACTTCACAACATTCAACAATATTTCACTCACAAGGATGATATGCCCATACTTTTTTTTTATGAAGATTTGACCTCAAAACCTGTCTCAATCACAATAACTTATTTTACCAATCTCAAAGGTTAGGTAGCAAAAATCTTCACTCAAATGTTCTCACTCAAATAATGTCCTCAAAATATTTTACCATACAAAATATCAAATCTCATGTACACCTTATAATCTCTCTCTTCCATAAAATAAAATATATCTCCTTTTTAATTTTCTCAAAACAAAATTCACTATAATGCCCTTTATCTCCCTTATAAAATTTCAAAAGGAAAAACCCTTATTTAAATATAGTGCCAAAAATTTGTTCTACCTTATAACTCCTTGTTTTAATTATATCCCTACAACTCCTTGTTTTAATTATATCCCTACTTGCATGCCCTTAAAAACAACTATGGTAAACTTTAAATAAAATGTGGAGCATACCTTTTTACCAAAGTCACCATTATTCCAATCAAAAAAATTTCTACAACAATTCAAACTACTGACCTCACAATTCACAACACCTTCAAATCAACTAATAACCACCTCCTCCACATAATTGGATGAGATTAAGGGATGCATGTATTATATTTATTTTCTCTTTTGACATCTTCATTTTGAAATAATAAAAAAAAACTCCTGCCATTGTGAATCGAACTTTAGACCTCACTACTCGCAGCACATTTGCATCAAATTTGACAACCGACTGCTCTATATTGTCGGATGAGACCAAATAGAGAACATATTCAAATTTATTATCTTTTCTTTTGAAATAAGATCTTTTTCTACTATCCTGTTTCTGAACACCGATGAATCACATGCTCAATGTTTGTGTAGAATTCCAAGCTCAAGTTTCGATGTTACTATCTTTTTTTCGATCAAAATATTCTTTTCTACTACATTGGTGATATTAATTTCTTTTTATCTACTCAAAACGTCGAAGGGCACATTTTTATATATATGTTATGATGTTTTAAATTTAAACCCATCGACACAATAAACACGTCGATGCATGTTTTAAAACCTTGGACAGGCTTTCAAAATGACTTCAGCGTATAAGACAATGGCCCATACACATTAAACCTGTATAAAGATTAAATTAATTTAAAATATTAATTATTAAAATTTTAAATTATTTAAATCTTTAATTTAAATAATTTAAATATTAAATAATTTAAAACTTTAAATTAAATAATTCTTTGGCCATGATTATGATTTTAGCAACCAAAATTTTTTTTAAACCTTCGGCCCAAATGATATTTTAAACTTCTTTCTTTTACCCATATATTATAATATTTAAATATTATAATATTGTTAATTTATTTTAAATCTGCTTCTCCTTCCTAGGGTCTTTAACCTTTTGGGCCTCTCCTCTTGACATCAATGACAACAAAATTCACTCATATTTCCAAAAATATCCCCCTTTGTCATTGATGGCAAAAACATTCCAAAACACTTGATTTTAAATTTGCTCCCCTTGAGAAACTGATCCCCTGACTGAATGCTCTCCCCCTAACTCAAATATCTCCCCATTTGACATCAATGGAAAAGGGCCACCTTTGAGGCTTGGGGCTAAGAATGAGATTCTTAGCTTAGGCCCTACCCCACCTCCTTTATTGAGGTGGTTAATTTTGTGGTGGTAGTAAATCTACTCCCAACATGCAATGTTCCTCTCCTTTATCATATTTATTTTTCCATACCTTTGAGGTCATACCATTTTGAACCTTTTGAGAATCCTCTTTCTTGCTTATCCTTGGAAGTTTTGAAAAATTTGTTCTACACCACCTTTCTATATGCCCAAGATTATTGCACTTGTAAGACTTAATGTTGTGATTTCTTAAAGGTGCAAATATCTGATAGTTCCTCCTGGTGAAGCCATATCCCTTCCTGTGAATCCTACAATTTACTGCCCTGTGACCAAACTGATTACAAGAGTAGCAATACCCTTGAAAAAGTTGTCTATTTTCAAAATTTCTATATTCCTATTTTTTATGTGTCCTGCACTGTGTAGCCTTGTGTCCAAACCTATGACATTAGAAGCATCCTCCATTGAATAAACCTTGCCTTGACCCCATTTATCTCTTAGTCTCTTCTAACCTGTGTTATTTCCTGTTCCATATGTTCCTCATTTGTGCATTGTTCCTTTACTTGTTGAACTTTATATTGTCCAACATATCCTTAAAATTATTACTCCATTTTTTACTCCTTATTTTGAAGCTTCTTCTTCTTTAGTGCTTGAGCTTGACTCTCCTTTTTCGGCTTCCTTTTTCCCTTGTTCTTTTTCAAAACTAAGTCATATTTTGATGACTAATGATCCTTGTATATTGATAATCGTATCCAAGGTCTTTGATTTTTTCTCATCCTTGTGTAGCTTGTCCTTAGAGTCTTTTATTTCCATCCTTAGTGAAACTATCTCATGTTCTAATATTTCACTCTAGATATTTTGTCTTTAATTTTTTAGCCATACCTTCTTCAATTTTCCTTGGCTCTTCAACCTTAATTTTGAAGTTAGTGAGCTCCTGTAGAAACTTTGTGTTTGCTTTCTCATCTTCTTGAGCTTGAAACCTTAATCCCAAGTTCTCCCTTTTTAATTATTCAAGATCAACAATAAGTCTTTCACATTCGAGCTATTTTACCTTTGACTGTTCAACCATATCTTTTTAAGCTCTCCTTGCCTTTTCAATCTTATCTTTCAAGTCAGAGAGATCTTGTAGAAGATTTATCTTAAATTTCTCATCCTCTTGTATTTGAGCCTTTAATTCTAAGTTCTCCATTTTTAACTCAACAAGTTCCTTAAGAGTGGCTTCCTCATTTTTTTTTTCTAAATTTTTCTCTTTTCTTTGGTCTTCAATAGGAGCATTTTCTTCTATTGTCAAAAGTAGAGTTTCTTCTTCATACCTATTTTGATTGTGCTTGTTTTCCTTGAGTTCCATTTCATCTTCACTACTACTAAACCCATTGCAATAACCTACATCATGATCAAGTTGACCACAAACAAAACATTCTTCACCATATTGTGGATAATAAGTTGCATGGTGACCTGTCTTTCTACATATGGTACAAAAATTTACCAATTTAGCCTCTTCTCTACTACTTGATTCATCTCTTGAATCTGTTTCCACTTCTCCTTTTAGAGAACAATCTCTTTGAAAGAAAAATCAAATTCATATTCCTTTTATTTCATGACCATGTGTGTTATTTTCCTTTTAGATCTCATGGTTCTAATTTTGCCTTTCTTTGCCATGTGTGTTCTTGTAAGATATTCCTTCAAGCTATTAGACCTTTTTTGAAGGAACTCGCTCTGATACCAATTGAAGAACACAAGATTATACTAAGAGGGGGGATGAACAATATAAGACCACTTTCTAATTTTATTTCTAAAATAATAATATCCAATATTATCAATGGCAATATCAACAATAGTAACCAAAGCAATGCACAAATAATCACACACAATAGAGACACCAATTTAACATGGTTCACCCAATGTGGGCTACTCCACGGAGAAAATATTTCACTAAAATTTTCTCAACAAATATCTTGGGAATCATTTCCCTATTACAATGTTTATGGACCTCTGTATAAAGGAGATATCAATCCCGTAATCTGGTTTATGGTCACCAACCCATAAGAGACACAAATATCCTTTGTTGGTTCATGGATCTCTATCCATAGGAGAACTCCTTCTACTCTAATCTAACTAATGATCCTCTAGAAGACTACTACCTCCATTGCACTGGCTTGTGGATCTCTCTCCACTAAAGACTCTTGTACTCACTCAGAAGACCTCTATCCTCATTACCTTGGATAATCGATATCTATCCACTGGAGACTACTGTCCTCTACTCTATCACCTCCAAATATTACTCTTAGATCTGCTCAATATTTGTCTCAAATATATAATAAACACAGTCTTTCAATGTAGCACAAATATGCTCAATATCTATCTTAAATCTATACTAAAAACAATCCTTCAGTTTAGCACAAATCTTCTCAATATCTGTCTCAAATTTGCTCTAAATACAATCCTTTGATCTAGCATAAATTTGCTCAATATTTGTCTCAAATATGCACTAAACACATTCCTTCAGTCTAGCACAAATTTGCTCAATCTTTATCTCTAGTCTAGCACAAACTTGCTCTCAAATTTGCACCAAAATCTATCCTCAAATTTATCCTTAAACCTTAACACAAAGCTTGATCCAATTATTAATCAACTCTACTAGATCTATCCCAAACCTTAACTCAAGGTTTGAACAAATCAATCAATCAAATCTAATCTCAAGTCTTCTCAAATACTTACCTCAAATCTATCCAAAAAGTCCTCTCTAGAATTTTCTCAATCTGCTCAACAAGTCCTCACTAGAACTTGTCCAATCTACTCAACAAGTCTTCACCAAGAATTACCTCAAATTTGATTGTAAGCTTCCATAGAATCTCACACAAATCTATCTTAAGATTTCATAAAAGCTTCCTCAATTTTGTCCTTAAGTCCCCTCTAGGACTTACTCAAATTTGCCCACAAGCTTTCACAAAAGCTTGCTTCACACTGTCCTTAAGTCCACTATAAGACTTAAACCTATCCACAATATTTCACAAAAGCTTGCTCAAATAAATTGCAAAACTTGCATACAAAACTCAACTCAATCTCTTCCAAAAAACTTATTCAATCACTCAAACAATTTTTACTCCGACCCTTGTTTAACCTCAGAATCATATAGAGAATGGTTAGAGACTCAATATGTTTCACACTCACAAAACTCTTACAAAAATCAACTTAATCTCTTTTAGAAAACCTCTTCAACCATACTAACATGTTTCAGTTAGAATCTTGTTAACCACAAAAACATATGGAGAATTGTTAGAGACTCAATATGTTTCACACACAAACACTCAATCACTTCCAAAATATTTTCAAATAAATTATAATAAAGAACATTTTGTTTCACAGAACTTGAACTATCACTCCAACACTTCCAATCAATAATGCTCAACTAACTCCACTCAACCAATCACTCAATGAAACACAACTTTCTTACAAACCCTAAACAAGTGTTTCAAAATGCTTTTAACAACTCACACTATGAATCTCAACCCTTGACTCAAGATGATTTCATATTCACATAACAATAATACTCGTGATATTTTCACAAACCCTGATAAAGCACATGAAAGATTACTCAAATATTTCCAATAATGCTTATCAAACAATCTCACATAACAATGATATTCATGTTCTTTCACAAACCCTAGTTCAAGATAGTTCTCAATTTTACACTCAATTGCTCTCACAACCATTCACCAATCATGTATATGAAAACTCACTCAACAATTCTTATCAAACAAACCTTTTCACTCCAACTTGCACTTCACAAAATTCAAAAATATTTCACTCACAAGGATGATATGCCCATACCTTTTGTTTGATGAATATTTGACCTCAAAACCCGTCTCAATCACAATCACTTATTTTTGCCAATCTCAAAGGTTAGGTAGCAAAAATCTTCACTCAAATATTCTCACTCAAATAATTTCCTCAAAATATTTTACCATACAAAATATCAAGTCTCATGTACACCTTATAATATCCCTCTTTCGTAAAATAAAATATATCTCCTTTTTAATTTTCTCAAAACAAAATTCAATATAATACCTTTTATCTCCCTTATAAAATTTCAAAAGGAAAAACCCTTATTTAAATATAGTGCCAAAAATTTGTTCTACCTTATAACTCCTTGTTTTAATTATATCTCTACTTGCATCCCATTAAAAAAAACTATGGTAAACTTTAAATATAACATGGAGCATACATTTTTATCAAAGTCACCTTTATTCCAATCAAAAAAAAATTCGTAGCAATTCAAACTCCTGACCTCACAATTCACAACACCTTCAAATCAACTAACCATATCCTCCACATAATCAGATGAGATTAAGGGATGCATGTATTATATTTATTTTCTCTTTTGACACCTTCAGTTCAAAATAATAAAAAAAAACTCCCATCATCGTGAATCAAAATTTAGACCTCACTGCTCACAGCACCTTTGCATCAACTTTGACAACTGACTGCTCTATATTGTTAGATGCGACCAAACAGGGAACATATCAAAATTTACTATCTTTTCTCTTGAAATAATATCTTTGTCCACTTTCCCATTTCCAAACATCAACAAATCACATGCTCGTTGCATCAAGTTTTTAATATTCAAAGTTCGTACGGAATTCCAAGCTCAAGTTTCGATGTTATTGTCTTTTTGCTGATCGAAATATTCTTTTCTACTACACTAGCAATATTACTTTCTTTTTCTCTACTTAAAACGTCGAAGGGCACCTTGTTATATATATGTTATGATGTTTTAAATTTAAACCCATCGACACAATAAACACGTCGGTGCATGTTTTAAAACCTTGGATAGGCTTTCAAAATGACTTCGACGGATAAGACAATGGCCCATACACATTAAACCTTTATAAAGGTTAACTTTAATTTAAAATATTTAAATATTATTATTATTTTTTTTTAATTTAAATAATTTAAATATTAAATAAGTTAAAACTTTAAATTAAATAATTCTTTGGCCATGATTCTGATTTTAGCTACCAAACCTTTCTTTAAATCTTGGGCCCAAATGACATTTAAAACCTTTCTTTTACCCACATATTATAATATTTAAATATTATAATATTATTAATTTATTTTAAACCTGCTTCTCCTTCATTGGATCTTCAACTTTTTGGGCCTCTCCTCTTGACATCAATGACAACACAACTCACTCATATTTTCAACATATCGATGGGAAGCAGCGATTGGCAAGGTATACCTATGTCTTGCACTAAATTGTTGAGGGTAGTAAGTGTAACTTTCTGTACCAAATACTCAGTGAGTCCTATGTTGGTCATGTGGATTCTAATCTACGTGAAGGTGGATGGTGACGATGGTGATGTAGGTTAGGACGACTCATCCATGTCCATGGGGGATTCACCCTCATCTATAAAAGTTGAAAGGGCTGCTTTAAAAATTATTGAAATGGATGATGGGGTTTTGTCGATTGGTGCCTTCGATGGATTCCTAGTCAGGGAATCTAATGATGAAGAAGGAATATTAGAAGAAACCAATAGCGATGGCTAGGATATGGGTTATTATTGCAGTGAAGTATTTGGACCTTTGATAGGATCATTTTGTTGGATGTCCAGATGCATCGAATTCAAGGTAGATTCTTGCGGATGATTGACCATATTGTAAAATTTAAAGGGCTCTAAATATGTAGGAACTACATGAACCTACCATTCATGTATGGACTTGATGCACTGGTGCAATATGGATGGGACACACTTCATATCATGGATCCAAGATCCACTAAGTAAAATGTTGTACTACATTTCACCCTCCAAGATGTGGCACAATGTAGGAATTGTCTTTAGCCCAACTTGGATAGGAGGACTATTGTGTTGATGATGGAGTATAGAGCATCGTTAAAAACTCAAAGGCTGAATGTATATGCTACAATGTGTGAAAATGGAAGACTGAGATGTTGAAGTGTAATAGTGGTAATAATATTAATGGAGGAACCTGTATCTATCAACACTCATTTATAAAGGATATGATTTACACTAGCAATCATATGTAGTGGAGGATTAACTATATGAGTGAGTGCTAGCTTGATTTCATGATAATGGAATGTTAGAATAGGTTCCTTACAATTTTAAACATACCCCACAAAATTATTGAAAGAGTTAGGGTCCTGTGGCTATAGTTCAATTGACTTTAGAGCCTCCCTATGTGGAGTTGACTATTGGATTAGCTCGTATATGGAAAGTTTTTTCGATGCCATATTTAAACTCTAAGTGAGTCTATTCCTTATTATAAGCACCAAGTGAGGTGGAAAAATCTGGATTGGAGTTGGTTGTGATTATAACTATGATGTTGAAGGAACATGGGTTGGACCTACAGGTTGCGTAGGTTGGTTTGGGTATCTCTGGTTTATTGTCACTATGTTAATAATCCCGATAAAGTCTTATTTTGGTGGAGTTGTATGTATCTTACTTATCTATATTTTTTTGGTAGATAAGATACTATAGCATTAATACCGGATTTTATAGGTTGACCCAAAACCTTTTACAAAAATCAGCCCAGGGTTGTTGATGAACATATCCTTACTAAGGATCCTATATATGTAAAATCTACATGCCGCCAAAGCCATTATATCCAGTAAGGCACATAGCCTGTTATCAAAAAGAAACTTCCCATACAAAATTTTGTGTATACCCTAAGAAAACACACATGCATCATAATTACAAAAAATAAATAGACACGGATCCCTTCCTTGAGACAATGGAGAAACAAAAAGATGCAGACACACATAGCAGAGTACTTGAAAAAAAAAACTCCCACAAGCTCTGTATTGACGAGTTACTCTTAATAATTCTTTGGTAATTGCTTTATTCCATATATGACATGCTTTGGTACCACATACTATCTTGGCCAATCAGCCTTGGAGAAGTGAACCTGCTGGCTAGATTTATGGCGGTGGCTATCTGGTGGTCCACGTGTTGTTCTGCCTAGACCCCATATGCAGGTAACGAATCTTGGAATATGCCAATATTTTTTTTTTTGGTAGTGAGAGGATTATCAATTTGGAGCTCATTTTGCTCTATCATATCTTGCACAAGGTTCTTGAATGCATATTAAGCCCAAATATCATAACAATTTTCCTAGTGATAGATGCAATGTAAATCCTCTCTATGATTCTTAGTTTTTGGCTTATTCAGATCTAGTTATCAAACTCCAGGCAGAGTAATGGCCTTTGCCTTGCATAGTTAATGAAAATAGAAGCCAATGGTTCAAACAATGACATATACTAGTGAGGGGTATGACGTTGTTGATTCATTCGTATACACTAAGACAACTTGATTTACCAAATATGACTTTTTTGTGTAGTTGGCTTTAGTATTTTTGTTCCAATCCTTTTTTGGAGCTTGATTTCTTCTTCTTGGATCTTGATATCCTCAATAATATTTGCTTGAGCTAAGGTTTTATCAAATATTCTGTATTTCTGGAGTTGCAGTATTAGTGAAATATATTTTGAACAACTCCTAGTAAGTAGTCTAGTTATCTCTGTAATAGGTAAGGTAAATGGTAATTGTATAATAGTTTATATCCACATCTTACCATAATCCATGACCGTATCCTCTTCAAATTGTTTAAGGTTATATAGGTCAATCAATTTTTCTTTCTTCTTGATTCTAAATGAGAACCGTTCTAGGAATACATTTGTCAGTTGTTCAAAAGAGTGTATGCTGTGTTGCAGTAAAAAAATATGCCACTCTAAGGCTGGTCCAACAAGGGTTATGAGAAATATCCTAAGCATAAGGACATCATCATCTTAAATACGAAAGCACATATTCATGAATCTTATAACATGCTCTTAGGCATCTTCATATCCTTTAAATTTTTCTAATTTTGACATATCAAAATGCTTAGGATAGGGTAGGGATGGAACTAATGGATGCAAGGGTTGGTTGCACAATTGATGCAAAGTAGTTTTTTGATAACCTACGCCTGTAGTTTGTTTCTCTAGAGAATTTATGCGATCAGTTAGCAGTTTTTAAGCATCAAATAAAATGTTTGAAGAGAAATAATACCCCAATAAAAAAATTCTAAAAAAATAGCAATTGTAGAATCAAAGAAAAAATAAAGAAGAATAACACATTACACAAGAAATTATCCTGGGAAACCCTTTCAAGAAAAACACAGCAATAATATCTCCTTATTGTATAAATTTGACCATCTCCAATACAATAATATCCTTTATTTTCTTTCCCACTTTCTCTATTGCTTGCGATTACAAGAAGGGGTTTTACAATACCATGGCCATAAAATCAAGGTTCAAATATATTAACCCAAATATATTAAAAAAAGGGTTCAAATATATTAATCCAAATTTATTAATACATGGGATAAAATATATTAACCCAAATATATTAATCCATAGGTTCAAATATATTAACCCAAACATATCTATATATATATATCCATGGGTTCAAATATATTAACCCAAATCTTGGCCATAATAACATGGAAAATATTCAACATATTTCCAACAATGATCTCATTTGCATGTGTCCATCCTCAAGGAGGGGGAGGCAAAAAAATTTTATTGGGGTGAGGTGGTTGAATGTGGTCATCAACCATGTCCTTGTAAGGTAACTCAGGATACCCCTATTCTTGGTAATCTGATTGAAGGTCCTCATAGGTCTCATACTCTTATTGATGGTTGTATGGTTGATGTTGTTTAGACCTATGGTGTTGAAGGGTTGTGTGAAGGGGACAATTTTGGTTTGGCCTAAGAGGAAGGTTTTGATGTTACACGAGGTGCCTTTTATGAACCTGTAACCTATGGGTGCTAGGGGTAGGAACCATCTCATGCAATGCTTTTTGTAACTATTCTTGATCTAATAACTACTGATGCAACCTATGCTAGCGAAACCTATGTTGATTCAGTTTGTGTTCTTGATCTAAGCATTGTTTTTACAGTCATAACTGGTTCAACTACTCTTATCTACCAGTATTTAGCCTATTTACTAGATCAATATGATCAATCATATGGGGATTATTGGCCCTCATATTAATGCATATAAGCTTGACTTATTTTTCAATCCCAAAAGGATTAACCACTTACTTCCTATGATCTAGGGAGGTTGCATTGACACGCTACTCGGGATTAAAGGTTAGTTCTATGTAATCAAGTGGCATAGAGGCACAATGTGCTTGTGTATAGTACTCTTCATATTGAGTAGGAAGATGATCCAGGTCTTCCTTCTCCCCATATATGAGAAATACATGAGACAATATGGTGTTCTTACTAGGATGATGAGTGTCATACCTATCTAGATGAGCATATTACTGACTCATCCATGGGTGATAAAGTGGTGTGGATTTATAATCTACGTATGACCATGGCGTATATTCTTACTCATGCTTTGATTAAGTAGTAGGGTTAGGTAGTATGCGAATGCATGACACAAACCTATTAGCACCCTTTGTGTGCTAGGTATTTTGTCTAAAGAAAGCACAGAGTGTCTTGACCATGAATTTCATAACTCTGGTCATATTGAGGACCTAGAGATGCATCTTAAATAGGTACCTCCCAAAGGTCAAATTCCCTATAGAAACCAAGATGCCATTCAAGAATGACTATATCGTCTGGATTGATTTGGAGACGTTCTATGCCTCCTTGCAAGTTTTTAGTAGTACTAGTGCTTGATCAAGCTTGGTTGCATGTTATTTCCATGATCTAAATTATGCAAATAGTATAGAAGCAAATAAGAAAGCAATGTGTTTATCTCTTTTAAATTTTGATTTTTATTGTTAATTCTTGTTACTATTTTTAGTGTGTTTTGATGCTTATACCCCTATTATTATGAAAACTGAAGGTAAATAAAATAAAAATCTACTAAAGGTAGTTTAATCACACCCCCCTAATGAGGAATGTAACCCAAACAATAAAAGTGGCTTCCTATGCTAGATATGGATCAAGGTAAACCTATGGAAATAAATAACCCCTAAAGGGGTCACACTGTCTATTGCCTTGCTATCAACCCATTATGGGATTTTACTTCACCCTCTCGTTTGAGCTTGGGCATGAATAACAATTATATTTTTGTAATTATTTAGCCGCTAGAATGTAGGGTGTCTAATCCTTTCTACTTAGAGCATACCCAAAATTAGAGGACTTTTTGGTGATGAAGTCCAAAAAGCCATTCACTTGAGGTTACTATGGTTGCTAAGGGTCCAATCCATGATGGGAGATGAATTCCCACACTGTGTGATTATTGTTGGTCATTGGTGATGAAATCCAAATAACCAACGTTAACTTGTTGAGTGTGTGTGAGGGTTCATTTTAATTTGCAAAAGTAAATTAAATAACATACAATGATTTTTCTTCCTTTTACTAATGTATAAAAATAGATTTTATAATGCAGAACCCTATATGATGGATAGCCTTTGATCAAGAAACAAGTAGGTAAACTAATCAGTAATAGATACGGGACCATCTTGCACAAATATGGCTATAGATAAAGGTCATATGAACTTGAGATGGTTTCATATTGAGGTCATATGGACCAGATATGATCGTATACAATGGTCGTTTGGTCTTGAGAGATATCTAACACTTCACATTTTCTATATTATTTTCTTAAATTTGAAAAATTTCTTTACTTTTATTTATGAAAACAAAAAATAAGGACAAATACACTTACTTTTATGGCCTACATCTGATGTAGATCCAATTCACTGCTATTTTTGCTTTTTGACCAAAGACCGTACTGACCTAAGATGACTATAGAACAAAGGTCATATCACCCTAAGAAAGTGGTGCAAGAGTACCTATAAGATGCAAAAAATTGTTAGAAAACCATCAAAAAGCTAAACACATTATCTGACAGTCCCGCCCTAATCGCCATATGATATGCTTGAAAACTAGTGCACCAATAAAAACAACCAATGATAATGCAAATAAACAATGAACATGAACATATAACCAATACACAAAGGTAAAGACTAAGAACAAGTGGGCCAAGTCCTTTATATTAATGATAATCTCAAAGTGTATTAGAAATACATCCCCTTGAGGGAGTTCAATGATGCGATACAATCATTATAATAAACAAGGAGTTTTATCCATTTCTGAATGAATCTCGATGCACTCTGCAAGGTCTTCTCACAATCAAAAGTGTTTAGAGTGGGCTTCCATAAACTCTACTTAGAACCTATGCCAAGGTCTTGCATTCCTTTGTCCTTGTAGAATCTTGTAATTTGCACACAAGGAAAGCAAAGGATGTCAACAACATATATAGAGCCTTTCAATATAAGGCTCATTTGATGATAATAAATACTGAAATAAAGCTGAATCAAATGCATGAATAGAAATATATACTACTGTAAAAACTAGGAAAGAGAAAAATTTAAGCTACTATAAAATAAAATAATACAAATAAAATCTCTGCCAAAAATCATCTCAGGGTAGGACGGTCACTATCCTAGGACTACATTTGTTGTGGCTGGGTCAGGGTGACTTTTGAATTCGATCTGGAATTTTCTTGGTGTATTGGTGCACTGTGAGAGCGGATTAGTGGATTTGATCAGTCATCATTTTACACTCAATATGAAGGTACAATATTCAATCCTTGTAGCAATCCAATGACATGACTTTCAATGATGGGAAAGCTTGGGAAATAAAAAATGCAGCAACTCTTCATTTGTAAACATGAAATATATAATGATAAATATTAAGGTAATTAAGGTTATAGTAGCCAGTTAATAAAAATTATAGGGGTTCAAATTGAGGGGTGAGTGCCAGTATATAGATTTATCGAAAGAAATATAATGATGGTGCATACCCTTTGTATGAAAAATCAAGGAGGTAGTTTGCATTAAAAAAGCGAATGCTTATCTTTAAAATTTTATGCAATTTATTAATGCATGCATTTTGTCTATTTTGGTTCAGGCAATGTCCTAAATCATAGCACGAGATCATGTATGGGGTTAACTAGTAGTTTCAATTACTAGCTATCCTACTTTATGTTTAAATTTTGCTTTTGGTAAGGCCATATCGGGGTGAGACGATCTTGATCTAGAGGCTATCTCAAGGTGAGATGAACCCGATATGGAGGCCATCTCAGAGAGAGATGGCCCTGATATGGAGGTCATCTCAGGGTGAGACGACCTCAGTTGCAAAGGAGAATACCATTTTTAAGTGGTAAAAACCACTATTTTAGCTTTGAGGTTGCTCAAGGTGGGTCACATGGCTTAAAGGAGTCCATTTAGGTAGTCTCCTCAATATGACATGTTTTAGGTGTCTACACATATTACTATAAAGTTAATCCTTTTGGCCTTAAAAAATACTGCGGAAGCTTATCAAAGTGATTTGAATAATTTTTTCCTAACATGATATATGAATATGTGGATCCTTACATAGATGATATTTTAGGCATATATTTTTTTAAAAGAGACCATCCAAATTATTTAGAGGCCATATTTCAAAGACTTGATCAATATAATTCTAGAATTAAATTATTTGTGTACTTTTGGTATCTCAAGTGGAAAATATTTAGGATATCAAGACTCCAAAATTTCTATTTATGTAGATTATCTAAAAGATAATGTCATACCCCACCTTGGCAAGACTTCGACCTGACAAACGATGTATTGATAAATGACTAACTAATGCTTAGTTTTGATGCTTTGAATGACTATGCATTGTTTATAATGATTTATCTTTGAAGAATATGGTACTGCTAATGTATTGTTGATGTGCAACACCAGGTACATCCATGGGTGGAAGAGGTAGAATCGACCATCAAGGATGGGATACTTGAAAATGGAAGTGATGACTTAGAAAACTCAGGTAAACATGAATGACTACCCTCATATAGGTACATATTACTACATTTTAGAGGTAATCATCAACAATCTAATCACCTAGAGTCGAAGTTGGTAGCCTAGAAGCTATTGTAAATCCTTCGATTGAGCCAGGTGACTAGGTTAACGATAAAGCTCCCACCTTGTTTTGATGCATCTGAGTGTTTGATTTGTTTGCATGTTGTTGTATGTAAAAATGATTGGTTAAGGAACTCCTTCGAAAAAAGGACTAATGGATATAGAGGGTCCATTATCCTAAGTCTGTTTGAATATACCATACTAATGATTGATATTAGTATGGGTATATTATTTAAATAATAAATGAGTTTTATTTTTAAATTAAAAATGAAATAAATATTATTTAAATAATAAATGCATTGTATTTAAATAAATAAAATATATTATTTAAATAATAAATGAGTTTTATTTAGAATAATTAAAATGTATATTACTTAAATAATAAATGAATTTTATTTAAATAATTAGAATTATATATTATGTAAATAGTAAATGAAGTTTTTTAATAAATAAATAAAATGTATTTATTAAATAAGTTTTATTTAATTAAAGAACCTATATGGTTTTATTTTTCTAAAAGGAGTTTCTTTTAAAAATACTAAAAGGCACATGGTCTTTTTAAAATAAAAGAAAGAACATGTTTTTGATTTTAAAGCTTCTAGAGGAAGCATAAATTTAAAAAATATAGTGGAAAAATATGTTTTAAAATTAAAATATCTCTGGCTGTCACCATGGATAAGGGGGACTTGAAGGCAGGTAGATTGCAATGAATGAGGGCAAAGAATTTTGAGGCAGGTGATCTAATTTTTCTTCTGCATTAAGAGGACCCAAGTAAAGGAAGGAGGGAGGTTATTTTTGGAGGATGCTTGAAGGTTATGCGTGGAGGAGAAAAAGACTAAAAAGGATATCAAAAGGACTAGAGCAAGGGATAAACATCTATTGTTTTCAAGTTGGAGAACTAGAAATGAAACTTCTTCCTTTTGTTTGAAATAAAATAGCAAAATCCATGTTTAATTTATTTATTCTTAAACAATATTATTTCTTCTTTTCTCTCTTTGATTTTGTTGGCTTGTTGGGTTAGAGATAATACTGAATAATTTTTTTTATATGTCTGTTATACCCATTTTTATTTTATTCATGGTGTGGAAGGGGTGACATGAGAGCTTCCCATTACTGTGTAGAGGAGGGGGACGTCATGTGAGTGATGTCTACCCTCACCTACATAGTGAGGGCGACCCCCTCGCATCCATGTGGTGGTGTGAGGGTTTCCACTCACTGTATAGAATGAGAGGAGGGGGACATCATGTGAGCGATGCCGACCCTCACTACACAGTGAGGGTGGCCCCATCACAACCACATGGTGGTGTGAGGGCATCCCTTTGGTGTGTAGATGAGGATGATGTTACATGAGCGGCATCCACCCTTACTACATGGTGAGGAAAGCCTCATCACAACCATGTGGGGGCATGAGGGCTCCCCCTCACTATGTAGGTAAGGGGGAACATTGCATGAGTGATGTTCACCCTCCTACACAATGAGGGTGGCCCCTCATGCCACGTGGAGACGAGGGCTACTTCCCACAATAAGGGCATTGCCCTCACAGATATAGGGTGGGCACTGAGAACATGGCATTCACACGTGCACCCCCTTAAGAATTTCAAAAGAACAGAAAAAAAATAAACTTTTAAAAAAGAAATAAACTTAAAAAAATAAAAAGAAATCTAGATTTTAAAAAATAGATTATAATATGCTTGGATTATATAAAGAAAAAGATATTTTATTATGCTTTTTTTCTTGGAATAGATTTACTAAAAAATAAAGTATTTTTAATGATTATCTATGTTTGAAATGGATTTATTGAAAAGAAAAGAATTTAAATGGTTACTTAAATTTTGAAATGGATTTATTGAAAAATGAAGAATTTAAATGATTATTTAAGTTTGAAATAGATTTATTGAAAAGAAAGAATTTAAATGATTATTTAAATTTGAAATAAATTTATTGGAAATGAAAGAATTTAAATGGTTATTTTACTAAATTAAGTCTAGAATTATTTTATGAAAAAGGGAAAAATTTAAATTATTATAGAAATTGGTTTATTAAATAAAAGTGAGAGTTTAATTTTTTTTAATTATTTGAGATTGATTTATTTATGGTTATGCTAGTAGATTAAGTGTTTAATTAGTTAGGGTTATGAGACCCTAATTAGTTAAAGAAAGGGAATATTAAACATTTAATTTGTTAGGGTTTATGGGACCCTAATTAGTTAAATAAAGGGAATATTAAGTATTTAATTAGTTAAGGTTATGGGACCCTCATTAGTTAAAGAAAATGAATATTAAGTATTTAATTAGTTAGGGTTTATGAGGCCCTCATTAGTTAAAGAAATAAAATATTAAGTATTTAATTAGTTAGGGTTTTGGAGACCTAATTAGTTAAAGAAATGAATGGTAGAATATTTAAGCAATTAAGGTTATGGGCTTTAATTGATCTAGGAAATGGCTTTAATATTAGAGCATGAGCCTTTGAATGATAAAAATATGGTTTACCAAATTTACCCATATTAATAGATGGTTATTCTTCTGATATGAGTGAGTGTTTCATAACATATAATTGGTTATTGTATAGTTGCAATTTGGCATATGGAATTTCTAGATGAACTAGATTAAAATATCATTTAGTAAATGTATAATTGCATGCTTCATAAAACCGTGAGTTGTCTTGATCCCTTACTAACACCAATTGAGTGATGAGCAAGCCAAGGACTAAGGAGAGAACTTAAGATCCAAGACAACTACCTTTGATTTATGTTGTGATAAAGACACTATTGAGCAACCTCTATTTTGGTTATTAATGTAATGATTTATTCTTTAAAAGTATGGATTACTCTTACCATACTTGGACTATGTATTGATTTATTGATGAATGGAAATGTATCTCTTACTTGTAAATTATAATGCATCTTGATGTTTATTTAAGTTAGCTATTTAATTATTTATCTTTTATTTAGATATTGTCTCTCTTTAAGCATCTCCTTTAATATTATTTTTCCATTCTTGATGAAATTGTATAGACTTAGCGATTATTATCCTATGTTTGATGGTTCTTAAAATTTATAGATATTTAATAATGTTGATGTATTAAATAAATTAGAAGAACCTAAGTAATTATGGGATCCTTTAGGAAAAAGATTGAATGAACTTAGTTATTAAGTGAATATAACTATCTATGAAAGGATTAAGCTTCTTCATCACAAAGATGAGATGAGTAGCCTAAAATGAATAGATCTTACAACCAAGTAGTTGTTAAAAAAATATAACTATCTATGAAAAGATTAAGTTACTTCATCACAAAGATGAGATGAGTAACCTATTTGTAGTATGCATATTATACCTTCATAAATAGACTTATGCATGGTATAGAAATGAGTGTACCCTTCAAGAGACAAAAGGAGATAAGGTAACCCTAATAGAAATGTGGTTAATAGCTTATCATAATATGCATAGTATATCTACACAAAAAAACTTGTGTATGGTATGGAGATGAGCGTATCCTAAATAGACCCTAAAAAAAAAGAAAAGGTTGGTTATGGGAAAGAAACCTAGACAACTTTAAACATTAGGTTAGCTTAGATATCTTGGTGTGTGTTATTGTTATAAAAAAAATATAACTCCCTTAGTTATATTTTTAGGTTGTAACGTTTGGTATCAGAGCTATAGGTACGAGGGACTAGAGCTTCATGTTGTGCTAGGGGTTTGGGTATCTTCCTATGCAGACCTTGCTTAGTTCTTAAGCCAAGTCAGGAAGACCTAGAAATTCCAATTGCTAAAGGTTAGACAAGAGGGGATAATTACCCCTAGAAGTATATGTTGTGTTGCAACATCTTACATATAGTAATTGTGACCATTGGCATAGATTTAGTATTTTAGAGTGTCTCTTCTCATAGAATGAGAATGAATTAGCAATAATACTCTACGTTTATCTTATGTAGATGGTATATTTAGCTAGAGTTAGTAATGCAATTTAGGAAGAAGTTGTAACCTAACGATATATCCTCTCTTTTGTGTGACCATGATAGAATGGTACCTAAGACAAGAGGAGGGAAGTATATTCCCTTGAATAGACAAAGTCATGAGGATAATGTTAAGGGGAGAACCCAAGATAAAAGTTCAAGGAACTTAAGAAAAGAGGTGGAGAACCTCATTACTATTGCCACTATGTTACAAGAACAAATAGAACAATAAGGGAAGCTAATAAATCAATAGAGGAAACAAATGAATTAACACAACCAATTGAATGATACCTATTTTGCAGACTTGACAAGGGAAGATCGATAGTACCTAAAAAGGAAATAAAGTGTTGGTTTTATAAAGCAAGAAAATAAGTAGAGCAAAGCAAGTAGGAGTAACTTGGGGTATGAAGAAAAGAACAAAGGAAATCATAGAGATCCAAGGAAAGGTTTCAATTAAGAAATAATAATAGTACCAATGTTGCTCAGTCTCAAGAGAAGAAAAAAAATGGAGTTCACCCAAGGCCCAAGAGTGGGTGCTACAATTGCAGAGGGCCACATTATGCTAGCAACTATCCTCACCAACTAGGATCATGTGCATCTAGTGCAAAGGGAAAGGAACCTACACATAGGATTTTTGATGCAATTGGAAACCATAAGTCAGAAGAGCAAGATACCTAGTTGCTCTCAAAGGGTAAAGTTTATTTTGTTTATTTGTTTGTTAATATTTTAATTGATAGAGGAGCTACAGATAGTTTTATTTCTTATAGACTAGCCATGGATATGCTAGAAAAACCAATATATTGACACAAAAGTGGAAGGTCAAGTATGGTTTTGGGTAAACCTACTCAGTGGATCGATTTTTATCTATGGTGAAAATGAACCTAACAAATGGTTCTACCATAGGGTGTTTTATGAAGCACCATTGTAAGTCTTTTAAATCATCTAGGGAATAAAATGGTTGGAAGTTCATAGAACCCTAGTTAATTTCCAATTTAGATGGGTTTTACTACTAATGAAAAGGAATAATTGTTTAGTGAGCCTATTTTTCTCAAGAATTTAAGGATGATTCCTTACATATAGTAAGTGTAACCATTTATATTATCGAGTGATAATAATATTGATAGATCATGGGGATGAAGAGACCAACCCCATTTGGAAGTATAATCTTGGAGGAAATTATAACCTAGTTCAACTTCATTATGGTTCAGAAGGATGGTACCTTGTAGTAAGGCAAGAATAACCTTAGCTATTGATCAAGTTTTTGGAATGGATATTCTAAAGGAAGATAGGAAAAATATCCCTACAAAAAAAGATCAGCCAAGCCATGGTAGTATGAATGAGAAACACATCCTTCTTAAGGAACCATTCATTTGTAACCCAAATAGTAGGGTTACCCTTCATATGCAGGATACAAATTTTGAATGGTGGAATGATGCAAAAGTTAGCAATAAATATTTAGGGGAAAGGCTTTGTTCAAGCCTTAAAATAACAACCAAAAATAGGCTTCGATATGGTTATGTAAATTTTCATTGTTATCAAGTAGAATTCATGCCTAAGGTTTTTATATCAAAGAAAAAAAGGATGGCCCAAAGGTGGGTAGACCTTTAAATGGGGTTCTAAATCACATATCTTGAACTATGGTAGGTACACTGAGTGGCATCCTAAGTATCAACCATGAATCCTTGTGAACCCAAACTATGAATATAATACATAGAAGAAATTTCAAATATTGAACATACCTGATCAAAATAAAAAGGATGTCTAAAAAGGATTAATTAAGAAATCCATTCCTAATAGGAGTATGAGATCCTCTCTCTAAGTTGTTAAAGAATGCAACACATTTTGAAATTGGTAAGCATTAAGGGGTACATGAACCTACCTTAGAAACATATCCTAAGAGTAAGAACATGATAGAATTACTCAAAGGAGGTGTATAGTCCTTTTTTATTAGTGATCACATTGACTTAACGAATAAAGTTTGAAAAAACACAATCTCAGAATGAGTATTCGGACCAAGTTGGAAGGAAAAACTACAAGGGATAAGGATTTTGGCACCAAATATGACCTTATATGCTTTGGGGATAGAATAAGTTACAACCAAAATATATAATATAAAGAGAACGATCATGCAAGGGGTGCATAGACCTCCATACTTTGCTTCACTAGGAAGAGCAAAGATAGGAGAAAACAAGATAATATTTTTTTTGGTTAGATTTGGGGAATATTAAAAGTGATAACTATCTTCAAGGACCCAATTAAGTTTAGGATTTGGGCCTTTTTGGGAGATTCACCCTAGATATCCAAACCAGTAGAACCAAAGGATGGACCTAGACCTAAAGATGTTGTGATGTAGCAACATTTGAGGGGTTGGCAATGATACTTCGTTTGTAAATTTTTGAAGGAGACCAAAGATAAAGATTTATTTAGAGAGAATTTCAGGTGAAGTAACCTACATATTCTTTAAGGTCTGAGGTGTAGACCAATTGGTTCATCTAAATCCCATAAGGGGGTGGAGG
Organism: Wollemia nobilis; assembly: GCA_028583015.1. Lineage (NCBI taxonomy): Eukaryota > Viridiplantae > Streptophyta > Pinopsida > Araucariales > Araucariaceae > Wollemia > Wollemia nobilis. The sequence goes on along the minus strand of JAQPPZ010016925.1, from coordinate 5,458,836 downwards.
TCCAAGGTTCAAATCTTGGGCCTCGTCGGACTGAACGCTTGTCCCTTTCCTGGTGCTTTCAATGGTGTAAAAGGTTTAAAATGATTATGGCATGATGGTTATAGGGACGGACTATGTGAAGATTTGTGTGGTGGATTACGGGGCTAACAATGTAGAATACTGTGGCATCCATAAAATCTAGACAACCTACCCAGATTTGTGGCAGCTATCGATTCCACCATGTAAAAAAAAAAAAATCTAAATATTCTTTTCCAACCATGAGGGTTGGATCCCATTGTTAAAAGAAAATATTGATGATGGAACCCAAAGTATTTATGGTATTCCGTGTAAGAGATGTTACATCAAGTAATAGTCACCTCAATCAAACCATTATGAAGATGGAATGATTAAGCACCAAAGTTTTCTCATGGTGTAGTGAGTAAACTAAGAGGTTTTTATGCCATGGTCAAACTATCCTATATTCCCATAGAATGCTAGGAAATGGGGGAACCATGTAAAGGTATCCTTTAAACTATAATGGTAGTGTATAAGGTTAATACCAACAAGCTACAAGAGAGTGATCACTCCTATCCACTAGAGAGATGTTTGTAGCATCTAAGACTTGAAATGTGGTAAAACCTCTATGATATTATTTGGTAAATCCTTTATGAACATTAATTGAATATAAACTCTAAAAATCTCCCTAAAACCTATGGTCAAACAGAAAGGGCAGAACACCATTGTCATGGGATAATTTTGAAGATCAAGTTGTGATCAGACCTAACATGGTCAAGAAAATGGAAGATCAACTTAGGATGATCAAGCAAAGGGTCTGAGAAGCTGTTGATCATTAGAAAAGTTATGCTGATCTAAAGAGAACTACAAGAGAATAATATATGGGGGAAAAGGTTTTCTTAAGAATCAATCCAATGAAAAGTGCAATCAAACCCATGAAGTTGAATCCTTGGTTTGTGGAACCCATTGAGATCATTGATAATATCAACCCTATTGCATACCGACTTCTCTTACCACCTAACCTATCAAATATACATGATACCTTCCACATATCCCTACTTAGGAAATATGTTGCTAACCCTGATCATGTGTGGGATGTTTCTAAACTACAAATGGTAAACCTCAAGGCCATTGAAGTGATGCCTATAAAGATTCTAGAACTTGGTTTCAAATACTTGAGGAAACAAATATTAGAATAATGTAAGGTCCAATGGGATCATTATTTTGAAAGGAGGGCCACTTGAGAGAAAGTGGTTGACATGAAGAAACATTTTCCTTTTTTATTTGAAAACTTGTAAATTTGTAATAACATTTTTAACCCATAGGACTGGGTTTAACCCAAGGGGGGTTGTATGTCATACCCCACCTTGGTAATATTTTAGCCTCATAAGTGATGTACTAATAAATTATTAACTGATGCTTAGTTTTGATGCTTTGAATGAATATGCATTGTTATAATGATTTGTATTTGAAGAATATTGTACTGCTAATGTATTGCCAATGTGCAACACCAGGTACATCCATGTATGGAAGAGGTAGAATCGACCACAAAGGATGGGGTACTTGAAAAGGGAAGTGATGACTTAGATAGCTCAAGGTAATATGCATGGCTACCCTCATATAGGTATGCATTACTAACTTTTAGGGGTGATCATCAATAATCTAGCCACCTAGAGATAAAGTTGATAGCATAGAAGCTATCATAAATCCTTAGACTAAGATAGGTGACTTGGTTAACGATAAAGCTCCCACCTTGTTTTGATGCGTCTGATAATTATATTTATTTGCATGTTTTTGTGTGTAAAAATTATTGGTTAAGGAAATCCTTCATAAAAAGTACTAATGGATATAGAGGGTCCATTATCCTAAATCCATTTGAATATACCATACTAATGGTTGATATTAGTATGGGTATAATATTTAAATAATAAATGAGTTTTATTTTTAAATTAAAAATGAAATATATATTATTTAAATAATAAATGAGATGTATATAAATAACTAAAATATATATTATTCAAAGAATATCAAAAGAAAGATAAAACACTTTGGTTGGCAAATTTATAGGTATCCAACCAAATTTGGATACAATCAGGAGTTAGGCAGATCATAAATAGAAAGTGAAAGGAAGACTAGAAATTGTGGCATTGACCAAAGGTTTTTTATTATTCAAATTTAAGTGTCAAGAAGATATGAGTTTAGCTCTATTGAAAGGGCCATGGTTTTTTGGGTGAAAAGGCATTTATTTGAGAAAATGGACTCTAAAATTTAACCTAGATACAAAAAATATTTATATGGATCCTCTTTGGGTTTGATTACCTAGAATTCTAGTGACTTTTTGGGATGAAGATATTTTTAGAGGAATAGCCAAATCAATGGGAAAATTGATAGCTTTTGATCCAACAACAAGGGCAAAAACAAGGATGGTTTTTTACTTGATTTTGTGTGAATGCAGATCTTATGAAACCCTTACCTATTGCAATCAAATTGGTCTCAGACGAAGGAGTTTGCACACAAGAAACACATTATGAATCCTTAATACCAATTTTTTATGGTTGTAATAGGGCAGGACACTTACAAGCGAAATGTCCAGAGAGAAAAGAGTTAAAGAAGGGAAATGCTCAAATATGGAAGAGAAAAGAGTTTCAATCAGAAGAAAAATAAACTCTATTCGAGAAAGGATAATATTCTAAGAAAAAATAATATAATGAAAATAAGTTTGAAGTTCTAGAGGAGATAAATGAGTAGGAAATAGAAAAATAAAGAGAGGATGAAGGAAATATGGTCCATCAACAACTAGACCAAAATCAATTGGTTGTTGAAGAAAGAGCTCCAAAACAAAACACTCCCAATCAAGTAGTCCATAATCCAGGAGAGGAGATAAAGTTATACCAAGAAGGAGAAGAGGAGGAAGTGGTAAGTGAGACTCAATGGGGTGGTGGAGAGGAAGAGGTTTTACCCAATGAACAAGAAGGGGAATCAAAAGATATTTGGTTATCTTCAAAAGAAAAAGAAGGCTTCCAAGAGGTAGTACATAAAAGGAAAATGAAGAGCAGAAGAGGGGCCAGGAAACAACAAATCTAGTATTAAGCAAAGAAACATAATAGGAAGGGCAAAATTTCTATGTGAATAATCAGAAGTACTAGAAACTTAGCAGATTTAGAGAGTGGAAAAAAGTGAGGAAGATAATAAAAGTGTAGATGTGAGGAGTAGGAAAGCATCCCAAGAATTAGCTTATGGAACACAACAAACATTGCGGTTGAGTGGATGGAAATTATTGCAATCTCCTAGAAGATGAAGATTATATCATGGAATATTTGGGGATTAAATGCCCCATCAAAGCAAAGGGTAATAAAGGACTATAGGAAGAAGATAAGAGTTGATATTTTCCTTGTGCAAGAAACCAAAGTAGGTATCAATAATTTTGAAAAAATAAAAAAATCTATCTAGAATAAATCTGAAGGAGTTTTTAGAGTAGCTCAAGGAGTGTCAGGGGGGTTGTGGACACTCTGGGATCCAAGAATAGTAGAAGGGAAGTTAATCCAAGAAGTATATAGGTTTCTCTCAGTCCTATTTACATGTAAGAAGTCAAATTTTTCTTGGTTGGTCACAAATGTGTATGCTCCTAATTTGGCTATAGATAGAAGGAGGCTATGGAGAGACCTCAATTCCTTAGGTACTATGATGGATATACCTTGGCTAATTTTGGGATATTTTAACTTTACTCTTTCTCTAGGGGAGAAAAAATAAGGGTATAACCTTTTCTCTTACAACATGGAGGAGTTTGTTGAGTTTATAGCTTCCTTAGGGTTGATGGACATAGAACTTCAAGGATCCAAATACACCTGATCCAATAGAAGAATTAGAGTTGTATTGATTCAATAAAGAATAGATAGAGCCCTAGCTTCAGTAAGTTGGATCTTGAATACTCATGGTTACAACTTGAAGACTTTGCCAAGAGTAGCATCAGATCATAGCCCTATTTTGCTAGAATTTATAGAGGAAAGGAAATCAAAAGGATTTCCTTTTAGATTTGAGGCTATGTGGTTTAATTATTAGGATATATAAGGTTTGATTAAGGAATGGTGGGCATAAAATGTGTATGGCACAAAGATGTTTTAGGTATCAACGAAACTCAAAATAATAAAACAAAATTTGAATAAATGGAATAAAGAAGAATTTGGAAGAGTTATATGAAATTGAAAAGAAAGAATAGAATGAGGGAAGATCAAAGGAATTAGATAGGATGGAGAAAGGTAGTTTGGCTGAATTTCATAATATACTTGCTATGGAGGAGACCTTTTGGCAGTAAAAATCAATATCTTTATGGTTGAAGAATGGAGATAGAAATACAAAGTTTTTCATATGTCTATGTTGAAATATAGGAGTGCAAATCGGATCAGGGAAATAATTTTGGATATAGGTGAAGTTTTGAAGAAAGAAGAAGAGATTGCAATTGTCACAATATTTTTTTTCCAAAATTTATTCTCCAATTATGGGGAGGAACATCCAAAAGATACAAAAGATCTCTTATTGAATATACCTACCTTGATTTCTAAAGAAATGAATGTTAGGCTATTGATCCTATAGATACCTAAAACATGTCATTTTGAGGAGGCTACCTATATGAATATCTTTCAGGAAATATGACCCAAATTGGGCATCCTCAAGGTTTAACAATGGTTTTTACCACTTAAAAATGGGCAACATGCCTTTTAAATCCTGGCCCATCAAACCCAGGAATGGCATCCATAGGTAATTGTACCCTGTAATGGCCAACAGTCACAATACCTCTAACCTGGGATGGCCATGCCTATAACAAACTTAGGCTCCCAAGTTGAGCAAAAATTACTTACAGGACAACTAAGCATTAACAGTCAAGTGCAAGAAGGTTCTAGAATTGATGTTTGGTATTCTTATATCCTAATCAATTCTTGGTTATTGGACAAGATTCATATTTTGAAAATCTATAAGAATACACCTTGCCTTCATGAAGATAATTTGAATTCTCCATGATGAAGTGCTACTAGTTTGTTTACTAGAGAGAACATACTCTCATAAGCAGCAAAGTGTTTCTCAAATCTCGTTATGGAGCTATCAAATGCAAAAATGGAGTCCCTTATATTTTTAAGACCAAATTCAATAATATTTTACCATAAAACAATATTATTTCACACTAATTTCCACAATTCAATCATGCTTCAAGCACATGACCCTTGAACAATCAATTTGGTAGACTAATCCCATCATTTCCTGCATCGATCACAAAGAAATAGTTTGTTGTTCATTGGCCGCTTCACCCGAAGGTGACCTGCAAGCACCATCACCCTACCCTAGGATGGTCATTAGGCCTGAACACTTTACTCCATGATTATATCTCGATGACATATGCTTTTTCTATGTTTCTTAGCTACAATAGATTTAGAAGCATTGAACTTGTTTTCTAGCATAGTTTAATTATGTTTTCATGCATCTATCATTTTCAGCATCTTTCTTTCACTTTCTTATCATGAATATGGACCTCATCATGAAAGGTTCCTCATTTTATATTAATTTTTTGAGTGTTATTGTGGGTAAATTTTAGATATTAACAGGAGCTATCAACATGAAGATTCATAAATATTTATCTCACATTGTGAATTTCACAATAAAATCCTCCCCAAGTGAGTTTTGAGAGTGCAAATATCCTATGAAATACACCTACCATTGGTTATTTATTGTAAATTATATCAAATTGGTATCTATCCCTAAGAGGGATATATTTGTAACCACCTTGTAAAGGACAATTTCAATATTAATGAGAAGGGCACCATTTCTTTATTCCTTTGTCTTATGATGGTTACATGATTATGCTTTCAATTTGATTTCATATAATTTCTTAGGTGTTATATTTTTTCATATCTACAATGGCAATCATGATCAGAACTTGGCTAAATTTTCACAAATCTATTGCTAATTACCTATTTTCTTGATTTTATTGAATTGTAGGTACCACCGCTTTGGGCTACGACGACTCATAGGAGTTGTCATCCTACCTTGTGATGGCACACAGACCCCACCATTCTACCCCATGACATAGCCTTAGAGTAGAATCACAAAAATCATAGAAGGATCAACTTCATTGGATTTAGGTTTCACATGTGAGTTTTTTATACTTAATTTTCCTATTTTTCATAGAAAACGTTAAAATTTCATGTTTTAATTGGAAAATATACAAGAATTATTAAATTTAAAGCATTCTTCTTGTGAAAAATCTTGGGTATGGTGGCCTCTATTTATGGCAACTACTAGGTCAAGTAGCCCCTATTTTTGATCGCTTTTGTATTAGATGGCCTTTGCTACAAATCGTCTTACACATATACAACCTCTATTTTCTAGTTGCGTGGATTTGTATGCTTGCTAATTATGCAAAGACTGCCATCATATTAGGGTTATGTAATTTTAAATTTTTTGAAATTGAAATGTTCTTAACTAGGAATTTGAAAATTTAAAATGTTATTTTATGCATTAGAAAAAGTCATTGATTGCTCTATGTTTACATATTTATTTTTGCATAAAGTGAAACAAACCCAAACTCACCATGTATCATATTAAACATGAGTGAGTTGGAATTCACACCCAACCATTGATCAAGACCAACGATGGTGGCCTTCATCACCACCTCGGTTGTTTGTTTATGGTTATTCCGTACCCTATTTTGGCCAAGGCCAGTCCAAGAACCATTCTAGCCAAGAAATATAGCAATTATCTCTATAGGAGGTATATCACTAACTGAGGTGAACTGGGTGAGGACTGATAGGACCTGGGCTCCCTCATCGAAGTTGGAGTTCATCACAAAATCTCTATGGGTTTCACAACCTGGACTTAATCACTAGCTCTGTGTATGAGAGTATATAGGTGAAATTCCTTAAAATGAGTATTTCATAAACAAAAGTAAAACATGAACAAGAAAACAAAAACAACAAATAAAAACACTCAAGATAGTTAGGAATCACAAAGAAATATTTAAATGATATAATAATTTTGTATACTTTACCTATTTTCTTTGTTTTATGCATAATCAACACATAATGGTCACCACATGTAGCCATACTTATTCACATATTGAAGCTATGAAAAATGTACAAGGAGACCTAGAACACCTTTGCTATAGTCCAACCAATTTACTCATTCCTGAACGATGGCCTAGCAACCATGATGGTGATAATTCCACTCATGGAGGATCTAATCATTAAGATACCCCTACTAGGAGGACACCTATGGAACCTCCATGTGACTGAGAAGATGATCTTCTTAGACCATGCTCATCTCATACTATTTCTAGACAATATCCACCTATTGAGGGACCAAGTAGGGGGGTTGCACGAATCCATGTCACCAACAAATATACACACCCATTTGAGCATGGGGCATGATATATACCTATACCTATTCTAGGTAAGAATATTACTCCACTCGATCGAACTTGGATGAGTAGGATGTTTGACCGTATGGATATATATCACGATCGTCCTCATTATAGATCAACCTCTTCATTTAATACTCATATTGAGGATGAGCAATATGAAGACCTAGTGCATCCTATCCTCATCTACAAAGAATGTTCTACATGGATACATCACACTCCTATAACATATTTGCATGAAGATAACACTCCTAGGGTTGAACACTGAGTCAACACATCTTCTCTCGATCAAGGGAAAAGGGTAGCTATTCCTACTGCACACACAAAAATAACCCAATCATTTCATTTTTATACTAGAAACCATAGACCTCATACAACTAATCAGACAGATCAATTACCTAGGCCAAATATTAGTCAAAGAGAGTAATTACTCCAAACATAGTTGGATGATTTGCAAAAAGAGTTTGCCTAGACCACAAACATGTAGAGTAATAAATACTACACCATCAAAGGTTGTATGAACATAGAATATGTGAATAAAGGATTATTTAACAAATATTTCATGAAGAAAAATCACATAGGGTAGTTTATGACAAAATCTCGATGCCCAACACATATAGGAAACAAGCTAACCTAAGGTGCCTTACACAACATCAGGAGTTGCCTTGTAGGCTAATGAAAAATTGTCCTTCCCAAGCCTCTATTCATTATTCTCATCCACAACAACATCAAGCACTAAATAAGCCATAATATGAGGTATACGAAGAGCTAGAACCTGAGTACTAGGATCAAGCATATCTTGAGTCAATTTTTGAAGATGTGGCTAATGATTACAATATTCCACCTTGGTCTAACAGAAATCTTCCACCTCCACCTCCTAGGAGACCGATTCAAGAGAATGAGATCATATCATATCATGCATATAAGGTCCTTATGAAGTGAATTAAATCACTAGAAAATCAACGAACAGGCCACCAAAAGCCAACATTACCTAAACTATGCAATCAGCCCCTTCACCCATCAGTTCCTTGTCCTCCTTATCTAGAACATTTTGAAATTCCAAAACTGGATAAATGTAAAGGAGACAACGATGCTCAAGAATATGTAACAAGTTTTATGAACTTGTGCTTCCAATTGCAATAATATGATGCTTTGTTGTTGAGAACCTTGTTGATAACACTCTATGGCTCAACTTTAGAGTGGTATAATCAACTACTGTGACATAACATCTCTAGATTTGAACAACTAGCCAACACCTTTCTAGAATGCTTCTCCTTTGGCATAAAAAATAAGGCCAACTTGAATGATTTATCAAACTTACGTCAATTTGACGATGAGCCAGTTATAGATTATGGAAATATATGGAGAAAGATAATGTTAAAATTGTCTTTCACCATACCTATTTTAGAACTTACTCATATGTTTACAAAAAGTTGCTCGAAACACATCTTACTTCTTCTTCAGTTGCAACAGTACCAAACATTTGAGGAGGCTTTGGCATAATTCAAAGTTATCAAGGACATAAAGGTCTAGGAGGAAGATATAAACTCTGCAAACAAGAGTGGAACAAAAACCCTTAGAACAATTACACTCAATCGAAAACAATGCTAGTAAATCAGATTGTTCTAAATATTCCTAAAACTGAGAAAGCACCCCAGTAGCCTAACTATTAGGCTCAACCACCTCTAGCTTATTAAAATAATAAATACCAATGGAACCAATCACAATACCAATCCATCCTCCTTGCACTTATATACCACTACCTGAGTATTTGGCATCCCTTTTCAATAGATTATGTGAGGCAAATACAATTACCTTACTCGAGATCCACCTAGTAGATCCAGCACCCTAAACCTAAGGGGTTTTAAGAGGACTTTTATTGTGTCTACCACCGATACAAAGGTCACAATATCCAAGATTGCTATGGATTTAAGAACTTGATACAAGACATGTTAGACAAGAATCAATTGCAAATCGATAACCCTCTTGTCCCTGATAATCAACATATGAGTATTTTCAAATATCCCTTACCCACTCACAAGGTCAAGGACAACTAGACTAGGTATGTCAATAGGATACATATGGATCCACCCACTCATGAATTTGTAGGTATGATAAAAATCATAACAAGAAACAAAAGGTACGATCAAGTCATGCTGCCTATCATGCTTATTTGAATCCCTTTTGTTCCCTAGCCCTTGCTAGCTCAAAATCCTCTTCTAGGTCAATCACCTCCACCAGTGATAACCATTAGAAATATGCTTACACAGATCCTACAAATGGCATTGGCTAAGCTCTCCATTTTTTATTTTATTCAATAATCACCTAGACATAGGGAAGCATTTATGAAAATTTTAAAATACATCGAGATTTAGCCTCGAGATTCTAACACATTCACCAATTTTGTAGGGCATGTGTAGAAGTGTAAAGAGCCTGTGGTAACATTATATGACCATGAAATTAAATAGGTACCAACAAACATAGCAGATTCCCTATTACATAGTATCACTTGTATCAATCAAATACCGTAAAAGGGAGTATTTATTGATATAGGCTCATCAATCAATATAATAACAATGACCACCCTAGAGCATTTTAACCTTCCAATATCACACATAGTAGAATATACCTTCGTACTATGAGCATTCAATGATGCATTATGCTCAACAGTATGTACAATAGTCCTGCCCATCCAAGTGGGACTAAAAACCATTTCTATTTTCTACCATGTGCTAGAAGAAGCAATGCAATATAATATATTGCTCAGTCGCCCTTGGATACGAGACATGAAATGTATTCCTTCAATACTATATCAGTGTATCAAATATGTACACAAAGAATAAGTTCATGTGGTCCCTTTGGATGATGATCCATTTAAATATGTAAATTAGGTCAATAATATGAGGGAGTTTTTTCTACCCTTAATGCATCTGGATATTCAACCAAGTTCCCCAAAAAGCATCTAGAGCGCCCACAAAAATCATCACATGTTGATCCATCCACTTCATTACCACTACCTTCACCTAAACCATTGGCTACTTCAAAAATTATTTCATCATCATTAGATCCTTCGATCAAACGTAAGTTGAAGGTACCTATGGAATATGTTATGGGAGTCATCCCCAACATTTCTATGGTAGAAATTTCAATTCCTATGGAAGAAATTTTGGGAGTCATCCCCAAAATTTCTATGGTAGAAATTTTGATTCCTATGGAAGAGGAAGAATAACCTGGTACAATGGATGATGTAACTCAACCCACATCCCCTGCATCATAAATGACATTAGCCACACCGGAAGTGACCATGCACTTAGCCAACCCCAGGCTTGCTCAATATTTGGTACAAAATTTTATGTTTACACCAATTATTGAGTTCATGCAAGACATGGGAAGACCTCAGGTTCCACCCTCTCCAAGTGGAACTTTCGTACCCCTAGGTAAACCACCCAGTAAGATGAACTTTATATATGGAGGTTTCATCCAATACATAGACCACTCTCCTACGATTAACCATGATAATGAACCATTCACAAAAAACATATATTATATGTCGAATCATAATTTTGCTTTAAGATATTTCTACCATTGCCATTGGTATGAAAATGACTCAGGTATTTATGAGTAGGGTCTTAAAACATCATATCTATCGCAATACCAATTGCCTATAGATATATTCATTTTAGGATATTCCATCTGCATGCCAGATGACCTTTTTGCCAATTCCTTACAATGCCTAATATTAGGTTTTAGGAAGAATATTTATGATAATGAATACACCAACCCTGGCCCTTCTCATATGCTAGGATATCATCTCCTAATCACAATGGTCTCCATAGATACCATGACTATATAAATGAATCATTCGATGAGACCAACCAATAAGAGGAATATAAACTCAATGATAATCCTTAAAATGATTGGATTGATAAAGATGATGAATACAAGGATAAAATAGAAGTTGCATACTTAGGTTCTCTCTACATTTATCATCTTAATAACTATAGAGAAGAGGTCAAGCCTGTTAGAACACCTATTAACATAGATGATATCTATCATAGGGTGTTTCCTCCCCCTCTAATTGGAGGTAGCTACTACCACTAGAGGACCTAATCATCTTATCTACTCCTAGAGCAAATCCAAAAATCCCATTTCCTCATAAGCCATATCTAGCACATCCAGAGCCATCAATAATCGATAGGTTCTCCCCATGCAATAGTGGAAATTACCAACCATCTATAAACATGATTTCCATTGACCTAACTATGCCTCTCCATAACCCCAATGACCCTTCAAAGCCATTACACCTCAATATTGAGGTTATTGAATTTGATAATGTTGCATCACCACTGTCGCCTAAGTATTTCTTCTCATGTGAAGAGATACTACAACTATTCCATTTTTCTCTAGAGCCAAATCAAGATATCTGTAACACTAAGGTTGAATCTGATATGATAGATCCTCAAAATCTAGCAGATGACATATACCTAATCCCTACAACTCATCAACTTGAGGAGAGGTCTTATATGTTAACTGAGGAAAATTTCAATGTGGATATTGGCAATGACCTTAACAATCCTAAGAAAGTAAAATTAGAAGAGATTCTATCACTTGAAGAGCATGCCATCATCACATATCTTTTGACAAAAAAACATGACATATGTGCTTGGTCGTATAAGGACATGCCAGGACTTGATTCAAATATGGTAACACATAATCTTACTATAGACCCAAATATAAAGCAAGTCAAGTAGAAGCTTAGAAAAATGCATCCAAAAATCACCTTAATAGTGAAATATGAGTTACAAAAATTGTTGGATGTAAAATTCATCCAATCATTTGACTATCTGGAATGGGTATTGAACATGGTACTCGTAGGAAAACCTTATGGGAGGATTCATATTTGTATGGATTTTAGAGATATAACTAAAGTAAATCCCAAGGATGCATTCCATTTACCTAATATTGATGCTCTAGTAGATTCAACTACTGGTCATGAGATGTTATCCCTTATGGACGAATTTTTAGGCTACAATCAAATTTGGGTCAAACCTAAAGATCAACATAAAACAACCTTTACTAAACCATGGGGAATATTTTTTTATAAAGTTATGCTATTCAGCCTTAAAAATGCTGGTGTAACCTATAAACAAGCCATGACATACATCTTTCATGACTATATGCACAATATCTTAGAAGATTATATATATGATTTGCTTGCCAAGTCTCTCTTGCGTGAAGAGCATGCAAATGTGTTACAAAAAGTCTTTGATTACCTCATAGAGCATAATGTCAGGCTAAATCCTATTTTTGGCATCACATCAGGAAAAGTTTTGGGATTCAGTCTCCAAGTGAGGGATCAAAGTAGATCCCACAAATGTCAAAGCAATTTTAGAAATGCTTCCTCCCACTAACATTAAAGAGCTTCGTAGCTTGCAAGGCAAGGTAGCGTCCATAAAATGCTTTATAGCACAAATATTGGATAAATGTCAACCCATGAATTGACTAATATATAAGGGGGTCCCATTCAATTGGGATGAGGAGTTCTAGAAGGCCTTTAATGAGATAAAATAGTACTTGGCATTGCTGCTAGTGTTAGCTCCACCTCAACTAGGTGTGCCTTTATTACTATATATTTCAACCACAAATTTTTCTTTAGGTGAAGAACACAAGCTTATACTGAGAGGGGGGGTGAAAAATATAAGACCACTTTTTACTTTTTTTTCCCAAACAATATTATGTAATATATCAATGACAATATTAATAGTAGTAATCAAAACAATGCACATATCACCACACACAATAGAGACACCAATTTAATGTTGCACATATCACCACACACAATAGAGACACCAATTTAATGTGGTCCACGCAAGGTGGGCTACTCCACGGAGATAATATTTCACTAAAATTTTCTCAACAAATCTCTTAGTAATCTTTCCCTATTACAATGTTTATGGACCTTTGTCCAAAGGAGACACAAATCCCCTAATCAAGTTCATGTATACCTATCCACAGGAGAACTCTTTCCCCTCTGCTTGTTCGTGGATATATATCCACAAGATAACTTCTCCTCTATTCTAGTTCATGGATCTCTATCCATAGGAGAACTCCTTCTCCTCTACTTTGGTTTGTGATCCTCTAGAAGACTACTATCCCCACTAAACTGGCTTGTGGATCTATCTCTATAGAAGACCTTTGTCCTCACTCAAAAGAAATTTGTCCTCACTTCCCTATCTAATGGATCTCTATCCACTAGATAATACTATCCTCTACTCTATAACCTCCAAATATTGCTCTCATCTCTCTCTCAAATCTACCCTAAATACTGTCCTTTGGTCTAGCACAATTCTGCTCAATATTTATCTCTAGTCTGGCACAAATCTACCCTTAAATCTGCACCAAACTCTATCCTCAAATATTTCCTCAAGTCTTAACACAAATATTGATCCAATCACAAGTCAACTCTGCTAGATCTTCCCCAATCCTTAACTCAAAGCTTGAACAAATCAATCAGTCAACTCTGCTCTTAAGTATTCTCAAAGACTTACCTCAAATTTGTCCATTATTCCTCTCAAGAACTTGCTCAATATGCTCTCAAGTCTTCACTAAGACTTGTATTAAATCTATCCACAAGTCTTCACCAAGACTTACCTCAAATATGCTCAACAAGTCCTCTCTAGAACTTGTCCGGTCTGCTCAACAACCAAGACTTACCCAATCTGCTCAACAAGTCTTCACCAAGACTTACCTCAAATATGCTTGTAAGCTTCCACAAAATCTCACATAAATCTATCCTTAAGATTTCACAAAAGCTTACTCAACTTTGTCCTTAAGTCCCCTCTAGGACTTACTCAAATCTACCCATAAGCTTTCACAAAATCTTGCTTAACTCTGTCCTTAAGTCCACTCTAGGACTTGCTCAAATCTATCCACTAGATTTCACAAAAGCTTATTCAAATCAATTGCAAAACTTGCATACAAAACTCAACTTAATCTCTTTTAGAAAACCTCTTCAATCACACAAACAAGTTTCACTCAGAATATTTTTTAACTACAAAAACATACAGAGAATGGTTAGAGACTCAATATATTTCACACTCACAAAACACTCAATCACTTTCAAACTCTCTTTGAAATCAATTTATAATAAAGAATTTTTTTTTTTACAGAAGTTGAACTATCACTCCAATACTTTCAATCAATAATGCTCATCAACTTCAACCAATCATCCACTCAATGAAACACAACTTGCTTACAAACCCTAACCAAGTGTTTCACAATGCTTCTAACAACTCACACTATGGAACTCAAACCTTGACTCAAGATGATTCCAAATTCACATAACAATGATACTCATGTTCTTTCACAAACCCTAGCTCAAGATAGTTCTCAATATCACATAACAATGATACTCATGTTCTTTCACAAACCCTAGCTCAATATAGTTCTCAATATCACATAACAATGATACTCATGTTCTTTCACAAACACAAATCATGCACATGAAAACTCACTCATCATTTCCAACAATACTCAACAATCCTTTTCACTCCAACTTTGCATTTCACAACATTCAACCAAACAATATTTCACTCACAAGGAAGATATGCCCATACCTTTTTGTTTTGATGGAGATCTGATTTCAAAACCTGTCTCAATCACAATCAACTCCTCTTTGCCAATTTCAAAGTTAGATAGCAAAAATATTTACTCAAATATTTCCCTCAAAATTATTTCACCATACAAAAATATTAAATCTCAAGTACACCTTATAGACTCCAAAATTTCAAAAATAATTAGCATAGACTCAAAAAACTCACTTCCACAATAATTTCCTTCATGCACCTTGTTTATCCTCTCAAAAAAATCTCAAACCATATTTTAAATCTCATGCAATATTTTAATGCAATTTTCCACACATCAAAACCTTTGGAAATTAAACAATAAAAAGCATACATTTGTTTTAATGCTGCCCAACAAAAATTGCTTATGCGAATTTTGAACACCCAACCTCGCCTTTCCAAATACCTTAGCGCAAAGTGCATCCACCACTTGGGCTACGTGCCCTCATGAAATTAAAAGGTGCACCACCTTGCTTTTACACCTTGTCTCTTCTCCCAACTAGCGCAAACAAAAACAATTCCCCTGGATAATTTGCATGGATAAGTTTTAATTAAAAAATTTACCCATTTTATACCATATGCCATGTTTTCCAACACATCGACAATTTAGAAAATTCGATTTTTAATTCGAATTTAATATTTAAACTTTTTGTACCTTTATTATTTATTTAAATTTTAATTTTAATCTATGGTTAAAATATTTAAATTTAAATAAATTAAATCATAATCTTTAAAATCTGCCAAATGGGTCTTTTTGAGGATTTATAATTTAATAACTCCTTGGCCCTCATTTTTCTTCAACTCAACCTTTAACCTGGAATATTATAATATTATTATTCCCTTTTAAACCTGCTTCTCCATCCTTGGGATTTCCTTTTAAACCTGCTTCTCCTTCCTTGGGTCTTCAATCTGTTTAGGCATTTTAGGCATATAATATTAAAATAAATATTATATCCTATTTCTTTAAACCTCTTCCTTACCTTTTGGAAAAACCACCTGATGACATTAATGATGACAAAACTTGGACATCAACCTCTTGACATCAATGACAAAAAAAATTGTTCATATTTCCAAAACTAGGGACCATGTTGGCCCAGAATAATAAATACAATAAAGAATAGGCTATCTACTATATTAGTCGCACCTTGGTTAGTTACAATATAAAGTACACATACATTGAGAAGCTCTACTTATAAGTGGTGTTCACCACCAAAAAGCTTCACCACTACATGTTAAGTCATACAATACATGTCATATCAAAAGAAAATCCTTTACAGTATATGATGAGTCACACATATCATAATACGCGAATTGTAAAGTGGATCATGCTATTGTCAGAATTTGATCTCAAATTCATTAGTCAAAAAATAATCAAAGGTCAAGTCATAGTTGATCAGTTAGAAGATGCTCCTGTTCAATATGGCAAGCCTCTTGTGATTGAGTTACATGATGATGCAATATTTGCATTGTTAGAATCACCCAAACCTGAAGAACTAGAAAATAAAGTAGACATGACTCTATTCTTTGATGGTTCAAAATTCCAGCAATGGGGTGATGTAGGGATCATGTTTTTCATGCTGCAAGGAGCTCCTATGACCTTTTATTTTAAACTCGATTTTCCTTGTAGCAATAATAATGTTGAATACAAGGCTCTAATATTGGGTCTCCAAATAGCTATTACCATGGATATTAAAAATCTTAATATCCTTGGTGACTCCTTGCTCATTGTAAACTAATTCAAGGCATTTATCAATGTAAATTCCTTAGCTTGAAATCTTACAAAGATCTTGTGGACAAATTACTAGCCAAATTGGAATGGTATGACATCGAGGTAGTCTCTTGTACATCTAATTACTTCATGGATACAATGTCTTATTTGGGATCCTTAATCCCTTAGAACCCTTATGATGATTTTAAAACCATATACGTTAAAATAATTTCACTATCAGTGATGTTGCGTAAGGCTTCGAATAGAAATGAATCAGTTCACATTATATAGATTTAATTGAATTAAGATTGGTTCTTCAAGGTACACAAATTTTTGAAATAAGCTTCCTTGGGGTCCTTGATCTCATAGGATCCTTTAGCATAGTTTTGAAACACCCTATTATCTACAAGAAAATGGGTAGGAAAATACCTTTAATAAAACTGTAGTTTCCACACTGAAGAAAACCATCAAGGAAAATCACAAATATTGGCACCTTCAACTACATCTAACTTTATGGGCTTATCAAAATAGCATTCAGACACCTAATGGGGTAACCTCATTTTTGCTCGTGTATGGTGCTGAGGCCATTATGCCCTTGGAATTAGAAATTCCATTGTTGCATGTGTCATTGAAAGAATTCATCTATGATGACACCTCATGATAAGCTCACCTCAATCAATTGACCCTTCTTGATGAATGCTAAGTTAATGCTCTTGAGCATCTATGCATTTATCAAAATCATATTAAACAAGCTTATGATACTAAATTCCATTCAAGAGACTTTAAAGTTGGGGATCTTGTGCTCAGAGAGAACCAACAAAACTCAAACCTACCACCTCATCTATGAGTAAATTTAAGACCAATTGGTTAGGTCCTTTCATTGTAACAGAAAAAATAGGGCCAAGAACTTATCACCTAACTTTGTTATAAGGTGTTGAGGAGCCCGAACCTTTCAAAATTCTTCATCTATGGGCATTTTATACCTAAGTCAGAAAACATCAAAAAATACAAAAACATTTATATTACGTTATCATGCATTTCATTGCATTCATTGAATAGTTGCATTAGGCATCTTCATCCATTGCACTTGCATTAGGAAAACTAGTATTTACATTCTTACAAATGACACCATGTTTGTATACCAATCATAAATCTCAAATAAACCTTATCAATCATCATTCATAGTTTTCTTTATGGGATTTTGCTTATTAAGAGATACTCAAAAAATAGGCTAGATAACATATGAATATCAACAATGATATTTAGACAACCACTGACTATTTTATGTACACCTTTTAGTTTATAAAAACTTGTAGGGAAAACCCTAACATCTCACATATCAAAATGCCATCGAAATTTGCAAAATATCATCGTTGTACCCTATGATGACCTCAAAATGACAATAAATGCAAACATTATGTCAGCATCATGAACCTTAATTTGGGAATTTAGAAACATCTAATGGTCCACTTTAATAAAAAAATTCAAAAATAACAAAAAAATCATTCAAATAAAATCTCAATTGCACCTCGTACCTTGTAATTTATCCTATACACTTGGTGGTTGTAGCAACTTGCTATCCATGCAATACAGTAAGATGAGTAAATTACCATAAGGTAATTTGAACCCCAAAATAATCCATTGATGAATAAAAAATATTTCACTTCAATCCCCACGAAGGCCATGTAGCCAGAATACTTCAAGGGAACGAGGCATACATTTAATTCTTCCATGAATTTTCAACAGATCATTGAACATAGTGATTCACCTCGAGATCAAATTGAATTGCTATCATCTTAATTCCCTAAAAAAGCCAAGTGGCTAGACTACTCCATGGGATAGAGATGTGCAATTATCAATAATGGTCGAAATCATAGTTGTAACAAGATTATCCCTTCTACATTTATTATAGTCTTGCAACGCCCAAGCAAGTCATTTTGGTCAAGTGACTCGTCGCTTTTATCACTTGCCATTTTTTCATTGAATCATCACTTGAGGGGGTAGTCGTAACCACAAAATTCATAATAAAAATCAATAATAAAACACTCAATCATGCAAATTGCATTTTTCTAAGAATCATTTCTAACAACTATCACACACTTCCCTATTTTCTAGGGCAAAAAACAAAATTGTTAAACAAAACCTTTGTTATTCTGAACTAACGGACATGTAGTAACATAAAACTACCTGAATGCCTTTAGATTTGCCAAAGTTTTACATAAATTAAGTCCACCAAAGTGTTGGAGGTAATGATTCAAATATGCATGCTCTTTTGTGATTGGGACATCTAAATTTTATTAGATCAACGAACATCAATTAACCTTCAATTTGACTTTAGGTTATCTATTTTTTCTCAGTGTTGTGCTTTCACACAATGCATCCCAAAAAGGACCATTTGTAGACATCTAAAAGACGTCATTTTAATGAGGTTACCTATATGGACACCTTTTTAGGTCATATGACACACATTGGGTATCCTCAAGGCTTAATAGTGGTTTTTACCACTTAAATAGGGGCAACATACCTTTTACATCTTGGACCATCATACCCAAGAATGATCTCCAGAGGATGTTGTACCCTATGATGGCCAATAGTCATGGCCACTCTACCCTGGGATGAGCATGCCTATAGTAAAATAAGACTCTCAAGTTGAGCAAAAATTAGTTACAAGAAAGATAAGCATTAATGATAAAGCATGAGAAGGTTCTAGAATTTATGTTTGGTATTCTTAGATCCTAACCAATTCTTGGTTTTTGGCTTCTCTTGCAAGCCAAGATTTATAATTTAAAAATATATAATAAGACACCTTGCATTCATGAAAATAATCTGAATTCTCCAATGATAAAGTGATGTCTATTTGTTTACTAGAGTGAACATCTTCTCATAAGTAATGAAGTGCTGTTCAAATTTTTTTATGGAGCTATCAAATGCAACAATGAAGTCCCTTGGAGTTTGAAGACCAAATTTGACAATATTTTACCATCAAAAAACCTTAGTTTGTGCTAATTTCTATAATTTAATCGTGCTTCAAGTGTGCAACCCTTGAAAAATAAATTTTACAGACCAACCCCAACATTTCCTGTATCGGTCATGAAGAAAAAGTTTGATGTTTAGCAGTCACTTCACCCCGAAACAACCCACAGGAACCGTCACGCTACTCTAGGATGATCATTAGGATTGATCTCTTTACCCCATGATGGCATATCAATGATATTTGCTTTTTCTATGTTTCTTAGCTATAGTAGCTTTACCAACATTTAACTTATTTTCTAGCATAGTTTAATTCAGTTTCATGCATTTTTTTATCGTTTTCAACATCTTTCTTTCATTTGCTTATCATGAATATGGACCTCATCATGAGAGGTTTCTCATTTACTATTAACGTCTTGTGAGTGTTATTATGTGTAAATTTTAGATCTTAGCAGGAGCTATCAACATGAAGATTCATCAATCTTTATCTCACATTGTGGAGGTCACAATAAACTCCTCCCCAAGTCAGTTTTGAGGGTGCAAAGATCCTACGAAATACACCTACCATTGGTTATTTATTGTAAATTATATCAAATTGGTATCTATCCCTAAGAGGGATATATTTGTAACTGCCTTGTAAAGGATAATTTCAATATTAATGAGAATGGCACCATTTCTTTATTCCTTTATCTTATGATGGTTACATGATTATGCTTTCACTTTGATTTCATATAATTGCTTAGGTGTTAGATTTTTTGCATATCTACATATCACTTTTTTAGATGAAGAGATCAAGAATACTATATTTAGTATGGAGAAGGATAAGACAATAGGACCATATGGATTCCCAATAGGCTTCTTTGAAAAATATTGACATATAATAGGGAAAGATATTTAAGATACATTAAAGGAATTTCAATCTTATAATTCTTTTATCCAAGAATGGAATACAAATTTTATAATTTTAATACCAAATAAATATGGTGCATCATCTTTAAAGTATTTCAGAACCATAAGCTTATGCAACACTCTTTACAAAATGCTCACAAAAACTTTGGCTTATAGAATAAAAAGTATGTGTTGCGGGCCAAACAAGGTTAACTTCTTTCCTAATTTTGTCACATGCCCGTGCATTTAATTTATCAACCTAGGGAGCTTCATAAAATTGTGAAGGGTCTTAAAAAATATTTCTTACAATACCACTTGATATGAGTCTGCTAGTTCTACTATTGGGGGGTGTTTCAACGATTGTCAATCATTCATACACTCCTCAATAATTTACGTAAAAACAATTAAATCTACAAAAATGAAATATTCACTCATTCTTGGAAATAAACCTAGTGCAATACTAGAAATAACAATGCGATAAAAAATCTTATAAAAGTGGTAAACTAATATAGAAAACACAAGAAAAATAGGGGAAGAAATACTGGCTTGGAGTGGGCCCAGGCTCCAACAGCTTCCTCCAAGCTGAACACACACTTAGAAATTATTAGAATTGTATTATAATTATCAAATTATTACAATGCTTTTTATGTATATCTCTCTATATTTACTATAAAAATATTCTATATATCCTCAGAGAGGTCTACGTGTGTTTATATAACACACCTGCAGATCTTCTATTACAAAGAAGTTATAACAGTCAATTCATTCTAGACTAAACTAAGACAATCTGGTAAATATGATTGACATCTGCTAAAACTGACATTCACTTCTAATGGTGGCATGCTCACTGATTGGTTTGTGCTTCACCTGGCATTGGTAGGACATTCTCATACATCGGTGTGATCCCCAATTTAACTCTACATGACGTAGAATTGGAACTGCACCAGTCTCTGTTGTCCACATCGTGCTTGTCTGGTCAACAGGCGAAGAATAGGGGTGCCTTCCCTATGATAAAGGTTCCTAAGTATGTCGGGCACCTTCTCTATGCGGAAGGTGCCTTACTACCATTGGCACCTTCTTGGAAGAGGAAGGCGCTTATCTTTTTATGGCACCTTCCTGTGAGAGGAAGGCGCTTGCCTTCTAGTGGTGCCTTCCTATTGATGCCTTCCTTATGAGAGGAAGGTGCTTGCCTTCTAGTTGTGCCTTCCTGTCGGTGTCTTCCTATGAGAGGAAGGTGCTTATTTTACTTTGGAACCTTCCTGGAAGAGGAAGGTGCTAGCCTTCTATTGGCACCTTCCTTTCGGTGCCTTCCTTATGAGAGGAAGGCACTTGCCTTCTAGTGGCACCTTCCTGTCGGTGCCTTCCTGTGAGAGGAAGGCACTTGCCTTCTAGTGGTGCCTTCCTATGAGAGGAAGGTGCTTATTTTCCTTTGGCACATTTCTGGAAGAAGAAGGCACTGGCACCTTCTAGTGGCGCCTTCCTGTCGATGCCTGCCTGTGAGAGGAAGGTGCTTGCCTTCTAATGGTGCCTTCCTGTCGGTGCCTTTTTGTGAGAGGAAGGCGCTTATTTTCCTTTGGCACCTTCCTAGAAGAGGAAGGTGTTGGCCTTCTATTGGTGCCTTCCTAGGAGAGGAAGGCGCTTGTCTTTCCTTGGCGCCTTCCTAGAAGAGGAAGGCACCTACTTATGCTTGGCACCTTCCTGGAAGAGGAAGGCGCCTACTTATGCTTGGTGCCTTCCTGGAAGAGGAAGGTGCCTACCTTCTCTGCATTGATTTCTAAAGAAACAAAGTGCCAGGTCCATGAAAAGACCTCGAATGATCCAAATCTGACTAAATCAACTACAATTCCATAAAAACACACTAAAAACACATGAATTCGATAACACGCATAATTTCATCAAATAATTATATAATAATTCATAAACATATGTAATACTTATTATACAACCACATAATAATCAAGAAAATGTATACAAAATATGAGAATTTCTGATGCTCATCATCCCCCCACGCCTAACATATGCCATGCCCTTGTGGCATCAAAATTGCAGGTAGCCCTGTTGACCCCTCATCGTTGCCATTTCTTGGTGGATCCGACTGTACCTGTAGCCCATGTCTACCTCTTATATGCACTAGCATTTGGAGGTGTGGCTCGTCTTTTTCTATGCAGGGTTGCAGGTGTTGCTGTCAGCTTTGCTTTCCTCGTCCTGGCCACTATCGGAGGTGATCTATCCAGCATCGTCTCTGCTACCTAAAATGCAACTTTTGTAGCTTGCCATAGGTCAGCATCCGGAGGTCTGACCACTGCAAGAGGGATATCTAAATTATCCCTCTTGAGATGAAATACTTGGGCTTTGTACAATCAGGCTGCTTTAGGAGTAAGCTCTACGTTATCCTTTGCAATGGTAGCGACTTCCAATTTGGGGCCATATACCCCCCATCATTCAAAATACCTTCTTATATTGGAGGGCCATCCCCGAGATGACCTGTAAATCTTCCAGAATTGGCTATCCTCTGTTGGATTGATGTAGATACTACAGTCCCCCTGCATCCTCGAGGTTGTCTTCCTTATCTCCTTAGCTACTGTCATCTCTTTGAGCAGCTGTTCAAACTATTTTTGCCTCTCTGCGAATGGCTGCATATCCCACTCATCTTCTTCTGGCTCGACGAAGGCCACCTTCACCTTATTTCGAGCCGTCTTGGGTCCTTTTCCTTTGGCCTATGTAGAAAATGTGATGACTCAAATAGGGGTTTTACCTTTCTCCCTGGCGGAAATCTTCTCGCTCTGAGGGGTCTGCTTTGCGGTCCCTGGAGCGTTCTCTTCACTCTGGGGATCCTGTGTTGTCGTCCCTAGGGGTGCTTCTTCGCCCTCGTGTTTATCCTGTGTCGACCCCTCTAGTTCTTCTCTTTCTTCCTTAGGTCTAGGGAGTTCTTCCTTATCACTCGGTCCTGTCTGTTGTTGTTGGCCCTCATCCTACTCTGTATCACTCAAGTCGATGATAGGGGGTGTTGTGGGACTTCTTTCCCATTCACTCTCAAAAATAGAGGAATTTTTGCATGGCGAACCAGTGCTGATATCAGCCCATGGTGGGCCAAGAGGGATGGTGCTCCCTTCTGGTACCTAGCTGCTTCTTCCTTCAGGGCATTTTCTAGGTAGAAGGGCATGTTCAACTTCCTTCCATGCACCAGGTGATTCAGAAACTACACATGGTTAGTGTGCAAATGAGTATACTTCCCAGTGCATGTAAATAATCAAGCAACCTGTTCGAATATCTTTTGTAGATTCATGGGAAGGCTGATTTTAGGTAGCCCTTCCTTATCTACTTGCATATTTTCTCCTAGAAGCAACACTTTGACGTACGGATTCAGTAGTCCACCTTTGTATATGCATTCACATGTGAGGGGCAATCCAGTCGCCTGCGAGATGTATTCGGGGGTGACCAAAATTTCTACCCCTCGCACCTGAGCTACGTCACCCCTCAAGGAGATAGCGAATTCCTTGGCTACCTCTATATCCTGGCCTTGACTGACTAGGGTATAGTATTCGAACCATACATCGATCTCGAAATATGTTTTTACTGTCCCCTTGATTCCTTCTGTATCACTCGGCTCATTCTTTTTCACCACATGATTCTTTGACCTTCCTCCCATGGTGCCTTCCCTTACTGCTGCACTTCTTCTTTTTTTTGTCCTTACTTCTTTAGGAAGGCACCTTATTATAGGGAAAGCACCTAACCTTAGCATTTAATTATAGGGTATGCTTTTCAAGCCATATCATTGGCACGTGGTTTCGACCATGGGGGTATATGATTTTTATGACGACAATATTATTTTCGATACTACATAATTTATGAATAATTATATAAATATTTGAGTTAGTGTGCGCATACCTTATTTTGTGTTTCATGCATCTTGAAGAGAGTTGATTCGCTGATTTGTGACACGGGGGAAGGGTATTTCGTTTATGCAGATTACGCTAGACTTTGGTGCTGAGTTGTTTGATGGTTAGTGCTGAAGGCAAACTCTCGATTTGCTCAAAAAATCATCTGTCCATCATCTGATGATGAACGTGCACGCTGATCTCGCTCCATAATTCTTCGAGATTTTTTTTTGATTGGGGTGAATTTCCATCACATGGGCAATGGTGGTAATCTGATGCCACTCATTCGTGTGGTGATTTAGTTCTAATCAAGGCATCCGTGAGACTTAAGGGCTGGCTGTACACAGAATGTGCTCTTTGGTACCTTCCTAATGTGGAAGGTGCTTATGTGGTGCCTTCCCGATGTGGAAGGCGCTTATATGGTGCCTTCTCGATGTTGTTGGTTATCTTTGAATGGATGCGCCTTCCGGTGGTAGAAGAGGTCTCTGATTAGATGTGCCTTCCGGTGGTGGAAGGCGCCCTTTTGATGATGGCACCTTCCTGCTACGGAAGGTGCTTCTGAATGGGTGCACCTTCCTAATGTGGAAGGCATTGCTGAATACCTGCGCCTTCCTGGGGTGGAAGACACCGCTGTATACCTGCGCCTTCCTGGGGTGGAAGGTGCCTCGGTCTGTATGCACCTTCTTGATGTGGAAGGTGCCTCGGGCTTTTTTTTTTGTGTGGTGCCTTCCCGATGTGGAAGGTGCCTACTTTTTTCTCTTTTTTTTTTTGTGCGCCTTCTTTATAAGGAAGGTGTCTTCTTCTAGCGGGGTGCCTTATTCATAAGGAATGTGCCTTATTCTGGCAAGGTGCCTTCTTCATACGGAAGGCACCTTATTCTAGTTGGGCACCTTATTTATAAGGAAGGCACCTTATTCTAGTGGGGTGCCTTCTTCATACAGAAGGCACCTTCTTCTGGTTGGGCACCTTCTTTATAAGGAAGGAGCCTTATTTTGGCAGGGCACCTTCTTCATATGGAAGGTGCCTTCTTCTGGCTGGGCGCATTCTTTATAAGGAAGATGCCTTCTTCTATGCCTTCTCGATGTGGAAGGTGCTTTATTATTGGTAATCATGTTGTGATTGACTGGGAAAGGGTGATCAAGCCTTCTCAGTCTCGCTTCACGCTGCCTCAACTTCTACCTACGAGTGTCGGTGTCAAAATGCTGAGCCGAATCAGGCCTAGTTTCCCAGATACCTATTCCTCATGTTGTCAGGTCCTCCACCTGCAAAAATCAAACAAAAAGAAAGAAAAATAAAGGTAGTTAGACATATTTCATGCCTATTAGGCCCTATATTAGGATGCCTACAGCTTGCATGCGGGCGTCGTCCCTACAAAACAAACAGTAAGAAAAAAAACTAAATTAACTGATTTTGGTGAGAACCTCCATGCCCACCGTTTTGCCTGTTAAGAGTTTGGTCTGGATATAACAAGATGGGGTCTCCCCCACATCTATTCTGGATTCCACCTGTAAGGTTTCAGATGTGTTATAGGGGCACAATCGATGGCCATTGACCGTTAACACAATGTTGCTATCGTCAATTATTCTAACGTGCATTGTCCCGTTCTTGATGAGCTCTACCACCTCATACAATCCCATCCATATTTGCATTAATTTACTTTTTCTTTCCTAGAACCGAGAATCATACAACAACACCCATTCTCCTTCTTGGAATTGCTTCAGTTTAATGTGGCGATCATGCCACCACTTGCTTTACTTTTGTATGATTTTTGTTCTCTACAAAGCGTCCATTCAGATTTTTTTCAGCTGACCTAGCTGTCAACTCCTTTCTTTTTTAGCATCATCCAAGCTGAAGTTAAATTCTAAAGCCGTCCTCAATATCTTGATTTCAAATTCAATGGGCATCATCACACTCTTCCCATAGACTAGTTGGAAGGGTGTGAAGCTTGTGGTGAATTTCCACATGGTATTATACGCCCAGACTACCTTCGACAATAGTGTAGCCCAATATTTTATGTGTTGCTACACGGTCTTCATCAAGATGTTCTCTATTTCTCTGTTCATCACTTCCACTTGCCCATTTGCCTGTGGATGGTAGGGTGTAATTTTATTATGCTAAACTCTATATTGCTCCATCATCTCCTTGATCAACTTGGAGGTAAATTGAGGCCCTTGGTCTATTGTTATCTCTCTAGGGACCCCAAATCATGTAAAAATGTGGGAAAATAAGAAATTGTTGATTGTTCTTTCTTTTGAATCTCTCAATGCTTGAACTTCAACCCATTTGGTGACGTAATCTGTACAGACCAAAATAAACCTCCTCCCTATTAAATATGGATTAATTTGTCCCACGAAGTCCATGCCCCACTTATCAAAGGGTTCTAGGTGTACCTGAGGTTGGAGGGGCATTTCATCTCGATGGGTTGGTCTGCCCATTCTTTGGAATTCATCGCACTTGCTAGCGTACGCAGCCACATCCTTGAACAGATTGGGCCAAAAGTGCCCAGCCTGTAGGATTTTGTAGACAGTTCATTTCCCTACAAAGTGTCCTTCGCATGGTTGGTCGTGACATGCTTTGAGTACTTTTGAGAACTCCTGTTCTGCTATGTATCTCCTTATAATATGGCCATGTCCTATTTTGAACAGGAGACCATCAATCCATAGGAATGATGCGCTTTTCTCTATGACTGCTTGCTTTTCTCGAAAAGAGAGAGTAGGTGAGGTTCTTTTGGTGGCCAAGTAATTGGCTATATCTACGTACCATAGGATTTGCTCACTAATGGTGAACAAATGTTCATCCAAAAACTGGTCTTCCACTACTGTATGGTCTTTTGGTATCAATCTGGATAGAAAATCTGCTATGACGTTGTCTTTGCCTGGTTTGTCGACTATTGTGATGTTGAATTTCTATAGTAACAAGAGCCACCTGATAATTATTTTGCCAATGGTTGGCTTGCTCATCAAGTATCTAATGGCCACGTGGTCCGTGTGGACAAATACCTTATACCCGATGATATAATGGTAAAATTTTTTTATGGTGTGCACAACTGCAAGGAACTCCTTCTCTGTCATCGTGTAGTTGAGCTTGGCTCCTGCCAAGTTTTTGCTGACATAGTAGATGGCATAAAATTCTTTGCCATCCTTCTGTCCAAGGACTACTCCAATCACATTGTTGGATGCATCATAGTAGATATGGAATGGTATGCCCCAATTTGGTCCTCTTAAAACTAGTGCAGATATTAGTTTCTCTTTAAGCAACTGAAATGTTTCTTCGTTTTCTTCCATACAATTGAACTCCACATATTTAGATAATAGAGTGTGTATTGGTTTTGCAATTTTGCTGAATTTGGTGATAAATCGCTGATAGTACCCGGCTGATCCAAGAAAACTCCTCACCTCTTTCTACGTTATGGGGTTGGGTAGGTCTCTGACGACCTCAATTTTTCTTTTATCAACCTTTATTCCTTCTATGGAGAGGTGGTGTCCCAGTACGATGCCTTCTTGCATCATCATAAAGCATTTCTCGTTGCTCAGGGACAAATTGTTTTCCTTGCTTATTTCAAGCATTCTTTCCAAGTTCGTCATTGCTTCATCAAAGTTTTCTCCATAGAAAGTGAAGTCATCCATGTATACTTTGATCACGTCTTCCATTATGTTTGAAAATATGCTAAGCATCGCCCTTTGAAAGGTGGCAGGTGCGTTGCATAATCCGAAAGGTAATACCCGATAGGCAAATGTTCCCCATGGGCAGGTGAACGTTGTCTTATCCTAATCCTCTTCTATCTAGATCTGGTTGTATCCATTGAATCCATCCAGGAAGGAGAAATACTTCCTCCCGGAGAGTGTATCCAAGACTTGATCAATGAACAGGAGCGAGAAGTGGTACTTCTTGGTCACTTTGTTTAACGCTCTATAGTCCACAAAGATTTGCCACTTCTCATTATTTTTAGGGACTACCACTAACAGTGATACCCACTCGTTGTCAAAAATTGGATAGATGAATCCGACAGTCAATATTTTTTGCAGTTCTTCTTTGATAATGTCCTTCATTGCCAGATTCATTCTTCTCTGTGGTTTCCTGCTTGGAGTTGCTTGATCATCGATGTATATACGATGGGTACAGATCTCTGGGCTGATACCCTTCATATCTTAGTAATCCCATGCAAATGCCTATTTGTGTCTAACCAAGAGCTCTTCTACTTTTGTCAATTATGTGGGAGTTAACCCACTACTGAAATTCAATGTTCTTCCTGGCCTGACATGTATCTACTGAACGTGGTGATCTTAGGCACCAGCCAACGACGATCCAGGTGCGGAGATGGAGGACTCCCATGGAGGAACTCCACAATAGAACTATATTCATCTTCTTCTACCAACTCATCCAATGTCATCATCGATTGGATCATGGATAGCTTAGGATTTTTATGCTCGGTCAACATGGGTTCTCCTAGTGAGTCGATGGACTGTGCTGGGGGTGAAATAGTCAACCTTTTAACATTTCGTCCATCGAAGATGGTCATCAGCCCATCTCGACAACTGATGTAAGCATCAGCTGTTGCTAGCCATGGCCTTCCCAAGATGAGCAGGTAACCTTCCAGCCTAGTTTTAGATCACAAGACTAAAAAGTTAGTTGGGTATTCCCATGCACTGATTGTCACTATTACGTCTTCCAATATTCCTTTCGGTGCCACAGTCGATTGATCGACAAGCTGTAGCACTGTCGTAGTGGGTTTTAGGTTCATGAGATGTAGCATCTGCATGGTCTCCCAAGGCATTACATTGATGGATACTCTGATATTGACCAGCGTATTGGATAGGGAATGTCCCTTGATTTTTATAGTCAGCACCGAGCTGCCTAGGTCTGTATACTTAGGATGGCATGTTTTGTCCATCATCAAATCTGCTAGTTTACCCATGAAATTGATAGTCTAGGTTGCTATTCACCCTAGCTTCTTTAGACACATCTCTCTTATCACCTTGGTATATATCAGAACATCTTGGATGGCTTGAAATAATGGAATTGTCACGATGAGGTTCTTCAAGATAGACAAGATATCGAACTCCAGCTACATTACTTTCCTCTGTTCTTCCAATTGGTTGGGAAATGGAGTCTTTGCTCTCTCAGGCATTTCTTCTATCACCTCTTCTACAAGAGGTGTTTCTCCTACCTCTTCCTCCTCTTCTACCAGTGGAGGTGTTCCTACTCCTAGTTGTCTACCAGACCTAAGATGAATATGGTACATAGAATACATCTCACCCTCCATGTTGTATGTTGGCTGGTTCACCCTGTTATTAGGATTTGCCATCGATTGTGTGGGTAGCTACGTAGGTCTCACTACTAGCAACACTGGTAAATTTTGTTGGGGGTGAGCTAGTGCTACATTATGTGGAGCCTGATTCCATGTAGTGTGGCCTCTCCATTGTTGCCCAGGATATGGATATGGCATCCATGGCTGCTGGTTTGGGAATGCTGCTAGGGGTGCGTTGGACCAGGGTGATGGCACCCACCACCCAATGTTAGGTGGTTGAAGCGGGCCTTGGGACATGTATGGTTCTCCCCCATATGATGGAATTTTGGTTTGCATATTCCCCGCAAGGGGTTGTGGCAAAATATTTTGATTGCCTATGAAATAGGAATCCGTGCTTTCAGCATCCTCCTAATTACTGGGCAGTTGCAGGCACAATCAAGTTTTATGGTTCAGCCTGCACACTACACATACTCTGACTTTGTTCTCTAGGAATGCATTCTTTGCATGCTTCCCTCTACATTTTGGATAGAAATAAGCCAATGCTGCTGCATTTTCTTGCTTATTTTTCTCTAACAACAGTGTATCCATATGAAATGCTAGAGATGAGAGCATTTCGCTCTTTAAATCTTCTAGCATGTTACCTATTTCTATCTTTGTGACTGAAGAAGTCACTTTCATGGTTCTAGAAGTGGTCTTACCTCTCCTTCTTGAGTAGTTCCAACATAGTTTTCGGATGTCTTCCATAGCGTGCTGGTAGACATCACCTCCAGAAATCATGTTAAGAGCCTCTAGTGATTCATTGGAAAGTCCTCTCAAAAATATGCTTTTGAGGGACTTATCAGATAGTTTCATGTGAGGAGATCATTGAATATTGAAGTTGAATCTCTCCCAGTATTCCTCAAGAGACTCATATTCTTTTTGCGTCATGCTCAGGACCTCTTCTCTGGAGTCTCTTGCTCTCTCAAAATTTTGGTATTGCTCTAAAAATAGCTTCTTCATTTGATCCCAAGTGGCATGTTTTTTTCTCCCATACCGATGAACCACCATAGAGCTACATCGCCCAATGTGGAAGGAAAGAGTTTCAGCTTTTGCGTATCAGATTTGTAGTCCACGAACCTGCATAAGACATCAAAATTAAATAAAAATAGGTTGGGGTCCTCAGTTGGGTATCCTTTGAAGGTTGAAATGTGAGCAGGGGATATGTTTTTCATTTTGGTATCTCCTACTCCTTCATCAATCGGGAAACTAAAGCCAGATGAGACTTCTTCATTGTCAGCCATTTTTTCAAGAAATGTGGTCTCTAATGCAGTATTTATGGCCTTACGATCATTTAAGACTTTCTAAGTCAAGGCTCTAAGGTTGTCTGGTGTTATCGTCCGATATTCTATAGCTTTCCATAATAGGGCTTCCTCTAAGGGTGTCCTATTAAACAAGGGATTTATGATGATTTGTTCTCCACCAAGTTGATGGGATGAGGAGGCACTTTGCACAAAGTGCAAATCCTCAATCCAATGGATTGCTGGTGGTGGATTGAGCGAGTCTAATTCAAATTAAGAATGTTTTGCTGACTCAGGTTCTGGTGGGTTGATTTTTATAAACCGACCGTCAGGTCCTCTTCTTCTCGAAGAACTCATACAATGTCAGATGGAAGGTTTCCAGGTATTGTAAATAATCTAGTTGAGACGCTTCCTCGGCAACATCACCAAAATGTTGCGGGCCAAACAAGGTTAACTTCTTTCCTAATTTTGTCACATGCCCATGCATTTAATTTATCAACCCAGGGAGCTTCGTAAACTTGCGAAGGGTCTTGAAAAATATTACTTACAATACCACTTGAGATGAGTCCGCTAGTTCTACTATTGGGGGGTGTTTCAATGGTCATCAATCATTCATACACTCCTCAATAATTTACATAAAAACAATTAAATCTACAAAAGGGAAATATTCACGCATTCCTGGAAATAAACCTAGTGCAATACTAGAAATAACAATGTGATAAACAATATTATAAAAGTGGTAAACTAATCTAGAAAACACAAGAAAAATAGGGGAAGAAATATTGGCTTGGAGTGGGCCCAGGCTCCAATAGCTTCCTCCCAGTTGAACACACACTTAGAAACTCTTAGAACTATATTATAATTATCAAAGTATTACAATGCTTCTTCTATATATCTCTCTACATTTACTATCAAAATATTCTATATATCCTTAGAGAGGTCTGCATGTGTTTATATAGCACACTTGCAGATCTTCTGTTACAAAGAAGTTATAACAGTCGATTCATTCCAGACTAAACTAAGACAGTCTGGTAAATGTGATCGACATCTACTAAAATTGGCATTCGTTTCTAATGGTGGCATGCTCACTAATTGGTTTGTGCTTTGCCTGGCATTGGTAGGACATTCTCATACGTCTGTACGATCCCTAGTTTAACTCTACATGATGTATAGTTGGAACTGCACTAGTCTCTGTTATCCACATCATGCTTTTCTGGTCAACGGGCGAAGAACAGGGGAACCTTCCCTATGAGGAAGGTGCCTAAGTATGTTGGGTGCCTTCTCTATGCGAAAGGTGCCTTACTACCATTGGCGCCTTCCTAGAAGAGGAAGGTGCTTATATTATGTTGGTGCCTTCCTATGAGAGGAAGGCACTTGCCTTCTAGTGGTGCCTTCCTATCGACGCCTTCCTTATGAGAGGAAGGCGCTTGCATTCTAGTGGAACCTTCCTATCGGTGCCTTCCTATGAGAGGAAGGCACTTATTTTCCTTTGGTGCCTTCCTGGAAGAGGAAGGCACTGGCATTCTATTGGTGTCTTCCTGTCGATGCCTTCCTTAGGAGAGGAAGGTACTTGCCTTCTAGTGGTGCCTTCTTGTCAGTGCCTTCCTGTGAGAGGAAGGCGCTTATTTTCCTTTGGCATCTTCCTAGAAGAGAAAGGCACTGGCCTTCTATTGGCGCTTTCCTGGGAGAGGAAAGCGCTTGTATTTCCTTGGTGCCTTCCTGGAAGAGGAAGGTACCTACTTACGCTTGGTGCCTTCCTAGAAGAGGAAGACGCTTGCCTTCTAGTGGCGCCTTCCTATTGGTGCCTTCCTATGAGAGGAAGGCACTTATTTTCCTTTGGTTCCTTCCTAGAAGAGGAAGGCGCTGGCCTTCTATTGGTGCCTTCCTGGGAGAGGAAGGCACTTGTATTTCCTTAGTGCCTTGCTGGAAGAGGAAGGCACCTACTTACACTTTGCGCCTTCCTGGAAGAGGAAGGTGCCTACTTATGCTTGGCGCCTTCCTTGAAGAGGAAGGCGCCTACCTTCTCTACGTTGATTTTGAAAGAAACAAAGGGCCAGGTCCATGAAAAGACCTCAACTGATCCAAATATGACTAAATCAACTACAATTCCACAATAACACACTGAAAACACACGAATTAGATAACATGCATAAATTCATCAAATAATTATATAATCATTCATAAACATATGCAATCCTTACTATAAAACCACATAATAATCAAGAAAATGTATACAAAATATGAGCATTTTTTATGCTCATTAGTATGCTACCTTTTCTAATATCTTCGCTTCAAGGAGGGTTTGTTTAGGGAAGACAAATATTAGATGGAATCATCATTGTTCATGAGACAATTAATTCAATTGATAAGAGAGGATATCCAAATATGTTTCTTAAATTAGATATGCATAAAGCCTATGATAGAGTCTCATGGAATTTCCTTGATAAGGTTATGCATAAGTTTGATTTTAGTGATCAATGAAGGAAATGGATTAATATTTTTATTTCTTCAACCAAATATTTAGTCACTAGAAATGAAAAGCCTTGTGGTTTATTTGGGAGTCAAATAGGTATAATAAAAGGGTACCCTATATCCCCTTACCTTTTTATTTTAATTGTTGAAGCATTAGGAATATTAATGCAAGCAACCACAACTATAGGTAGAATCAAGGTATCAAACCAGCAAGGAGTTCAAAACCAATTTCATGTCAGCAATTTATGGATGATACTTTAATTATGGGAGAAGGTACATGTAGAGAGGTAAGGGAAATAAAATATATTCTCCATAAATATGAAAGGGCATCAAACCAATTGATAAAATTCATCAAAATCGATATTTATTTTGTGAACACAGAGAGAGTTACAATTGAGGATTGCAAAAAAATTTGGTTGTAATATTGCTAATATTCCATCCATTTACCTTGGTATACCACTTTTTTCAAGGTGCATGAAGGAGGAAATATGGTCTCCAGTGTTGGATAGGATTCAAAGGAAGTTGGTTGGGTGGAAAGGCAACCTCCTTAGACAAGCAAGAAAAATACAACTACTTCAAGAATCCTTACAAAACATGCCAATTTATTATATATCTCTATTTAAAATGCCTTCCAAGGTTATAAGGAGGATGGAGAAGATATTTAAAATATTCCTATGGACTGGGTCTTAATACAAGCAAAGACTTCCTTTAGTGGCTTGGGATAGAGTTTGCACTTTGAAGAAACTTGGTGGGTTAGGCTTAAAACATTTATAGATCTTTAACAAAACCTTAATCTCAAAAACTACATGAAGAATTTGCACAGAAGGAAGTATTTTGTGGTAAAATATTATTAAAGTGACGTACTTAGAAAATCACATTCCCTTTTTTATAAGTGTAATTTCCCCTAGAGTATCAGCCATATGGAATGTAGTGCTAAAAACGAGAAGTTTTTTAAGGAGCAATATAAGATGGCAAGTAGGAGTAGGGAAGGAAAATTTATTTTGGGAAGATTCTTGGATCCTTCAAAAACCTCTAATAAATAAAAAATATTTTTAGGATTTGGGTTCCACTGGTAGCTAAATATGAGGAAAAAGTCAAGGATTACATAGAATGTCCTCATGGTAGAAAGAAATGGAAATACCTTTATTTAGATTCAGATGAAGTTCATATTCAATAGGGTTTCTTGAATTTAAATAAGTTGATTAGGAGCTTCCACATCTCCCAAATCAACAAGGAGGATTCTTTGCTATGGAACCATTCTCCTAAAGGAATATTCTTTATCAAATCAGCCTATGAAGCTCTTATTCCCCTTAGAGGAGGAGCTTATCTAGTGATGAAGGTTTGGTACCCTAATTTTGTATCGAAGATTGTTTTTTTTCTTTGGTTATGCCTTCAGAATAAGATTTTAACTATAGATAATCTATGCAAAATAGGGTTCCAAATGACAAATATATATTCTTTATGCTATAAGGATGTTGATTTATTAGACCACTTAAAGGGTTCAATTAAAGTTTTCTATGCTATAATGAACTCTCTTTTAGTCAAGTGGAGCATGCCACAAACCTTTAGAGATTTGTTTAACCAATGGAGATATCCCTTTGTAAGTGAGAGCCTGATGAGATTATGGAGCCTAATTCTCCCTCACTATATATGGGGTATATGGTGGGAAAGGAATAGACACATATTTAGGAATGAGAGGAAGGATGAAGTATATATATTCAAAATAATCAAATCTGCTATTGAAGAAAATTTATCCATTCTCCTAGAGGTTAAAGGGTATGAAAAAATAGAATAAATAATTATTGTTGAAGGGTGGAAGATAAAACAATCCAAACCATCTATAATGGACTCATCAAAAAAAGAATGAACACAAGATAAATGAAATCAAGACAAAGTTGAATAATACTTAACTTTGATGGGGAAGCCAAAGAAAATATAGGAAGAGCAAGAGGGGGAAGAGTAATTAGAAATAATAAAGGTCAAATTTTATGGGCTTATGCAGAGGATTATGGAGTTTAGACCAACCATATGGTAGAAGCCAAAGTTTTTTTTCAGGAGTTCAACAATTATATGATAGTGGTTATATAAAAGTTATGGTCCAAGGGGACTATATAAACATTATTAGAGATTTGAAATTAGGAGAAATAAAGAATATGTTTATACTTAAAATTATAAAGGACACTTAAAAGATCCTAAAAGAGATGAGTGATATTTTAACTTATCATATCTATAGAGAAGGTAATCATGTTGCTGATGTTATGGCCAATATGGGGGTGTATAGTGATCAAAACAGAATTTGGAATGATAACTTTCCACTGCCATTACAAAGAATAGTTGCATTGGAGGCTGAAGGTCAGCCTATTAGATTGAATAATATTAGAAATTAATTGAAGTGGGTTGTCAGTTTCTATCAAGGTCATTGAGCTAAAAGACAATGCTTAATCTAAGTCTAGTCTATTTGGACAATATCTTTGTAATTCATTTTTTTTTAGTGTATCTTTAGCATCATTCATTCCTAGGAGGAAAGGTGTGTGATTTTTGCTAGGATATATATATATTTTTTAAGAGAAAAATCCCTTGCGGGGCCGCCTTGGTTTGAGAGACCATGAAAAGGGGGTTGTACACCGTCAAAGTCACCCAGGAGTCGCACCCGACCCTGCCCGCACCAACATTATCAATTGGATTTTGGATACCCAATTCAAATTTTTGGTAGGGTGGAGATTTGAACCTGCGACCTCTCTTGGAGGATTGTCCTCTCCTCTCCAACTCACCTACAACACCTGGGTCTAGGATCTGTTTTTTTGGTTTGTGGTTTTTATTTTTGAATATAATCAGGCCTCTCATAAAAGGGTTAGGGCCCCTTTGAAAACTCTATTTTTCACCCAATATCAAAAAATAATAAATGAGTTTTATTTAAAATAAGTAAAATGTATATTATTTAAATAATAAATGATTTTTATTTAAATAATTAAAATTATATATTATTTAAATAGTAAATTATTATTTTTAATAAATGAAATGTATTTTATTAAATATATTTTTTTTTGAATAGGTTATATGTGGTTTCTATTGGGGGCCACTCCCATCACAATACCAAAATATTACATTTTTTGTAGCATACATTTTTATCATGACTTTTTCATTTCTTTTTTCTCTTAAATATATTCTTCAACTTCCTCAAAGTGTTGTTTCCATAATCAACTCCTTAACATAATTTTGATTAAGACATAAAATCTCACTTGGCCAATTGCCTTATAAAATTTGGAATTCACTGGGATGAAGATCAACACCATAATTCACGAATTTATTTGCTACTTGATTTCCTCCTCTATAAATATGATCACACTGCTAGGATATTGCTTCTAGTAATAGGAAATGAATATCAACAATAATGCTATCTTTTATCCAGTCTCCACATCCATTTTTTTTAATAGCATTGATGATAATTTGTGAGTCCCCCTCAATTGAAATATATTTCCATCATTTTTTTGTTGCAATTTTAATCCCTATAAGAAGTGCCCTAGTCTCTGCATAGTTGTTAATTGAAGTTCCATATGATTTTGAATAAGTGAGGAGAATTTTACCTTCACTATTTCTAAAAACACCACCTCCACCAACTTTTCCTAGATTTCCTTTAGAAGCACCATCAAAATAAATTTTGATAAACCCAATTTTTGGACATTTCCATTTTACCATAGATCGAAGTAGATCCTTTGTTTTAATTTTTTTATCAGAGATGAATCTTCCATGAATGTGCAAATATTATAATTAAGTTATTAGCACCTCTTTTTCTTTTTTTTTTGCAATTGAGACTTTCCATTATGAACACCATGTTTTTAGACATTCTGCAAGAGAGGCACTAATACGGTTCCAAACTTGGGCATGGTTTTGATATTTATTTTTAAAAATTCTATTATTGCTTTCAAGCCACAAATTCCAACAAATAATGGTAGGGCTAATCCTCCAAAGAATACATAATGCTTTAGATTTATTATAATTTATCCAACATTTTATCAACTCTTTCAATATTGATGAAGCTACCCAATATAATTTCATATTTTTTTAAAAATAACCCCAAATGGTGTGAGCAAATGGACAATGAAAAAGTAATGTTTCTAAATACTTCTCACATAAGGCACATCTGAAGGGTCCATAATATCCTCTTATTTGAAAATATTTCTCGAATAATGAAGGAGAGAGAAGGAGGATCCAAAAAGAGGATCCGCACGGTTGAATTTCAAAAAGGATCTGTCCCATCGACAGGAGGTAAAATACCAACGAGGATGACGAAGATCGGAGGGGATCCAACGGGGATGAATCAGTGCACCTGATAGCAAAAGGTCAATAGGACAGATCAGAGAAGAAATACAAGGACCTCCTAGACAAAGGAGGCCAAAGGGGGGCCTCCAACCCTAATGTGAGAGGATCCTATGCCCACACGGTGGCGAGCCATGCAACCCCAAACAACTACTTTACCCAGGAACTATTTCCATCTAGCGAGGATTTGGACATCCCCGGCGAGGTCTTGAATAGTTTTATGGAATTTGAAAAGTTTACCCTAATTGGCAAGTTCATAGGAGGACGCCCAGACATGGAATCCATCTACAAATGGGCTCTCTCCAAGTGGTGAATCTCTAGAAACATGGAGATTGTGGTACTAACCCGAGGTTTCTTTGCCATCATCCTGAACAAATGGGAGGATTACTACAAAATCCTGGAAGGAGGACCATGGTTCCTAGGGTGCAAGAGCATCTTTCTTCGAAAGTGGGGAAACAACTTCAACCCAGATACCCAAAACATCAACATTTATTTGATTTGGGTAAGGCTTCCCAGCATTGCTCTTCATTACTGGTATGAAAATGTTATCAGAGGGATAGCACGGTCCATTGGAGAATTGGTCTCCATTGATCCCCCCACTAAAGCCCAATCCAGACTGACCCAGGCTCGGTTCTATGTGCTAGCGGACCTAGACTCCGAGCTCCCCTCCTTCATCAACCTACAGTCAGGATCAACCTTCATCAAGAGACAGACCATCGAGTATGAGAACAGACCCACCTTTTGTTCTCACTATCACACTCAAGGGCACCTCTAGACTTAGTGTCCAGTTGTTAGGGGCCAATGAGCGGAGGATCTGACCAAAGGATACACTTACCCTCAAGACTCACAGCTGGCAATAGGGGAGAAACATAATAGGAATCCTCCTCCCATTGACCAACTTCTGGCAAAGCCCAAACCTGACTCGAGCAGACAACAAGCTCAAGAGGACGAATAGGATGGGTTTTTCAAGTAGTCGAAGCAAGGTTCACAACAAGGAGGAAACTTCCTTTAGGAAAAGGAGCACTGAGAGGCGGTTTCAATCCTTCCACCCAAATATAAAGTAGAGGAACCGAATTCCCAGGTATAAATCTCTCCCGTCACTAACTCCCTACAATACCTCATGGAATATTATGTGCTAGGCAATAAGAAAACCTCACCCCATCCAGAAAAGGGGGAGTTTCCTTCTCATCATCATTAAAAAATGGGATCCTACCTATCAAGGAAGGGCTAGCCCTAGGAACACTAGAAGCATGAAATAATCAGTGGATTTTGGCAATGACAAGAAAATAGGAAGACCTCCCGGCAAAGATCATAGAGACAAAGAAACAATGGAGGATGTGGTGAATGGGACCCAACTATTGCTATTTTTGGATGATTCGAACACTCAGTGGGACGAAGCACAAGGAACCAAACCCCCCTTCTAGATGGTGAATGGAGTTAATAAAACATCCAAATCATCAAGATGAAGCTTCTTTCAAGGAATGTGAGAGGACTAACCGGAGCAACCAAGTAGAGGATGGCTGCGGACCTCCAAAAATGATCAAATCCCTCTATCCTTATCCTCCAAGAGACCAAGGTTGATGCGGTCTCTACTAAAAAAGTAGTGAAAGCTATCTGGGCCAAAGAAGAGATCCTATTCAGTCCATATCAAGGATCTTTAGGTGGGCTCATGGTCTTATGGGACCCGACCATTGTAGAAGGAAGTCTGCTTTCTTTATCTAGTAGGATTATCAATATCCTCTTTTATTCTAAGACAAGCAATCGATCGTGGGTCCTGTCCAACATCTATGCCCCCAACTCAATCATTGAGAGGATTGAGATGTGGAAGACCATCATCCAGATGCAAAGGAATTTCAATGCCCTCCCCTAGATAATAGGGGGGACTTCAACTGCCCTTTACATCATTCTAAAAAAAAGGGAGGATCTGATATTGGTTCCAGAAGCATAGAAGACTTCAAATATTTTATCAACACCAACGAGCTAGTTGACATAGAGCTCAAAGGTTCCTCTTTTACCTAGAGCAACAGGAGAACAGGGAGTGGGCTTATCCAGGTCAAGCTAGACAGGTTACTTATCTCCTAGGAGGTTATTCCCTTCTTGGGGATGTGACCCTCCTAGATCTTCCTAGGATCAGATCAGACCACAACCCCATACTTCTTGAATCGAGCAAAAGGGCTAGTTTCAAAACACCCTTTAGGTTCGAATCCATGTGGACCCATCATAAATATTTTAGAGCATAGGTAGCGATATGGTGGAAGTAGGAGGTAAAAGGATCCACCTCAAAATGCCTAGCCCTAAAGCTTAAATATGTCAAAGAAAACCTCAAGATCTGGAATAAGGAGGTCTTTGGAAACATCTTCGAATCCAAGAAAGCCATATACAAAAGCCTCAAAAACTTAGAAATAAGGTTGGATGCAGGTGTCTTCAGTGAATCTGACAGAATCAAAGAGAGAATCCTCCTGGTAGACTTTCACACTATCCTGTCTAGGGAAGAGATCATCTGGAGACAGAAATCTAGAGATCTATGGCTGAAGGAAGGAGACTCCAACACTAGATTTTTTCATGCTTCTACCCTCTGGCATAGAGGTTCCAACAAAATCAGGGAAATTTGGTGAAGTTATGGTATGACTACCAAGGAAATTACTGAGATAAGAACTAAATGGGTGGGCTTATTTCAATATTTGCTGGGATTCTCCCCCGAAAGTGACTTACAGGCCCAAAGAGATATTTTGGTGAAAATCCCCTCTCTAGTACCCCAGGAGGCTAGCCTCAGGCTCTTGGATCCTTTTTCTTATTTCAAGATCAAGGAGGCCTTGTTTTCTATACAACCTAACAAAACCCCAGGTCTAGATGGGTTTCCTTCTCACTTTTTCTAGACCATGTGGGAGTTTGTGGGGAATGATGTTTGTGATGCCATTCGTGAGATCCAAGCCTTTGGATCCATCCACCCCAGTCTAAATGCCACCTTCTTAGCTCTTATTCTAAAAGCCTCTGCCTATAGGACCTTCTCAAACTATAGACCCATCAGCCTTTGCAATATTTTCTACAAGATCCTGACCAAAGTCTTAGCTAACAAGTTGAAGCCCATCTTGCCCTTGCTCATTGATTCTTGCCAAGGCAGCTTTGTGAAAGGCAAAAACATCCTTGATGGTGTCATTTATATCCATGAGACTCTCCAATTTGCATCCTTGTCTAATAAGGTTGCCATCTTTCTCAATATTTACATAAACAAAGCCTTTGACAGGGTGGATAGGGGTTTCCTCTACGCTGTTCTCTTGAAGTTTTGTTTCCCACCCTCTTGGGTCGACCTCATCCAAAGCTGCATATCCACCCCTTACTTATTTTTCCTAATAAATGGGTCCCCCACAAGCTACTTCTAGAGTGCTAGAGGGCTCAGGCAAGGATACCCCCTGTCCCCCATTCTCTTCATCATCTTGGTAGAGGTTCTGGATAGAACCATCAAGGAGAGCCTCTAATGATAGAGGATTTCAAGCATCATCCCCACATCTGGAGTGGAAGTAGTCATCCACTAGCAGTTTGTGGATGAAACCCTCTTGTCTACTATCACCTCTGTGGCCCAATCTAGACACATCAAGAGGATCCTCTCCCTTTATGAGCAAGCTGCGGGCCAAAAAGTAAACTACACCAAGAGCAAGCCTTTCTTCCTGAATACTCCCCAGTGGCGGTATATCTGCATTGCTAGAATCTTGGGATGCATGATCGAATTCCTCCCTACCACCTACCTTAGGCTCCCCCTCTTCTGTAGTGGTAGGTCCAAGGACAACATGTGGAATATGGTGGTGGAGTGAATTCATAAGAAGCTAGCCTCTTGGAAAGGTAAGTTTCTATCCTAGGCAGGCACGACTACCCTCACCAAAGCTTACCTTCAAGGGATCTTGACCTACTTCATGTCAGTATTCAGCCTCCCAATGTATGTCCACCGCAAGATCGAATAGATTCAAAGGAACTTTTTATGGTATGGGAACGAAGATAAATATAGGATCCCTTTGGTGGCATGGGACAAGGTGTGTAAAAGCAAATACCAAGGTGGGTTTGGGCTAAGGAGAACTATTCTGATGAACCTAGCCCTCATGGCCAAGCATGCTTGGAGGATCCTGACCAACGAGCCTATGGAGTGGGTCAAAATCATCAAGAAGAAATACCTCATCAACTTCTCCTTCCTGGATGTTGAGGCCCCCTATGGTGGATCCAATTTTTGGAAAGTAGTCCTCCAAGCCAGGAAGCTACTCAGAAAGGGAGTCCGATGGATTTTAGGAGATGGGCAGATAATCAACTTCTGGAAGGACAGATGGGCCGAAGAAGATCCTCTATATTAGAAGGCTGAACTTTCCCTCCTCAAATCCTTGGTGGACCCAAACTCCTAGCAGAAGGTAGAAGACTACATTGTGAGGAAGGATGATAGCCCTCAGTGGAACATCCTAACCCTCACCAGTCATGAAGCTGAAGTCTCATCTCTAGATAAGATCCTCTAGGGCATTACCATCCCTACTACCATAAGAACTGATAAGATGATCTAGATTGGCACTGACACTGGCGTCTTATCGGTTAGGACAACCTATGAGATCCTTTCCAAGGAGGTTGAGGGGGATTTCCCATGACAGATAGTCTGGCAAAAAGGAGTGATCTCGAAGGTAAATTTATTTGCTTGGATTATTTTTTAGAATAAATCTCTAACCATGGACAACATCCACAAAATAGGGTTTGCCTTCCCCAGTAGGTGTTATTTGTGCATGGTATATTGTAAATCCATAGATCATCTCTTCCTTAATTTCCTGTTTACCACCACAGTGTTCGGTGTGATCCTCTCCTCCTTTCAGGTCCCCTGGAGCCCTCCCAAGACAATCAAGGAAGCCTTTGCTCAATGGCCAAACCTATTTAGAAATCCTAAGCTCTAGTTCCTTTTTGATGCATCCTTCCATCACATCCTTTGGCAGAGTTGGCTGGAGAGGAATGGAAGAGTCTTCAGTAATCCTTCAAGAGACCCACCTTCCATAGCCTTCAAAGCTCTTGCCTTTGTAGTAGAAAATTAAAAATTCACTCCTAGTCCCCTCTCCAAGATCCAATCGGAGGAAACTATGTTCAAAAGGATGAACCTCAAGGAGGATCCAGACCACCCTAACATATTTTCACCTAGGCTCAAGGTCAAATGGAGAAACCCCCTGGAGGGTTGGCTTAAGTTGAACTTTTATGGCACTGCTCGTGGCAACCCGGGGCCAACAGCTGCAGGAGGGGTGGTCAGAGATCATAGGGGGAGGATTGTCCTCACCTTCTACAAGAACTTGGGTATCCAATCTAATCACAGTGTGGAGGCCAAGGGTGTCCTCAGAGGGCTTCAACTCCTCTCAGAGGATCCTCACCCTTTGGTCATCGAAGGTGACTCTTTGAATATCATAAGGTATCTGTTGAATGGCAAAGATCCTTCATGGAAAGTTTTCAATATTGTCTCTGAGGTAAGGATCATCCTATCTAGAC
This sequence comes from Wollemia nobilis, assembly GCA_028583015.1. Lineage (NCBI taxonomy): Eukaryota > Viridiplantae > Streptophyta > Pinopsida > Araucariales > Araucariaceae > Wollemia > Wollemia nobilis. The sequence goes on along the minus strand of JAQPPZ010016925.1, from coordinate 5,415,564 downwards.
AGACCGATGCCCAAATCAATCACATCTACCGAGAGGGTAATAGGCTGGTAGATTACATGGCTAATAAAGGTCTTTTGATCTTTGTGTTGGTAGTATGGAGGTCGTCCTTTCCGAATGAGGTGGAGAAGATGGCCAAGTCAGAGTTTCCTCATGAATACACATAAGCATAAAGGGAAGGCACTCAAAGGTGGTGCATCCTCTCAGCCACCAATTCTATGATCAAGATGCTAACCAGGATCAAGGAGTAGAACGTTAAGGATGGCCAGGAGGATCCAGAGTAGCGCAGTGTCCAGGGCTACCTTCCTTATGGTTTTTTATTGTTTTCTATTACTTCCATTTTAGTTTGCTTCAGATTAGTTTGTGTCTACCAATCCTCTCACAGAGAGGCCCGTTTGTAAGCCCTATGGGCAATTTTGAATCAAGTTTAGTTATATTTTGCAAGTTTGTTTGATACTAGCCCTTGAGGCCTGTAAGGATAGAATGGGCTCAGCCCTATTTTTGTACATAAGGTTTTGGGATCCTCTATAAAAACCCACTATTAATACAATCAATCTGCCAAAAAAAAATATCCTCTTATTTTTAGACTCTCTTCGATAAGAATCTTACATTGAGTTGCTAACGAAAGAAATGTTGAGGCCTTAGGGAGAGCCTCTAATGACCAAATATTCTTACAAGGAAAATAAATGGGAGAAGTAAATTTTGATTGTTATAAATCCTCATATCCCAACCTTACTGAGTATCCACCATCCTTTGATAAATTCCAAACCAACTCATATTTTCATGTAAAAATTGGCAAATAAAACTCTTGAAGCATATTTTGAAGTTCATCTGCAATTTGTTTGAGTTCCTCTCCTTCAACCAGATTACTAAAATAAATCCATATTTTGGATTTTTTGCTCCTAATAATATAATCATTAACCTTTGGACCTTTACATGCTATGCCCACTTGAGCCAATGGTTTCCATTTTGAGTCACAGATAAGAGGATAAGGCTTCAACCAAGTATCAAACTAAAAATTTGCATAACTCCCCTCATTGACTGATCATCTAATATGTTTCTTTATCAAATGTAAACTCTATGATATGGATTTCCATGTTGACGATCCTTTAAGTAGAGTTATTTTCCTAAAAAATTTCATTGCATAAAGAGAACCTATATATTTTTTAAGTAATATTTTTACCCAATTCTTTTTTTGATCTCTGAATAGTCTCCACCCAAGCTTTGCTCCCAATGACAAATTCATAAGTCTGCAATTTCACAAGCCTACTTCTCCATTTTTCTTTCCTTTGTAAACCCTATCCCACTTACAAAGATGAAACCTAAAATTTTCCTCACAACCTTTCCATAGAAAGTCTCTTTGAATTTTATCCATTTCTACTGCAATACTTGTTGGCAGTCTTGAAAGTGACATCATATAAATAAGAATTGATTGTAAAATAGTCTTTATGAGTTGTAGCCTTCCTGCAATGGTTAATAACTTACATTTCCAATATATCAAGCAAGATTTCATTCTATCCAAAAAATATATCCAAAGCTCATTTTTATTCCTTTCATTAGATAAAGGAACATCCAAGTAGGTTGATGGAAATTTTTCAATTTTAAAGCCTATAATATTCACATCAATTTGTTGTAAATCTAGGGCAGTATTAATGAAAAATATCCTAGATTTTGAAGTATTTACCAACTGTCCAGTAGCCTTCTCATAACATGATAATATTTATTTGAACCCCATGGCCTCACTAACTGAGGGATGGCCCAAAATAAAAGTATCATCAACAAATTGGAGATGGGATTTGAAAGGACCAATTTTTGCAACTTGAATACCCTTGATTTTTCCTTCCATTTTTACCTTTGAAAAGGCTCTCCCTAATTCTTCTACTAGAATAATGAATAGATAAGGAGAAAGATGATCACCTTGATGAAGTCCAAAAGATGAATTGAAGTACCCAATAGGAAAACCATTGATAAAAATAGAAATTTTTGTAGTTCTATAATAATATTTAATCCACTCACACTAGCTATAATCAAAGCCAAACTTTTTGAGAATAGCATGTAGAAAATTCTAGGAAACCCTATCATATGCTTTGTTCATATCTAATTTCAAAAGCATACCTAATTTTTCATAGAATGAAGAGAATGTATGGTCTCTTGTGCAATAATTATACCATCAAGAATTTTTTTACCCTGAACAAAGCCACCGTGTTCCTCTGAGATAAGACACCCTAGAATACCCTTTAACCTGTTCGCCATAATTTTTGAAATGATCTTATAAATCATATTACAAAGGTTTATTGGATGAAAGTTATCAAAATATTTTGTGTCATCTTTCTTGGGAACTGTTGGTAGTTTTGACATCTTACCACATTGTAATTTTGTTGAAATCTCATTGATAGTTTTTTATGTAAAGCGAAAAAATATATTGAATTAATGTTGCAGTAATTTTGGGTCACTATGTTTCGTTACAGTTTGTTTTTTGTATGTTGATCCTCTTATTTTATTTTACATGGATCTTGTGTTGGGAAATGATGAGGGTTATAAGGTGAATTGATGTTGTGTTTAAAACAGAACAGTGGAAAAGTGTGTTTAAAATAAATTAAAATTACCCAAATTGTCTTCATTTTATCTGAAGTGCAGTGTTCGAAGGTAGAAATGCAGTGTTAATATATTTTTCAAAAAAGGTGACCTAGGGGAAGCATAATATGTTTTCTATTAAAATTAAAATGGGAGGTTCAAGGTGCTTTCACCCAAGAAGAAGGGTGAAAGCCCCATTCACCTCTTTGTGAGGCAAATGCCATAAAATAGTGCAGCAAATTCGAAGCATGTGGTGAAGGTCTAGTTTAAAAAGTTTAAGAATGTTTTCATTCCCCATTGAGATGAAAATCATCGTTCTAGGAGGAAGGGAAGGTGAAGATGCAATATGGGTGGAAGAATTTATTTTGGAAAAATGTCTAAGTTACTATAGAGGACTTACAATGCATAAAATTTTAAATTATTGTGCTTTCACCCCAAGTGGAAGGCGACAATCCCTGTCACCCCTCCTTGAGGCAAAATTACATCTCCATGCACAAGTTCATAATGGGCCAAGTTTTAAAGATCAAAACGTAGGTTTTAAGTATGTCCACCCCAAAGGCAGGGTGAAAACACCATTCACCTCACCTTGGGGTGAATGTCATTTAAAAGCGCCTATAGAAAAGTCGACAAGAGTTTCACCCCAAGTGAGGGGCACCACTCTTGTTCAACCTTCTTTGGGGTGAAAGTACATCACCAAGGATAAACAATGCAAAAGTGTTTCGAAGCATTAAATAAAAAAGAGTAATAGGTAAAATCATAAAAAAACACTTTGAACGGTGCTCGTGAGGCTTGATTTTGGAATGTAAGTGTTGTCACCCCTCTTCGGGGTGAAACTATAAGTGCAAGATGAAATGGCCCATGGTGAGGCCCGATTTGAAATAAAGACATGTAAAATATAGTATCGCCCTAGAGGAAGAGTGAAAGCTCTATTCATCCCTCTTTAAGGTGAATATATTTCAAAGAGCATGATAGTATGGTTGAAAATTCAAGAGGGATTTCACCCCAAGTGAGGGGCGACACCCTCTTTTGCCCCTATTTGAGGTGACAACAAATTGTAAAGGCATTCAAAAGCAAGATGTGGGTCCCACACATAAATGAATTTAAAATTTTTTTTAAGGAGTTTCACCCCAAAGGTGGGGCGAAAGCTTCAAGTACCTCTCTTTGGAGTGAATGCTATTTCAAATAGAAAACACACACCATAAGAAAATAATAGTCAAGGGGATAGGTTCAATGGCACTTTCACCCTAAACGAAGGGTGAAACTTCCATTCACCCCTCCTTGGGATGAAATAGTATATAATGGGGTAAATCATGGCTCAAAGCCAAAAGAGAGGTAAAAATATAGAAGCTACTGGTTTTTTGTGGGTGCTCTCCCCACTTGGAAGCATGGATAAGAAGAAAGTGGAGAAATTTAAATAAAGCACTTTCGTCCATCTTCACATGTGCTCTATTTTGGGTAAAATTTATTTCAAGCATCAGAGAAGACTTATCAAAGGTGCTTGGATAAAAAAAAAATAAGAATTTAATAATTGAGGTGAAGAATGATTACATTTTCTGATTTCGTGCTAAAAAAGGTGTAGGATTAAATATCACAGGACAATTTTCATGAGATCAAAGACATTTCCTATTTAATTCACCTCTTTTCAAGATAAACCTAAGGTTTGGTGGACTTTCTAGACAAGGGAAAATTCCAAGTAACAAGGGAGGTATCAATTCAACGACCATATTTGCAGTTTTTTATGCATCGATGCCCAAACTTGTTGATTTCTCAAGAATTTTCCCTTAAAATTTAGATCGCTGTTACAGAAGGAATATTTTTGAGGGCTTTCGAGCAGGAGATTCCTCTTGATAGTTCCTAATCCAGGGACATTTTGTATTTTGTGTATTAAATGAATAGAGGAAAAAAAATCTATAAATATTAGATATTTTCAATGTAATGAGGAAGGATAGACACTTTGAAGAAAAACACTTCAAGTTTTCAACGTAAATAAAAAGAACCTCGCTTCTAATTTTGCAAATGATTTATGTGTGTGATTTATTTCTAGTTTAATTATTTCTATTTTATATTCATGTCTGTTATCTGCTACATTTAAATTTTGCATTTGGATTTGAACACTGCTGGTGAGGGAGTGAGTACTGGAATGCAACTTTGGAAGTTATCTCCATGAAATCGTAAGTATATTATTTGTCTTATTTCTATTATATACTACCATAACACTTGATTTGAATTCCTACTGCTAGTCTATCCTCAATCCTACATTTTTTGGCCTGTGGCTATATTTCCCATTTTGTTTCATTATTTCCATCTCTTTCTTGCAACTCTAAAATTAAAACCGATCTAGGATTATCAAGGGAGCTAGCCCTCTCTGGATATTGGCTTGAAGGAAATTTATCTCCATTGGCCTTTCAATGTTGGTCGTGTCCAGGGTGCACAAATGCATATTTTGTATTTTAAATAGATATTTTACCAATAGTTTTTGGCATGCCTTATGGGACTCATAAGTCTCATATTGAGCATTATATGCAATATTAAGGTCTAATGTTCACCTTTGTATTGTTAAGCTCGAATATATAGCGACTCAGCTATGCCTAGAAGCCTCTGAATGTGAAGTCGATGAAAGTTGTACTTCATGATCACAAGATCAAAGGCCAAAAGTTCCAAAAACCCCGTTGAGTTCTTTGAACTTGACACCTAAAAATTAGGATAACACCCTAGACTAGTCACACCGACTCCTACATCACCTATGACATCTTCACAGATATCTGGTATGTTGTTCACCCCTTTGAATCCTACTAGTACTAATACTAGCGTTCCTCCACCTCAAACGAATCCTCTAATCAATATGGATCAAAATCCACTACCACAATAGTGACCAAGGTAGTTCCCAGCATGGAATAGCTTAGGATATTTAAATCTACAAGTGCAAAATCTAGTCCCTCAAGTGGTATTGAAGTCTTTGCGTACATATGATCATACAAGAAATACTGCTTACGAGCATGTCCAAGATGTGGCTTCTTTGGCAACAATCCATGACATTGCAAACAAAGATATTATGGTAAGATTACTTGTGTTGTCACTTAGAGGAAAGTTGTTGTATTGGTACTAGTCCTTGCCACCCACTACTATTACCACATGGGACCAATTGGTAGAATTGTTTAATAAGATCTTTCATGAGCAAGCTGATCCATTTTCCTTGTATCAATTTACAAACATCCAAAGACATCCGTAGGAGGAAATAGTGGATTTAAACATTATGTTCACTCAAAGTTGGCAGAGATTTCCTGATGGCCTGCGGTCCACTTCTGAACAATCCATATTTTACTATCTTCATGCCTTTAACTCTGACATTGGTATGGTCTTTTGATAAGCCAATATCAATATTTTTCCAAATTTTTACACATAGGCACAAAAGGCTGAGGTAGATTTGATTACCATAGGTAAGCTACCTCCAAAGATAACAATGCCCATTCTTCCTGATCTTCCACAACATCTATACTCTAGTGCATTTTCATAGCCTATGCCTTCTATGTATCTTGTTCCTTCATGGAGCATGTGTTTGCCTCAAATTGCATTAGTTCTAGTTGTACAACTTCCTACTCCAAACATTCAGCAATTACCTACACCAGTTGTTCCATAGTTACCAACCCTAGTTCCATTCCATGCTCTACTAGCCCCACCTATCCCATTGTTTTACAAGTTCTTCCAGTGCTCTCAAATCCTAATCTATAAGATAAAGTGTTGAAGGAGTTGAAGTCTATAAATTCGACAATAAGAACAATGTCAAATGAAATCATGGACATTAAGAAGAAGCAAGCTAAAGTAGAATTTTGATAGAGGAGATTTCAGATGCCATAAATTACTAAAGAACAACTAGCTTTGATTAGTAAAGGTTTGGAAAGAAATATAATTGTGTTGGCAAATGAAAAAAGCTAGTACATCAAAGCGAGAATATTGGTGTTCTACGTGTAATGATCCTCATGGTGAAGATGCGTGCATGGTTCATTTGAACTATGTACATACATTAGAGGAAAGTTTTGTTAGTGGATAGATTAATATGATAATAGAAGTTGATCATAATTTTATGGTCCCTTCCTTGGAGCAAGTTTCAGTCCTTACGAGGGTTGGAAAGAATCTGGTGATTGTATATCCAAGAGAAATGGAGTCATTGAAGGTCCCTGCCAAACAAAAGGAATAAGATGAAAAGACATAGCCACAAGTGAAAGCACCTGATGCGATAACTAAATAGTGAGATTCTATCTTGTTAAAGGATCTATTACCTAAGCAAGCCCAATAAAATTTATAGGTAAATGCATCAACTTCACAACTTGTGGCTGATCAAGTACAAACTAAGGCAAAGGGACAAGCCAAAGAGTACTTCAAGTACCCATATTTGACCAAGCATCAAAGGGTAGCAGCTACTCAATAATACCAAAACAAATATGAACCAACTAGTGAAGTGAAAGACTTTGGTACTACTGAATACAATATCATTAAAGAAATGAAGAGAATCCCTATGAAGGTGAGTTTGTATGATGCATTACGAATCCCTATATAAGTTAACCTATTGCAGGAGTCTCTCAAGTCTATGAAAGATAAAAAGAAAAATATCACCCAGAAAATTTTAGCATAGACACTGATAGCTTCTTCCATTGATAAGAATAGACCTCCCCCATTCTATCTATCTCTTAGAAGGGAAGGATGGATCATGCATAATTGTATGATTGATTTTGGTGTCGTGGCTACTGTCATTCCAAAGGTAGTATGTGAGGTCATGGGGATGGAATATACGAGGAGCAATCTGAGAATATTGTAGTTGGATGTGACCCCAGTCAATATGGTAAGTGTGATCAAGTACATTCTCATTTTTCTTCATAGTATGCCATATATCAATGTCATTCAAGAAGTGTTGGTAGTCTATTTAGAACCATACTTCAACATGTGTTTTTCGAGGGAATCTATAACAAATATAGGAGGATATCTTTCTATGGATTATTCAAATTTGAATATTCCTTTTAAGGGAAGGAGAATCTGAATCTATACTGAAAAGCCTTCTACTTTTCACATAGAAAGACTTGAGGAAGAAGAAAATCCCACAGGCGCAGTCAATATGGTGATAAAAAAAGTGCAAGAAGTGGACTTGATGGAGGAAGACTTTGATGAGCTCCATATGGAATATGAATTTTTGTTTATGGATTTCAATGCAATGGTGGAGACCGATATCAGGTGTTACACCATGACTAAACTTGAATAGATTTAAGTAGAAGCTTCTAGCTCCTGGGACCTTATCTCCAACCAATTATGGAAATTATATTTTGATGGTGCAAGATGCAAGAATGGTGCAGGAGCCAATATTGTTCTTATTTATCTTTTGATATTATAAAAAACCTACTCATATATGTTAACTTGGATCTGCACAAATAATACTATCAAATATGAAGCATTATGCCTTGGTCTAAAGAAAGTAGAGAAATTGGGAATCAAACAGTTGCAATTTTTTTGAGATTCTGAGCTTATTGTTAATTATAATACAAAAAAATGTGTTTCAAAGCAACATTATTTAAATGCCTACGCAAAAAGGTATGGGATTTTTTTGATTCTTTTACAACACTAAATGTTCAAGCGATTTCATGGGAACAGAACAAGCACGTAGACATATTGGCTTCCATTGGTGCTAATTTCTCTCCCATAGAGCAAGTGGTCAAGAGACCAAAGAATATGAGGGTAATTTATAGACCTTCGGTCCTCGATAAAAACCTCTATTGGCCGGTGTTTGACAGTGATGAACAGATAGTTAATTTCTTGATTAAGGAAGTTGCTAGCACAAAAGAAATAATATTGGACAAGGAGGAAATGGAAGGTATGATTCAATTAAAGAATAACCACATTCCTAGGGGACTAATTTCACTAGAGAGCCTATTTGATCAAAATGATAGAGTAGAGAAACAAATATCAAGGTCAACGTAAAGAAGTACAAAGAAATACAGTTAGAGCCTAAAAAAGTCATAAAATTCAGAACAGATTGTACACCAAAGGAGCTTAAGGATATTACGAATATATGTTATGAATTTCCTGACATCATTGCATGGAGCTAACATGATTTGAAAGGATATGACAAAAATATAATCCAACACACCATCGAGTTGCAAGGAGTGAAACCTTTTTAGTGGAAACAACTTGTCAATCTGAAAGTTGAAGTGCTAATGAAAGAAGAGTTATTAAAAATTTTGGAGGTGAAAATAATTTATCCTATCAAGCACTCAACATGGGTGGTGAATTTGGTTCTAGTTCAGAAGAATAATGGATATATTCGCCTATGCATGGACTTTTAGAACCTAAACCAAGCATATTTAAAATATCACTATCCCCTACCACAGATTGATCAGATTCTTCACGTAGTCACTGGAGCATAGATATTTTCATTACTGTATGGTTTCTTCAACTATAACTAGATCTGGGTGAAATACGAATACCAATACAAAATGATATTTACTATAAAGTGGGGCACCTTCACCTATCAAAGAATGCCTTTTGGTCTTTCCAATGATGGTGCTACCTTTCAAAGAGCTATGGATGTCACCTTCGGTGAGTTGTTAAATCTAATTATTTTAATTTACTTTTATGACATGACTATTTTATCACATTGTAGGGAAGAGCATGTCTTTCATCTGAGACAAGTGTTTGAAAAGTGTTGAGAGTTTGGTATTTCCATCAATTTGAAGAAATCCATTTTCACTGTTAAAGAAGGAAAACTCTTGGGACATGTGATTTTATAGGAAGGGTTGGCCATTGATCCTGTGAGAGCTAAAGCTCTCTTAAAATTTTTGATCCCAGTCAATAAGAAGGAACTAAAGTCATTCTTTAGCCAAATCAACTTCATTCAAAAATTTATCATTGATTTCACTCAGGTAGTAAAGCCAATGATTGAACTCCTAAAGAAAAAATTAGACTTTAGGTGGATAGAAAAGAGGAGAAAGTCATTCCAAGAGATCAAGGGGAGAATCACCCAAGCACCAGTGTTGATTAATCCATATTATTCAAAGGATTTTATCCTTTACATAGTGGGTGAGCAGGAAAGTTATGTTGTTGTCCTCATGCAGAAGTAATATGACGGGGATGAAAGAGCCATGTCATTTTGCCACACCAGGAAAAATATAACTTCATTGAGAAGTAGGTGTACACAGTCATGAATCCCTAAATAAATTTTGGTAGTTTATCTCATAGAGTAAGACAATCGTCTATGTCATTGATATAGACATCATGAATTTCATCATTTAAGGAGATATGGGTGATAAAAGTGCAGGTTGGGTCTCTAAAATTTAGGAGTATGACTTGGAAATTTGACTAACTAAATTGGTTTGTGGTCAGGCACTCTATCAAGAGTTGGCTAAAAATATAGCTTTCGGATTGCTAGCTCCATTACATGATGAGGTTATCAATGAGTGTAATATTTCTAATCAAGTTACAAGCAGTCATGACTAGACAAAGGACCTTGTCGAGTTCTTCACATATGGAAAGTGTCCATCACATCTTGATCCCTCACAAAGGTGAAGATTTATATTATAGGTACTCAAGTATGTCCTATTTTAGAGTGGGTTATTCTACAAAAACATAGATGGAGTACTACTCATATGTGTGAAAGAGTCAAAAAAGTAGATCTTAGAGGAGTTTCACTTCGGCTTGTCTGGTGGATATTATGCAGGAAGGCTTATGGCCTTTAAGATCATCTGGGATGGATATTTTTGGCCCACCCTCTTCATAGATACACACAAAGTAAGTCAAAATTATGATAATTTTTAGAGATATATTTGCAGGAGTAAGAAGGCATCCTTCCCTCTACACTTGATCTAGGTAGAAGCTCCATTTTAGTAGTGGGGTTTAGATTTCATTGGAGTCATCAATCCTCATTCCTCCATTGAGCATGAATATATTTTGACAGTGATCTATTAATTTACTTAGTGGACAGAGGCCATTCCAACCAAGAAAGCATACCAGGTTGCAGTCATCTCCTTCCTCGAAGGACTGATTACCCATTTTTGTGTACCAGACACCATTGTAACAGATAACAAGACTCTATTTATTGGCACAAAGATTACTAAATTTACAATTAGGTATGAGATTTACCTAAAGACTTCCTCCAATTATTACCCACAGGGTAATGGTATGACAAAATCCATGAACAAAAATTTGCTTTGGATCTTGAAGAGAATCCTTGGAAGTAACAAAAGGAGTTGGTATTTGTTGTTAAATCAGGCTCTATGGGTAGATAGCATATCAGTTAATAAGTCTATTAAAACTTCTCCTTACTCCGTGGTGTATGAAAAGTAAGTGGTTTTACCTACTCACATAAAGCTCCCAGTTCTCCAAATCTTGCAATTATTTAGAGATGAAGATGATGAATTTGATCCCATGAGTGCAAGGTTGGTCCAAATTCTGTAGCTAGAAGAGGAAAGAGAAAAGGCATATGCCGCCTTCACTAAACATGCCAAAATGATGCAGAAGTGTTTGAAAAGAAAATTATAGAGCAAAAATTTTAGGTTGATCTTGTGCTTAAATGGAATGAGAAGAAAGCTAAGCCTGGAAACCACCACAAGTTTAACATGATCTGGGAGGGTCCATTTCAAGTCTCAAGGGTAAATTCGGTGAATGCATATCATATCCAAGACATGGATGGTTGGGATCTTCTGATTCCAGTTAACAACCTTCATATGAAGGCTTATTTTTAGTGATATGATCAGAGGTGCAAGTATGTAAATATGTACAAATTTTATTTTCTGCAAGTATTTTTATTGCTTTATAAATAAATATATAAATATAAATATATATATATATATATATATATATATATATATATATATATATATATATATATATATATATATATATATATATAAATTGTAGACACTAAAATCACGTAAATCATATAAGACTACCAATGCGCCACTTGCGCCACTCTTATCAACATCATATGGCCCCATTGGGCAACCCTATATGGTAATATAGAGCTCCATAGCACTTTTGGGAAGGTCCCCAATAGTTTTAGGAGGTTTTGGGGCATATCCTTATGACCATCCCACCAAGGGACGGTCATAGATGGTGACCATCCCACCTAGGGATGGCCATCCAAAACCATATCTGGGTGGGGTAAAAACTAAACAAACACCCCAAAAGTCAAAGGGGCAGAGAAATGGTAATCAATTACTGCCATATTCTCCGCCCAATGACAAAAACTTGATTGGGAGCTTGTCATGGATACCAGGAACTCCCAATTATAGGCCCCAAATGGGAAACCTCTTCTACCCAATCATGGCAAGGATTTTGACAAGTGGTAGCACTTGCCTCACATGTAAATACTTGCCCCTTTGCCCTAGATGCCCTATTTGGGCTATAAAATTAGGTGTTTTCACCCAATTTCAAGAGAAGAGTTGAGTATTTTCACCATGAAGTGCTATCCAATTATACCCTCACCTTTTACCATCACATTTGATCTCACTTTGCCTTGAAACCAGATTCATCCAAAGGCGCTTTCAAGGGTACCCAAATCCATTAAATGCATTCCAAAACTGGTCATATTGGAGATAAATTTGACCATATTTGCGAACACAACCTCTAGAATAGTTTCAGACCAGATCCCATTAGAATTGGTGATAAATTCCAAGTAAATTTGTAACCATCCCACCTAGGGATGGTTAGTAGTAGGTAGTTGCACCTGTTAGGGATGGTTAGAAAATAGTAGGGAATTTTGATTAAATTCCACCATAGATCATTTAGGAATGTCTAGATTAGCCTTGTGGTATAATTTGGTGAGATTTGGAGTTGTTTTGATGGTCCAATTGGAGGTTTTATTGTTGCAGGTTTAGTTGTCCCTGTCAGGTTCGGTCATAAATTTTGCTAACATTTTTCCTTCATTTTATGCTTAGATATTTACAAAACCATCTATATATAATCATTATTGAATTATAGATCATTTGTAGTTGTTTTTATTTATAATATATAAGTTTTGTTATTTCTAGATGCATGTTTTCTATGTTTTCAAGGTTTTAAATCTATAATGCATATGCTATTAACCAATTTAAATCTCTTGTGTGTAGGTGTAGGTATGCTATACAGGAGGAAGGAGCTAAGAGGTACAAAAGGATAGTCCCAAGACTATCTCTCGAGTGTGGGATGCAAAATGAACATTAGAGCATGTCATTAGGACCTTGCAAGGGATTAAATCCTTTGTACATTGTAATGTTGAAATGTATCAAATTATACCCTCAAAGGGGGATGTATTGTAATCTAATTTGAATCCATGAGTGAATGAATACAAGGATAAATCCACCTCTTTTATTACACATTACTCTTCATTTCAGTAGATTACTTATTGTGCACTTTCCCTTGGAATGTTTGCTTTAATCTGCTTGACATTGCAATAAAGAACACTTAAGGTAGTGTCATAAATTTCACTTCTTCAGTAGTGATCATAGTGGAAGAGATTATTTGTATCTCACCTTTGAATGTGTCCATTTTCGACCTCTATTTTCTATTTTTAATGTTGCAGGTTTTGATCATTTTGAGCATAAATGACCCCTTTTCTGCTAGGTGACATAGGCAGGGATGGCCAGCTAGGTGACACAACTAGGGATTACCCCAAAACTGCTAACTGTCCCTACCTGGGATAGTTACAAAACTAGAGGTTTTCTACAAAAAATTGTAGAAACAACAAGTTTCATGTTAGAAAAGACACCCCTCTGAACCTTCAATTTGCATTTATATTGTTTCAAATAGTTGTAATTTCAAGTTTTCTTGTCTTTTGCGTGCACTGAAAGGTTAGAAATCATTTTCTCAATTTTTTTGCATAATAAAATTAAGAAAAATAGGAAAAGGAACAATACTTTATATGCTTTTTTTCTAGTTTTCCTGCTTGAAACTTACCAAAAAAGGTTAAGTTCATATAGGTTGCAAATTTTGTAGTTTCATTTTTATACATACTAATGATTCTAAAATTAAAACATACTTTCATGCATTTAGTAAATCATCATTGAATGTTGTATTATTTTATTTCAATCTATTAAAAGTGACAACCAAAAATCATGCACCTATCTACTGTATTAGTCTATAGTCATCATAAAAGCGTAAAAGCTTGACACATTGCACAAATTCAACAAAATGATATTTCTTGTATTGATTATGAATGAATCTCTATTACAAATATGCCCCTATTAGGGTCACTTGAATTATGATACAATCTATACAATTGCCAATGCCCTCAATAGGGTAGGCACATTAATATTACCTTTTGACTAGTCACAAACTGGCTTGGGGTGGAGTTGACACCCTTATTCGTGATGTGGAAGGATTATGATATAGACTCCTCTTGTATTTGTCTTCCTACAATCAAGAAATAATAGCACACGATCAAACATATAGATAGCCTCTCATGATGAGGCCCTTTAAGGAAACATACATGATAATGCCATTAAACTAATGATCAAGAAAACATAAAGAAAAACCTTTAAACTATGCTAATTGAATAAATATTTTAATATAGCATAAAGGAGATCATTAGACAAATAAACTATGCTAATTAATGCAAAGCATAAACTATCTATTCTAAGATAATTCCCACAGTTAAAATTATTCTAAACTGTAAATAAATCTAAGAAATGATTAATATAACCTATTTAACTGGACATAAATGAAAAGAGTAAGGTGATCTTTCACCTATTGCAAACTACAACTCTCGTGAGCAGTCTGCACTGTAAACTATGGCTGACATCCACTATTTGACCTTTGATAGATTTATCCTCAAAATTAGGGGTAGTGGGTTTGATCTCCTTGTCCAAATTGATGTTCAAGGGTCACCTTCATTGTCCTAAAACTGATTTGGCGGTCAATTCGATGTGAAGGACCTTCATTTTCCTGGATTTGTGCTTCTTGAATCTCCTAAGCACCTAGGGCATCCATAATGCAATTCATCATGAATGTTGGCAAAAGGGTTGGGGATTAAGTGCAATAGCTCTATATCTTAGTATACTCAGTTTAAGTGTACTATTCACCAAGGATTTGCTACTCAAATATCAAATGCTTGCTTCCCCTATTCTCCCCATTTGGAGGGGGTATTTATAGCATGCCCCTAGGGCTAGGGATGGCTTCATGGAGAAGCCAATACCAAGAAGGGTGGTTAGGACAGTTGAGATGGAAGCCTCTGGAATCTTCCATCCTTCAACTACCTTCTTATATATCTTTTGGCTATTCCAACAAATTTGGCTTGGATGGAAGACCTAAGTGAACTTCATTTAAGACCGCACGTCATAGTTGCATTCCAAACTACAAAACGCAGGTGTCAACCATGGTTTAGACTAGAGACCACAGGTCTGGGCTACGATTCAGACTGATTAGACCAAAATGCCTAAATTGAGTGGTTAGAACCATTGCTCTATCTTGGAGTCTATCCAATATCCTCCATATGGTCTTGTAGCATGTCCATATGAGTAGTCGCCCTCGACATAAAATATTTTAGGTGTCTACGGATGCCACTTTTGAGATGCATTATGAGATGGAACAACGCTAAGCAAAAATATACATCCTAAAATGATGCCTAAGGTTCTATGATGATCATTAGTTGGATCAAAATTAGATGCCCTAGGTCCAACAAAAGGACATGCATCTTGGAATCATTGCTTCCAACTCGTGAAAGGCTTACATTTTGACAAGTCTACACTTGTCATCAGACATTTGGATAGCATCAATGCCAAGTATGGGTATCTTCTGACCCATAAATTCGAAGGATGAGAGTTACAAACCAATTATCATATTTTTTGTTTGCCCCAAGAAAAGGGGGAAGCTTATGATAACTATTGACAATGATTCACAAGAACGAATACAATTTTGACAAGATCAGGGGATCTTCTGTTGACTTTGATTATGATTATAAAATTATGACTACCCCCTCAAGCGACGAGTCGATGAGTGTAATGTCAATGTATGAAGCGATGAAATCACTTGACCATAATGAATGATCTTGAACAAATTTAGATTCGATACTTTTAATGCCTTGGATAGGCCTAGTTCAACTTATGATTGCAACTCTTAGTTGTATTTGCATATTTCTATCCCATGGAGCAGTCAGGCTACAATAGCCATCGTAAGGAATCAAAATGATACAAATGCAATTAGACTTGTGTTGAATCATATTTTTTGATGATTTGCTGAAAGATGTCATAGAAGAAATGACAAATTTTCCCCAAATGTCCTTATGGTGATTTAATCATCTTGCCGGATTGCATGGATCGCAACTCGCTGCAACCGCCAAGTGTATAGGATAAATCATTGAATATGAGGCGCATTTGGTTTTTAATTATTTGATTTTTTTGTTTTAATTTTGCATTTATTTGATTGATCTTGGTGCTTTGAACATCACCAAATTTATAATTTAGATCATTTATTTTGAATTTTTATCTAATGGGAGTCATTAATTTTTTTTCTTAGACCTTTCCATAGTGGATTTTCAGTGCATTTAATGCTAGATGTGGACCGCGGGTATGATCTGCAGTTTAATTTTTCAAATTTTAGGAATCACGTG
Source organism: Wollemia nobilis (assembly GCA_028583015.1). Taxonomy (NCBI): domain Eukaryota; kingdom Viridiplantae; phylum Streptophyta; class Pinopsida; order Araucariales; family Araucariaceae; genus Wollemia; species Wollemia nobilis. The sequence goes on along the minus strand of JAQPPZ010016925.1, from coordinate 5,399,429 downwards.
TCATACCTGCAAGTGAAAAACCCTAGTTTCGAAATTGCTAGATCATTTGATTCAGTGCACAGGAAGTTTAGATGCTCAGAAGCTATTCAGATGCAGCAAACAGGAAGTTCAGATATCTCTCAGAATATGTACAATGTTTTTCCAAAAAGACCTAAGTGGCCCACTTGCAAAAATTCAAAGAAAAAAACAAGTAAGTAAAGTGTCGCGATATCGCAACATATTCAGAAAACAGGAAAACTGTCATGATTTTGGGACATATTGGAGGAGAGAGAAAGTGTAAAGAAAAATGTCACAATTTCATGACATATTGGAGGAGAGAGAAAGTGTAGGGAAAAACTGTCATGATTTCGCGACATTCTGGAGGAGAGAGAAAGTGCAAAGAAAAATGTCACGATTTTGCGACATGTTGGAAGAGAAGAATGCAAGTTGAAAAACTGTCGCGATTTCACGACATGTTTGAAGCAGAGGTGCAAGCAGGGAAAACTATCATGATTTTGCAACATGTTGGAAGAGAAGAAGGCAAGTTGAAAGACTATCGTGATTTTGTGACATGTTCGAAGTAGAGGTGCAAGCAGAGAAAACTGTCATAATTTCGTGACATGTTGGAAGAGAAGAATACAAGTTGAAAAACTGTCGCGATTTCGTGACATGTTCGAAGTAGAAGCACAAGCAGGAATAACTGTCATGATTTCGTGACAAGTCAAAAGATAAAATGAAAGAAGGATAAAAGTGTCATGATTTCACGACGTGCTGTAGAAGAAAGAATTCAAAGTGAGAACCGTCACGATTTCGTGACATATTGTAGATGAAAATGTTCCAAGTGATAACTGTCGTGATTTCATGACATGTAGCAGAAGAAAGAGTTTGAAGTAAGAACTGTCACGATTTCACAACATGCAGTAGAGAAAAGAGTTTGAAGTGAGAAACTATCACGATTTCGTGACATGCTATAAAGGAAAGAATTCAAAGTGAGAACTGTCACGATTTCGCAACATGCTGCAGATGAAAGTGTTCAGAGTATGAAATGTCATGATTTTGTGACAGGTTGAAAAGAAAGTGTACGAATGTAGAAAGTGTCGTGATTTCACGATAGGTTGAAGAGAAAGTGTACAGATGCAGAAAGTGTCGTGATTTCACGACAGGTTGAAGAGAAAGCATATGGATGCAGAAAGTGTCATGATTTCGTGACAGGTTGAAGAGAAAGCGTACGAATACAGAAAGTGTTGCAATTTCATGATAGGAAAAAAAGAAAGCATACGGATGCAGAAAGTGTCACGATTTTGTGACAGATTGAAATGGCAGCGTACGATTGTAGAAAGTGTCATGATTTCACGATAGAAATAGAAAACAGGTCTTCAACAGAAGTGTCACGATTTTGTGATAAAAGCAGAAAGGAGGTCGATGAAGGGAGAAGTGTCATGATATCGTCACAAAAGCAAAATTGATGTTGACGAAGGCAGAAGTGTCACGATATTGTGACAAGAGATTAGTTGAAGTTGACAAAGGTAGAAGTGTCACGATATAGCGACAAAAGCCAAAAGAAAGTGTACGGAGGCAAAAGTGTCACGATATCGTGACATGTTGTGGTTTTGAAAAAATAGGAACAAAAGAAGCTACAGAGTCAGGTAAGTTGAAGCCGATGAAGATCGATGACAACCGATGAGAATTAGGGTTTATAGCCAACGAAAGCTAGGGTTTATAGCCAACGATGATTAGACTTTGCAATTGCATAATCAGCCGACTAAATTTAGAATTTTATCATGAAAATTTTGTTATAAAAGGAGGGTTGTTTGGAGATTTGAGTTGTATCGAATTTGCATGAATTAAGCCCACAACGCATACAGAGCGAGTCGTGTCGAATCGAGCTAAGTGCGAAGCAAGAGCGCACAGAGAGCAGAAAAGTGCAAAGGGGCATAAGTGATCATTTGATTGTATCAAAGCAGAGTGTGCAAGGCATTTGCATAGAAGCAGATTATTCTAAAATAGATTGTGCGAAGCGATTGCATAGAAGAAGTAGAGTGCATAGAAACAACAGACTGTGTGCGAAAAGAGTGAAGGTATTTTTTTGTAAATTTCATAGCTTCACTTGAAGTTCAAGTTGCAGCTTGGCATCAGGGGTTGGTGCTCCTTCCAAGAGGGTGCTGGTAAATTAGGGGTTGTTGCTCCTTTCTGTTGATACAAAAAAATTGAGGGGTTGGTTGTCCTTCTAGTTGGTGCTGGTAAATAGATTATAAAGTTGTTGCTTTACAAAGGTTGGATTTGGATGGTAGTCCAAGTAGTCATTTTTTGAGGAGTAGCCACATTGGTGAACCTCATTAAATCTTGTGTTGTGTGATGCTCTCTTGTTAACTTGCTATATCTATTTTGAGTTTGCTTTATTTCAGCATTAAGAGTTGCAAATTTAAAGTTTTAAAAGAACACATTGATTCACCCCCCTTTCAGTGTCATTGTGAGTCTAACAATTGGTATCAGAGCAAGGTTCCTGAATAGGCTCAATCAGCTAGGGTGATCTTCGAAGTGATGCAATGGCAGGTGGTGAAGTTTTCTCCTCAAACAAAGCACTATTGTTTGACGAAACTAATTATGCGTTCTAGAAAATCAAGATGAAGATATATCTTCATGCTTTGGGATTTGATATCTAAAATGTAGTAGTTAATGGTTACACAGCTCTCGCCATTGCTCCAACCGACAAAACCAGTAAAAAGGCATTTTAAAATGACTCAAAAGCAAAAAATGCCATCATGTGTGGATTAGTGGACAGTGAGCTGGTCAAGATCATAAGTTGTGAATCAGCAAAATATGTATGGGACAAACTAGAGAATATTCATGAGGGAGATGATAAGATCAAGGAAGCCAAGCTTCAAACACATCGAGCTCAATTTGAATCATTAAATATGACCAATGATGAGAACATAGAGGCTTTTATGCTGAGAGTTAATGGAATCACTAATTCGATCAGAGGTCTCGACGAATATATGGATGATGCTACTATCATGAAAAAGGTATTAATATCACTTCCTCAAATGTTTGATTCTAAAGTCTCAGCCATAGAAGAAGCTAAAGATCTAAATCACTTTAGTATGGATGAGATGCATGGTTCTTTGACTGCTTATGAAATGAGAATAGGAAGGTCTAATCCCACAGATAGAGAAGTAGCTTTTAAAGCCCTAAAAGGTAAAGACACAAAATAAGAGTCTAAAGAAGAAGAGACATCAGATGAAATGGAAGCAAATTTTGTCAAAAAACTGAGAAAGAGAAAAGGAAAATATAGAGGAAAGCTACCGTTCAAATGTTTCAACTGTGGAGGCATTGGGCACTTTGCGACCAAATGTCTTCTCAATGAGAAGAACAAGGGTGAGGAAGCATCACACCAAGAAAGAAGTGACTGGAAGAAGAAAAAAAACTTCAGAAAAGACAACTTCAAAAAGAAAAGTTTCATCTCTAGGAATGCAAATTCTTCAGAGGACAGCTCTAGTGAGGATTTTGAAGAAGAAACAGGTGAAGCTCTATTCACAACATTTGAAATAGAAAAATTAGAAGAGGTAGAAAAATCAGAAAAGAGGGAAGGAATGAACTCTAAAGTATCTATTGAAAAACCTGAGGCTGAAGTAGATCTAGAAGGTGAGATGGTCTCTGCACTTGTAGAATGGAAATCTGAGAAAATAAAGAATAATAAACTTTCAAGAAAGCTTGAGGATGCGAACGACATCATAAACAGCCTAAAAATATAGATAGAAGAATACAAGAAAATGTCTGAAGATCTCGAAGTTCAGATAACCATGAAGATAGATTACTGTTGTAAACTAGAAGAGAATGTTGGTCTACGAATGCAGATACAAGAGCTAGATCAAAAAATTAGTTGCCATCACAAATGTGAAGAAATTTCAATGAAACTGGAAAAAATTTTAAGTGATCAAAGACCTACAGGCATCAAATTTGGTCTGGGCTTCGTTGAAGGAGAATCGTCAAATGGATCAAAAGCCAGAAATGTAGAAACTGTAAGGAATGAAGATAAGAAACAAGTTGATGAAAGAAAAACAACTCATGCAAAAGAAAGCAGTAATGCCAGGCCCGAAAGGAGAACTGACAATGATGGATTTACCAAGTTCACACATCAAAGGAGAAGACCTATGGCTCCTACAACAACCTGGCAAAGACCATCTTTCAGGTTCAATCATTTCTTTTCTGGTTTCTATTTCAAATATAATGGTTATGGGCATAAAATTGCAGAATGCAAGTATAATGTAGGACCAAGAAATTTCACTAGTAGAAATGCTTTTTCACCGCTAATAAATTATGTAGTAGAATGTTTTAACTGTCATAATTTTGGGCATATTGCAAGAAACTGTCGTAGTACTTCTGTTTCAAATCAACCTCAAAAAAGAAAATTTCAACCAAATAGGACAAGACAAAATAGAAAACTTCCTGAAAGATATGCACAAGATACTGAAAAGGGAAAGTCCAAACTAGAACCCAATACGGTAGTCAAAAGATAGTGGAAACAGAAAGAGCAACTTAAGGAAGAAAAGGAATCCCTAATAGTACAAACAAATTTCAAGGCACAGAATAAATGTGTACCATGGATACTTGACAGTGGATTCTCAAGTCATATGACAGGTGATAAATAAAAATTTGAAAAATTACAAAAATATGAGGGTGGTTCTGTAAAGTTTGGGAATAATGATGGAGCTAAGATAATCGAAAAAGGATCAGTTAAAATTAGTGATGGGAAAATCAAGTCAGAAGAAGTTTTGTTTGTGGATGGTTTGAAACACAACCTGTTAAGTGTCAGTCAGATCTATGATAAAGGACATGAAGTAGTATTCAAGAAGCAAGGTTGTGAAGTCAAAAAAACAAAAAGTGGAAAATTGATAGCAACTGGATCAAGGACGTCTGGAAACCTGTACACACTCTCAGAAACTTCATAAGGTACTTGTTTCATTGGATAGGAAGAAGAAAACTGGCTGTGGCACAAGAGGCTTGGACACATCAATTTTGATAATATGGTGAAAATCAGCTCGAAACAGGCAGTGAGAGATATTCCAACCATTATAAAACCTTCAAATAGCATTTGTGCTTCATGTCAAAAGGGAAATCAAACCAGAGTCTCATTCAAAACAAAAGAGTACCACACTAGCAAACCTTTGGAACTTATACATACAGATTTATGTGGACCCATGAGAACACAAAACATAAATGGTGACAAATACTTTATGTTGTGTATTGATGATTATTCTAGAATGACATGGATATTTTTATTAAAGAATAAAACAAAAGATTTTGAAATGTTTAGATCCTTCAAACATCTAGTTGAGAATGAAACAAAAAAAATGATCAAATGTTTAAGATCAGATAGAGGAGGAGAATTCATTTCAGATGAGTTTACAGAATACTGTGAAAAACATGGTATCAAGAGACAATATTCAGCAGCTAGAACACCCCAGCAGAATGGTGTGGTAGAAAGAAAGAACAGAACAGTATAGGAAATGGCACGCACTATGCTAGCTAAGAACAAAATAGCAGATAGATTTTGGAAAGAAGCAGTTCACACTGCAGTGTACATCCAAAATAGGTACATGCTGAGAACACATGAAAGCAAAACTCCTTATGAATTGTGGTTTGGTAGAAAGGCAACAACAAAACACCTCAAAGTTTTTGGCTATAAGTGTTACATCAGAAAAATTGAAGATAATCTTGGGAAGTTTGAAAATATATTAGATGAAGGTGTCTTCGTTGGCTATTCATAAAAAAGCAAAGCTTACAAATGCTACAACAAGAGACTCAAGAAAATTGTGGACAGTGCCGATGTTAAATTTGATGAAGGTAGGGAAAAAATAGTTAAATTTGAAGAAAACTACCCAATTTATGAAGAAGTCATTGAAGGTGATGAGGAAAATGAAATAGAAAAGAAACCAACACTTGACTGAGATGACTTAATTGATGACTCAAAGGTGAAAGAAAATAAGAAATTCAAAACAGGCAGCTATCCTAGAAATAAAATAATTGGAGATCCCACAGCTGGTGTTCAGACAAGAAAGAAAGTAGTAAGTAACTACTCTCTTTTATCCAGCATTGAGCCCAAAAATATAGCTGAGGCAAGCAAAGATGATAGTTGGATGAAAGGCAATAAATGAAGAATTAGATCAGATTGAAAAGAACAAAATTTGGGAATTAGTACCTAGACCTGCAAATAAGAATGTAATCAGCACCAAATGGATATTTTGAAACAAATTGAATGAAGACGGACAGGTAGTTAGGAATAAAGCAATACTGGTTTGTAAAGGTTATGCACAAGTTGAAGGCATTGATTTTGAGGAGACTTTTGCACTAGTGGCCAGACTAGAAGCAATCAGAATGTTTCTGGCCTTAGCAGTCTACAAGAATTTTAGAGTTTATCATATGGATGTAAAATCATATTTTTTAAATGGGAAACTTGAAGAAGAGGTTTATATTGAACAACCAGATGGTTTTCAAATTGGTGAAGATCCCAACCTTGTCTGCAAATTAAAGAAAGCCTTATATGGCTTAAAACAGGCACCCCGAGCATGGTATGCAAGGCTAGAAAACTATCTCTCTCAACAGGGCTTTAAGAAAGGTATGATGGACAGTAATCTGTATGTCAAAACAGAAGGTGGGCATCTCATTGTTCTTGTTGTATATGTAGATGATATCATATTTGGTAGTAGCAAAGATGAATTATGTAAAGACTTAGAAAATAAGATGCAGAAATAATTTGAAATGTCTATGATTGGTGAACTGTCTTACTTTCTTGGGTTACAAGTTAATCAAAATGAGAAAGGCGTATTTATTTCCCAAGTCAAATATGTGAAATAGATGCTAAAAAGGTTCACAATGGAGGACTGTAAGCCAGTTAGCACTCCCATGATGACAGGCTACAAGTTGAGCAAAGATGAAAAATCTCCACCTGTTGATCAAACCATGTATAGATCAATGATTGGAAGCTTACTATATTTAACAACTATTAGACCAGATATTCTATAGGTAGTTTGCATGGTAGCAAGATTTCAGGCCAGTCCCAAAGAGACTCATGTGACAACAGTAAAAAGGATTCTTAGGTATCTCAAGGGTACTATGGAGTATGGGTTATGGTATCCGAAAGGTAAAGACTTCACCCTTATTTCATATTCAGATGCATATTGGGTAGGATGTGTTGATGAAAAGAAGAGTACCAGTGGAGGTGCATTCTATCTTGGTGACAGGTTGGTTGCTTGGCACAACAAGAAACAAGAGTCAGTTTCTTTATCAACAGTTGAGGCAGAATATATTGCAGCAACATGTTGTACACAAGTTTTGTGGATGAAACAAACTCTGAAAGATCTTGGTATTAATTTTAGTGAGCCAATATCAGTTAAGTGTGATAACACCAGTGCAATTAACATCTCCAAGAATCTAATAATGCATTCACGAACAAAACACATTGCTATCAGATATCATTTTTTGAAAGAGAAAGTTGTTGAAGGTGAGGTTAAGCTGGATTTTGTTCCAACTATAGAGCAAGTAGCAGATATCTTCACAAAACCATTACCCAAGGATGTTTTTGAATACCTTCACAATAAATTAGGAGTGGTGACCCTTCCCAAGAAGTGACTAGCTACAGGGATCACATTCTCAGGGGGAGCATTGAAGTATTTGTTTATATTCTTGCTCATGTTCTTGTTTATTACTAAGTGTAATAAATTTTGCCTAAGAATGTTGTGTTTGGACTCAGGGGGAGTCTGTAGTAGCCCTTTGGTATTATTTTCAAAGGGAGATAAGAGCTACAGGAAGCTACACATGTGTTGCCAACAATGACAATCCTGTTGCTGCACTTTGCTCAACATCAGCTATGGTTCACCGAGACTAGGAGAACCTATAAATTGAATTCCCATTTGAAATTTTTCATTATTTTCTTGCAAGCACTAGAAAATTAAGAGCTTTGAGAGTGAGAGAACATTCCCTAACCTAAAACGCTACCACACTCTACCATAATTACACTCATCTACCTCGATGGCAAATCCTAATTAGCCATCTACTAGCCGAGGCCAGGGTGCAGGCAAGGTAAATTGAAACTGAGACCTCATAGTAAATACCAGTAAAATGAACCACATTAAGTAATGTGGTTAATGAACCTCAATAAAATACTAGTAATGAACCCCACTAGTCTAGGTTAGCTTAGGTTTTTAATTTTTTTATTTAGTGGACTATGAGGGTACCCAAAATGGGTGTCTCTCATAAACTGCAGCTGGTAGTTACGGTTCCCAATTGGCAAATTGGGGACCACAGGTTTTAGCTATGGTTAGGATTCAAAAATCCCAACGATCAAAATTAACTGCATGCGAACCGTAGGGTTGACCCGCAGTTCGACAACTTTAGAAAATTTTGACTAATTTTGCTAATTTGTTTTTTTACTATTATTATTTTTAGATGTTTTTATCATTTTTAGCATTGTTTTTAGCTCTGTTTAGCTAGATTTTATCTTACATTATGCTTTTTATTTCATAAATTGACTTCTAGAGCCTGGGAGCCTGACATTTTGAAGACTCTCTACGAGGATATTTTTGATGATGACCAAGATTGGTTCTGAGTTGTTAGGTTCAGCTATGTCATGGATCTGCCCACTATTAGGGTATATGATCCCCATCGATGACGAGGCCATCGTCTCCTCTACCTCCGGGGTAAAGGAGGCTATTTTTGATGCTATCTTCAGTGACCGGAGCAAGGATTATCAGGAGGTGATTGACCATGGAGGGGTGCACATCAATGACTGGTATCACGAGGATGTCTTCTCTACATGGAAATTCCTCTTCTTGCACCTGATACTATAGATTGTCCTTTCAGACTCTTCGGGAATGAGGATTCCCTGGAACCTCCTGTCCACTGCCTGGAGGGTTCTTTAGAGTTCTATAGAGGAACCATTACTTTTATCATGGGGGAGCACCTTGCTATGTTAGCTTTACAAGGAGTTGCATTATATTACTGATCATAGCTATAAGGGCATCAGTTGTAGTCTTTTGTTGTAGATCTAGGGGTGGCAGCACATCCGGATCAAGCATCCTATAGATCTTCCACTATGTATTGCTGAGATAGATGTCAATCATTAGTGTTACATCACATGCTGGCCTTATGATGGGGAGGGTACCTGCAATAGGATCCATGCTGGTGATGTCAAGCATTACATTATTCGATTTACATCACTCTGGATGGGGAACATTGTCTGGTGCCCCTACATGGATTTCCTCGCATGGCCTGAGACAAACGAGTGGCTTCGACAAGCTCACCCAAATAGGTGGCTTATCGATCGAAAGGCCAATATTAGAGAGTATCAGTTCTACTCTCATGTCCTATGATAGTTTGGCATGGTGTAGGATATTCTAGAGATCTCTTTCAGATACCAGTGCTTGGTCATGGAGACTGATCTACAGTGGATCGTTCTTGAGCCTTTGGGAGATGCTCCTAATGACTACTAGGATACTAGAGTTGAGACTGTTGGGACCACTATAGAGTATGACAGATGGTGTTCCATGTTTATATGGTATGGGTGAGTACCTCTAGGTTGAGAGCCATATTAGGTAGAAGTAGAGGTGGATCCCAATGGGATCAGGGTACGCTAACGGAAAAAGGGTGACTAGGGTACAAAGGCCGCCATCGAGGAAACTCCAAATATTGACCCATATGAGGAGGCTCCAGAGGAGGGTGAGGTCCCTCCTGACAACACAAAGGGGCTGCTCTTAGCTCAGGTGGTTGATTTTCAGAGTCAACTTGGATGATTCCATACACAGTAGCTGGAGCAAGATACTACTATAGCCACTCTAAAGATGAAGGTAGCTGATAGGGATAGGTGCCTGATTGAGGTGTAAGATCAGATATAGGATCTCACTACATGGGCCAAAGATGTAGAGACCTAGGTTTAGATACTATAGACTACATTGGAGTTAGCACATGCACAACAAATTGTAGTAGATGTAGAGAGGGATCTCCTTCGGGCATCAAGGTGGGCTATGCTACCTCCTTATGTTACTATGGGGCCTCTGATAGCACCAATGGTAGCTTTAGTAGGTGATCAGGATATGATGGCCAAGGTAGAGTGACTGTGCAACATGGTCATGAGGACCAATGAGATGCATGCAGCCCAGCTTGCTCACATTGATCAGCTAGTCGACTACATTGAGACGCATGAGCTACAAGATCCTGAGGATCCTTTCACTTCAAAGTATCAGTGGACCAGGTCTAGGACCTCTAGATAGTCTATAGTGATCTCAATTCATAGGACTCATAGGACTGAGAGGATGCACATGTCCTCTAGCACACACGGTGTGACATCGCATGCTAGGACTAGAGATGCAGGGTAGATTTTAGGGCCCACCACTTAAAGGACTAGTTTGCTTTAGTTACCAATTTCTCATGTGTTGGGTGCCTTAGGATTTGGAGGTAGGCAGGATCCATAGTAAGATCCACCATGGGTGCCATAGTAGATAGGAGAGAAGGCTCCAAAGCACAGTGCTGAGGGAGGCGACGAGAGCTCTGGTATAGGGGAGTAGACTAGATTTGGGCTCTGCTAGATGCAGACTACATTTATGATATGCCATATTTATTTTGGGTGTAATGTCAAGGACCTACACACTTTGTATCCCGTGGTAATTTTGATACACTCCCTATGTACTCTTGTGGACACATATATATATGACTTGATCATTTATGACTCATTTTGTGTATCGATATTTATTTTTGATTTTATGTTTATTTGATGCACATGGATGCAATGCTTATGTTGATGCTATGTTTATATGATGTTATGTATGGATGACATGCACTGTATAGCTATATTATTTATGATGATGTTAATGATATGTAGTGATATAGATGATTAGATGTGCCATATATGATGTATGCATATGGATGCACTGTTTATTTTTAATGCATATTTATTTTTGCTTTGTGGGCATGCGTTTATTTTTATGAAATTATGGTATGCTATGCAATGTATGGTAATGCATTATGTACATAATCATAATCTAATGGGAATGAACCTGTATGCTTTAATAACTTAAAACATAAGGAATGAATGTAAACTGTGTATATAAATTTTAAAATACGACACCACAAAATGTATAACAACATGCAAAATAATTGATAATTATCATTACAAAAACTTAATCAATTAATCACCCATATATGAAATGTAGTAAAATAGATTGGTATAATGCTAATGAATGAATATGCCATTCTGTATATTTTTATTTTCTGCAGTATATAGTCAATGGCTGTCTAAACATCATTTCTAATATTCATGTGGTATCTATCCTATATGTTTGATTGTGCTTTGTAAAATGCATTATGATAAATGGATGAATCTTTTATTTTTGTTTTTCTTGATATTTTCACTTTTTTTCTAGTGGTATTTGATATTTTGTTGCTATGAGATAACTTTTTGAGGTTTTCCATGAGACTCAAGGCTTTTATTGGACAAGGCTTTGATAAAATCACATACTAACTGTACAAGGCTTTTATTGGACAAGGCTTTTCCCATGATAGACCCAACTATTCATTATCCCTGTGTGTGCATGTGAGTATTTTTAGATATACCATAAGCATACCCCGTATGTCAGTCGGGACTCTTTCAACCCATATGTGAGATAGGGTTTCTCATACGATCGTACCATCCTTGTTTCAGCTTTTATTAGACTTATACAGCTAGACAAACCTAGGCACCTAGAGCTAGCTCATCTTGCAAATTGATCAGGGCTACCCCTCTAAAAGCATACAGGACTCTTTCAACCCAATGGTGTGATTAGGGATCATCCAACAGAACTACTACTCCGAAAGCAGGTGGTACTCTTTCAACCCATTGCTACGATCGGGGTTCACTCTATGGTTTTCGAGATGGTGAAAAATCCAAGGATTCAAGTTCTCACCCCATTTTTTTTTATACTTGCTCATATGTAGTGATTCTTGTCACTATTTTTTTTCTTTTACATTTCATTTACGCTTTACTTTGATCAAGGTATTTTTATAGTGCTTTTGATTCACTATATTACTTGGGATTTTAAACTTTAACTTGTAAACTTTGAACTTTGACCTTTGAGATTTGAAATTTTCCCACTTTTGAAATTGAAATTTAACTTTGTATCTGTGTACAAGTAGGGGAAATTCTTGTCCTTTTGCCAAGGTTCACCACTATATACCAAACTATTTGCAAGATAAATAGGTCATGAAACCCATATCTCTAGATACCTAAGACCGCCTTTGCAACTTTCATCATCTCTTGTCTTAGCAGGATTTTATATTGTTTTGGTTAGTGATGGGATCCTTATATGTTGAAGCACTATCCCAACTAATGACCTCGTCTATAAAAGCAAAGTAATATTTCTACAATATCTAAAGAACCCACTAGGTATGTTTGAGTGATTGGAAAACTTAATATACATACATATTTCTCCATAATAGGTATCGTGTATGAATGCAATGAATTATGATAAATGCAAGGGTGCATGATTGAAACACAAACGTGTGAGTTTGTAAGATTTTTATAGACACATTACACTCTACTGTGGAATGCAACAGATGAGAAATGCCTAAATGCAAGATGATAAGGTGAATGCATGTATGAAAATTTAAACTACAAAAGCAATTTTTTTTGGATTTTATGCTTTACCAATTTTTTTTGGATTTTATGCTTTACCATTTTTTTTGGAATTTTATATATTTTCAAATTTTTATGAATTTTTGAGCTTTCATATTTGACCAAACGACGAGTATATATACCTTTGGAGCTTTTTGGGTCTGACCAAGTGATTTTTAGAAATCCTTGGAGCTTTTTGGATTGACCAAGGGGCTTACAAATGCCTTTGGAACCTTTTAGTTGACCAAACTCTCAACAAGAGAGCTTGGAGTCCTTTTATGATGACCGAGAAGCTATAGGAATTTTTCGAGCCTTTGAGTTGACCAAGCGATTTTTTAGAAATACTTGGTGCCTTTTTGCTTGACCAAAGGGCTTATAGATGCCTTTGGAGCTTTTTCTGACATGACAAAATCTCTCAAATGAGAGCTTGGAGCCTTTTGGGATGACCGAGTAGTTTGGAAAAAACTCTCAGAGATTTTGGGTTGACCAAGCGACTTTTTAGAAATACTTTGTGCCTTTTTGACTGACCAAAGGGCTTACAAATGACTTTGGAGCCTTTTAGTTGACCAAAATCTCAGCAAGAGAGCTTGGAATCCTTTTAGGATGACCAAGAAGCTATAGGAACTCTTGGAGCCTTTGGGTTGACCAAGCGATTTTTTAGAAATCCTTGGTGCCTTTTTGGGATGACCGAGTGGCTTTAAGTAACCCTCAAAGCCTTTGGGTTGACCAAGCAATTTTTAGAAATCCTTGGTGCCTTTTTGACTGATAAAAGGGCTTATAGATGCCTTTGGACCTTTTTATGACATGACAAAATCACTTGAATGAGAACTTGGAGCCTTTTGGGATGACCAAGTAGTTTGAAAAAAACTCTCGGAGCCTTTGGGTTGACCAAGTGATTTTTTAGAAATCCTTGGTGCCTTTTTGACTGACCAAAGGACTTACAAATGCCTTTGGAGCCTTTTAGTTGACCAAACTCTCAACAAGAGAGCTTGGAGTCCTTTTAGGATGACCGATAAGCCTAGGAACTCTCGTAGCCTTTGGGTTGACCAAGTGATTTTTTAGAAATCCTTGGTAACTTTTTGGGATGACCGAGTGGCTTTAAGTAACCCTCAAAGCCTTTGGGTTGACCAAGTGATTTTTAGAAATCCTTGGTGTCTTTTTGATTGACAAAAGGGCTTACAGATGCCTGTGGAGCTTTTTTTGACATGACCAAATCACTCGAATGAGAGCTTGAAGCCTTTTGGGATGATCGAGTAGTTTGGAAAAAACTCTCAGATCCTTTGGGTTGACCAAGTGATTTTTTAGAAATCCTTGGTGCATTTTTGACTGACCAAAGGGCTTATAGATGCCTGTGGAGCCTTTTTTTCTACACTCTCTAAGCATATAACGCCTTAATATGGATGATGTTGAGAGGTTCAGGCTCTTCAACACCCCCTAGTGATGTCAAGTGATAGGTACCTAGACCAATATTTTTATATATGATATAGGGTCCTAGCCAATTAGCCATAAATTTGTCTTGCATATCGGGTGGAAAATTCAAGTTTTGTTGGTTTTCTTTTAGCACAATATCCCCAAATTCAAAGTATCTCAGGTGGAATTTGATATTGTAAGCTCATTTTAATCACTCTTGATAGACGTGAAGATGCTCCAGGGCATTCACACAGCATTCATCTAGTAGCATCAATTGATCTAGTCGAGCTTACCGCATGGTGTCATCATCGATGAACTCTTTCAATACAATGCACAACATTGAAATTTCCAACTCTAAGGGCATAATGGCCTCAACACCATATACTAGTGAAAATGGTGTTGCCCCAGTGGGAGTCTGAATGCTAGTCCTATAAGCCCATAATGCAAGGGGTAGTTGTATATGCCAATCCTTGTGGTGTCCTTGCACTGTCTTTTTCAATATGGCTACTATAGTCTTGTTTGAGGCCTCAGATTTCTCGTTTTCCTACGGATAATATGGAGTTGCAAAACTGTGTTTGATGTGGTACTTAGATGTTAAAGCTCACATAGTTTTGTTCTTAAAAGAAGTTCCATTATCCAAAAATATTTTGGATGGTATCTCAAAATGACTTATGGTATGCTCCATTATGAACTTTGCTATGCGAGATCTAGTGGTAGTTGTTAAGGGAATAGATTCCACCCACTTTGTAAAATACTCAATAGCTATAATAATGAATGTATGTTGGCCTGATGATGGAGGAAAGATATTGCCAATTAGATCAAACCCCCACTAAGAAAATGATGAAGCCACTTGGATGGGCTGTAGGGCATGTGATGGCAAGTGTGTAATATTAGCATGATGCTGACATTTGATGCATTTCTTGACATACACATTGCAATCCTTCTCCATAGTGGGCCAATAATAACCCATTTGAAGGATGCACTTGATGACGACCATGTCGCTAAAATGGCCATTGCACGTACCATCATGAGCCTCTAAAATTACCCAAGATGACTCTTGGGGCTCAAGACAAGGAAGGAGAACTCCATCGTAACTTCGGCGGTGCAAAATGTCTCCTATCAATACATATTTAGTCACTTTCTGTTTGAATGTGCGCCTTGCAACATGTGACAATCCCTCAGGGATTAAACTAAGTTTTAAGAAGTCTTGGATTTGTGACATCTGGTTCTAATAAGCCTCAACTTTGACTGTTAAGATGACTTGATCCCCCTAAATATTTATATTTTTAAATGCAAACTAAGAAACAACCTTGTGGTGAATGGTGGTGCCACTCCCCGTAGGACTCTGGGAGGTTAAATACCCCTAGGGTGCCTTCTTGAGAAAGTCTTTAGCTTTGCAGAACCAATCAGCTTTTGGCTCCACACTAATCATGTTGACTAATTCTTTGTTATCAAAGGTTGCACGCTCTGCTGTAGGATGCAAGAGCGTATTGACGTGGATGGTAGTGAATTCGGTAGACAGATTCTAAGGGATTAAGGATCCCAAATATGTCATAGTGTCTGTGAACCTATTTGATGAACGAGGGATTGCCTCAATGTCGTACCATTCTAGTTTAGCCAAATATGTGCCAACAAGATCTTTTTAGGCTTTTAGTATCGAACATTGACACTGAAATAGTCCCTTCACTTGGTTAATTATGAGCAGGGAATCACCAAAGATGTTTAGTCTCTTGATATTCATGGCGACGGCTGTATGGAGGCCCAAAAGTAGGGCTTCATATTTAGCATTATTGTTGGTGCATGGGAAGTCTAGTTTGAATGAAAATGGCATTGGAGCTCCTTACGGTGTGAAAAACACTATCCCTATGCCAACTCCTTACTTGTATTTCAAACCATCAAAGAACATAGTCATATCAACATTGTTCTCTGGTTCTTTGGGTTCAGGAGCTTCAGATACTACAAACACTACATCATCCTGAAGCTCAATTGTTAGAGGCCTACTGTTGGCTAGTGGTGCCTTAGATAACTAATCTACTATGACCTATCCCTTAATAGACTTTTGGCTTATGAATTCTAGATTGAATTCTGTCAATAGCATGATCCACTTTGCAGTACGTGTATTATGATACATCTTGCTCATCATATACTGCAAAGGATTTTGTTTTGATATCACATATGTCGTATGACTCAACATGTAGTGTCACAATTTATTGGTATCGAACACTACTTGTAAACATAGTTTTTCCACATATGAATATCCTAGCTCGTAACTCACCAAGGTTCGGCTAATGTAATATATGGCTTACTCTTTGCCTTGTATGTTATTTGGGCCAACATGGTCCCTAACATAAAGTCTATTGTCGATATATAGCAAAAAAGGTTCTTCTGGCCTTGGTGGAGCTAATACTGGCAGCGTCGTCAAGTAATGCTTAATCTAGTGAATGTTGCTTGGCAGTCCTCATCCCAATTGAATGGGACCCCCTTGTGTAGCATTCACTTCATGGGTCAAAATTTATCTGATAGTTGAGCGATAAATCGCTTTATGGATGCTACTTTGACGTGAAGGCTTATTAGTTAATATTTTTGGGAGGACACATCTCTAAAATAGCCTTGACCTTCATTGGGTTGACTTCGATGCCTTGCTTTGAAAAATGATCCTAAAATATTTCTTGAAGTTATGCCAAATACGCACTTCTTAGGATTCAATCTTACATTATGCTCAATAAGACAATCAAAAAATTTCCTCAAGACCTCCGCATGCTCGGAACGTAGTAATGACTTGACTAGAAAATCATCAATGTAGTCCTCTAAGATATTATGCATATAGTCATGGAAGATGTTTGTCATATCTCGCTGATATGTAGCACCAGAATTTTAAGACCAAATGACATAAATTTGTAGCAAAATTTTCCCCATGGCGTTATAAACATGATTTTGTGCTAGTCTTCAGGCTTAATCCAAATTTGATTGTAACCAGAAAAACTTTCCATTAAGGAGAGCATTTCATGACCTACAGTAGCATCTACAAGAGCATCGATATTGGGCAACAAAAATAAATCTTTGGGTGTTGCCTTGTTGAGATCTCTAAAATCTATACAAACACGAATTCTTCCATCTGGTTTTCCTACAAGCACCATAATGGATACCCATTCTGGATAGTCGATGGAAATGATAAATTCTACATCCAATTTTTTTTGTAATTCATATTTCACCATTAAGGCTACTGTTGGATGCATCTTTCTAAGCTTCTACTTGACCGACTTCTTTGACAGATCTAGCAAAATATTATGGGTAACCAATTTCAGATCTAGACCTGGCAAGATTTGTATGTCCACGTGAAAAGTTTAGGTCTCTCTTTCAGTAGAGGGATGATGTTTTCATACTCATATGGAGTGAGACTCTCTCAAAATTTTACCTTCCTTGGATTGGTGGGATCTTTACTAATATCCACATTTAAGGTTTCCTCTACTGACATATGTGACCCCTCCTCGGGCTGATGAGGCATAGGAATCAAATGGATGTCATCGGTTGGGTTTATGGGTTCCTCGTTGGAAGCACCCTCAACATTATAGACATCATAAGCACAACCTAGTGCAAAATGAAATGGTTGCAACATTTCTTCATTTGGGAAGAAGTCTTTAGGCTCTACTTATGAATCAACGTGATCCCAATCAATAGCATCCATGTTTAGATGTAATGGTTTGGATGGATCTTCTCGATTACGGAGTGGAATGGTCAAATAAATGGAGACCATGTTGATGGATTAGAATTAATCTCTAGGACCACACGGACTAAACTCTACATCATCTGTGTAGCTTTCGTACCCAAGATCTGGCTCAGATGGTACGGGGATGAACGGGTCCTCCCTGTGGGATGCCCAGACAACTGTATCCTCCTTTTGCACTAACTAAAAAATGGGATCTCTCAACTCAAGTAGCTCAACATAAGTAGGTAGACGAGGAAAGATAATTTGATATTCCTCTTCCATATTTACTCTTTTCCTAAGGCGGCGATGGATATTAATCTCTCAACGCAAACCCACAGTTGTGATAGGTGGTGGACCCCAAGGTGGATTTCGATTATGTAGGTGATGAGGCCCCAAATAGGCCATCTCCAATGAATCCTAATTATCGCTAGAAAAATACAATCCTTCACTTTCCCCCATATGCAAGGGGTGATCTGCTAGATATGGCCCCATGTATCTAATTATGCGGTCACTATCGTCACTATCTAGATAAATCGGATAGAACGATCATATATATGACACCAATGCAAAAATTGGATTTGCTTCATCTTCAGAGCAATCAGTGTTAAGAGGCACTTCTTCTATAACATACTCTGACTTCATAGACAATAGATGTAGCAGATATATAAGCCTCGGATCGGTCATCTCATCTTCATCACTATGATTGCTATTATGAGCGGACCACTCTATCGTGTCCATAAATGTTGGGAGATTAGTTGGATGAGGCCTTAATTAGGCTAGATCTATCTTGTCTTCACAATCACTATCGACTATGAAATGCTCTTGTACCTCATGTAATTGCTCTCTAGGTAGTAAATGACATAGAAATATCGAAACCACGAAGGCTCGATCAATTTTCTCCTCAGATTGATCATCATTTGAGGACTCGCCATCTACATCATAACTCGGTCCACTTATTTTGGAGGTGGACTCCTCTCCATATTCACTACAAATATCTCCTAAATCGAGATCACCTAGAATGGCAAGGTTGTGCCCCTACATACCTGTATCGTCGGTTGTGGTATGGTTTTGATGACCCAAGTTGCCTTTGGGGTTTTACTCTGATAACTCTTCATGTTCAAGCTCTGGTATCTCAATGGTGATGATTGACACCATTGGGTTGCTGACCCAAAGACTAGACATGTTAGGATGATATGGATTAAAATCCATGTCGTTCCCCGAACTCAGGTATAAACGATCCAATGATGCAACGAGTAAATCATCATGTCCCTGAATTTGCAATCCCAATATGAACCTATCAGTTGCCAACTGATAACGTAGTTCAAGAGGGGTTCTTCATCCTTGTTTGAAAAGACCAAGGGCGTATCCATGCCAATGATAGAGATCAAAAATGCACATGGCGTACTTTGGATTTGAGAAGTACTGAACGTTCACTGTGAACTATTCGTCATCATCCACCTCCATGGGCGCTTGTGTTGAAACTTGATCTAACCCAACATAGATGCAGTTTGTTTAGTTGGGCAGCTCACCCAATGGTACTATGGATCCAACTAGATATCGATGGGCCTTCGGTCTATCTATGTCTTGTGCAGTCTAAAATAGGACCAAAGGTCACATTTTGTACAAGATACTCACCCAGACCTGTACTGGCTAGGTTAACAGTCACCCGTGGTGTGGATGACCCTGCTAATGATGTAGGAGAAGTAGGCTGAGGTGCCTCCTCAACTTGATCCTGGGCTTCCTCCACCTCCATGGTAGTGGTAGCATCAATGGTGACTGGTTTGGGCACGTTCTTTGCTTCTTTCTTGACCAATTTCACCTTTAATTTCTCATCATCTCGATGCATTACTGATGTACTCGGTCTCAGATAAGTAGCAGTGGTATGTTCAGATTTGTTTGATATAGATACCGATGGTTGAACATGCACTAACTTTTTACCTCTTGGAACCCTTACCAACGATGTGGGCCATATTTCCAAGTGCATTGATGGGAGTACGAATCCCCCTAGAAAAATTCTAAGTTCATGAAATTGAATGGTTCTTCATCTGATGAAACCACGTGAACTTGTCCCTCATGTATATACTTGACACACTAATGCAATATCAAGGGAACACAACACATTTCATGAATCCAAAGGCTCCCTAGTAGGATGTTATACTACAAAGCATCCTCTATCACGTGACACATTATGGGAATGGTCTTCAGTCCCACCTGAATGGGTAGGACAATCATACCAACCATAGAGCATAGTGCATCATTAAATTCTCTCAATGTAAAGGTGGTTGGTATGACGAGAGATTTAGGCAATTTCAAATGGTACAGTGCCTTGGTCGTGATTATATTTATCGAAAAATCAGTGTCAATAAATACCCTTTTGAACGGCATGTGGTTAAAACATGCAATTATATGTAGTGGCGGGTTAGCTACGCTTACAAAAACCATTTTCACTTCATGATCATAGAATTGGATCATTGGTTCCTAGCACTATTGTATGTGCCCCACGAAGTTCATGAACGCCTGTGCATCCTAGGATTGTACATCAATGGACCTCAAAATGTCCATAAGAGTCTCTCTATGCCTAGGGGATTGTTGTATAAGCTCATATATCGACAACTTTGTAGGAGTCATCTGCAGGTTTTAAACCAGCCTGCTCCTAATGGTTCCCACTGGTCTCGTTAGTGGGCCTGGAATATTTTATGCCTATCGTTGCTAGGGCATGGCCTGTATTTGAATGGGATCTCGAGGTTTATTCGGTTGTTCGTACTTCCCATGTATGGTAATG
Source organism: Wollemia nobilis (assembly GCA_028583015.1). NCBI lineage: Eukaryota > Viridiplantae > Streptophyta > Pinopsida > Araucariales > Araucariaceae > Wollemia > Wollemia nobilis. The sequence goes on along the minus strand of JAQPPZ010016925.1, from coordinate 5,378,912 downwards.
AAATTGACCATGCCAACGAATCCCTGGGTAGGTGGTTCGACTTGCACTTGATTAACGTGACCAACGTGGTTATAGGGTGCCTCATGGTTTGGTAACGGATTTTTAAAAATCCCATGTTTTGGTTGTTTGACACCTGGGGATTGCCTGGTACCAAAATCTCTCCCTTTTCTATCATATTTTGCACAATATGTTTGAAAGACCAACATACCTTGATATCATGGCCTTTTGCTCTATGAAATATGCAAAATAGATCTTCTTGATAGTATTTGGGCTTGGGCTGATTAGGATCAACCATCTTGACTTCGGGTAATCTTATTACCTTGGCCTCGCAGAGCTGACGAAAAATCTATGTCAATGATTCCATCAATGGCGTAAATATGCAAGGTGGACGTTGCTCTTTGTTCTTTCCCTTGTAGTTATTCTTGCATTGGTTGTATTGTGCAGAAGGAGGATGGGCTTGATAATTCTATTTCTTTTGCCCCTTATCCTCATTTTGGATATTTAGTACCACCTGATTCACATGGGTCTGCTTGCCCTGTTGCTTTGAGGTACTCTTCTTATATCCCTCTTTCCTGGTTTTGAGCTTCAAGTTGCCTTCCTGCACCTTGATGTCTTCAATTACCTTGGCTTGCACCAAAGCTTCTTCAAATGTAGCATACTATTGCAGTTGCAACAGTAGCGAGATGTGCTTGGCACAACTATTTGTAAACATTCAGGTTAATTCTATGGCAGGAATTAGGAACGGTAACTTTGACATTAATCTCCTCCACCTCTTCTCGTACTATTCTATTGGCTCATCGTCGTGCTAAGCTAGCACAAAAAAATAAAAAAGGTTGGCCTATTTCTTGATGCCAAAGGAATAGCATTCAAGAAAGGCATCAACTAATTGCTCAAAATTTGTTATGCGATGTTTCTTTAGCTTATTGAATCACTCTCATGCTGGACCAGAGAGTGTTGTGATCAATGTATGCAATAACAATGCATCATTGTTCTCTATCTGGAAGCAAGTATCCAGAAATCTTGTGACATGTTCTTGTGCCTCTTCATCACCCTTGAATTTTTCCAATCTAGGCATCTAAAAATGCTCAAGGTATGGGGGCGTAGGCACCGAGGGATCTAAAGGTTCATTGTGAATTTTCATCAGTGTCGGCTTTTGGATAGCTGCACCTTGTTTCTCAATTGCTTTGACCTTCTCGGCCAAAGCTTTGTAAGCCTTAGAAGAGAGAAATTCCTCCTCCCTAAGTCAGCATGGAGGCATTCTGGGAGGTACAATATTATTCTATCAAGGTGGAGGGTTTTGCTATTACTCCTACTCAGCTCGAAAACTCTCAAGATATTCTTGGTTGTATATGTTCCCCTCTTGTTCCTCATAATGTTGCTACCTATGATTATCAACCGAATGTGGTCACTCTCTTTGATGGGTAGTGATATGAGTGTGAATGCTTACGTGCTCATGGTGCATGTCAGCTTGCAAAATAGCCTTCCTGTGCACCTGCTCTCTACTCTCATCCTGAGAATATAGGCCGAACCTAGCCAACCTATCTTCCTACTCTACACACTCCTTCTAGACGAGGATGCACTTCTTGTGTAAGTGTTGCTCATACAACCTCTATCTAGTAAGCCTCTGTACCTAAAGATATTCATCTTCAATGCACTGCCTCTCTAGGTGAGCATCCTCAAATTGATCTTCAAGGAGTTGGTATTTATGTTCAGAGGCCAGTCGATATGATCTTTCAACCTGATCAGTTGTAGGAGACCTTTAGTACTCTTGCTCTGTATGAGCAACCTTGTTGGTTTTGTACCCATTGAACTGATGTGTTGTGCCTTTACCTTTGTCTATGAAGATGACATTAACATCATGCTATGTCCTGTGCTATGTGTCACCATGTGTGGATGGTGGACATGAGACATGAGGGCACTTAGAAGCCTCTCCATGCTCTCTAGTAGTTCTAATGGTGCTCTCGCTATGCTCACTTGGAGCACAAGTGGGTGGAGTTGAAGGCTTACATCCTAGCTACTCTAACACACTACCTAGACCATCTAGCTATCTAGACCTCCACCTCTCATGGGGCAGTGTTCCATTAGCTCCCACCTTCGATATATCGATGATGATATTGCGTGCTATAGTACATGTGGGAGTATGGGTAGAATTGCACTCAGTAGGGAGCCTGTCTACTTGCCCTTGAATGGGCAGATATCTATTCCTTCTATACTCAGAAGGTGGGGGTATATTACACCCTGTAGACATAGTGCGAATGGGTACCAATCTGGTCCCCTGCACGACATACTCTTCGGTCAATTCCATGGATGCAAGTGCAATGTAGTCTTGATAATGGCTTCCGAGTGGAGCACCCTCAAGTTGAGAAGGTCCATGCTCTAATCTATGTATAGAAGAATGCACTGATGCTAGTATATTAGGTTTATGCTCAATGGGATCCCCTCATGTCGAGTTGTATCCTCTAATGCTCACCGAACGACGTTCGGTTTGCTCATGTGGTTGAGGACTAGACACGTGTATTTTTGAATCGGTTGGGGCTTGGTCATTGGCTTCAGGCTTGTGCATTTTCCGACCACCTTGTGTATCCACCATAGTGTACCTAACATCTAGATGTATATTTTATTATCAAACAAGGTATACAATGATGCTTATATTATTTTTAAATTTTAAGATGAACCCTAAACTATTTGATGTTGTTTCAAAATGTATTGTATCAGTATGAGAAAATCTCACGTGTTTTTCAAAATCATTGGATTTTATTCTGAGTTTAATTGGATTTCACCTATACACTCACAACTCAATAACTTGGCAATGAAATCCAAGTCACGTAATCCAACCTATAATGTATGGTAATGAAGCCCACACATGGTTAGGGAGCATAGGTCCTCCAAGATCCTCACCTATTTTCCCCCAATTAGCGTTATACCTTCCAAATAAAGTACATGTAAATTTTCTAGGGTATGAAAGGTTCTCGAATTTGGTATGGTCTAGTAACAAACGTTATGGAGGATTTGGACCAACGGATGGAAATGATGCCCACCATCGTTGAACCCTACTAGTGGTTGGATATGAGGCCCAAATCATTAGCATTTAGTTGCATGTGGTGTGTGTGGTTAATTTTAATTTTCATAAAGACAAATGCATAAAAGAGCATTCATATGATCATTCCTACATGATATGCATAAAAATAAAAGGAATATTTCAAATTCAGAAAGATATGCATGCTATGTCCTACATGATGTTATGACAATGCAATTATTATGACATGACCTCTAATTGGGCCTCAAGGATGCAAATGACCACTCAATTTTTATCAAGGTCACTGTATTCTAGGGCGGAATGTAATTAGAGGTCCGTTGTTCCTAGCCATGCCTTTCTAATGGAAGAAATATGAAAGCAAACTAGGACTATTCATTCACCCTTTTTCTTTAGTGTACCTAATTTATAATCCATTTAACGCTTACTATAAAAACACAGAGAAGAAAATATAGAATAGAGAATAAAAACAGAGCCTACCTCAACTCCTGATCTGATGCCAAATGGTTTCTCTACTATCTGTTGCTTCTGCTATAAATCACAACTCTGGTCTATGGGATGTAGTGTGAACTGCATGTGAAAGCCATGGGCCAACAACTAACTGCAACTGTTAGATGCGGTTAGCACTTGACATAAGAAAAATTCAAGAATTTCAGCACTCAGGGGATACAAATGCAGAGTTCCATTGTGATCGATTTTTGATATAACCAAAAATCATGCACCTATCTACTGTATTAGTCTATAGTCATCATAAAAGCGTAAAAGCTTGACACATTGCATAAATTCAACAAAATGATATTTCTTATATTGATTATGAATGAATCTCTGTTACAAATATGCCCCTCTTAGGGTCACTTGAATGATGATACAATCTATACAATTGCCAATGCCCTCAATAGGGTAGGCACATTAATATTGCCCTTTGACTAGTCACAAACTGCCTTGGGGTGGAGTTGACCCCCTTCTTCGCAATGTGGAAGGATTATGATATAGACTCCTCTTGTACCTATCTTCCTATGATCAAGAAATAACAATACACGATAAAAAATATAGATAGCCTCTCATGATGAGGCCCTTTAAGGAAACATACATGATAATACCATTAAACTAATGATCAAAAACATACAATTTGCTGACGCATTTTTGGAACGTTTCACCTTTAACACCAAAAGGAAGGTGACATTAATAGACCTCACAGGGTTAAAGCAAACCGATGATGAGTCGATTACTGATTATGGAAATAGGTGGTGAACGCTTTTGGCTAAGCTACCTTATCTGTTTCCAGTGACTGAGTTAACTCGGTTGTTTTCAAAGAGTTTCTTAAAACCCATCTCTTTAATATTGCAATTACAACAATACCCTACCTTGGAAGAAGCTCTAGCATAGGCTAGAAATATAGAAGAAATAAAAATCCAAGAGGGATAAATAGCCAAACCTCACAAGAAGGAGTGGACAAAGAACCCTAAAAGTAGCTCAGCACCTACAAAGCCAGCAATGGTCAATCAAGTGGCCATAAATGTCCCTAGGCCTACACAAGTGATGCCTCCTCAAAAGGTGAACTATCAGGCCCAACCTCCTCCTACGAGTTATAATAGTAATGGTCAAGTGAATCAGGGATAGAACCAACAACGTCACCCTAAGCGACAATTTACTCCCTTTGTTGAATCCATGGATTCTCTATTCGATCGATTGTGGGTTGCAAAAATGATTAATCTACCAGATATCAAACCCATCGATCCAAAAATAGGTAAACCCAAGCCTATGGGATGTCGAGAGGATCAATATTGCAAATTTCATCGGCAAAGTGGCCATGATCTACCAACGTGCTATGGTTTTAAACACCTAGTACAAGACATGATTGAGAGGAATGAGCTTCAAGTAGATGCTCCACTAGCCCCTACCAATCAGCAGATGGGTATATACAAAGACCCATTACCAACTCATGAGGTACAGGCAACACCTGCTAAACCGATGAATGAGGTGAAGACAACACCCCCTATCCAAGGGTATGTTGGGATGGTGAGTATTGTGACCAGGAACCAAAGATATCCAAGCCAAGTTGCACCAGCTATAGCTTCAAGTGATGTTCCAGCTACATCATAAACTACACCACCTATAGTACAGGGCCTTCCATCTAGGCCAACATTAACAATAAAGAACAAGCTTACACAAAGCTTGAGGACAACATCAACATGATTGTCCATCTATGAGCTAATCCAACAATCACCTCCACATCGGGATGCTTTGATGGACATTCTAAAGTCAATAGAGTTGCAACCATAGGAGTCTAACTCCTTCATTGATTTTGTGGGTCATGTGCAATAGTGCAAGGAACCAGTAATAACATTTCATGAGCATGAGCTTAAGGAAATAGCCAATGACATGGTAGATCCTCCTTTGCACATCATTGCATGTGTAAATGATGTACCATACAAGAGAGTGCTCATAGACACTGGTTCCTCGAGTAATATCATCACAACCAAAGCATTAAAACACCTAAAATTACTAGCATCTCATGTTGTTGCATCAACTTACACTCTTCGCGCATTCAATGACACAATATGCTCTACCATCGGTACCATAGTCTTACCCATCCAGGTGGGGTGCAAGACTATATCGACATTGTGTCATGTGTTGGAAGGTGATATGGCCTATAACATTTTTCTAGGTAGACCTTGGATACGGGATATGAAGTGTGTCCCATCCATTGTGCATCAATGTCTCAAATACACTCATGAAGGGCAAGTGCATGTAGTCTCTACAGATCTAGAGCCCTTCAAATACTGCAATATGGTGCAGTAGATGCCAGAGTCGACATTACCTTTGACTCATGTAGACTTCTGACTGAATACACCTATTCAGGGTCTACCCATTCCACCATCACCTTCCATTTCACCATCTACATCTTCATCCATCCCATCCTCATCATCGGTAGCTTCAGAGATGCCTTCGACATCGTCAGATCCTCCATCGAGGAACATGTCGAAAAGGCCCATTGATGAGAGCCCACCTCTAGTTTCCACCATATCCATGGAGGAGATTCCTTGTGTAGTAAATGAGGAATCACTTCCAGAGGTTCACATTGAGTCACCTCAAACCTCACTTCCATCTCATCCACCTTCGCCATCCTAGGTCATAGTGCATATGTCTAGTACAGGGATAGGAGAATATCTAGTAAGAAATGTCACAATGGTTCCATCTATAGAGATAGTGCAAGATATGGGGTGACCTCATCTTCCCATAGGTAGCATCGTGCCTCTTGGTCTACCTCCCAATCAAACTAATTTTGTATATGGGGGTTTAGAGTATGGAGCTCTACCAATTCCTTCGAAAGAAGAAGATGATGAACCCTTTTTAGAGGATGTAAACTATTTTTCGAATCCAGATTATGCATTGTGGTACTTAGATCACTGTAATTGGCATGGTTTTGGTTTAGGCCTATATGAGTAGGGTACTCATGTTCCATGTCAGCCCCAATATCAGTTACCTTATGATAAATCTGGGTTGGGACACAATAAGCCAGTACCATTGGATGTCCTCATAGATAGTCTAGAACACCTATGTCTAGGTTATCAGGATAAGCTTACACGCGATCCATATGCCAATCCGAATCACATTCATTCCTTGGGGGATTATTTCCCCATAGATATGGTAGATCAAGGACTATCCAATGATGTTGCCCAACCCCATGAAGTGGGGGAAAGCTCACATACCTTGAAATATGATAGTGAGGAAGAGGATCAAGGTCCTCCTCATGAATGGATGAGTGATGATGAAGATGACTATGGCGTCACACCAATAAACTATCCTAGCTCAGATGATGAACATGAGCGAGTGTTCCCCTTGGATGATGAGGATGAATATTATCTTCACATGTTATTCCCCATCCAAGGCCCCATCTAACACTAGCTCTTTCTACAAGAAGAGCAAGATCATCCTCTTCCACATAGGCCACCACCAGTTATTCCACTTCCACCAGAGCCACCCCCATGAGTTACGAGACAACATCAGGTCTCTAGACCCACTCACCCTAGAATGGGAGATCATGTATCCATCAACATGATTTCCATAGATTTAACCACACCATTGATAGATCTGAATAACCCATCAAAGTCATTGCATCTCGACATTGAGGTAATTGACTTTGATTGAGGAGATTCTACCCCATCACCATCAGAGTATTGGCCTTGCGAGGAAATGTTACAACCATTTCAATTTTCTCCAAGAACTACTCAGGATGTTTTTCAAGCCGAGGTTGATCCTAAATTTCCTATGGATGAAGCAAACCTAGCTGATGACATTCACTTGATTCCCACTCCACATCAGTTGGAATATGGGTCTCATATGTCAATTGAGCCAACAATTGACAAGGATATCAGTACAGATCCCGATAATCCCCATATTATCAAACTAGGGGAAGGTCTATCCCTAGTTGAACAAGATGATTTCACAAGAGCATTGAAAGAAAGGATGAATACTTTTTCTTGGTCTTATAAAGACATGCCAGGACTGGACCCAAATCTAGTCATGCATAATCTTACATTGGACCCAAAGATCAAACCAGTCAAGCAAAAGTTGCGTAAGATGCACCCAACAATAGCCTTAATGGTGAAAGATGAATTGCAAAAGTTGTTGGATGCTGATTTCATCATCTCAGTAGACTATCCACCATGGGTTTCAAACATGGTTCCCATAAAAAATCTTGATGGGAGGATTCACATTTGCACTGACTTTAGAGATCTCAACAAAGTGAGTCCTAAGGATGAATTTCCCTTACCAAACATTGATGCATTGGTAGATGCTATAATAGGACATGAAATGCTATCCCTTATGGATGGTTTCTCTAGATATAATCAAATTCATATTAATCTAGAAGACCAGATCAAAATGGTATTCACAATGCCTTGGGGGACATTCTGTTATAAGGTCATGCCTTTTGGCCTTAAGAATACTGGTGCCACCTATCAATGAGCCATGACGTATATCTTCCATGACTACATGCATAAGATTTTGGAAGATTACATGGATGACTTATTGGTAAAATCCCTATTGCACCATGAGCATATCGATGTATTATGTAAGGTTCTAGATCGCCTCATTGAGCACAATGTTAGGCTTAATCCCAAGAAGTGTGTCTTCGGTGTCACATCTGGTAAAATTTTGGGATTCATAGTCTCCAAGCGAGGCATAGAGGTAGATCCAAACAAGGTCAAGGAAATATTAGAAATGCCTCCCCCACAACCATTAAGTAGCTACGCAGCTTGCAAGGAAAGGTCGCATCCATAAAATGCTTCATAGCGCAATTATCGGATAAGTGTCGACCCATGAATAGGTTGCTACACAAGGGGGTCTCATTTCATTGGGATGAAGAATGTCAAAATGCCTTTGATGAAATTAAGCAATACCTAGCTTCACCACCTGTATTGGCTCCTCCATGACCAGGAGTGTCATTCTATTTATACATCTCAGCTATTGAGTTGGCATTGGGCACCATGTTGTCCCAAAAGAATGAATTTCATAAAGAACATGCTACATATTATATCAGTCGCACACTGGTCAGCTATGAAATCAAGTATGCATACATTGAGAAGCTATGCTTAGCAGTGGTATTTACCACTAAAAAGCTATGCCATTACATGCTCAATCATACCATGTATGTCATATCTAAGGAAAATCCATTGCGATATATGATGAGTCGAACATATCACAATAGTCGCATGATGAAATGGATAATGTTGTTGATGGAATTTGACCTAGAGTTCATTGGACAAAAATCAATCAAAGGATAGGTCATAGCCGATCAACTAGCAGAGGCTCCTCTCTAGGATGACCAACCTCTCAATGTAGAACTTCTCGATGATGGAGTGTTTCATATCTCAGAATCACCTGATTCTGCAGAGCCTGAGTCATAGGTGGACATAACTCTATTCTTCGATGGTTCTAAATGCGAGCAAGGGGGTGGTGCAGGTATCATGTTTTTCACACCATAAGGGGCTCCAATACCTCTTTCATTTAAACTTGATTTCCCGTGTACCAACAACAATGTCTGAGTATGAAGCCCTCATCATAGGCCTTCAGATGACAATCACCATGAAAATAACTAAGCTAAATATTTTTGATGATTCCTTGCTCATAGTTAATCAGGTTAAAGGGATATTCTAGTGTAGGTGTCCCATATTGCAAGCCTATAAAGCCCTAGTGGACAAAATTTTGGTACAATTTGAATGGTATGATATTGAGGCACTCCCTCGGTCATCTAATCATTTTGTGGATACAATGGCTTCCTTAGGGTCGCTAATCCCACAAAACCCTTCAGATGATATTACTACTATTCAAGTAAAAATGCTAGCACAATCTATGACTGAGCATGATGAGCATAATGCCATACCAACTATTCACATGATTCAGATTGAGCCTTCACATGAATGGTTCTCTCAACTACACAATTATTTGGATAATGCTCGATGGGGGACTCTGTTCCCTCAAAATTATTTTGATACTAGCACAATGCTATATCTTCAAGTTCATTCTCAATCAACATTCACATGAGATGAATATCAAAAGGATTGCGCGATTCATAATATTGAGGCTTCTTCAAAGCAATATTGGGCCATACAGATCAAATATTACTTAAAACTGGGTAATATTCTACTTGGATTATCGCATGCTACAAAGCGAGCATTTAAGAAAAAAGTGGCAAAATATGTCTTATTAGGAGACATAATGTATCGTCGGAGCTATGAGGGTATCCTCCTTCATTGCTTAGACTCACAAGAGTCAACTTGGGCCATTTTCCAAGCCCACGATGGTACATGTGGTGGTCACTTTAGCGGCATGGCCATCGCTAAGCGCATTCTTTGCATGGGCTATTACTGGCCAAATTTAGAGCAAGATTGTTGCGCTTATGTAAAGAAGTGCATGAAGTATCAACATCATGCAAATTTGACACACGTACCTTCACAGGCCTTACAACCGATTCAATCGGTCTGGCCATTTGCACAATGGGGGTTTGATTTAATTGGGAAAATCTCACCTGCCTCTTTGGGCCATCACACATTTATCATAACGATGACCGAATACTTCACCAAATGGGTGGAAGCAATTCCCCTTACCACTATGACTGGACCTCGCATCATGGAGTTCATGCTACATAACATCATATGTCATTTTGGTATTCCATCCAAAATAATATTGGATAATGGAACACCCTTCAAAAATAAGGATGTGCATGCGTTAACAACAAAGTATAACATAAAGCATAACTTTTCCACGCCCTATTATCCATAAGCCAATGGGCAAGCAGAGGCATCAAATAAGATAGTAGTAGCCATCTTGAAGAAAACCGTTAAGGAAAATCATAAATATTGGCATAATCAATTACCTCTTGCCCTTTGGGCCTATCGCACTAGCATTCGGATGCCCATTGGGGCAACTCCATTTTCACTAGTGTATGGTGCTGAAGCTATCATGCCTCTAGAGTTAGAGATTCCATCGCTACGCATTTCCATGCAGGAATTCATCGATGATGATTCCGCTAGGCAAGCTCATTTAGATCAACTAACATTGCTTGATGAACGATATGTCAATGCCCTTGAGCATCTACGTGTTTATCAAGAATGCCTTAAGAGAGCTTATAACTTGAAAGTACACCAGAGAGACTTTCAGGTTGGTGATTTAGTTCTAAAGGAGAACCAACAAAACTCAAATTTGCCATCCAATTTATGGGACAAATTTATAACAAACTAGTTAGGTCCATTCATCATTACAAGTCATATTGGACCTGGAACTTATCGCTTAGCATCCATCGAAGGAAGTGAAGAGCCTGAACCAATGAATGTTAGTCATCTATGGCCTTTTCATGCTTAGAGCACCATAAAATGCTCCTAGGTGGTCCATGACCATCTAGGTCAACCTAAAATGCTCATCCTAGGTGGTCTATGACCATCTAGGTCAACCTAAAATACCCCTAGGTGGTCTATGACCATCTAGGTCAAAATAAAATATTCCTAGACTATCTACGATCATCTAGGTCAATCCAAAAACCCAAAGGTATCTATAAGCCCTTTGGTCACCCTTAAAATGCTCCTAGGTGGTCTATGACCATCTAGGTCAACCTAAAATATCCCTAGGTGGTCTATGACCATCTAGGTCAAAATAAAATATTCCTAGACTATCTATGATCATCTAGGTCAATCCAAAAATCCCAAAGGCATCTATAAGCCCTTTGGTCACCATAAAATGCTCCTAGGTGGTCCATGACCATCTAGGTCAACCTAAAATACCCTAGGTGGTCTATGACCATCTAGGTCAAAATAAAATATTCCTAGACTATCTATGATCATCTAGGTCAATCCAAAAAGATCCAAAGGTATCTATAAGCCCTTTGGTCACCATAAAATACCCTAGGTGGTCTATGACCATCTAGGTCAACCTAAAATGCCCCTAGGCGGTCTATGACCATCTAGGTCAAAATAAAATATTCCTAGATAATCTATGATCATCTAGGTCAATCCAAAAATCCCCAAAGGTATCTATAAGCCCTTTGGTCACCATAAAATTCCCCTAGGTGGTCTATGACCATCTAGGTCAAACTAAAATATTCCTAGGTAGTCTACGATTGCCTAGGTCATCCCAAAATGCCCCAAAGGCATCTATAAGCCCTTTGGTCACCCAAAAATCCCAATGGCATTCATTAAGCCCATTGGTCAACCTGTATATACATATATATCAAAAATACAAAAACATCATTAAAATCATCAAAATACAAAAATATTGCTTCATTGCACTTCATATAAATTGCATTAGGCATACTCATCATTGCATTATGCATCGTTCAAAATTGATCATACATGTCTAGCACTAGGTCTGTACACTAGGCATCTATTAAAATCATTGTTATTATATGTCAATATTACCACCTATTTACATTACATATACCATTTACATTTACACTCCATATTATATGTCTGTTTCCCATCACTTAGCCATTGTTTAGTAAAACATAGTTAAGGTTTTTCGGTCACTCAGCCATATCTAGTTTTCTTTTCAGATTTTGTAGAAAGCTATCATGATTTTTTATAAGGTAGAATCCTTCTTAGATTATACCTTGTATACATCAAAATCCCAACACATTTTCACATTAATAAATCCAAGTCTAGCACAAGGAAAGATGAAATTACAAAGTGGTCTAGGTTGCTTTAAGCGAAAAATTTTATCTTGCTCATCCCCCTGTGCGAATGGTTCAAAGATGCTGAGAATTGACAAAAGGACAAGTTCCTCCTTACCCAAAAATCCCTTGCCTCACACTGGGGCAAGTATCCAAAAGAGAAAAATCAAATAGTGATTATTATCACTTCAAAATATGCAAAAAGAAATAGTGATTATTATCACTTCAAAAAAGCAAAAATAAATAGTGGTTCTCACCACTACCAAAATCCCTTGCTCAACAAATAAAAATGAGCAACTCCCTTGAATACTTCAAAATTAAAAGAAAATAAGGGAGTCTTGAACTTGAATCCCTAGAATTCTCAGCATTAGAGAACCATAAGGTGATCCTCATTACAGGTTTGGTGGATAGCCTACTTGTCAATGGTGGTAGCCTTACGCATGATGATATGTCTGTCACATAAGCAACTTGCTTAGGTACAGACCAATGTTTGAATGTGGATGAGCTAGCTTGTTGTAGCCTATATTACCTAGTAGTCTAATCTAACTAAGTACAAAACTCAGGATAATGAGACTCATAGAATGATCTCTAGTACATATGGGCTGAGTGAATCCCATTTGCACTAGGGCAACCTTATGCGTTATCATGGTAATGAACTCACATGCACACACAGGGATGTTGATTATCTTGGTTATCTTAGTTGGTGTATACTTTGTCAAAAAGTCTTGCATAGTTATTATACAACTTTTGATTAGGTAACTAGAGTGTTTGAGTCTCCTAAAAATTCCTAAACATATCATATCACATTACATTATCCATTCCATTTTACATCATGTTGTCACATATTTTTCAAAATTACAAAATCCATTACATAATGTCATAATAACATGAAAATAATAAAGATACATTTTGTACAGTCTATGGTGCTAGCATATAATGTGTCAAATAGTCATCATAAATCCATCATACAAAATTAAATCACATCATCCATTGCATTATGCATTCACATTGCATTTCACATCATCACATCATCACATCATAAACAACATATATGCATACATGATAGCCATCCATCAAAAAGCATCATAAAGCATAGCATAGCATACATATCATAAAGCAGTAAAATATGACATAATGATCAAAGCAAAGTCATACATATATATCCATATGTAAAATCCAAAAGCTACATCATAGTCCATAAGCTGCCCATAGGCTACAATAAATGTGAGTCCTCAGACTTCACACTCCAAAAACCAAAAAGTCCAAAAAGAACCATCAAAGTCTACTAGCCATGGTCATGTAGGACCGACACCATGACTCTCTCCTCTACCCTCAGTAGGAGTCCATCATGAGCTCCTAGACCTGCTACCCCTAGACCTACTACCTCCAGATGTGTCCATCCTCCATGTAGAACTTGGAGCCCTCATCCATATAGATGACTATCCTATCTCACTCCTCTGGCTATGCTATGATCCAATGGCCAATGCTCGATCTGGTATGCACCCCTTAAGGTACACTATCTCATCCTCCATCATATCCATATAGGTCCGATCCTCTCAACACTGAGTCTGATAGGTCACCACCAAACCCTGGAGATGTACCATCTCCTCTCGCATCATGGCTACCTCACCACTACTGGACTCCCCATGGCTAGGGCCCTGTACACCAACCTATGCCTGAAGAGTAGCTATCAAAGCTATCTACCTCTCCATATCAATCTGTGCACTCTACACCTATGCCTATAGTAGAGCTCTCTCCTCTAAAAAATCCTATCACACCCTATTGAGATCACCTCATAGCTCTACAATCATAGCATCTCATGCTACTAACTATACTTGCATACCCTGATCTCCAAGGTCCTCCCCATCAAAGTCTAGTGGATCCTGTACATCAATCAGCTCCACCCTATCTACTACCACATGATGATGCACAAATTACTCACTTATGTCTACCTCCCCATCATCTAGAGACTCATCCTGAACCTCCTCATCTGGAGCACCCCTAGCTACATCCACTTCTCTAGTAGTTACATCCCCTCCTAGTGGTCCCTCTCCTCACCACTACCGTATGACCCACCAAGCATCATACTCCTCTATCATACCTACATCATCCAAATCAGAAACTACCACCATAGGATCTGACTCCTCTCCTAGTGCCTCCATAATAGGCCATGCTAGAGTCCTCTCAACCCTATGATGATGATAGATCATCGGCTCCCTAGGAAACCCCTGGGATAGCTTGAACTATCATAAGATATGATCATAAGGGAAGTACTCTCGCTCCATCCCATGTCACCCTATCAACCACCTACCTCACCAAACTTGACATAGCTATGTCTCAACCTCCCTCCATGTGGGACAATCCCTATAGGGTCTCCATAAAATGTCTACCACTCTAAGCCATGCAAAAGCCTCTACATAGTGCTCAACCTCCCTAGCATGATGATGGATCTGACCTATCTCATGTGACCTCTACCATAACACCCCATAACCAATCTCCCTATCTGGTAGCTCTACTCGAGTAGTCCATGGTAGTCCCTATGGTCACTCCATAACAATATGCTACCAACCCCAAACCTATAGTAGGAAGCTGTAGCCCAATCCCTTCCACCCATGAGAGTGGATCTCATATAACTCCTCATATAGCTGAGCTAATAATGTAGGACCCCAAGCCATCACTATAGGCTCATCCTCTGTACACTCCACAAGAGTGAACACCAGCTCTATAAGGTTCCATGGGAACCTGGCACCTAAAGAGTTAAGTAGTAACATGTTGCTGATCAATTTCATCAATAAAGTATGCTTAATCTTAAGCACATCATCCTAAAACCATGAGACCACTAATATCCCTCCATTGAGAAGATCAACCGTTGCATCCTCCCAATGCACCCCAAAGTACCTCCATAGTATGACCTCTCATCGCTCTATAGGAGTAGATACTATGGGATGCCCCTCTATCAGAATATATAGTATCTGATATACATCCTCTAACGTCACTATCATCTCCCCTATAGCTATATGGAAAGTATTAGTATGAGGGTCCCACAAATCTATCAGTGCAGTCAGATAGGCACGGTCGCTCACTACGGGATCTAACTATGTAACATGCTTCAGGCCAATGGCATCAAGCCATCACTATTATATAGTATTCAATAGGTCTCTAGTGACCTAAAAGAGATTTATAACCCTATACCGACTCTTCACTATCTGATAATGTAAAATAACTTGTCAAAAATGCATAAAAATACTCTAAAAATACCAAAAAATGCCTAAAAAAGGGCCCTTTTTGGCCTAGTTTTTGGCCATCCCACCTAGGGACGGCCCCCAATTTGGTAACCATCCCACCTAGGGATGGCCACCAGTGACCGTCCCCTATAGGGACGGTCCCCAAAAATGGCTAAAATAGGGTCATTTTGACCCTTAAAATAGCCCTAAAAAACCCTAAAAAACATTAAAAAAACTAGTATAATATCCTAATTTTAAGCATCTAAATCACAAATAATAGCTCAAATTCATACATTACACTATTATTAAGGTTTCTTAAACTTTATTTAGTGTGTAGTATGAAAATTGCAGCAGAATTTCCAATTTCACAATAAAATAGGGAAGAGAAGGAAATGTGTTCCATACCCGTTTCACATCGGCTCCACCACCTGTCGTGTCTGCTGGCTGGATCATGTTGTTGGGTAGATATTTTTGTAGTTCTCCACTTCATAAAATCACTCTCCTACCTCTCTCCTCTCCAAACTCCTCCAAGCACAATGCACAAATGAGCCTTTTTGCCCCATTTTGGGCTTATATAGCTCCAAAAGAAGTTGACCGCCTCAAGGTGGGATGAGCACATAATTGGCTGGCTGTCCCACCCTGGTATGGTTATAAAATGTGTAATCATCCCCCCTAGGATGGTCACCAAATTTTTTACAAAAACAACTCAAAAACCTCAAAAATAGGGTCCAAAACCCACCAAAAATAAGGCAAAATGGTCACCAAATTAGCAAGGATCAAGATTAAACCAATAATATTTATGGATGCATTAAAAGTATTTATTTTATTCCCCAAGAAGGCCTCTATGGCTGGACCACTCCCCAGGAATGAATTTTTTAGCCTTTTGCTTCTAGAAATGCTCATCAAAATGATCAAAAATCCCCTCCAAATAGGTATATAGTACCATGGGAAAAATAGAGAGTTATCCCAATTTAGTCATATGTGTCAAGTGACTCATCACTTTATCATTTGTCATGCCCTCATTGACTCATCACTTGAGGGGGTAGTCATAATAATGATTTCATAAATCAAATCAACACTAAAACACTCAAAAGTGCAATTTCCATACATTCAAAAGAATCTTTGCAAAAGATAAATTTTCAAGCCCATGCTAGGGAAAATAATCAGCATAAGCAAAAAAAATAGGCTTGACCTCCTTGAAGCCTCAGGAATCCACCCATGTAAAGGCTTACAAGAACACAAGGCACCAAGACCTAGTATACCCTAAGCCCCTACAACTGTCATTACAATATGGCTGAAAGGTATACCCAAATGAATCCTTCGACTATGTCAAAAGCAAGGATTCCAAGAATGTATGCTCTTTCCACAATGGAGGCATCTAAATTTGGTTAGGTTAATGAACAACCTTAATCATTTAATGATTTAGTCATCTATTTTTGCTCAGCACTTTGTTGCACATAGCGCATCCCAAAAAGGGGCATCTGTAGACACTAAAATCATGTAAATCGGATAAGACTACCAATGCACCACTTGCGCCACTCTTATCGACATCATATGGCCCCATTGGGCAACCCTCTAGGGTAATATAGAGCTCCATAGCACTTTTGGGAAGGTCCCCATCAGTTTTGGGAGGTTTTGGGGCATATCCTTATGACCATCCCACCAAGGGATGGTCATAGATGGTGACCGTCCCACCTAGGGATGACCATCCAAAACCATCCTTGGGTGGGATGGTCCCTAAATAGACACCCCAAAAGTCAAATGGGTAGAGAAATGGCAATCAATTACTACCATATTCTCCACCCAATCACCAAAAATTGATTGGGAGCCTATCATGGAGACTAGGAACTCCCAATTAGAGGCCCCAAATGGGCAACCTCTTCTACCCAATCATGGCAAGGGTTTTGACAAGTGGTGGCACTTGCCTTGCATGCCAATACTTGCCCCTTTGCCCTAGATGCCCTATTTGGGCTATAAAATGAGGTGTGTTCACCCAATTTCAAAGAGAAGAGTTGAAGCATTTTGACAATGAAGTGCTGCCCAATTCTACCCTCACCTTTTGCCATCACATTTGCCCTCACTTTTCCTTGAAACCCTCTTCATTCGAAGGCACTTTTAGGGGCATCCCAAATCCACTAAATCCATTCCAAAACTAGTCATATTGGAGAGAAATTTGACCATATTTTTTGACACAACCTTTAGGATAGTTTTAGACCAGATCCCATTAGAATTGGTGATAAATTCCAAGCAGATTTGTAACCATCCCACCTGGGGATGGTTAGCAGTAGGTAGTTGCACCTGTTAGGGATGGTTAGAAAATAGTAGGGAATTTTGAGTAAATTCCACCATAGGTCATTTAGGAATGTCTAGATTAGCCTTGTGTTCAAATTTGGTGAGATTTGGAGCTGTTTTTTGATGGTCCAATTGGAGGTTTCATTGTTGCAGGTCTAGTTGTCCCTGTCAGGGATGGTCACTATTTTTGCTAACATTTTCCCTTCATTTTATGCTTAGATCTTTCCAAAACTATCTAGATAACATCATTCTTGAATTATAGATCATTTGTAGTTGTTTTGATTTATGATAGATAAGTTTTGTTATTTCTAGATGCATGCTTTCTATGTTTTCAAGGTTTTAAATCTATAAATGCATATGCTATTAACCAATTTCAATCCCTTGTGTGTAGGTGTAGGTATGCTATATATGAGGGAGGAGCTAAGAGGCATAGAAGGATAGGCCCAAGACTAGCTCTCGAGTGTGGGATGCGAAATGAACATTAGAGCACGCCATTAAGACCTTGCAAGGGATTAGATCCCTTGTACATTGTAATGTTGAAATGTATCAAGTTATAAAGCCCTCAAGGGGATGTATTGTAATCCTATTTGAATCCATGAGTGAATGAATACAAGGAGAAATCCACCTCTTTTATTGCACATTACTCTTCATTTCAGTAGATTACTTATTGTGCACTTTCCCTTTGAATGCTTGCTTTAATCTGCTTTACATTGCAATAAAGAGCCCTTAAGGCGATGCCGTAAATTTTGCTTCTTCATAAAGAAAAGAAAAAAAGAAGAGAAAAATTGTTTTCGCCCTTTCTCCATTTGAATATTAGATTTGCCCTTGAGAATTTTTCTGAAAGTGGCATTAAGTGATTTTGATGAAATCATTTAAATTATTTTTTCAGCAAAGGTTAAATTGCTTTATGAGCACCAATTGAAGCAAAGGTTTTAAAATTATTATTTTACCCAATTAAGTGAATGCTGAAAAATAATTTAAATGAATTAAAAAGGAAAAATAAAAAGAGAGGAAAAGTTTTTCCAGTTTTGCATGAGCTTTAAATTATAAAAGAGGAAAAGAGGAGGGCGAAAATAAAACAAAAGGAAAATGAAAAGCAAAGTTAAAGCTCTAGTTAAGAAAATTAATTAAATGCTTTTTCTAAAATTGGGGCAAAATTAGAAAAGCATTGATTTGTTTTAAAAGGAGGGTTTAGCATGAAGGCAAATAAAATAGGTTGAAGTCACTTTAGGGATCAAGAAGAGAAGAAATAAAGTGCACCACTGAAGTTATTTCGCTTACCAGATGGCTTTTTGGGCATGTGACATTTTTTCAGTGCAAGTAAAATTTTCCTCACGATTTTGGAGCACCCCAAGAAGAACGCTTTCACTCAATTTTTCTAAAAGCAACGTTTTGGCATTTTCAAGGACTATAATTTCTTGGTCTTCCTAAAAGGCATTGATTGGATTATTTGTGGTAGATTTATCTTTTCAAAGCAGCCATTAGGGAACCAGGGCACACTATTTGAGGGCATAACACTGTGAAAGCATAGTTTTCAAAAAATATATTACGATGAATGGAGGTTAATAACCGTTAAATCATGGATAATAGTGTTGAGTAAGTGGACCAAAGCTCACATTCTTATGAATTCATCAAAGTGATTCAACACATTTACTATGGTAGTTGGAGGCACACCCTATAAATATAATAGGTAAAATCATCCAAAGATTAAATTTAAAAAAAAAAAAATCATGTGCATGTTCAAGCTGTTGTTCGTACAAGTTGTAGAGCATCGTACAAAATTGCTAAGATATCCATGATGGGAAAGTAAAGTACAAAAGTAAAAGATACCGTAGATCCCAAGCAGTCAAAGAAGAAAGTAGAAGGTAGGAAAAGGTCCAAGAAAGCTCAAAGAAATGAGAACGTTGAATTGGATCCGTACTCTCACACCATGGTAGAAGTCAGAGACTGCATCATCACCAATAAGGGCATGGTCAAACTATGCCAAGATGTGGAATTCATCATAAATTAGGGATTAATTTTAGAGAGTCCTTTAACTGTGTCATATTATGTGCAGTTATTCTAGTACCTATGCACATACATACATGCTTGCCCTGATCTGGTGAAGATAATTGTCAAATTTTATAATCTATCTACTAGGGCTATTCAAAGGGTGAATGGGGAAGTATTGTTCACCATATATTCCAACATAGTGAGAGAAGAATTTTCTTGTGGCTTGAAGTATCCCTCTGATATCATCTCCAAAAAACTGCACATCAATGAACAAGAGGAGAAATATGTGTCCACTGTGACAATGCACCAATTTATGAATATGAAGTTAATTTGAGAGCCACAACTAGGGTACTTGCCAAATTTGCTAGAGCCAATTTCATATTTTAAGAGTCCAGATATATTTTAATGTTGGCATGGATTGCAAATCTTTTTGCAGATTCCATGGTTCACAAGTGGTAGGAGATACTTGTGCAGTGCATATCATAGGTGGATTTTTATGCTTCGACGATGATGAGAGAAGGTACAAACCTAATTTATTTTAACTGGGCAACTTTTATATCTCATAAGATGCACATTCAGTTGGAAAAAATGAATATGGGAGAGGTGACATATTTCAAGCACACATCATTCCTCGTCTGGTATTTATTTTTCCATTTACATCAATATTTTTCATTTATAGTTGTTAAACAAGTTGATGAGGTGAACAATATTTTTATTGTTTATATGTGGACTCCTATTATATCAAGGAGGGAGTCATTTTATAATTTTAACCACTTATTTTGGGCCCTACAATTGAGCTGATTTGCAGCAAGAGTGAAAGGGTACCATGGGCAATGAGAAGTGGTTGTCATGGCAAAAAATGGTGATATCTTCTTGTTAACTCAAGGCGTAGTTGTACGGATTTTTGGCTTCATGGACAAGCCATTCCTGCTCCCATATTTCACAATCGGGCATTTTTTTGCAATGAAGGTAGTGTGCCAGAATTATTACGTTAATGATGTTTATGAAGCAAGGTGAGGTAAAAGAACAACATGCACGATGATATTTAGATTCAATAGTATAGAGGTGAACCAATTTGGTCATAACAGATTGCTCACGAAGGCTCTCCAAGACCTAGGTCTAGTGGAAGTACCTCAAAGATGGAGGTATGACCCTTTGGGTCATTTTTAGAGTTAATTAATGCCAAGTAGTTTCAAATTTTACCCATGGCCTAACATTCAAAAAAATTGTAGTAATTTTGAGGGGCTCAATTTGGAGTGGTATGTTGAAGCCATGATGTCACTTCCATCGTGGCATGATTTTTATGAGCAAGAGGTTGAATATAATCCCACAATGCACAAAGAGCATATTCCTCCTCTGGGACTATTTAGCTAGAAAAAATATTAGTTGCCTACGTGGTCTAAGGAAAATATCATATACTAGTGGATTATGAGGGTCCACCGAGGAAAAATTACATCGGCTTATGGGTTGAATATGGACGAAGCATTATATAATGCATATGATGAATTTGTCAACATCTATCAACCTGTCACTTTCTCCAATATTGTACCTTAAAGTTTTTTAAAACTTGATAGCGAAGAAAGCATGGTCAAAAAATACAGCTCGATAGTCAAAGCAATGACACATGAGGAAGAGGAACAATAATTTGTATGTAAAATAAGATCTCAATGGGTGAAGCAAAGTGTAGAAGAGGCATTTCCTTTCCCTAAGGCTACAAAGAAGCCAAGAAAAAATGTTGTTTCTTCATCTGCTATTACAGTTTCCATGGTTGTAGTTGTTGCATCTATTGTAAATTCTCCTCCACCAGTGTCAACTGCTTAGGTTAGCACTTCTCAGGAACGTCCATTGATTCAAGAGCAATAGTTGGACCAGCAAATGGAGATCATAGATCTTGAGGTGGAAGTAGAAAAGCAACAAGAGGAACCTATTTTATAGCCACCTCCATCATCGACTCGTACGATGCTCATACCCGACGAAACATCTCCTTTTACCTCTTTGTTAGGATCCCATCCTAACCCTTAATGTAATAACTTCCATGATGTAATAATTCCTAAAGAATGTGGGTAGTAACCATGATTAATATTTTATAATGTTCTAAGTTTTAGCTTATGTAGTGCCTATGAAAAATGACACCCATTTTGTGTAACACATGGTAGATAGGTTATGGAAGGTGGCATTGTGCATGTGCATGTAATTCAAGTGTCATTGTGCATGTAATTCGAGTGGCACTATGCATGTAATTTGGGTGGTATTATGCATGTAATCCAGGTGGCATTTTGCATGTAAGCCAACCATGGAAGGGAACTCTTTAAATACTCGAGAAGGCACTAATGTATTCATATTTTTGCAAATTAATGAAGTGTTGAAGGAGGTTGCCCCCTCGAAGAGGCCTGTGATTCTATCTTATTGTGAGATTGTTCCTTTATGCAAATTTCTGTTATAATGTGTATTTTGTTCTGAATATTAATATGATGTTTATGTGAGTTTATTTCCAAGCAATTGTGTGAGAGTGTGTTTATTTTATAGTAGGATCCTAACAAGTGGTATCAGAGTGCTTTCCAAGGCCAATTTCTATTGCAACAATAATTATTCTTGCCTGTTAGGTATAATCCCTTGTTATTTTCATGTAATTTTTTTTACTATTATCAAAAAAAAAAAAAAACAAAGACCAGTCAAAAAAAAAAATAGTCTTTTTAGTTGAGTAGGTATAAACCCTATGCTGGGGGTTTTAAAATATCATGAAGGATCTGTTGTTATTGACTAAGCTTAATAGCCCATACATCATCTAGTGAAGTGAGGGGCGATCAGGCTCCAATACCCAAGCCTTAGACAGAACTCGTGCATGGACTTGAGCTCCCATGCATCTTCGGGTGTATCGGGAGACCATTCTAGGGTTAAAATTTTTTTATCTAGTAGGAATATTATCGGCCTTGTATCATCCATAGTCAATCGAACATAGCATCCTAGATGATGACCCTCACGTACTGTCAGAGAGATAGATAGTGTGCTCAAGGGTATGTGTGGAATCCTCCTTGGGTAGTGGCCTAAAATATTGGTCCAAACACTATTGTTCATAACTGCGGTACAACAGAGGGCCTATGGGTGTTACATACTCCTTTACCTAGCATACCTTGTTTCTATTAAAACTTCAACCTGTAACAAAATCATAAACCAAAACTCCCTGTTTGTAAACTTGCATTCCAAATTCTCAAAAGTGAGTATATGAGAAAGGAATTATCTACAAAAAAAATAGCATAAATTGCATGAATTCAGGATAGAATATGAGGGTGATAGTTAAGTTGATAGTCTAGAGAATAATAGTCAAATTTACAGTGGCAGTAACAGTCAGGTCAGTCAAATTAGCACAGTCAGGTCAAAAATTACAGTTTTTAGTATCAGAATAGAACTGTCATAACAGTAACCTACACAATACAGAGAATCTTTAGACTAGTGAGGTAAGCAGTGTCAAAGAGACTGTTAGGGCTGAGAAAAAAATTGAGCAAGTGACCAAAGACCAATTATAGATAGTGCTCTAGTATAAAACTTTTACACTGTAGCTCAAAATCCAAAACTGTAAACACCGTTAGACTCGGCAAAATAGGAGATAAAAAAAAAAGTCTGGGGTGCCAAAAAGTAGTGTTGTGGGATATAGCTCATTGTGACCACCTCTTCAAGCTGATAGTTTTGATATATAGCACCCAAGCA
Organism: Wollemia nobilis; assembly: GCA_028583015.1. Lineage (NCBI taxonomy): Eukaryota > Viridiplantae > Streptophyta > Pinopsida > Araucariales > Araucariaceae > Wollemia > Wollemia nobilis. Next base: position 5,355,499 of record JAQPPZ010016925.1, on the reverse strand, counting down.
CTTTTTTGGACACTTACTAAAAATAGTAAGTCTTGAAACCCAATTCTAATTTTAGTAACTGGTCACAAAAGGTTCCAAAATGGCCCAGGGTACCCGTGGACATCAAAAAGAGCTAGAACAAATGGACTCCTTAACAAAATCCATTGATAATTTGAACTTGGAAATTTTATCCATAAGAGAAGAGGTACAAGGTCTTCGTCTAGATCATGAGGCCACTAGCGCTTGCTTAGAAGAAACACTGATAGAAGTGGGTAGCAAGTTACATAAGGGACCACTCAAAACAGAACACCAAGATGAAAATTCTACAAGGAATGACCATGACCCATCCTTTAAAATGCCAAAATTGAACTTCCCTCGATTTAATGGGAAGGATGTTGATGGGTGGTTATGTAGGTTTGATCAATTCTTTAGACTTCATAATGTTCCCATATATCATCGAGTTTAGACGACTTCCTTCAATTTGGAATCTGAGGCTCTACATTGGTTCTAGTGGTTACGTAATTCCAAACCAAATCTCTCTTGGGAGGACTTTGATTCCCAACTACTGACCCGATTTAGGGCCCAGTGAGTATGAGGATTTCACAAGGGCCTTGACCAAACTACAATATACATCCTCAGTTCGTGACTACCAAACTCAATTTAAAAAATTGGCCAATAAGACAAAAGGATTGACATAAGGGTTCTTCATGAGTTGTTTTATCAGTGGGTTAAAAGGAGATCTCCAAGCTGAAGTAAAGATGTTGAAACCACATTCCATGATAGAAGCTATCATTTTGGCCCGTCTGGCCGAATCTAAACTCTCAAAGCAAAGGTGCCCCTTACGGTTTCCTCAAAACCGACCTTCATTTCCTTTTTGAACCCAAAATTTAGTGGATAGTAAACCTACTACACCCAAGCGACTGACTATAGAGAAGATGGATGCATGTCGTGCCTAAGGATTATGTTATAATTGTGATGAAAAGTTTTTTAAAGGACATAAGTATGCAAACAAAAGACTGTTCTTGATAGATGTTGAGGAATCTGCTAACACTGACCAGAGTGATGAGGATGAGGACCCTCCTGAAACACCTTCTCCATAGGAAGAAGATACACAACGGCCTAAGGTAGAGATTTTAGTCCATGCTGTTGTAGGCATTACCACTCTACAAACCATGAAAGTTGTGGGATTTTTCAAGGGCCAACGTCTTACCATCCTTATTGATTCAGGTAGCACACACAACTTCATTTATCCTCGAGTTGCTAAGCAGGAAAATTTCTATATCCACACTTGTAATTGATTCGAGGTCATGGTAGCCAATGGGGGAACATTACCTTGTAAAGGAAAATTTTGCAATGTCAAGATTAGGATAGGGTACTATGAACTCAAGCAAGTTATGTTTACCCTCCAGTTGGGAGGATGTGATATGGTTTTGGGATCTCAATGGTTGAGTACATTGGGCACTATCAGTTGGAACTTTGCAAAACTCTGGATGAAATTATCCTAGAATGGATAGACACACTTACTCAAGGGCTCCCCTGTAGGAACACCTCACCTCATTAGTTCCAATCGTATGGAGAAATTGCTAAAGAAATCAAAACGTGGGGTCATTGCACAACTCTTCTCCATCCAACAAACCACTTCACTAATGGCTGAAGTTCCATCATACCTACAACTAGTTCTACACAAACATGTTGTCTTTGCAGAACCAACTACACTACCACTATGTCTCTCTCACAACCATGCTATCCCATTGCTCCCGGGTAGTGCACCACAAAATATTAGGCCATATAGGTACCCTCATGCCATGAAATCCAAACTAGAAAAACTTGTACAAAAATTACTCAAGGCTGGTGTCATCCGACCTAGTACTAGCCCCTACTCCTCACCTGTCCTACTTGTTCCCAAGAAATATGGCTCGTGGCACCTATGTATTGACTACCGGGAACTCAAAAATACTATGATCAAGGATAAATTTCCTATTCCAATGGTTGATGAATTACTCGATGAACTGCATGGGACCATGTATTTCACCAAGCTTGATCTCTGCTTTGGGTACCATCAGATCTGGTTCAAGGATGAGGACATCCCCAAAATTGCCTTTTGCACTCATGAAGGTCATTATGAATTCTTGGTAATGCCATTTGGTCTCACAAATGCTCCTTCTACATTCCAAAGTCTTATGAACAACATCTTCTGGCCCTTTCTGTGGAAGTTCATCCTTGTGTTCTTCTATGACATCTTGATTTATAGTCGCACATGGGAAGAGCACCTCAATCATGTGGATCAAACTTTACAGTTGTTGGTAACCCATAACCTTTTTTCCAAAAGGTCCAAGTGTTCCTTTGGTTTGATTGAAGTAGAGTATCTAGGACACATTGTCTCACAGGATGGCATCAAGGTTGACCCTAAGAAGATTCAAGTAGTTCAAGAGTGGCCGAAACCTCGCACCCTCAAGGGACTTCAAGGATTTTTAAGGCTTACAAGCTATTATCGCAAATTTTTTTGCAATTATGGGAAGATAGCTACCCCCATCACCTCCATGTTGAAAAAGATTCTTTCACTTGGACAGGGCCTACTGACCAAGCCTTCATTGAACTCAAGCATGCTATGACCACCACTCCCATTTTAGCCATGCTAGATTTATCTAAATCATTTTTCATTGAAAGTGATGCTTCTAGTCGTGGTATTGGGGTAGTATTGATGCAATAAGGATGACCTGTGGCTTTTACTAGCAAGGCACTCTTTGATCGTAATCTAGGGAAATCCACATATGCTAAGGAAATGTTAGCCATATTGCATGCAGTCACACATTGGCAACCTTACCTCATTGGGTGTCACTTCTCCATCAAAACCGACCATCAAAGTCTCAAATATTTTCTAGAACAAAGAGTTGCGATGTCTGACCAAAAAAAGTGGGTATCTAAACTCATGGGCTATGATTATGATATCACCTACAAAAGAGAAAAGATAATATTGTGGTTTATGCTCTTTCTCACCAAATGGAGATCGTAAGTATGTTGTGTGCCATCTCAGCACCACTTCCTGAATGGATTGATTCCTTGCATCAAGAAGCACATTAGGATGCAGATTTGCAAGCTTTGATAGCCTCACTAATGGATGACCTAGATTCTGCACCAAGGTATAATTGGAATGGCCATGATCTATGCTACCATCAACGCCTAGTTCTACCTCATAAGTCCCCACTTTGAGAGCTCCTCATGAAGGAATTGCATGCCACTCCCTCTACAAGCCATTCAGGGTTCCTTAAAACATATGAGTGACTCAAGAACACCTTATTTTGGAAAGGTATGAAATGTGACATCTGCTTTTTTTTTGCTTCCTGTGACACATGTCAAAGGATGAAAGGTGAAACAATGTTCTCTCCAGACACTCTTCAACCATTGCCTATCCCAGATCAGGTTTGGACTCACATTTCCATGGACTTTATAGAAGGGCTCCCTAAATATGGAGGCAAGTCAGTTATTTTTGTGGTAGTGGACTTCCTTTCAAAGTATGCTCACTTTTGTGCCCTTGCCCATCCTTATACAACATCCATTGTTGCACAATTTTTTCTTGACTCCATATTTTGCCTTCATGGCATGCCCACCTCCATTGTATTTGATCGTGATCCCACCTTCACTAGTAATTTTTGGTAAGAGTTGTTTAAGTTGCAGGGGACTTAGCTCAAAATTATTTCAACCTACCATCCACAAACATATGGTGAAACAAAAGTTGTTAATAAATGCTTGGAAACCTGCCTTCACTGCTTTGTCTCAGATCATCCCACTCAATGGGTAAAATGGTTATCCTTGGCCGAATGGTGGTATAACACTTCCTATCATACCACCACCAAACTCACACCATTTGAAGTAGTCTACGGGCACCTTCCACCTACACCTTCCTCTTACATTCCTGGTAGCTCCAAGGTCCAGGTCGTCGATAACACTCTGAGTCAACACATCGAGGTCCTTCACCAACTTAAGTAGAATTTGAACATGGCCCAAAATTGAATGTGCCAACAAGCTGATCAACATCGTTCTAAGCATAGTTTTTATGTAGGTGATATGGTCTTCCTTCGCTTGCAGTCGTATAAACAATCATCCCTACAACTTCGTAGGTGCCAGAAGCTTGCTGCAAAATTCTATGGTCCTTACTAGGTTCTACAAAGGATTGGCCCCACAACTTAAAAATTGGTGCTCCCACCTACTTCCAAGATTCATCTTATTTTTCATGTTTTTGCTCTCAAGAAAGTTGTGGGCACACAGGTACAGGTTCAATCCACACTTCCTGAATTGGATGAATAAGGCTCCATATTACTTGAACCTGAGCAGTTGTTGGATCATCGAACTCGCACTCTTCGCAACCGTACAATTACAGAGATCTTGGTTTAGTGGCATGGGCTTCAACCTGAAGATGCTACATGGGAGTCTCTCCACCAACTCTAGCAACAGTTTCCTCATTTCATCTTTGAGGACAAAGCTTCTTCAAGGGGAAGGACATGTTAGGATCCCATCCTAACCCTTAATGTAATAACTTCCATGATGTAATAATTCCTAAAGAACGTGGGTAGTACCCATGATTAATATTTTGTAATGTTCTAAGTTTTAGCTTATGTAGTGCCTATGACAAATGACACCCTTTTTATGTAACATATGGTATATAGGTTATGGAAGGTCGCCTTGTGCATGTAATTCAAGTGGCATTGTGCATGTAATTCGAGTGGCACTATGCATGTAATTTGAGTGGCATTATGCATGTAATCCAAGTGGTATTTTGCATGTAAGCCAACCATGGAAGGGAACTCTTTAAATACCCGAGAAGGCACCAATGTATTCATATTTTTGCAAATTAATGAAGTTTTGAAGGATGTTGCCCCCTCGAAGAGGCCTACGATTCTATCTTATTGTGAGATTGTTCCTTTATGCAAATTTCTGTTATAATGTGTATTTTATTCTGAATATTAATATGATGTTTATGTGAGTTTATTTCCACGCAATTGTGTGAGAGTGTGTTTATTTGAGTTTATTTTATAGTAGGATCCTAACACTCTTCTTCCATTCAGGAGAAATTAGTGGTTTTCACTTCATTTCCTTTAGTTCCTACATCTATTGCTTCTTCATTTGGCATACTTTCTGTTTCTCCTATATCTCACCCGCAAGTCACTACAACTCCTTCTCTTCCATTTTATTTGGCCTCCCTTTCTTTTAGTTCATTTGCGTCAGGCCTGAATCCATTTTTGTATCCCTCATGTTCCATTCCTGTCACTACTTCCACTATAGCTATAAGTACACAAGCTCCCCCATGAGTGAGTGTAACTACTGATACCCTTGGTGCATCCATCCATTCCACTATTTTGGTTCCTCCTCTGATTTTTGTTTCATCTTCTTCCTTCAAGATAGATCGAGGTGATACCTAAACAACCAAATGTAGAGAATATTAGTCAAGATCATATGAGTTTGTCATAGTGGCTAAAGAGTCATAGGATAAAGGAGGCACTCGCTCCATCTAAGCTACTCAATAAAGTCACCTTCGATCCAGTTTCCATGGAGACCTACACTACCAAGATGATTCCCCTAGTTCAAAAACCACAAGGAGAAATGAATCCAATTGATTATGCTTACGAAGTCATGATAGAGGACCTAACAAAAATTGATCCTACTAAGAATATGGAGAACATCCAGGTTGATATGAGCTTGGTTTACTTGCATGGTGAGCACTATAAGTAGAGATTCTATGATACCGAAGCAAATATTGTCATGCTTGAAGAAGCTTTGGCTGAAAGTAGAGCACAACAGGAGAAAATGGCAAGGGAAGTAGAATAGTTATGACAACAAGCAGTGGCTCACCAAAAATAAAAGGAAGTGGCAGAGCAAAAGGTGCAGGTAATGAAGATACAACTTGATTCCATATAGAACCAAATGGTAGAGAAGGCTACGCAGGCTACAAGATTCGTTCAAAATATAATTAAGGAGGCCTACCTTCGGTTGGCTAAAATTTGTGAGAAGATGGTGGTGAAAGTAGTTCTGGTCCTGTAGTATCTATATGAGTCTCGAATACATATTCAACTGAGTGAACAGGTGATAGAAGATGTGGAAAATTTCCTAAAGCCACATTTGGAGTTGGTAGTGAAGGTCCAAGCTCTTGCTCAGTCTAATATGCGCATTCACCCCATGAGTGAGATGGATCGTTCCTAGTCTAATGCCAAGATTATGTTGCATAGTTATTTTCATAGATTGGACCTGGTGAGAGAAGGTAGAAAGCTACTTAACAAAATTGAACGAGAGTATTTTGTTTTAATGGTTCATTTTGATGCTCTCGCTGACATGGGATTCCCAAGTTTTATAAATAAATGGGGTGAGCCACTACCAAAGTAACAATTAGAAGAGGCTTAGAATAATTTTGTGTAGAACACATCAAAAATTGGTAGTTGAAAAGAGCCAATTATGGAGGAACAAGTATTGCCACTCATGAAAAGGTTCACTCGCATGGAGTCTTCCTTGTTCGAATTAGCTTAGAGATATAGGTGCATTGGCTTGGAATATATCCAAACTATATGGTACATTTATGAATCATTTAGTGTTCCTTACATATTTATTATGGATGCTTGGGCTGAAGTAGTTTCGGTTTATGAAGTCACCTATGAAAGTTTTAAGGAATAGGAAAAGTAAGTTGTAGTATAGAAAGCTACAACAAAGAAGGGGCAGGTAAAGACATCTAAACTAGACATGTTGACCGATGCAGCCCACGAGAAATACCACTAAGAGCCCAATGGATAAAGACCTAGGATCACTTACATCCATGCAAGTTGGATACCTCGAGAGCCTCTAGAAATATTGGCAATTTTGACATATTACCACATCATAATTTTGTTGAAATCTCATTGATAGTTTTTGATGTAAAGCAATAAAATATATTGAATTAATGTTGCAGTAATTTTGGGTCACTATGTTTCGTTATAGTTTGTTTTTTGTATGTTGATCCTCTTATTTTATTTTGCATGGATATTATGCTGGGAAATTATGAGGATTATATTGTGAATTAATGTTGTGTTTAAAATAGAAAAGTGGCCCAAAACATCTTTGTTTTATCTGAAGTGCAGTGTTCGAAGGTAGAAATTCTATTTTAATATATTTTTGACAAAGGTGACCTAGGGGAAGCATAAAATGTTTTTTCTTAAAATGAACAATGGGATATTCAAGGTGCTTTCACCCAAGAAGAAGGGTGAAATCCCTATTTGCCTCTTTATGAGGCGAATGCCATAAAAGAGTGCAATAAATTTAGAGTGTGTGGTGAAGGTCTAGTTTAAAAAGTCTAAGAATGTTTTCATTCCATGTTGAAATGAAAATCATCATGCTAGGAGGAAGGGAAGGCGAATATGCAATATGGGCAGAAGAATTTCTTTTGGAAAAATGTTTAAATTAATATAGAGGACTTACGGTGTGTAAAATTTTAATTTATTGCATTGTCGCCTCTCATTGAGGTGAAATTACATCTCCATGTGCAATTTCGTAATGGGCCAAGTGTTAAATATAAAAATGTAGGTTTGAAGTATGTTCACCCCAAATGTGGGGTGACAACACCATTCACCTCGCCTTGGGTCGAATGTCATTTGAAAGCGCTTGTGGAAAAGTCAACAGGAGTTTCACCCCAAGTGAGGGGCACCACTCCTATTCGCCCTTCCTTGGGGTGACAGTACATCACCAAGGAGAAAAAATGTAAATTTTTTTTGAAGCATTAAAGCAATAATAGTAATAGGTAAAAGCATAACGAAAAACTTTGAATGGTGCTCGTGAGGCTTGTTTTTAGGATGTAAGCGTTGTCGCCCCTCTTCGGGGTGAAACTATAAGTGCAAGATGAAATGGCCCATGGTGAGGCCTGGTTTGAAATAAAGGTAAGTAAAAGGCACTGCCAACCTAGAAGAAGGGTGAAATATCCTTTTGCCCCTCTTTAATGTGAATGTATTTCAAAGAGCACAATAGTATGGTTGAAAATTTAATAGGGGTTTCACCCCATGTGAGGAGCGACACCCTCTTTCGCCCCTCCTTGAGGTGATAACACATTGTAAAGGCATCCGAAAGGAAGTTGTGGATCCCGTGCATAGATGAGTTTTAAAATATTTTTAAGGAGTTTCACCCCAAATGTGGGGTGAAAGCTTCACGCGCCTCTCTTTGGAGCGAATGTTGTTTCAAATAGAAAACACGTGCCGTAAGCAAGGAATAAGCAAGAGGATAGGTTCAACAACACTTTTACCCCAAACAAGGGGTGAAACTTCCATTCACCCCTCCTTGGGGTGAAACAGTATGTAATGGTGCAAAGCATGGCTCAAATCCAAAAGAGAGGCAAAACTATAGAAGCTATTGGTTTTTTGTGGGCATTCTCCCCACCTGGAAGCATGGATAAGAAGAAAGTGGAGAAATTTAAATAGAGCGCTTTCACCCATCTTCACCTATACTCATTTTTTGATGAAATTGATTTCAAGCATCAAAGAATACTTGTCTAAGGTTCTTGTATTAGAAAAATAATAAGAATTTAATGATTGAGATGAAGAATGGTTACATTTGCTAATTTCATGCTGAAAATGTGCATGATTAAATATCATAGAATGATTTTCATGAGTTCCAAGATGTTTCCTATTTACTTCACCTATTTTAAAAATAAGGCTAATGTTTGGTGGAATTTATAGACAAGGGTGAATTTCCAAGGAATAAGGGAGGTATCAATTCAACGACCATATTTGCAGTTTTTTATGCACTGATTCCTAAACTTGTTGATTTCCTAGGAATTTTCCCTTAAAAGTTGGATCGTCGTTACAGAAGGAAGATTTTTGAGGGATTTCAAGGAGGATATTCCTCTTGCTAGTTCTTGATCTAGGGATATTTTGTATTTTGTGTATTAAATAAACAAAGACAAAAACCTCTATAAATACTAGACATTTTCAATGTAATGAGGAAGGATAGACAGTCTGCAGAAAAACTACTTCAAGTTTTCTGCATAAATAGAAATAACCTAGCTTATGATTCTACAAATGATTTTTGTGTGTGATTTATTTCTAATTTAATTATTTCTATTTTATATTCATGTTTGTTATCTACTAAGTTTAAATTTTGCATCTAGATTTTAACACTGCTGGTGAGGGAGTGAGTACTGGAATGCAACTCTGGAAGTTATCTTTGTAAAATCGTAAGTGGATTCTTTGCCTTATTTCTGTTATATGCTGTCATAATGCTTGATTTGAATTCCTGCTACTAGTCTATCCCCAATCCTACATTTTCTCACCTACGAATATATTTCCCATTTTTTCCTGATATTTCCATCTCTTTCCTACAAATCTAAACTTAAAATTGGTGTAGGATTAGCAAGGGAGCCAACCCTCTCTAGAGATTGGCCTGAAGGACATTTCTCTCCTTTGACCTTTCAATGTTAGCTGTGTCTAGTGCGCACAAATGCATGTTTTGTATTTTAGACAGATATTTGACCAACAGGAACCAAGGTAATAAAAGTAGCATTGATATCACTTATTATTGCCTTTATTTTTTGAACCTCTTCAACTACATCTAACATATCATTCTTCAATAAATAGCATTTTTTTTTAAATTATATGAAATCCGTCAAGGCCAGGTGCTTTATTAGGATGAAAAGAGAAAACTGCTTCATGGAGCTCCTCCATAGAAATATTTTTCATCAAGATTTTATTTTTTCCTTGAGTGATAAGTGAGAGAATATTTTGCAGAATTTTTTCTTGTGCCTCCTTATCTTGCCTAGAATTTGACAAAAAAAAATTGAAATAATTTATTGTTTCCTTCCTTATATCTTCTTCATCCTCAATATTTCTTCCATATGGAGTTATAATATTTTTAATATGACGAACAGAAAATTTTGTTTTTGTTGTAGCATGAATTTTTTTTGTATTTCTATCTCTTTCCTTGAGCCATTTCTCTATAGATTTTTGGAACCAATATGACTCCTCCTTCTTCAATGCATTATGATAATTAGAAAGTAATTGTTTTTCTTTCACATAAGAATCCTGGTCCATTTCATTAATTTCTACTATCTCTTGTAAATATTTAAGCTTGGATTTTATTTCTTTTTTTCTTTAAAAATGTTACCAAAATATTTGACATTCCATATCTTCATTTGCTCCTTCAAATATTTCATCTTTTGAAAAAACCTATACATACATGATCCTTCATATTTTGAATCATCCCACCGTAACATAACCATATAGAAAAAATCAGGGTCTTGGAGCCACATAACATGGAAGTGAAATGGATTTGGATGACCATTGTTAGGTGACTCACAAGTCAAAAGAATGGGTTTGTGATCTGATTCCCCTTGCAAAAAAATATCTGAAGAGATTGTATATTTTATTTGCAACCATTTATTGGATTAAAAAAACCTATATAGTCTTTCTGCTATATGATTTTTCCCAATGCGTTTATTATCCCATGTATTTGATCAATGAAGCAAAATATTGTATTGATTTTGACCATCCTAGAATGCCACCCTTATTTTCCAAAGGAGATATAACAGTATTAAAATCACCCCCAAAAATCCATAGATCACAATGAATCATTATTGTTTTTGACAAAAATACTCTAAGGTCCTTCCAACATCTTTCATGAGGAGTAACTATAGTTTGAGCATATACATTCATAACCCCAAATTTGATGTTTTTCTCTTTCCTGCAAAATAATCCAGCAACCCAATTAATTTTTGCTTCTAATATTTGTCCATCCCATTTGCATTTATCCCATATTATTGCAATACCACCTGAATCTCCTGTAGAAGAAACTACTAAACAATCACCTATCTTCCAAATCTTCTTAAAAACATCCTTACATTCTTCACTCCATAATTTTATTTCTTGTATCAAAATAAACTTTGGGCTATAACAACCTATTAATTCCTTAATAACTTCTTTTTTAGGGGTTTTATTCATACCCCTAATATTCCATGATATCATTTTCATCATCAACACTTTTTATTTTTATTAGTGGGCTTAACCCCACTTCTTGTTAGCACCTGTGATATTTTTATTTGGCTTCCCATATCAATATCATTTTGAGTTTATTTTTTTATTTTTTATTTTTGTGATAGCCTTCCTCTCCTTCTTCCATTCTTGCCATGACTCTCATATTATCAATATCTTCCATTTTTTCATATTGTTCAAAATAGTCAAGGAATAGTCTCAATAATATTTTCTTCTTTATGTTGCCCTGAAAACTCTAAAATGCATAGATGATCCTCCATAGTCATAATTTTCTTATATTGTACTAAAATACCTAAATTTCCTTGGATATCCTCTACAAAATTTTATTTACTATATTGCTCTTGAAATCCTAAAGTGCAAGGAATACACTTCGTACTACTTTCATTTTTTTGTAAGGAGAATATTTTAATCTACTTGAGGATAATAAAGGTGATTTACCTGGATTAAGCTTGACCTCATTCACATCATTTGATTTAAATTTTGTCTCCCCATATTCCTTTATATTAAAATTTGTCTTCCCCTCTTCCTTCACACCTTTAGCTCCTTTTATATTTGAACTTGCACATTGTACTTTCTCATCTACCATATCATTATTTCCTTCTAATGACTGATTTGAGTGAACTATAATGGCCTTCACCATCTAATGATGTAGAGAGATTTTTCTATCCACTTTCTTAGGAGTGGAAAATCCTTGATTTGACCTAGCTTCTCCTATGATATGGTCTCCTTGTTTCAAATTGAAACTACCCTCATGCCCAAAAAATCCATCTCTTTCTCTATTTTCACTTTGCAGTCTCTTGTCATGTGCCCAATTTCGTGACATTTGTGACATTGGCATACAATATTTTCATAATCCACTTGTTGATCCCATTCTCTTGATTCAAATTTAATCCTAATAAACTATGGTAAAGGATTAGAAATATCCATGGTAACACATATTTGATTGTATACAACTTGCTTTCTCTCGTTAGTAGTTAGTCCCTCCTGGATGAATACACCTATGGTATTACCAATATTATTCAAAACCTCCTTATTGATGAGTTGATAAGGAAGTCCAAAAAACTTAATCCATACTAAAATCCTTTTAATAGTTTTTGTGTCCATAGAAAAATTCTCACTCCATTGTCTTAAATATAATGCATTTTTGGTCCCTAAACCATGGGCCTGCATCCATGATTTTATACCCTATTTTTGAACTAGAGAAAATAATGAGAAAAAACCTTTTAGAAGAAAATTCATGGAGTAATTTGAATTCAATCCCCATTTCCACTTAATGCAATTTTGAATCTCAAAAAAACCTGGCCAATATTCATGAAACTTACAAATTAACCCTCTTATTTTAAGAATCATTATATCATGCTCAATCATCTCCTTATTGATAATCACTTGTGGCATACAATCTGCTACCTAGACTGGGTTTTCCATATATTCTCTCTTCTTATTATTTTTAGGTAGGGCATACAAACTTCTGACTTGGACATTCACACTTTCAGTAAGCACATTAAAAAATGACTTTCTTTCCATGTTACCTATTTTTTTGCACTCACTCCTAGCTCATTCTTGCACTTGCTACCAACTACACTTGCTTCACACTTGCTACCCATTGCGCTCAATTCCAACTTGCATTCACCCTTGCTATCGGCTACACTTTAATCCTAGCTAGCTCACATTAATTTAAATGAGAGGTAATATACTTGCTCAATGTTCCTCCCCTAAAAATTGTAAATCGTACTGATGTTGATGCTGTGGCCATAACTCCTCTACTGAATAACTATGTGATATTACAAACTCTAAAGGCTATGATATTGTAAAATCTTGCTTCGGTGATATTGTAGAATATTATTTCAACAAACTCCTGCTTCGGTGATATTATGAACTTTTTCTACTTATACTGAGAGGGGGGTGCATAGTATAAGACCACTTTTTACTTTTATTTCCCAAACAATATTATGCAATATATCAATGGCAATATTAAAAATAGTAATCAAAGCAATGCATAAATCACCACACACAATAGAGACACCAATTTAATGTGGTTCACCCAATGTGGGCTACTCCATGGAGAAAATATTTCACTAAAGTTTTCTCAACAAATCTCTTGGGAATCCTTCCCTATTACAATTTTTATGGACCTCTATCCAAAGGAGACACCAATCCCCTAATCAAGTTCATGGATCTCTATCCATAGGAAACACCAATCCCCTAAACTAATTCATGGATCTCTATCCATAGGATAACTCCTCCTTTGCTCTGGTTGGTGATCTTCTAAAATAATTGTTGCCTCCACTACACTGGATTATGGATATCTATCCACTAAAGACTCCTACTCTCACTTAGAAGACCTGTACTCACTGCCCCGGCTAATGGATCTTTATCCACTGGATATTGTCATCCTCTATACTCTGTCACCTCCAAAGCTTACTCTCAAATCTATCTCAAATTTGCACTAAACATAGTCCTTCGGTCTAACACAAATCTTCTCAATATCTATCCTCAAATTTGCACTCAACACAGTACTTTGATCTAGCACAAATCTGCTCAATATTTGTCCTTAAATCTGCACTAAACATAGTCCTTTGATCTAGCACAAATTTGTCCTTAATATATGTCCTCAAATATGCACTAAACACAGTCCTTTGGTCTAGCACAAATCTTCTCAATCTCTATCCTCAAATTTATACTAAACACTGTCCTTCGGTCTAGCACAAATATGTCCTCAAGTCTTAACACAAAGTGTGACTCAATTACAAATCAACTCTTCTAGATCTACCCCAAACCTTAACTCAAGGTTTCAACAAATAAATCAATCAACTTTTCTCTCAAGTCTTCTCAAAGACTTGTCTCAAATCTGCATTGTAAGCTTCCACAAAAGCTCACACTAATCTATCCACAAGTCCTCTCTAGAACTTGTCCAATATACTCAAAAATTCTTCACCAAGACTTACCTCAAATCTACTCAACAAGTCCTCACTCTTTTTTTGAAGAATATTTGACCTCAAACACTTGTATTAATCATAATAAACTCTTTACCAAGGCTAGGTAGCAATATATTATCAATGACTCACTCAATTTGATCCCTCAAATAATTTTACCATACATAGCAATAAATATTTATTACACCTTATAATCTCCACACTTCAAATCACTTTATCAAAAATCACAATAAAACAATTAATCCTCAAAACCTTATAACTCCTATTTCAATTCACTTTTCAGAAATCACAATAAAACAATTAATCCTCAAAATATTATAACTCCTATTTCAATTCTCTTTTCAGAAATCACAATAAAAAAATTAACGCTCAAAGACCTTATAACTCCCCCTTAGTAAAAATAATTCATGCCACCTTATAAACCTTAGAAGCAATTTAATATTTAAAAAAATTAAATACCTTGCTCTCGATGGGATTCAAAACCCCACTTGTGCCTTCCACAACATCCTAGTTGTGGCCCACATGCCACATGAGATTGGTGCTCACCTTGGCACCAAAATGTACCTCGTGTACCTTGAATCTTCCCTTGGCACCCAAACCAAAACTCTAACACATGTACCTTAGCAAAAAGATGTCGCCAGGTTTTGATCGCGAAACCTTTCGCCTACTAGCACCTTAAGCCACAACCATCTGTCGTTGGTCCAATAGCCATGGTTGGAAACCAATCTCCAAGCATCTTCCCTTTATCCACTCATTGACTACCACATTTTTAAACTTTGTCCTCTTATCCTCTTTTTCATGTAGTTCACACAAATCGCATGCACTTCGATTAAGATTCGAAGGATAATGTTTTCTCTCCAAAGCATATGGTATTAATATGAATTTTGCTCTCCATTTTTACACGTCGGTGGGTGGAAGAGGTAATTGATGTCAGCGCTTTGACTTTTCTTAATTTCCCTTTGTAACCCTAACCTTAGGGTTATTAAATTAAATCATAAACTAATTTATAATTTATTATAATTAATTTATAATTAACTTAATAACTTTAAAGTTATTTAAATTAAATTATAATGAAATTATTATAATTAATTTAAATATTTAGGTCTCAACCTTTGACATTTGATGTTATAATACAAAATTATAATATTATTTTCTTGGGCCTTCCTTTTGCTCTTTAGACCTCATCTTTTTCCTTAGGCCTAGAAGCAATATTTCTCTTAAACTAATTACTGAAACTAACTCCTGACATCCTTACTTTTGTATTGCTCATTGAAACTTACTCTTGACATCAATGACAAAAAAATTGGCTCATATTTCCAACAATCTTCCCCTTTGTCATTGATGGCAACCCATTTACATTTTACCATTTCCTTTACCTTTTTCTGTTATGCTCCCCATAAGAAGTTGCTCCCTTTGACTGAATGCTCTCCCCCTAACTCAAATATCTCCCCTTTTTCATCAATGGCAAAGGGTCACCTTTGGGTCTTGGGGCTAATAATGAGACTCTTAGCTTAGCTCCTCCCCCACCTCCTTTTGAGGTGGTTAGTTCTAGGGTGGGAGTTTTTCTACTCCCAACAAGCACTGATATTTACCTTTATCCACTTTCTTCCTCATCTGATCCTTTTGATTCCTCTGACTATTCCTGTTCCTACTTGTCTCTGGAATTTTTGCTCTACACCATTTTGTTGTATGTCCATAATTATTGCATTTATAACACTCAATGTTTTTATTCCTTGGAGGTGCAAATTTCTTGGGATTTCTCCTAGTGAAGCCATATGTATTCCTATCATGAACCCTACAATTAACTGCCTTGTGATCAAACTGATTACAAGAGTAGCAATACCCTTGAAAATGCTATCTATTTTTGAAATTCCCATATTCCTATCTTCCATGTGTCCTGCACTGTTAAGCCTTGTGCCCAAATCTATGATATGATAAACATATTCCATTGAAACTACCTTGCCCTAATCCCATGGATCTTTTAGTCTCTTTTACCATGTGCTGGTTCTTGTTCCATATGTTCCTATTTTGTGCATTATTCCTTTCCTTGTTGAACTTTCCATTTTCCAAATCATCCTCAAAATTCTCACTCTCTCTTACACTCTCTTCTTCTAAAGTTTCTTCTTCTGAAGTTTCTTCTTCTGAATACCTTGAGGTTGAATCCTCTCCTTATTTCTTTTTACCTATTCAAAACCAAGACTTGTCTTTTTTTTTTTTATCGTCTTTGTACCTTGATAATCTTGTCTATGGTTTTTGAGCTTTTCCCAAACTTGTGTAGCTTGTCCTTAGAATATTTTACTTCCTTCCTTAGTAAATATACCTCATGATTTCACCTTTCACATTCTACAACTTTTTCTTATAAATTCCCTTTGAATCTCCTTGTCTTAGCTATTGAGTTGGATACATCGTCTATAAGCTTTTCTTTCTCTTCATCACATTCTTAAAATTTAAGCTTGATTTTTGAGTTTTGATTTCTTACCTCCCTTAATGCATCAAGGGCATGAATAAGTTCACCTTCAAGATAAAATTCTCCTCTATATTATTCTTCCTCTATTTGTTTCCCTTTGAAAACATCTTCATTCTTTTTTGACTCATATTCTATAGGTCATCCCCTTCTTCTCTTAATGCCATAATAATATTCTCTTCTGGTCCTTCAAGTGTATCTTCATATTCATAATCACTGAAACTAAATCCATTCCTTGTATAACTATCTTCAATATGACCAAAGTTACCACATCTAAAATACTTGAGAATCATTGGTGACATTTTCCTAACCACTTCTTTTTATTTTTCTAGAAATAGATCTTCATATTTATCATTATTCGAGGAACTATCACCACTATCACTTGAGTACTTACTTGCCTTATCTGCATAGAAACTCTTCTTATGTCTTTGGAAGAACTTATTTCTTTGCTTGCCTTGTCTATCCCTACTTTTCTTCTGGTACCTATATTTTTTTGTTTTCCTATTTTTATGATCCTATTTTTCTTCATCATTGCTATTTCCAGCTTCTTGAAAATTAGTTGCATAGTGACCATACTTTCCACAATTAAAATATCTAACTGATTTTGTACCTTTATACTTTCTCGAGTCCTTGTTCCTTCTGCCATAATTTACTTCTTCATCACTGGATAACTCATTGCTTGAATCTGAATTCTTTTACTTTATCTTCTTAGTAGCTTTGAAGGTTGCTTCTTTTTGGGAATTAGTTTCCTCTTTTGTTCTCATATCAAAAGCTGTAAGAATACCATGTAATTCATCTCTTGTCAAAATATCACTATCTTTTTATTCCTCTATAGCTAAAATATTTTCACTAAAACTTTTTGGGAGTGACCTTAAAATCCTATCACAAACATCAGATTCTTGAACTTTAAGTCCAATTCCTTGCATGGAGTTAACAAATTCATCTACACGAAGTAGATAAGAACTAATGTTTTATGCATCCTTCATCTTTAGGTCTTCAAATATTCCATTGAGATTTCGTAACTTTACCTTTTTGACCTTTTTATCTCCTTCATATATGCCTTGAGATTTATCCCAAATTTCCTTTGCTGATTTGTAGTGCATAACCTTTATAAACTATGTTTTATGCAAACCTCTCAAAATTGTATTTATTTCTTTTGAATGTAATGATGTAGAATCTTACCATATTTATCTATAGCTGGAGTAGCTGGTGGTGTGTATCCATTTTCAATTGCTTCCCATATTTCATTTCCAAGTGCCATCAGGTGAATCTTCATTCTCATACTCCAAAATATATAATCAATTCCACCAAAAACTAGTGGTAAATTATATGAGGATCCACTCTTAGAATACATCTGTGTTCTTGTGATATTTTTCTTCAAGTTGTTAGACTCTTTTGAATAAACCCGCTCTGATACTAATTGAAGAATACAAGCTTATAATGAGAGGGGTGAACAGTATAAGACCACTTTTTACTTTTCTTTCCCAAACAATATTATGCAATATATCAATGGAAATATCAAAAATAGTAATCAAAGCAATGCAAAAATCATCACACACAATAGAGACACCAATTTAATGTGGTTCACCCAATGTGGGCTACTCCATAGAGAAAATATTTTGCTAAAGTTTTCTCAACAAATATCTTAGGAATTCTTCCCTATTACAATGTTTATGGACCTATATCAAAAGGAGACACCAATCCCTTAATAAATTTTATGGATCTCTATCATAGGATACACCAATACCCTAAGCTGGTTCATGGATCTCTATCCATAGGAGAACTCCTCCTCTACTCTGGATGGCAATCTTATAGAAAAATTGCTACCTCCACTACACTGGCTTATGGATCTCCATCCACTAAAGAATCCTACCATCACTTAGAAGACTTATCCTCACTTCCCTAGCTAATGGATCTCTATCCACTGGAGAGTTTCATCCACTATACTCTGTCATCTCCAAAGCTTGCTCTTAGCTCTATCTCAAATCTGTACTAAATACAATCCTTTGATCTAGCATAAATCTGCTCAATCTCTATCCTCAAATATGCACTAAACACAGTCCTTCAATCTAGCACAAATATACTCAATATTTGTCCTCAAATATACACTAAACATAGTCCTTCATTCTAGCACAAATATATCCTCAATATCTATCCTCAAATATACACTAAACATAGTCTTTTGGTCTAGCACAAATCTGCTTAATCTCTATCCTCAAATCTGTACTAAACATAGTCCTTCAGTCTAGCACAAATCTATCCTCAAGCCTTAACACAAAGCTTGACTCAATCACAAATCAAATCTGCTAGATATTCCCCAAACCTTAAACTAAGGTTTGAATAAATCAATCAATCAATTTTGCTCTCAAGTCTTCTCAAAGACTTATCTCAAATCTGCATTTTAAGCTTCCACAAAACCTCACACTATTGTGTCCACAAGTTCTATCTAGAAATTATCCAGTCTGCTCAACAAGTCTTCACTAAGACTTACCTCAAATCCGCTCAACAAGTCCTCACTCTTTGTTTGAAGAAGATTTGACCTCAAACACATGTCTTAATCATAATCAACTCTTTGTAAATTTCAAATGTTAGGTAGCAATTTCTTCTCAATCATTCACTCAATTTGATCCCTCAAAATATTTTACCATATATAGCAATAAATATTTATTACACCTTATAATATCCACACTTCAAATCACTTTATCAAAAATCACAATAAAACAATTAATCCTCAAAACCTTATAACTCCTATTTCAATTCACTTTTCAGAAATCACAATAAAACAATTAATCCTCAAAATATTATAACTCCTATTTCAATTCTCTTTTCAGAAATCACAATAAAATAATTAACCCTCAAAGACCTTATAACTCCCACTTAGTAAAAATCATTCATTCCACCTTATAAACCTTATAAGCAATTTAATATTTAAAAAATTAAATACCTTGCTCTCGGTAGTATTCGAAATCTCGCTTGCACCTTCCACAACACCCTAGCCATGGCCCACATGCCACATGAGCTAGGCACTCACCTTGGCTCCAAAAGGTACTTCGTGCACCTTGAATCTTCCCTTGACACCCAAAAAAAAACTCTACACATGTAACTTAGAAAAAATCTACCGCTGGGTTTCGATCGTAGAACCTTCCACCTACTAGCACCTTAAGCCACAACCACCTATTGTTGGTCCAACCGCCATGGTTGGCAACTAATCTCCAAGCGTATTCCCTTTATCTACTTGTTTACTATCGTATTTTCAAAATTTGTCCTCTTCTCCTCTTTTTCACGCAGTTCACACAAATCACATGCACTTCGATTAAGATTTGAAGGATAATGTTTTCTCTCCAAAGCATATGGTATTAATATGAATTTTGCTCTCCCTTTTTACATGTCGGTGGGTGGAAGAGGTAATCAATGTTGGCACTTTGACTTTTCTTGCTTGCCCTTTGTAACCCTAACCTTAGGGTTATTAAATTAAACCATAAAATAATTTATAATTTAATTAATTTATAATTAACTTAATAAATTTTAAAGTTAATTAAATTAAATTATAAATTAATTTTATCATGAAATTATTATAATTAATTTAAATATTTAGGTCTCAATCTTAGACCTTTGATATTATAATACAAAATATTAATAGTATTTTCTCGGGCTTTCCTTTTGCTCGTTAGACCTCATGTTTTTCCTTAGGCCTAGAAGCAATCTTTCTCTTGAATTGATTACTGAAACTAAAACTTGACATCCTTCCTTTTGTACTACTCATTTAAACTGACTTGACATCAATGACAACAAATCTTGTTCATATTTCCAACATTCTGCTCTGGTAAACTTCTGCTCTAACGAACTTCTACTTCTACTCCGACGAACTTCTGCTCTAGTGAACTTCTACTTCTGCTCTGACAAACTTCTGCGAAAACCTTTTAAGGGATCATGAAAGGAACATTTTTTGCTTCTACTCTGGTAAAATTTTTCTTTTGCTTTGACAAATTTTTGCTCTGATGAACTTCTCAATATCTATATTAAATAAGATTTATTTAATTAAAGAATGTGCATCATTTTATTTTTTAAAAAGGGGTTTATTTTAAAAATAATAAAAAGCACATGGTCTTTTTATAAGAAAAGAAAGAACATGTTTTTGAATTTAAAGCTTCTAGAGGAAGCATGAATTTAAAAAATGGTGGAAAAATTTGCTTTAAAATTAAAATATCTCCTGATGTTGTTTCCATGGATAAGGGGGACTTGAAGGCAGGTAGATTGCAATGAATGAGGGCAGAGACTTTTGAGGTTGGGGATCTAATTTTTTGGCCATGTTAAGAGGACCCAAGTAAAGAAAGGAAGAAGGTTGCTTTTGGAGGATGCTTGGAGGATAAAAATACTGGAAAGGAGATCAAAAGGATTGGAGCAAGGGATAAGCATCTATTTTTTCAAGTTGGAGAACTAGAAAAGAAACTTCTCCCTTTTGTTTGAAAGAACGTAGAAAAATATCTGTTTAATTTATTTATTTTTAAACAATGTTCTTTATTCTTTTTTCTCCATTAATTTTGTTAGCTTGTTGGGTTAGAGGTAAGACTGAATTTTTTTTATATGTATGTTATACCTATTTTTATTTTATTCATGGTGTGGTGGGGCAGCATGAGGGATTCCCCTCACTATGCAGAGGAGGGAGACATCACATGAACAATTTCCACCATCACTACATAGTGAGGGTGGTCCCCTCATAGCCATGTGGTGGTATGAGGGCTTTCCATCATTGTATAGAGGAGGAGGACATTGCATGAGTGATGTCTGTACTCACTACACAATGAGGGAAGCCCCTTCATAGCCACATGGTGGTGTGAGGGATTCTCCTCACTATGTAGAGGAGGGAGACATTATGTGAGTAGTGTTCATGCTCACTGCATGGTATGAGGGCTCTCCCTTCACTATGTAGTTGAGGGGAATATCGCATGAGTGACATTCACCCTCCTACACAATGAGGGAAGTCCCTCATGCCACGTGAGGACAAGGGCTACTTCCCACAGTGAGGGCATTGCCCTCACAAAGATAGGTTGGGTGCCACAAACATGGCATCTGCATGTGCGCCCCCTTGATAATTTTAAAAGAAAAGAAAAATAAATAAACTTTAAAAAATGGAAATAAACTTAAAAAAAATTAGATTTAAAAAAATAGATTATAATATGCTTGGATTATAAAACGAAAAATATATTTTATTATGTTTTTATTTTCTGAAATAGATTCACTAAAAAAAGAAAGGATTTTTAATGATAATTTTAAGTTTGAAATGGATTTATTGAAAAGAAAAGAATTTAATTGATTATTTAAAGTTTGAAATGGATTTATTGAAAATTTTTGAATTTAAATGATTATTTAAGTTTTCAATAGATTTACTGAGAAGAAAAATTTAAATTATTATTTAATTTTGAAATGGATTTATTGAAAAGAAAAGAATTTAAATGATTATTTAAGTTTGAAAAAAATTTATTGGAAAGGAAAGAATTTAAATGGTTATTTTAGTGAATTAAGTTTGGAATTGTTTTATGGAAAAAGGAAGAATTTAAATGATTATTGAAATTGGTTTATTAAAGAAAAGTGAGAGAGTTTAATGTTTTTAAATTATTTGATATTGATTTATTTATGGTTATGTTAGTAGATTAAGTATTTAATTAGTTAGGGTTATGGGACCCTAATTAGTTAAATAAAGGGAATATTAAGTATTTAATTAGTTAGGGTTTATGGAAAAATAATTAGTTAAAGAAAAGGAATATTAAGTATTTAATTAGTTAGGGTTATGGGACCCTAATTAGTTAAATAAAGGGAATATTAAGTATTTAATTAGTTAGGGTATATGAATTAAACCTGTTACTTTTAGTGTTGAAATTATAGCATGCACAACACACCTAAGCCAAGGATCCTTATACAACTCATCCTGTGAATTTGCAATGCTCAAACCATATGGTATCAAACTTGAGTTGTTCTACATATTCGAGTTGGTACTATCCACAACCATCATGAATTGTAGTGGAGCTCCAACTAGATCTCATGTCTCACCTTTGATTCCCCTTACTTTGGGTACAAGTGGTTGGTGTGGAAACCAATCCTTCATCATCAGTCTTCCTCTTAAATACTGACTTTATTGGACACATATAGCAAGACTACCCTTTCCTAGGATCGATTCTATGTATCACCCATACATCATTCTCCTCTACCGCCTCTCTGCTTTGAATTTTTATCCAACCATTGGGATCACCATAGTTTGGGTCCCATTGGGGTTGAAAGTTTACTATTGGATTGATGAAGAGTGTTAGGGTAGGGGGACCATAGCACAACTCCATATAGAATGAATATGGTGCTCACACAACATCTAATGTTACACTTATTTCACAAGTGACCCCCTGGATAGGGCTCAACTCTCATTTGGTGTATCCATCGATACATAAATGGTACAATCCCTTACTTACACTGTGATGGCCTTCCCATCCAAAGGAATCACCATTTGACAAATATCCTAGCTCAAACAACCCCTCACTTATTTGAGAAAGTGGTAGGATAAACATATGTTGAACACAGGAGTAACCTCTACCATATCAATATATTGGATGATAGCTAGACCTGGATGCCCTTGTATTAGCATTGGGAAATCATATAGTTTTCCCAATATTTTGAGCTGCTCTTCCTTACAGTGAAGTACCTTCAGTTCATGTGTATTAAGGATGAGCCCTAAAATTCTATAGATTTGTGCTGGCATAATGGAGATCGAGACCTCAGGATCCACCATATAATTATGTAGCAGATGTTTCTCTAGAGTAAGGGATAGATAGAATGGAGGAGCATGGCCTTAGGAGAGCTTAGGAAGGGGGTTCTTCATGAAAATTTAGGCCTCAGGAGTCACTAATGTCCCTATTAGGGACACATTAATCGAGCTGACCTTTTTTGATGCCAATAATTTTTTCCTCCATCCCGTCGGTATAGGATTCAAGCTTTTGAATAGGCTTTGGAATTGCTTCACCCCTTCTGCTCTTTGCTAGACAGTGATTGTAGGGAAGTAAACCCTCCTATATACTTCCAATATTTGGTGGTTTAGATAATAAAAATGCCAAAAGAGTAGCTAAGACAGACTTGGATCCCCTACTTCTACACTTTGAATGGGGAGAATCCTATCATTGTCATGTGTGGTTAGCTCAAGAAGAGAGATCACTCAGCATTCATTTTCCTACATTCCATACATTTGTAGCAACAATACCATAAATCACTAGAAATACACTAGCTTTCTCAGAGCAAAAACTTCCAGTGCATGGGTTAAGATCCTGGTTCCCATTCCATCCTCTGTCTTCACATGTCTGCATCCTCTACTTTGAAGAGGCTCCCAAGTTTTTAGTTGGATGTAAATAGGACTGTTGTGTGGGAAATACCTAGCTACCAAGATCTTCATTTTAACTTTTTGAGAGTATTCTTTCCATATTTTTAACTTTTGCAACCAGCCACTATATTTTCATCCTCAACTCTTGTTGCATTTGGTGCTTGTCCCCACAAGGAATGGCAAGAATATCATCTTGCACTATTTGACATTCACCAAGTATGCTATTTATAGGGAATGGGGATGTGGAGGGTTGCATTGGATAGAAAACTTCCTTGGGAGGAAGTTTTCCTACTTGGATCAGGATATTTTTGGCCTAAAAGGCTTTCTTGAAGATTTGGGGAAATCTCTTTCCCTAGACTGTTGAATGAGGATGCTTATATCAGGATTGAAAGCTTAGATATAGTACAGGTATACATGAGAATGATATGATTGATATTCATAGGGGATCCTTCTCCAAGTCATTTTGAATCAAACATTAAATTCTAAGACACTTTCATGAGGGGCCCACTTGATAAATGAGAACTAGGGTAGCAGAAAGAAGGGAAATTAAAAGCTATCAAACGTGTTAATAAGAGCCCCCACCAAGTCAGCCCATGTATGGATACTTCCATGTTCAAGAGACTTGTACCATAGTAGTATTATTCCTTTGAGAGAGAGCAAGAACTATCAAAATGATATCTTTTGATGAAATGTTGTTAATGGTAGCTAGGGAGGCCGCATCCTGATAGTGCTCGTACACGGTTCCTTCTATGCCATAAAAACTAGACAAGGTCTTCAACATTACCTTGGTTACGATGTGCTAGTCTGGGATGTTTAGAGGACCTGGATTATTCGAATAGGGATAACCTTGTTAAGCCATAAGTTGTTGTGGGGCAAATGTCTTTCATAGCCTTCTAGGTCCTTTTTTATTTGGAGTGGAGTCGCCAAATGAGCATAACTTCTTCGTCGATGAGGTCAAGGCTACTCATCAAACCTTGAGCCCTCCAGGAAAATAATTTTCTATTAAAATTCCAAAGGAAAACAAATCATAAACCTTAGTTGATCCCCAATAGAGTCACCATGTGAACAAAATATAGATATTGCAGAATAGAGTATCACTAGGCTTTGCACAACAAAGAGGATGAGACCTAAGAGACCCACCGAGCATGCCAAAATATTTTGGTCAAAAATATACCTAATGGAAATGTTTGTGTGCCCATGAACCTAAAACAACATTGAGTGGCCATGAGGCTAGGTGACTGCATAGGTAAATATTTGAAGAAGGCTAACTCCTAGGAGTCCTAGATAAAAATATCTAGGAAAAGGGAAGTTGAAAGAAAGCAAATGGAGTTTAATCTAGAACTTAAAGGGGGATGGATTTAGTTGCATCAAGATATATGCACAGTAAACCCAGGCTATTACAATAAGAATAAGTGAACTACCTAATAGATCAACCAACATTACCCTTATTTAGTGTCTATAACACCATATTGAAAGCAAATTCTAGAACTATCGAATGAAATGCATGAAATACAAACTATAAATTTAAAGCATCTCCATTCAACTAGCTTTAGAAATAATAAAAATTCAATAGCCACATATTTAAGAGATTATTTAGAGACCAAATAGTAATACACTTGCATTTCCTAAATAGCAAAATCTTTACATATGAGTTGTAATGGCTAAAGAGTCGATCCTTTGGAATACCTTGCATTCCAACATATATAGCCTTAACAATAAAGTCTACTATAGGTATTCATGGTGGTGGGTGAGAAAACATAGTTGTGTTAGAAGATCAGCCATTTTGCAAATCTCTTCTAATATTCTAAAACCAGTTATGTAAGATATCTATCAAAAGTATGTTGGCTAGGCTACATGAATTTGGACTCTCGATCATTCTAAATTTATATAACAACTTTGTTAGGCTATAAATTCCATCTACCTATGCCAAAAGACCATTAACTACATGAGAATACCTCCTAATTTTGATCACGTCCATGGAACTAAAGATCAATATGTTATCCATTGGATAGGTTTTGGACTCCTCCACATTTGTCATCCACCGTGTATCCTTGTGATCTCATTGTTTTCTTCCTTTGAAGGCCCCTCTATTTGCCTTGGAGAAAGTGGGGATTTTAGTGTGGTAGACTTTTGGGATCCACCTATTGCCTACTAATGACTCAAAACTCTACCTATTATGATTCATCTCCTTCAGGATGGTATTGTAGGCTACCCACCATCTTTCTATCATTGACAGACCATTGGGACCCTCCTAAGGGGGAACGAGTGCCATTTTTTCACTTGATTTTTAAACTTAAGCACTCTCTGTATTACATATGAGGTGACACTTTGGTAATTGACTAGAGTTGACAACATCCCATTTCGTTATCCATCCCTTCCATGGTGGAGCTTTGGTACCCAGTACTTCCACCCATTATGACTATGGTAGGCTTTTGGGATCTGCTTGAAATCTAGAGTGGTTAATTTTTGCTTGCTACAACACTTAGCCAAATTCTATGCTTTTAATAGATGGGGTCTTAAGATTTGTCACTAGATCTAGACTATTCCTATTTTTCATGAGTCACTGATGGTGGCCCTTTGGGATTTACTTGATGTCCATTGTGACCCAATTCTTTCCCCTACTTGGCACTGTCAACTTTACCGCATTGATTGCATCTTGAAAATCCTCTCAAAATTTCCACCATAGCTCTACCACATGTTAGAGGGACTTACTCAGCATGCACTACCCGATGCATATAGACCTAGATACAAAACCCTTACTTATTGGATATCCATCATCCTTGCCAATAAAAAAGTGGGTGAACACACTTAAAATTTCACCCACAACTAGCAAAGGACAAGTTTCATGTTTGGCATTTTGTCATCCCTATAGTAAGATTTTCCATTATCTTGGGCAAGGTCTAAGGTTTAAGGTCCATCAACTCCATAACCCATTAAATATTTTTAATGTATATATATGAGTTATTTAATTTTACAATCACATCAAATCAAGTGGAAAAATCATATTCACATTTGCACCATCTAATCTAGTGAAGACACATCATAATAATTGATTCAACAAAAAAATTCCAAGGTTTGGCATTTAATTTTATTCTAATTTCAGTGCTAATCTAACCAAATATTTTAGAGACCATAATATTTGCATACATAAGAATTTGGATCTATTTTTCTAGATTGTATCATTTTCAAGCTATAAATAGACTCATTTAGAACTTTTGTGCAACATGGATTCCCTAGGATATGTTACTTCTCCCTGTGGAAAATTTTCTCAAAAATTTTGATTTGGGTAATATCAATACATATATATCACTTCAAAGCTCTAAATGTTGATATAGTTATGGTAGGAGGTAAGGTAAAGAGTGATGAAGAGTATGTCAAGTCAATTACTTCCAAATTATCTACTCCTTTTCATACATTGGGCCTAATTCTTTATGTGAATGACTATCAAAGAGCCACAACCCATCTCTCTTGAATAATTATTCAAGCTTCTAGTCCATTATGAAGTTGTAATGAAGAATTGTGGAGTTCTTTGTAACACACAAGATCATCCAAGAGAATTCATGTTAATGGAACCTAAGTCTCAAGTTCCTAAGGGAAATATGAAGGTTTCAAAGAAGTAAAAGGAAAGAACCCTCCATTAAAAGTTATATTACCAGGATAAAGAAGATTGAGATAAAATTCTTGAGGGTTTGATAAAAGCTTTCTATTGATAAATATAAGGATGAAGGAGGGGCATTGATGGCCCAATAGAGTATCCATTATGGGGGAATGTGTTACCACTATTGCCTTATCTCCTTGGTCCTCTCATATCAGATTATAGAGGGGTATTGAAATTTGTGTTATCTGATCTTATTTTAGCCAAGATCAAAAGTATGATGAGATGCTTATGAGAACCAATTATGTAGCCTATGGGCTTGTGATTATGTAATAACATGGATATTACTAATCTATGTAAGCCTATAGGCATGCCCATTTAATCCTATGGGCCCTTTTCATATTTCACCATTAGTGGTATTAGTTAATCCACATTTATAGATAACCTCACTTAAAGGGTAATTTATTACTATTTTATTGTAAGGGTAACCTCAAGGTTTAGTTTATATTGGCCTATAATTAACCTCTCATTGGGGATTTGGTATCACTATAAAGACCCCTCAATGAGGATCCATTTATATAATATGTGTGAATAAAATATGATATATTGTGATGACCATGGGCACCCACCTTCTACTTCTTATTATCTCTCTTCATATCTCTTCATTTATTTATTTATTTTTATTTTTTTTGATTGGTAGAAAGGGTTTTGAAAGGTCCCTGAACCTTGTACAAGAGAGATTACAATAAATCCATGTCGACCGAGGTGGTCCAAGAAGAGAGGAAAAGAATGCTGGCAAACCTCCACACTAGGGAAGGTGTCACGAAATCGCGACCAAAATGGTGATGTCACGAAATCGTGACAAGATGCGCCGTTGAAGCCAAAGGAAGAAAAGAAGTCACGAAATCACGACAAGAATCGCCATCGAAGCCGAAGAAGGGAAGAAGTCGCGATATCATGACATGTTGCAAAGTGTCGCGATATCGCGACAAATTGCAGGGTTGGAGCCGGTCGAGAAGAAGAGTCACGAAATCGTGACAAGAAAAAGGAGTCACAAAATCGCTACAAGAAGTGAGAACACTGCCGAAGAGAAAAGGTGTCACGAAATCGCGACAAGAATGAAGACCACAGCCGAAATAGGAAATGAGCCCCGAAATCGTGACGAAAGTGGAAGCCTACTGCCAAGAAGAAAAAGTGTCACGAAATCGCGACAAAAAGGAAGACCGCCGTTGAAGAGAAAAAGTGTCGCGATATCACGACAAAAATGGAAGTCCGCCGTTGGAGAGAAAAAAGGTCGCGATATCGCGACAGACTGGAAGACCGCCGTTGGAGAGAGAAAAAGCGTCGCGATATCGCGACAAAAAAGAAGACCGCCTTTGGAGAGGAAAAAATGTCGCGATATCGCGACAAGTTTGCGCAAAGGCACCCGGAGAGAAAAAGTGTCGCGATATCACGACAGAATGGAAGACCACCGTTGGAGAGAAAACTTGTCGCGATATCGCGATCGAATGGAAGACCGCCGTTGGAGAGAGAAAAGGTGTCGCGAAATCGTGACAAAAAGCAAGACCGCGCCTGAAGGCCAAAAGTGTCGCGATATCGCGACAAGTTTGTGAAAAAGCGCCTGAAGGCCAAAAGTGTCGCGATATCGCGACAAGTTTGCGAAAAAGCACCCGAAGGGAAAAAGTGTCGCGATATCACGACAAGTTTGCAAAAAAGCACCCGAAGAGAAAAAGTGTCGCGATATCATGACAAGTTGGAAGACCGCACCAGAGGGAGAGAAAGGTGTCGCGATATCGCGACAAGAAGCAACCTCGCGGCCTGAGCAAAAAGGAAATTTCGTGATAATGCGACAAGCTGAGATTTTGCAACCAACTTAGAAAAATGACGCGAAAACGCTCCAAGATGCCAAAACGCAGTCGAAAAACCCGAAGACCAGTAACCCACTCACATTGTGCAAACATTGGAACTTGAAGAAACGTCCCTTAGGCCGATTGGGAAGGAATATCTCCAAACCTGAATGTCTGTTGCGTCAACTCCCTTATTAGCAAGCCAGTCCGCAGCTTTGTTTCCTTCCCGGTATTGATGTTGAATGATTAATTCTGGATAAACACCAATTAGTGTCTTGCATTCATCGAAGATGGAAACAAGGGCCCAGGGAGGCACAGAGGTTCCTTTGAGCCAGTTGATGCAATGCAATGAGTCTCCTTCTATGATGAGTTTATTGATAGTCAAGCCTTCCAAGAGAATCAAGCTTTGGAACAAGGCCCGAGCCTCGGCCATATTGTTAGACTGAATTCCTAAGTTTTGAGCAAAGGCCAAAATTATTTCTCCTCTATGATTTCTGAGAATTCCACCTCCGCCACCTGCTCCAGGGTTGCCTTTGGCAGTGCCATCGAAGTTAAGCTTGTGCCACCCAGAAGGAGGTAAGACCCATTTGATAACAGACCTGTCAACAGAAGTGCGGGGTGTTGCAGAAAAATTGAGAAGATTGAAATGATTTGCTAGATCCAATTCAAGTCCAGGAGGGGGGGTTTGGACGATGAGACGAGAGAGGCATTCTCCGCAGCAAGGGCCAAGATTTTGGCAACAACAATCTTCTTATCCTTGACAAGGTTTTGAAAAATTTTGGCATTTCTCTCAAGCCAAATCTGCCACAGGAAAATGTGAAGGCAAGCTTGCCACATGAATTTGAGTTGACTGCTTTTGAAAGGCCGGGGCCACTATTGAAAAAGGAGGGGAATGGAATGAGGGAGGGCTACGGAGATGGCAAAAGTGTTGAAAACCTGGTTGAGCACTGCAAGGGAGAAGGGACATTCCAGAAAAACATGCTCAGTAGACTCACAAGCGTTTTTACACAGGATGCACCAATTGGGAATGAGAAGCCCTCTGTTTATCAGATTGTCAGTGGTGAGGATTCTATTTTGGATGGCCAACCAGTAGAAGAATTTAACCTTGGGAATGATCTTGGGAACCCAGACCAGATTAGAGGAGTCACGGCCATCATTGGGAGCTTCTTGGCTGTAGTAGGCAGATTTAACAGTGAACTGCCCAGAATATTCAAGGTTCCAAACCATGGAGTCTTCTTTGTGAGAGCTGGGAATTATGCAGCTCCTCAGTACATTTTGAAGCTACCTAAGCGCCTCGATGATATGTCTAGGCCCATTCAGAGCCAGTTGTTTCCATTCGGGTCTTGTAGTGCCTGGGTTAATGAAATGACACACCTTATCTCCAAAGGTAGCTTCGGTCACCGTCTTGAGCATAGCAAGATGAGGATCTTGATTGAGAGGTTTGTCACGGATCCAAGGGTCATCCCAGAAATGAATGGTCAATCCATTTCCAAGACACCACCTTAAACCTTCCATGATGATCTTCCTTGTTTTAGTGACACCATTCCAGAAATGAGATCCGCCAGGAAGGTTGTGCTCTCCAAGAAAGGGAACCTGATGAAGGTACTTAGCTTTGATGATGTCAATCCAGGTGGCTTTTTCGTTGATGGTAAGTCTCCAGGACTGCTTGGCAATGAGAGCCATGTTCATCCGCTTGATGTCCCTGAAGCCGAGACCTCCATCCTTTTTCTTGGAACAAACCTTGTCCCGGGCAACAAGGGAAAATTTGTTCTTGTTTTCGTTTCCCGCCCAAAGGAATCTACGTTGAATTTGCTCAATTCTTTGGCAAATGGAAGTCGGAGCTTTGAAGATAGATAAGAAAAAAATAGGAATACTTTGCAGGCAAGCCTGGACCAGAGTGGCTTTGGTTGCTTGACTGAGCATTGAACTTTTCCAGCTCGCAAGTTTCTTGTTGAGACGATCTAGAATAGGGTTCCACATAGCCGAGACCGATTTGCCATGGAAAAGCGGTAATCCGAGATAAGTAGTTGGAAGGCTCCCAATGATACACCCAAGGATCTCAGCAATCCTGTTTTGCCTGTGGATGGGAGTATTGAGGAAGTATAGCTTGCTTTTGCGGTAATTGACTTTCTGGCCAGCCGCCTCTTCATAAGAGTCAAGGATGCTCTTAATGATTTTTGCTTCGGGGACAAAAGCATGAGAGGAAAGAATAGTATCATCCACAAACTGTTGATGGGAAATGGCCTTGGTAGTTGAGGCAGGTTTGATCCCAGAGACGAGTCCACTGTTGCAGGTAGCAATAAGGGTTCTTCCAAGAGTTTCGGCCAAAATGATGAAGAGGAAGGGTGACAGGGGGTCCCCTTGGCGAATGCCTTTAAAACTTGGAAAGAAGCCAGCAGGTGAACCATTGATAAGAACAAAGAACCAAGCAGTAGAGATACATTCTCGAACCATCCTAACCCATTCTTTGTGAAACCCAAACTTCTCAAGGACCTCGAACAGGAATTTCCATGAAACCCGATCAAAAGCCTTGTTCATGTCAAGCTTAAGAAACATACTGGGTTTTTTGTTTTTATATGCCGAATGAGCCAACTCGTGGACGGTTATCACTCCATCAGCAATGAATCTGCCTTTGACCGAGCTACCTTGGCACTGGTCGATGATGGAGGGAAGGATGTCTTTCAGCCTGTTTGCCATAACTTTGGTGATAAGTTTGTAGATGACACTACAGAGACTTATAGGTCTGAAGTCGGAGAGGGAAGCACGCTCATTAGACTTGGGAATTAAAACAATGAAGGTGGAATTGGCTTCTCTCGGCATATTTTTGGCTCTCTGGAAGAATTTAACCGCAGCAACAACATCAGGGCCCACAATATCCCAAAAGTGTTGAAAAAACCGGGGTGGAAAGCCATCAGGACCAGGAGCCTTGTCAGGTTCCATTGCAAACAGAGCATCTTTGATCTCCTCTTCAGTGTAGGATTGGAGCAGTTTCTCATTATCATCGTTAGACACCAACATTGGAATGTTATGAAGCAGAGAACTTGTTGTGCGGGGGTGGCAATCAACACTTGGACCTAAGATTTCCTGAAAGTGGTGCACAGCTTCCTGTCTGATGGCATGGATATCAGAGACAATGGTACCATCAGCCTTGGTCAACTCTGAGATTTTATTTGAACCTCTGTGGCGCAGGGTGGAAGCATGGAAAAACTTCGTGTTGGTGTCTCCTTCTTTGAGCCAGAGGCTTCTAGATTTTTGTCTCCAGTAGGACTCTTCCTTAGCCAAAACATTGTGAAGGTTTGAAAGGAGGCATTTTTCTTCCATGAAAGTTTCAACCCTCTGATCCCCTTCTTGAATCAGATTTTCCACCCTTTTGAGCTCATCCAGTAGAAGCTTTTTTTCACTAAAAAGGTTGCCGAAAACCTCCCTGTTCCAGCATTTCAGCTTGAGTTTGACTGCTTTGAGTTTGAGGAACAGATTCAAGAGAGGGTTTGGACAAAGGTTTTTCTGCCACCATTGTCGAATACACCGACCTAAATCTGGATGAGTGAGCCACATATTTTCAAACCTAAAAGGGGTTTTAAAGGTTTTCTGGGGTTGGGAACAATCCATAATTATAGGGTTGTGATCAGATCCAATTTTTGGGTGGCTATGCAGCCTGGCATCGCCAAAAATAGGAATGAGTTCTTTGGACAAGAGAAATATGTCAAGCCAAATTTGGATGTGATGAATGCCTTCCCGTCTGTTGCTCCATGTATAGTTGGATCCTTGGAGCGGTAAGTCCATGAGCTCATTAAGGTTGACAAAATCGTTGAAATCTTCAATGCAGTGGCTAGTGATCGGATTGCCTCCTTGCTTGTCAAACAGGTGAAGGGGAGTATTGAAGTCACCACAGAGCATCCAAGGAAAGTCAGGAAAGTTGTTGCGCATTGCGGTGATGTTATCCCACAACAATCTTCTATTGACAGGACTGTTTGGTCCATAGACATTGGTGGCAATCCATTGAAGTTTGGTGACTTTGTTAGTGAACAAAATGTTGATGGTTCTGTCAGAGACGGAAAGGACTCTCCCCTCAATAGTTGACGGATCCCACAAACAAAGGAGACCCCCCGAGGCCCCTGAGGAGGGGCAAGAGGCGAAATTGCTATTTTCCCAGATTAGCTTGCAAACTTGATTGCTGTTGTTCTCATCCAGTTTAGATTCTTGAAGAAACATGATATTTGGTTTTAGGTTTTTTCTCACCGACTTGACAGTCCTCTGTTTGGCAGTTCCGTTGAGGCCTCTGACATTCCAGGAGACAAACTTCATCGATTTGACTTGGGATTTGCTTTGCGACCTCTGCCTCTCCCTTGAGACGGAGTAAGTTTAGGTCTAACCTCATCCAAATCTTGATGAATGGGTTGTTCGGAAGTAGGGCCCAAGGAGGTAGGCACAGATCCATCAGCCGCTTCAAGCTCAGCTGCTTTGGCAAGCTTTTCTGCATTGGACGGTCTTCCCCTTCTCTGCTCTTTGTTGACATCAGCTTTGGGGGCAGAAATGGGAGATTTCAGAGGGCTGGAAGATTGAAGAATGACGGTGGAGTTGGTCCCAGGAACAGGCCTATGGGGGGATGGAGAGCGGGGAGACTGGCGCAGGGCAACAGACTCAGGGGAGAGGGTAAGAGGACGGTTTTGAGTCGAGGGAAGGGGTGGGAAGGGAAGAGGAAGGTGAGAGGGACCAAAATCTGAGGGTGAGTTTGGGGAGGTCATTGCAGCCTTACCCTTGGACAAGGGAGACTGAAACACAGTGGGTGTGGATGAGATGATTGGATCTATGGGAAGGTCATTGGAGATGTCCTCATTAGTTGGAAGATTATTTAGAGGAGCAAAATGATTGGTACGAGAAGGCAGAGCACTTACATTGTTGGGAGCAGATGATTTGGGGGGGCCTACAGAACGGCCACGGCCCCTGCCAGGAGCCTTTTTCTAAACGTTGGGAATCTAGGAATCCTTCTTCCTGCCAGAATCACTAGGAATATCTTTTTTTTGGGAAGGACATTGAGAAGCCAAGTGACCCTGAGTGTTGCACTCCAAACAAAAAGTGGGCTTGTTCTCGTACTCAACTCCTTGACGCCTTCTGAAGCTTTCGACGTTGATGTCGATGCAGGTAGGCAGAACCGAATCCAGATTAGCCATGACACAGACACGAGCATAGGTCATTCTGGTTCTTGCTCTGGTAGCAGGGTCAATGGCAACTAAATCTCCAATCGGTTGAGTGATGCCTTTGAGAGCATCATTATAGAAAAACTATGGGGGAAGCCCATGGAGTTTGATCCAAATTGGGGCGATGTTGATAGACTAAGTTTCAGGGTCAAAATCTTCCCCCCATCTCCGCAGGAACAAGCTTCGACGACCAAAAAACCAAGGTCCACCAGTGAGAATGCGTTGGGTGTCGAGGGCATTGTTTAGCCTTATCATAAAGAACCCCCTAGGAAAGGCCACGAGCTCCATGCTTCCAGACAGCCGCCATTTGGAAAGGGCCCATTCGCGGATAGTTTCCATATCGGGTCGGGCACCAACAAATTTCCCAACCAGAGAGAGGGACTCTTGAAAGATTAGTGGCTCCATAGCCTCGCTTGGAAACGAAACTTCAGTGCCCAAAATAGAGAAAGGCAAAGGAGTTTGAAAATAGAAAGCTCCAGTCGAGGACCTGACTTTGTTCGCAAAGGACAAAGACCAAGGTCGTGCTTTGGAGGGAGAGGAGGTTGAAACCCTACCGTTACCAGATGCCGTTTTCACCACACCGTTAGGGTCTTCACTATGACAAAAGCTGAGTGGGCCTACAGTAGGCCCAACACCAGCTGCAGGGCCCGAGGACAAAGCTGCAATCCCCGACGACCCTCCATTCCCGTCATCACCATCGCCATCGTCCACAAACGCTCCCGCTCCCGTTCCTGCTCGTGACATTTTCAAAAATCTTTCGATGAATGTAAGGATCATCTCTCTTCATTTATTATTACTATATTTAAAGTTTGATTTAATTATTTTTGAGCTTAATGCTGGTGAATTTATATTTCAATATGCTTATGAAAAATATTACAAACTCTAACATGGTATTAGAGTGAAGGAAAATATGCTTCACTCCAAAGAAAAAGAAATGATTTTTTTAAGGTAACAATCTACTATCATTTTCAAAATTTTGAATTTTTAAATTCAAAAAAGGGTACTATTATGAAATATTCTTGTGTCCCTTAATATGAGTCACACCATAATATTTTCTTGATCACAAGTAGTATTACTGACTCTGGTGGATCTACCTCTTTAACTCAGGAATATATTATCTAATTATTCTAAATAGTCTGAGTTGCGTAAGGATACCCAAGAGCTGAGCCTAAATATTAAATATTAAGCCCATGCTCATTCCAGATTAAAGAGTTAAATAAAATTGTTTAAATTTGGTGATAAATATTCACATAAAACCTAATATTATGCCTCTAATAGTAGACCGATGCTATATCCATTACTAATTGTAGCAATATTGCAAACACATTAAAGTAACAGAAAGAAAGGTAAAGGGACCGTTGACTCAATTATGCTCATTCAAATAATGTAAAAAGCATAATTGATTAGCAATGAAATAAAGTGTCAATTACACATTCAAATTATGTAATATGTAAAAGAGACACACATACAAAATTGAACATAGTGAATTTCCTAAAGGAAGAAGCTGGAATTGTATTAATATCAAAGGATTTTACAATGGGATCTTGGCTTAAATTAGCACAAAGCTCCGTACATGAATACAATTAGAATTATTGTTCAAATGATGTAACAATAAATCTTCAACCTCCATTCTAATATGGTAACAATAGGCCTCTAATATTATTATTTAGTAAGTGGAAATGATCTCAATTTCTTGAATTCTTCCTTAATAAAAACCTACACAGTAAAGGGGAGGAATTTAGAGATGATGGAGAAGACTATGAGATAAAATAAAATACAATGGTAAAGCAAGGACACTCAGAATACCTCTAGGAAAAATTGGCTATGTAAAACTCCATACTTATTTTGGTTGCAATTGCTCATATTATAGCTTCAAGGTGCCATGTTTTTATTATAACTACCTCCATATAAGCCCTTCATTTGTCATCATTCTTTACCATTTATTTGGCTAAGTGTGCTACAATACAATTACAGAAGTCCTGAGTTGTGTTACTTTAAAATCAGTATTTGTCTACTCCAAGATCCTCAAAATGAAGTACAACTATTAGGTATTTAGGCTTCATGGCTGACCTATCCCAGGGCATTTACCTTTTTCTTCTGACTCTTTGTTTCTCTTTGTGGTGGCCCCTATGCTAACTTCTTCAATTTTTTTCATTTGTGAACTCTGCCCCTCTTCTATTGTCCCTTTCTAGGAAGTTGTTATTGTGGAAATTTTGAATTTACTTTTCTTGAAATCTTTACCTTTATTAATTTCATAATGGAAGTCCTTTATTGCCATATCAATGAGTTCCCATGCTTCTTCACAAAAGGTTATAGTAAAATTCAACATATTCAAATATTTGCATGATTTTTATCTTTTAACTTTAAGACCATGCTTTTCTCTCTTGGTAAAAATTGCATAGGTGGTTGAATTTTTCTATCATAAAGTTGGTTTATCTGGTTAATTCTAATTCATTATCTAGATCACTATCAAAGTCTTCAATTATGTTCAAGATCAAATCCTCAACGTCAAAAACATGTAAACATATATGAAAAGAACATCACACTTCATTTATCTTACTATTTATTTCATCCTCTCATGTGACTACTTCTTTGATCCAATTGTGCCATCTAAACCTATCTCTTAGGATTATTGATATTTTTATGAACTCCTCAGCATAGAAAATTGTGGTTCCATATTCCAATATCACATGTCCTACACTTGTGTGATCATAGATCTTTTCAAATTGTTGGAAGATGGGATATATTGTGTTTAATATTTGTTCTACTTGTTCTAGAAGATTCTTCAGGTTGTTTGTAGAGGTATTTATCATATTGATGTTGTAAAATATTTCCCTCGGATCCTTAAATTTATCTTTTATTTTATTTTACATTTTTATTTTATATTTAGACAGGAAGTTAGAGAAATTAATATTTTTTATAATGATCTAAGGTTCTATTCTTGAAGTTGTAGCCTAAGAATTTGATATCTATTGTTTGAGGTTATCTACTTCTACCTATAATTGATCCACTCTTGTTGCTTTGGCTTTTAGATCATTCACTTGTTTATCCACTACAAGTGTAAGTTGCACATGTGCAACAATTGACTTCATCATGGAAACTAGGTCCCCTATAGCTTGTATTACCGCTTTTTCTAAGTCAATTTGAGCTTTTTTCACATCCCTTGGCAAATGTATTTTAATTGTGGTAGTAGATAAATCATAAAAACTTTGTTTCCTAACTTGTTCGATTGTACACCATCCTACATTGAGATATCTCCCTCTTCCATATCCTTTGATGACTGATGAGTTGTCAGGTATCCTTTTTAATAGGTATTCCAAATCAATTTGATTTTTTATTTTTTCAAAAAGTGATTTTGTCATGGCATCTTAATTATAAATCTCTTTCTTCTAGTTTTATAGGATGTATCACTAAACTTCATGCTAAATTTGGTTAGAGCATGTCTATTTTATTTTCTTTAACTAGCACATGTCAGGAAAATGAGCCAATCAAAATCTAATGTTGTAGCTTTTAATCTCAAATTTGCATTGTTGAATAATTTGATGGGTATCTTGGTTGTCCATATTTACATAAATTGAATTTAAGGTATTAGTTGAAAATAAAATAAATTCAAATAAATGAACTTGTAGTCATTCATCGAGGTATAGGTATTTTATTGGGAAAATCTAGATCATGCACTTATTCATCAACACTATTATCTAAGTTGTTTGCCTTACAGCCAATCGAAAACTAGTGCTTGAATTTTTGTGTTTGAAATTGGACCATTGATCTTCCAATTAGCACTACCATCTAAGCCATTCATCTTGTAGTCAATCAAAAGCCAATGCTTGAATTTTTTTGTTCAAATCTGGTACATTGATTTTCCACTTAGTATTTTCATCTGAGTTGTTCATTTAACAACCAAT
The DNA here is from genome assembly GCA_028583015.1 of Wollemia nobilis. Lineage (NCBI taxonomy): Eukaryota > Viridiplantae > Streptophyta > Pinopsida > Araucariales > Araucariaceae > Wollemia > Wollemia nobilis. The sequence goes on along the minus strand of JAQPPZ010016925.1, from coordinate 5,317,230 downwards.
AAAAAATGAGTTTTCAATATTTTTGCTTGAATCCACACCACATATTTTATTGGCCAATTATATTACAGTGCTTATTTTCCTTTATCATATTTGCACCATATATTTTCTACTTAATCAGCCTTTAGCGCTTAAATTGTTTCACTCCAATTTGGGCACTTAGAACCTTAGGTAGAATTTTGATTATTCTAGACATTTAATTTTTATAAGGCCATGACCCTAGAACTTAATATATGCAAGGATTTACATTTGTACATAAGGTTAAGGTAAAATGGTGGGAATTTTTAGTCTATGTGTTGAGAACCCTAGACCCTAGATGATGAGAACATTATTTTTTGGGGATTTTCCAAGGTATGGATATTATGAAATGTGAAGGGGGGAATGAAGATGTATGAAAGACCTAAGTGATAGAAAAGATAATAACCGATGATCTTATACTTAGGGACTTACGATTTATTGCATATAATATAAGCTTTAATCTTAGGAATTTATATGGCTCTTGAAGGGGATGTGAATGGTAAATTTGGCCTTTAACCATATAAAAGGAATATATGAGGAAATTATGCATGAATTAGAACCTTTGGAAAAATATTAAATGGATCTTAGAATTTATCACTCTAGCCTAATATGTCAAGGGGGATATGAATTAATGACCTTTAATATCATGGAATACGGGTTTTCTGAAGGTAAAAAATTTATGGAGCACTATTAATCTAAGGTTGAAGGGGGAATATTTATTTTATTTGATCAAGACCCTCATACCTTAGGAATATAAGTAATTTATTTTTTGGCCAATCAAAATAAAGCTCTCATTCTTTCCCACTGTAATTTGCACCACTCATTTTTCAACCAATGAAATTGTAGCACTTGAGTTTTCCCACTCTAATCTGCACCACTCATTTTCAACCAATGAAATTGCAGCACTGAGTTTATTTTCTCTAATCCAACTCATTTTCAATCAATGAAATTGTAGCACTTGAATTTCCATGCTCTAATCTACACCACTCATTTTTCAACCGATGAAGTTGTAGCTCTTGAGTTTCCCCACTCTAATATGCATCATTCATTTTTCAACTAATGAAATTGTAGTGCTTGAGTTTCCCTGTTCTAATCTACAAAATTCATTTTTAACCAATGAAATTATAGCATTGAGTTTACCCAATCTAATCCACACCACTCATTTTTATTTAATAAAACCTTAGGTGTATTTTTAATTATTTGGATCACATATCCATTTTTTGTGGGGGCAATGACTTTAGGCCTTAGTAAACAAAGGAAATATTATGCTTTGGGGACCTATTATTTTGGACATAGGAGTTAAGGCAAAAAAGGAAGGATTTTATCCTTTGTAAATGAGAGATAAACCTTAGGCAATTAAAAGTATTATTTTTTGGGGAATTCTCTAGCATGAATTTTATATGGTAATGAAAAATAAGTAGGGGCAAATTATGCATGAATGACCTAAGGCTTTAGGATTTTGAAATAATATTCGATGAAGCTTAGACCTAGGGGATTATGGGGGTAAAATTAAAGAGGGTCAATGGCTATATATTTTTCAATGATGACGTTAGGGACCATAGAGAATTTCAAAGGACTAAGACCTATGGACTTATAACTTTAGAAAAATAAAACTTTGAGGATATTTTAAGGAAGGATATGCTCTTAACCAAGATAATATATGGACTACTAGAAATGACTACAAAAGGGTGTCGAGCTATGATGTCTCATATTTAATTTATTAATCTAGGTTATATTTAAAGAAAATAATCCCATATAGATTATTCCATAGTTCTTAATCATTGAATTTATTCTATTTTCTTCGTTTCATTTATAAAAAATGAAAGTTTACAATAGAGAAAATTACAATGAAATGATGCTTAAATTAAAGATGAAATTTATGACTAAGTTTATGTGTGTAGATCCACATATGATATAATAATGCAACAATTATTTAATAGATTTTATAATTCTATCTTATGCAATTTTAATTAATTCTATGCTCTAAGACTTATTATATACTTTAACTAATACTACTATAATTTAAGAGGAAGAGAACAAGGGACTGACTGTTCAGAGTGGGCCTTACCTCTTATATGTTGGTGTTATTCTATTCTCCTTTCTACTCTACTTTACTTCAGCAAATAATATTTATTTAAACTAAATTAATGCAATTTAATTCATGTGTGTAGGGAAATAAAATGGAAGTTACAGTAACAAGTAAAATATGAAGAAATTACAAGATATAGTTACAAAATTTATTGAAGAAAATTTTCTACTTTATTGCTTGACTTCAATATTCATTTGTACAATGTAAATGATAGATTACGTATACAACATACTATTTATATGGTAGACAATTCAGATCCTTTCCAAGGTCCTTACCTTATAATATATAGCTTTTACATAACTCTTTTAATAAAATTCTTCAGCTTCTTTTTGTTACATATTGAATGGACTCAAACTAAATTCTAAAATTACATAACAAGATAATCTAATATTAAGATAACCTAAAACTACTTTTGGACTTATTATAAATGAATTTGTCCAAATGACATAATAGCATAGACACATAACTAAAATTTATAACTTACTAACAAAAATACTAATCAAAGGAAAATGACTCTTTTATCCTTTTCTCAAGGAGGACAAAGTCAGATTTCATGTGCATTACATAAATATCAAACAATTAACAAAGTACATATTAATAATAAATTGCATAACAATTATTCGATTCTATCCCAAATATTGATGTCAACGCAACAATGACCAGGCTGACTATGTATTATACGTTATGTTGGTTGATTTGTTAGCATACGTGGAAATTCCACCATGTCAAATAGATTTATAGTCAACTATTTTCTGTAACACCTTTCCATAATGCCTTTTCATAGATACTTTTTGTAGGTGGTATCCATAGATGGTATCCATAGATGGCTTTATGACCTATCTTCAATGTGCTTCCTTGTTAGATTTTGGAGCCTTAAACATAAAGGAAATGCATTCACAAGTATTGAAATAAGCATGCAATAAAATAACTATGATAATGGCAACTTAACATGCATGAAAATATGATAGAAAACTTGATACAATGCTCTAGAAATACTCATATAAGAAAGCTCACGAAAATTACAATGCTCCTCTCATGGAGTTTGCAACTCCTCCATGATAGCAAAATGGAGCTACATTGTGCCTACTACTACTCTCACCTTTGCACTCCAAAAACTACTCACAATCACTCACAATGAGGCCTTTATATAGAAATATAGATTCCTTTCCTCTCACTCAACCCTAAGACTCATGTACATGTGGACTACATGCACATTTACATCATTGCACATTCTAACACTTGTGCATTTATTAAATAACTCTAATAAACTATTTATCTCCTAATATAATCCTAATCTAAATATGTACCCATGAAGGTACATTAGTAAAGAACCAAATGATGTAATATCCATATTTTCCAACACCCCCTGTATTACATTATTTGGTTGATGAAGACTTTAGTCTTCAATATGGATCTTTCTCTTTTGGATATCCTTCATCTTGATGTCGTTCTTCTCCTTCTTTGGTTTGTTGATAGCTGAATAGAGTGAAGTTTTGTTGTCCTCTCATTCTCTTAATTTTGAGTCTTCTATTTTTTTATTTATTCTTGTGATATGCTGGATCTACATATGTTGCATCATGTTCTTCAACAAATGGATTAGTATTATTTTGAAATGCAACAATATCTTGTGATGTTCTCATAAATTCTAGAGCATATATATTTTTATGAATTGATCCAGTAGCTTCAATTTCCCCTTGATTTATTATGAGGCACATGTTGACTCCATTTGAGTGTTTGAAGTCAATTTTCCTTTTGCTCTCTACTAGCTTTGCTACTGAAATGAGATTGGATGATAACCCTGGAACATACATGACATTATGTAGTACAAAATCTGGAAATAATTTGCTAGGAACTACACATCCATAACCATGTATATGGTAGAATTTTCCATCTATAATTCTTAGTCTGTAGTTGTTGGTGACTTCAAGACAATCAAACCATTGCAAGTTTTCGGTCATATGATGACTTGCACATGAATCTATGTACCAAATGTCCTTTTCATTTTGATTTGTGAGATTATTTGAGTTTGTACTGATTCTATACCTTTGGTAGGACATATTGGATGTGTTTTGATCTTGAGTCCGATTATAGTGATGATATGTTCCTTTTGTCAATCTATCCATACTAAAAGGATTTGATTTCTTTTCCTTGTTTGTAGGAACAATCTTGGACTTAATTCTCCAAATTTTCAAGATATGAACTTGATGCTTATGCTTGACTTTCTAACCTTGAATTTTGTAGAATCCCTTTTGACTCCCTAGATACTAAGGTATGCTATAAATATGATTCACTTCTATCACTTGCAACCAACTATTTGCAGAATGCTATTTCAAATATAAGAGTTCTATATCTTTAGTTGGATTGTCTATGTCCTTTTAACTCAATCTTCCAACTATAATTTTTGATGCAAGAAATATCTTAGACTCTTCAACTATGATTCAATGCAATGATAGGTTTCTAAACTTCTATAAATTCAATTGAAGTAGGATTCCTTATATCTCCCTAATTAGAAGTTTTAGAAATATTAAGTATTTGCAAACTAGATTTTTCTAATCCTTATATCTCCTTGTGTTTTTAATGTTTGCAAATGTTCTTGAAGCAATGGAAATAATTTAAATGCTTCTACTTTTAATCCTTTCTTTCATATAACCAATATCTTCTCTAGAGATTCCTTTTAACACCTTATTACTCCTATTACTAATATCTCTAGAATATATAATGTGCACTTGATATCAAACTTGCAATATGATTATGAATATTTCTCACCTTCTTGATGCTTGATTCTAGTTTGCAAGTTGCTTGGAATATATGTTGTCTGCAAGGCTGATTACTCTTGTTACTCTTCACCTTGCTTGTGCACTTTCTCCTTCTTGTAAATGGGTTGGTTTGTCTTCCTTTCTCCAATCGAACACTTGCTGAATATGTGCTCTAATCTGCACTCTTTATCCTTGGTTGTTATGTGCACTATATGAGGCTTGGACTCTCTTCAAATCTGGTCTTCCACTTGTAAGTAGCAATCTCTCTATTGCTAGTTTCTATGTACTCTTCAAAACAACAACCTTTTACTTACCTTCAATGTTCCTTTTGCTCTCCTCCTTTGTGTTTATGTACGTGGGTGCCTTCTTAACTTGATGCAATATGATATGGGAGTGCCAAGTGGCACTTGTCCTTTTCAACCTTCTTGAAAATATTCCTTCTTACACCTCCTTGTAGTGCCTATGACATGTGGTGCTTGTCTTCTTCTCCCTTCTTGGAAATGTTTGTTGTAGCTCCTTCTTTCAGTGCCTATGACAAGTGGCACTCGGTTTCTTACTTCTTGGTGGTTGATGACTATTATAATTCCTTTTACCTTCTTCCTCCATGCTGGGTGCTCATATATGGAGAGTTCTCAACACTATTTTGTCTTTTCCACCTATGTTGGGCACTCCTTTATCTTGTTCTTGTTGGAGTTTCAAATATGGGACGTTACACTATGATGTTGGGTGCTCCTTTGTCTTGTCTTTGCTAGAGTTTCGAATATGAGATGTTACACTATGATGTTGGGCACTTAACCTTCCTCTTCAATGTGGCACTCTTCACTTTGGATGCATGGAACAACTCCTTCCACATGGTAATAGGTTTCTAACTCCTTTTTCAACTTCCTTGGATCTTTTCAACACTTTTCCAACGCTCAACTCTTGCAATTTCTCTTGCTGTCTATGTCTTTTCCTTGGCAAAATGCTTTGACTGTCTTCTATGGCGCTGTTGGACGTGCAAACTTGTTATTTTCCAGCTAGCTTCAATGGTGATGGTGCCTCCTTTGTGATGACATATGACTTGCACTATGACCTCAACTTTTACCCTTGTATTTTCACTTGTATTCTCTCTTTTGCAGGTCTGGTTTTGTCCTCTGTGTAGGCGGCAAATTCGGTGGTTATGGCACTCTGTTGGGTGTCTTTTGACACCTCAAATAACTAAAATTTTGACCTCTTGGAATGGCCTTTTTATTGCTTCCTAAAGGCTATCTTTTAGGGCTTTGTAGAATGCCCTTCTTGGAGTTTTTAATACTTCTTTTCCTCCTATATAATCTTGTCTTTTTGACAGCACTTGTAGAGTCCTTTGGATGACTCTTAAACGTAGATTATGACTGCCCCCCTGTGCTTGGAAACCTGTCCTTTATTTTTCTCAGAATGTGGGCTTCAATTTGCTGATTTGGCTCTTTGTTTGTATGGTCCAAGCTTGCTTCCAAAAACTATTTTTAATCCTCTCCAAAACTATCCACAAATTCTTCTTGGAGATGTAAACTCAAATTGCACTTTGGACTTGGGATTTCTTCTCCCTTTCAAGCTCTTCTCTTGCTATAATATGTTGGCTTTCTTCTCCAACTTTTGGAGGTAATGTTCAACCTTTTTTGTGGCTATTCCTTGCCACAAAATTCTTCCTTTAACTTCTTCAAAAGAGCTCTTGATAAATCTACCTTTGACTCCCTGACTAGGCTGAAATGAATCTGGTATTATTATTGCCTTTGATCATTGGAAATATCTTCCTTGCTTGGCTATTCTTTCACTTATCAATCCAAGCTACTTAATGAAATATTTGCACTATTGTATATGCAAATTTGTAGTCTTATTTTTATTAGAATGAGCAATAGAATGTTGATACATTTATTTCTCTCAAAATATACCTAACTTCTATTTTCTTCTATGTGTAGGATTGATCCTTGTAAACTATAACTTCTGCACTATTTTGAAGACTTGAAATGAAACTTTTGATGCAACCTTTAAGCTTTGTAATTGGTGCTTTAAAAAATTTAATAGAAATCCAAATATAAAAAGCTCAACTAATGAAATTTTGCACCTTTCTGTTGCATACCTTTTCAATCTTGTAGATGATGAAGATGATGGTGATTCAACTCACCTCAATGGCTGCCTTTTGTAGATGTTATTGTAGCTCTTATAGGCTGTCCAAAATAGCTTATTTGCTCACCTTTTTACAGCTTCAATACTTGACTAATATGCTGCCCAATACTGTAACTTGGTGGCTTAAAAACTCCTTCAGAATGTGCCTTTGAAATTTGATCTTTAGTAGTCACTAACGCTGCCCAAATTGCTGCCTTTTTCTATCCTCAAATCTGAAAATTTTCAGATTGTAAAGCAGTCAATACCATCACTGAAAAATTATCCTTGAATCCCAAAAATTTGGTAGGATTCTCCCCAAATCATAGTTGAGATGTTTTCTCAAGAACCCTTCAATGATGGCCCCCAAATATCTCATATTTGGTGGTTCTTCTATCTCTTTTCTCTTGCCAAATTTTGACTTCAAAGTAGATCTCCTCCTCAAACAATCTATCAATCTTGAGATCTATTCAATACTACCTTTTGATTTGACAATCTTCTTGCCAAACCTTCTCCTTTGGGCTTGTTGTTGGATGGTGATAATTGTCCCAATTCCTTAGCTTCTTCTTTGGTAGTAATTTCTCCAATGAGTCCTTCTAGGGACTCCTTCAATGAGGCTCACCAAGCCTTCTTATTTTTTCTCCTTGAGACCTCTCCAAGATTCTCAATCTTGCAGCTTCAAAATATTCAATGAGACCTTCCTTGGCCTCTTCAATATTCAACTATGGAAATGAGATCTCCTTCTAGGATCTCTTGAATCTACTGCTATTAAAATCTGCAATAGAACATTTTGTTAGTTCTTCTCAATGCTCAATATTCCACTATGAAAGTTCTTCAATAGGACCTTCAACAGATATCACAACCCAAATTTCTATCATATATATATATATATATATATATATATATATATATATATATATATATATACTCCTATATATATATATATATATATATATATATATATATATATATATATATATATATATATATATATATATATATAGGGAGTCTTAGATGCTTTGTAACCTGCTTAACAATTTATCTAGTCTTACCCGAGGTACACCCATCACTACATTTTGTGTAAGTCTGGATACACAAGTGTATTAGGCAATGTTATGCATAGCGGCTATTTATTGCCAAATTGGCTAAAATTAGGCTTTTCAAAATTTGGAATTGGCTAATATTTGGGACCCTTGACCAGAGCACATTAGCCAAAAACAATTCGATGCAAAATTTTTTTGGGTTGATTCGCCCCAATTTTATAATAATTTAACCATTTTAAGTTTAAATTTCTAACATTACCCCTAATAATAGTGAACCTTCTACATGCGTTTGGACACTATTCACCTAGATTTTGAAACTGATTCACCAAATTTTTATAAATACATTTTGGGGCCGATCCCTTATGCATAACCCTAGTACTAGGTGCAAGGCTAGTATTTACAAGTTATCCTTCTCGCTGGTCCCACAAGCTAACTTACCTTCCCTTTAATTCTATCAAAGGGTTATTCTCTCAGCTATCCCCTTATCATGTCCATATAAGTGGGTTAGAGCATATTGAATTTGACTATCCCTCTCATCAAAATATGAGCTAATCAGTTCCTCACTTGCATCATTAAAACCCTATCCATAGGAATACCTTATATTAGTTTAGACAACAATTTTGACCATAAAAGTCAATGAGTTATTCAAATTCCCTTCAAAAAACCTCATAAAATTCCCTTATTATGTGTATTTTTAATCTTATAGTTTTTCCCAACAAAGGTACTAACCTCATCCTAATATTCACCCATCAAATTTCTTTATGATGCACATGAATATTTCCTAGGTTTTCATCCCTTAAAACATCTACTTATTACAATATTAGATACCAATCCAATATTTAGCTACAATGGTCCATAAATTATACTTCTTAGTAGAGCATGAGTTTATTCACTCTCATCCTTTTGAGAGGTTCATCTAATTTACCTATCCACTTAATTTAATGAGGTCAAAGTTTCTAAACACATTTATATTAATTTAAACAACCAAAGCATGGGACAAATAATCTTTTAAAAATTCCCAAGGCTCATCCTTTCCCAAGAAATTATTACAATTCTAATATTTACTTTTCCTTATAAATATAAATAACCAATACCGTAACAGATTTGCATGGAAAACACATCTATGTAAAATAGACAACTTAACATTAAAATAATTTATAAGCCACAACAAACCACATCAATACATAATTTATCCTAGGAGAAACCCCATGGGGAAACCCAGCCTCAAAATCATTCCATAAATTTCATTCATCAAACTAAGTCTTTACATAGGTATGGACAACCCATATTGTTTGAAATATTCACTATGGAAACCTATCATGTCTAACTAGTTTCCCTCTATGAGATGGTCCTTCATCTCTCACAATCATCATTATAACTACGTCTTGGAGTCCAAAATCCCCAAACTTGTTGTCATAATAGTGTTTGGATTACATATTAAACATTCATTAAGCCCCATAGGTAGCTCGGTATAACTCTAGCCATCCATCCAAGCAACCACACTTAACCCAAAACTTGACATCTATAGAAGAGTACAATACTGTAGTGCTCGGGGTGGAACCTGCCCATTGCGTAAGCACAAATTTGGTGCTACCAATCTTGGGAACCTTATACTATTACAAGTAAAGTTAAACTTCCCAACGAAATCACCCATTACACTCACTCACCAATGCTATCTAAATATAAAAGAGCCGAATCACACATATCTAGTACATGTAATTACTAAATCTATTCAATGCGTAATAGAACTGGAACATATATCCATTTTATATCTTCACCAATGCTAACTGGTGCGTAACAAAATTTGGAACAACATTTTCATTTTAACAACTCATCAATGCTATCTAATGCATAGCAAAATTGGAACAACAAATTCATTCTATCATTTCACCAGTGCTATCTATTGCATAATAAAATTTGAAAAACATATCCATTTATCAATTCACCAATGTTATCTATTGCTTAACAAAGTATGGAACAACATATCCATATATCCATTCCAATGCTATCTACTGCATAATGAAATATGAAACAACATATCTATTTATAAATTTCACCAATGTTATCTATTTCTTAACAAATTCTGGATTGAAAACATTCGATACTACGAAGAAAACTCTCACTAAGCAATTCAAAATTTCCCAAGAGAACTTACATAACATGCAAAAGAATCCACCTCCAAACTACCAAAAGTCTTAGATGAACTCACAAGAACAACCAACTCAGCTTCCATATTGATTTTGAGTGAATCGCTCTAATGTCTAGATATTTCTCACAACAACCACAATGGTTTAGGCTCAAGAGGGTAACATACTCCCTCTTAATAATAGAAAAATACAAGACACATGCAAATATTTGTTCCAAGAGGTTTCCTCATATTGAACTTACCTCTAAATAAGTGGTGAAATCAATAGCAATTTGAGATGAAACTTCTATCTCTATAATAATAAGAGCATCAACCCAAGTTTGGTGATATGTCCAAGCGCGGTATTTAATCCTTTGGTTGGGTAGAAAAGGGGTATTAAAGCTTCTTAGTTTACCACATACCATAAAACATATGCAAGGGTACTAGGTTGGTCGGTTTACACAACAACTCAAACCTAACATCCCAACTTAGCCATCCTGATGTCTTAGTACACTAAGAGGGAGGGTCTTAACAAGAAAGAATAAAACCATCTACTAGCTAGCTTAATCAGCCACCTCTAGGACCTTCTATTATATTCTATCTCATAGGTCAAATGCACATCCAATGTTATAAAATGAGTGTAATGAAACGTCTCTCACTACTGTAGTAAAAGAATAACACTCCTACTAGGGTATTGGAAACTCTTTTACTACCATTAAAATAGTAAGACAAGACATCAATTTTAAAGTGCATGTCTACCTATGTTCCAAGGTTATTTTGCAATGTTTTGGGTCTTTCCTCAGCATCACCACCCAAGACTTCTTTTAATGGAGTGATTCCTCTCCACTTCCTTTCACACCCCTCCAAATAACCTCCCTTCTTCCTAGTTTTCTTGGGCATCCCAAATAGAACATCCCAACCTCTAATTCCTACTACTCCGTCACCTTTAGATTTAGAGACTCTCAACGTGGGTTCTTAGTTGATCATACCATAAATTTTACTCCCTTGCTCCCACATCTACAAAGGATTTTGTGCCCTAACAAACACTTAACAAACCTAACATTTTAATTTAGCAGTAGTCTAATAAAAGGAAAGCCAAGGCTCTTGTATTTCTCTCTTACAAATTTGCACAAATATAAATAAAAATAATTTCCCACCAGTAACATTTTGAACTAACAAATTAGCAATAGCAATAAAAATATATCTGCTCAAATTCTTACTGGATCTTGTTGGGCACTGAATTGCATAAAGTTTTACTCAATACTATGGCTTTCTATATTCCTACTTTCTATCCAGGCTTGCATCCAATAGCTATAGCTCAGCACTCAATATTGGATGGACCAAAACAGAGTTTTTGATCCAACCTCCAGAGTAGGTTGGTTCCTTGTCAACTTAAATAGGGTGTTGACACAATTATTATCACTTAGGGTTTTAGATATTAGGGTAATAAAAGAATTAGGATTAGAAAATGTGAACAATAGTGGATGGATAGGCTAACAACATTGCACTATAGTAAAAAGCTCTGAAAAACCAACTCAAAGACACATTACTCATATCAACATTATCCCAAATAAGATGTACTTTCATTCATTAAGGAATGATAGAGAAATATTGTAGACAACTATTCCAATATCTAAACAATGATCATCCAAATAACAAAATTCACCAATATTTAGATTTTATAGAAATGCACTCCCTAAAAATAAATATCAAATTCAAAAGCATATTTTAATTACCCTAATAACTTGTAATCCATCAATTTAGCACAAAATAACTATTCAAGTTTTTAAATAAATGCAACTAAAGAATTCAAACCTCTGATATTGAATTATGCAGACACAAAATTTGAGGTGAAGATCAATGTAATGATCATTTCATTAGCCCTTGGGAATATTTATAGTAGCACAGGAAAACACACTAGAGCCAACCCTTTAAAAATGAGGGTTCCACCTCTATTTATAGTTTTGTAAAATTAAAATAACAAGGAACATTACATAGATGAAATTTCAACCTTTGGGATATCCACTACAAGTGGATCACCATGATAGCTTGAAAACTCTGTAACTTGCTAGTCGTTCGATGCTAACTAGAGTTCTAGTCGTTGGAGATAGTATATGCATTGTCGATATTTTTTGGAAACATTCTACCATCATCGATCTGCAACCTTCTTTGGTTATCATCTTCTTGAAACCCTCGATGCTTCGACTTCCACCTCCAACTGACTATCATAACTTCAGTGAAAATTTGCTTTTATACTCTTCAAATTTCTCAGCAAAATCTCCATTATTGATCTCCCCCATCATATGGTTATGATTAAATCTAAAATAAGCTTGATGTAATGGTAAAGGAGAACACAACGCCATTCCACTTTACAAAATGATAACGTCATATTTAATGCTTCAAAAACTGTTGAACGCCAATCTGGTATCAAAATGCTTTGAAAATGAAGTGGGATGAAATCTGCTCCTTATCCTTCGTTTCTTTTCATTGGCGATGAAGCATTCACCAATCTGCACAAAAAATTTGATGAAATAATCTCTTTCAAAACTTCTACGGATTTTATTCTAGACCTAAGTAAGTGCATTGTCTTTTGAACATCATTCTGGACCTGCTATAGTGTAAAGTGACTTCTCCTCCATTCTGCATTGGATTCAGAGTAAAATGTTGTTTATCGCCATTCTGGAAGAAATTTGGTCAAAACAAAACTTAGTCACGAATTCGCATCTCTTAGAATTAGCATTCAGCCTTTTGTTACCATTTCGGGCAAAAATGTTCAATGCGCTCTTCGAAATTAGGCTTTCTAATACTTAGCCGCTCATAAGGTATTCAAAATATCAAGCGGTCACCAATGTTACGCTAACGTCATCATTCTTAAAAAACTTTTATAGATTCAATATGAGTTGCCAGTCTGGAGCCAAAAATATAAGAAACTATGCGAGATTGTTCCAAACACAAAAATTCATCAAGTGTTGGGTGGGTTTGTGACCTTTTTTGCGGATCCATTCCAAAATACACTGCAAAGTGTGCGGAATGAAAACTTTATAACTTAGGCAAAAAATTTCAAAATTTTCCTAAGTATGTGGCCAATTTTGGCCTACATTCTGGTGCCTCTCGAGTGGATTTTCTTGCAAAGCCATAGAACTCAGAGTCTTATCCATTGGGCCTTAGGAGTCAAAAAATGCTCATGTTCAAAAATATGCTTTAAAAAATAACTTCCATACAAACATTACCATCTAAAAATTTGTTGGTTTGCTTAGAGGGTAAAGGTTCATATAGAGATCATGCCTAAAAAATTATAACTTATCCGCTTATATGGAGTCCATGCCAAAATTTGGGCTTGTTGCAACTATCTTGAAAAAAATAGGCATAGCTCTACTCTTATAAGGTCTTATTGCAAAAATACCTTCATACAAAATCAGCTACTCTCTGAACCTCTATAGTCTTCATGCATTTATTGTTTATTTCTAACAATTGTTAGAGAAAAAATAAAAAATGTAAAACTTGTGTATATGCACAAAAAAAAAAAAAAAACTAAGTATGGGCACCTTTCGAGCCTGCATTAACTTCATCCTGCTCTTCTTCTTTATGGGTCTCTTCCTCGGACTCTTCTTCATTCTCTTCTTCTTATTTTTCATTTTCTTCTTCTGGGGAATGTTGTTTTTTATGCCTTCCTCCAGAAACATCAGTAAACAACTGAATCATCAATTTCAAAGATTGTAAAGCCTATTTCCAAGCTACTTCAAAGGGGTTTGATGTTTCTTTGATCTTCTTATAAACATATTGTAACCCTCCAATGTCCTTATAATTAGAATCATTCCCTATGTTCACTAGATCTTCCATGATATCTCTTAATCTGGTAAAATTAACAATTAATTGGATAACTTGCTCTTGGGATAGTGTCTCTTCAAGAGAATCAATTCCAAATTCATCCTGTAAATTTTCATCAATGCCTTTCTGGATCTCTTCCATGAATAGCAAGTTGTGATCCTCCATCCATAGGCCTTTGAAGCCAAATTGAATCATTTATTTATTCACATACACAACATATTAAATCACTCCTTCAATCATATTGAACAACATCCAGACTCTTTGAAGTGCCCTGTTCTTCTTGACCACAATTCTGGTAGCAAACCTGGCAAGATCCCATTATTTATTAGGAATTGGTTTAGCAGAATTACTGAGTCTGCTATCAACCAACCTATACATTTGCTTTGCCGAAATCACCATAGGCTACAACTCTTCGATGATATGATCTAGCTCTTTATTAACATTGGGGAGTAAGCGGCTAGCATCATCAAGGTAGTAAATCATAAGCTAAAGCCCTGAACATTTCTTTTGGACCTCAGAGAGCAGTTTTTTTCTAATATTTTTCAAATCAGCCTTGGAAAATCTAGAAGACTTAGCTTTCTCAAGTTGAAGCTGTTGTCTCAAACTTTGAATTTCTTTTGCTTGTTATTAATTAAGCTTATTTTTCTCTCCTAGATGATCTTTGAGCTTATTGGCTTCTTGGTACTTTTATTGCCATCCCTTAGTCTCCTTCCTCAGAGCCTTTTCTACTTTTTATTGCTCGGAGTCTTCTAAAGCTTTTCAATATTCTCCAGTTTGCTCACCTTCTCTCTGACTATATCATTTTTCACATAGAAGATGTCTAAGTAGGCTCTGGATATAATCAATTCATCCTCTTTAGGAAGCTTGTCAATATCTTTTGTGATCTCCTCCAATCGATAATCTTGGATAGTCATCTCAGTTTTAGCTTACTAACAAGTGGAATCATAGATCTAGATTCTCTCTGCCTAGAAAATGGATCAACATACATGCTTATCCTTTTGACAACCATATTGCTAGAAGGCTTTGAAATATTCTCTACCCATAAATAATTTACTTTCTGTGTGGCTGCCTGCTCTTTTGGCAAGTGATAGGAATTGAGAAACTAACAGCCAGGGGAGATGAAAATACTAGAAATACAAGGGTGTATTGAACTATTGACAATGGATGTGTGGAAGTAATTACAATAGTATCTGTAACAACAGTGGACTCTATAACTATTGCTATGGTTTCTATTGGTAAACTTACAAGAATTGACATAAAACTAACAATTGGGTGAATGGCGACGCTTGGAATAGTTTATCCCTTTGATGGGGGTGGTGATAGTGAAGATGAAGTGATGGGAGATGATGAAGTGGGGACTTCAGATGATGAAAGTGGAATTTAGGGTGAATTTAGGGGAACATAGGTAAATTATACTTCAGTGAACACCGATGAAACATGGGGTTAACCATGATAGAGAGAAGGTATCTTTGACACATTCTCTTGACCAGAAAGGAAAGGCGACTTCCTTGGCAATTTAGGAGGATTAAGAGGAGGAGAGGTATTAGAAACCATACCTTCACCTACATATGTAGGGTGCTCTTGTTTCATATCTATTTCCTATTGTTGCTCTTGATGAGTCAATTCTTCTGTAGTTGAAATAACTACATCTTTGGCAATCTCCTTCATATCCAACATTTGTTTCTTTGAAACTTCTCTTTCCCTTATTTCTAGATCTATTTTAGCTCTTCTATGAATTAATTGAAAAGAAGCCATTTCACTCTTTGAATATTCCTCTATTTCATATCCTTGTATTGCTCTAGTAAGCAAGACTTGCTCAAAAATGGGATGCAATTATACTAATACTGCAGTGGTGAAAGAAAGGGGGGTGAAACTGAAATTCTCGTCCTTCTATCTTTAGTCAATGTCTGTGTCTAGAGGTTGTCCCCCCAGATCTAAGCGTTTAGGCCTAGACACTACTTCGATGAATGGAATGCTAAAAAAAATTTCATAGAAGTATTGCATTTTGCTCAGAAGATGAGCTCCCTTAGGAAACTTATCCACTTGTTCAGTGGTAGGATGAACATTTTTCAAGACTTTAGCTGCTATTAAAGAAGTTTCTTGATTTGTGGGTGGAGAGACATATTCAGAACTAGCCTTGGAATTTTCAACTATCAACATTATGTCTTTGATATCCTTCTACTTCTAGGTTCTGATATTTTCATCATGTTTCTTGGAAAACTCATTATCAATCTTCATGCTGAACTTGGACTTAGGTTTTACAATTTTTATTCTCATTCTCCATCAATCTGATATCTTTGCTACATTTCATTATTCTCCTTCCTCATCTTCTTCAACAACATTCTCGTTAGGCTAAGGGTCCTTTTTCTTTTCAATTTTCTCTTCAATATCACGAATGGTGGCTTCTGTAAGCCCATGACTCTTCTTCTTGTTAGGATCAAAATCCACAACTTGTTCATACAAATCCAACCATGGAGGTAGTTAACCCATTTTTGAAAGATTCCACTCCAAAAGAGCGATCTCATCATTATTTTTGCCTTGTTCGAAATGAGCCGTAGGTCTCTTTTAAAATTTGTAAGCTTTTTCTCCATTTAGGGCTACATTCCTTGTAGTGAAAATACCATCTGAAGAACACAATATTATACTAATATGGGGGGTGAACAGTATACCACTTTTTACTTTTCTTTCCAATCAATATTATGCAATGTAAAGATAACAATATCAACAAAAGTAACCAAAAAAATGCATAAATCATCACACACAATAAAGACACCACAATTTACGTGGTTCACCCAATGTGGGCTACTCCATAGAGAAAATATTTCACTAAAATTTTCTCAATCAATCTCTTGGGAATCATTTCCCTATTACAATGTGGACCTCTATCCAAAGGAGATACCAATCCCCTAAATCAAGTTCATGGATCTCTATCCATAGGAGAAATCCTTCTCCTCTGCTCTAGCTGGTGATCCTCTAGAACACTACTACCTACACTACATTGGCTTGTGGATATCTCTCCACTGAAGACTTTTTTTCCCACTTAGAAGACCTATCCTCACTGCCCTAGCTTATGTATTTCTATCCATTGGATGCTATTGTCCTCTCTACTCTGTCACCTCCAAAGCTTTGTCTCAAAATTACACTAAACATAGTCCTTCTATCTAGTACAACTTTGATCACTATATATGGTCTGGCACAAACTTATACTCAAATCTACACCAAACTCTACTCCACAAGTCCACATAGAACTTGTTAAAATATTCTCAACAAGCTCACACAAAACTTTCTCAAATCTTCTCAACAAGTCCACTTAGAAATTACTTCAAATATTCTCAACAAGTCCAATTAGAACCGAAACTTGTCCAATCTGCTCAACAAGTCCACTCATAAATTGCTCAAATCTGCTCAACAAGTTCACACAGAACTTGCTCAAATCTGCTCAACAAGTTCACATAGAACTTGCTCAAATATTCTCAGTAAGTCCACTCATAACTTGCTCAAATATGCTCAATAAGTCCACTCAGAAATTGCTCAAATCTACTCAACAAGTCCACTCAAAACTTGCTTAATTTTTCTCAATAAGTCGACTCAAAACTTGCTCAAATATGCTCAACAAGTCCATTGAGAACTTACTCAAATCTACTCAACAAGTCCACTTAGAAATTGCTCAATTCTGCTCGACAAGTCCACACAAAAAATTTCCAATTTGCTCAATAAGTCCTCTCTAGAACTTAACCAAATATGTATTGTAAGCTTCCACAAAATCTCACACAAAATCAGTCCATAAGTCTCCTCAAAGACTTACCTCGAATCTATTCAACAAGTCCACACAGAACTTGTCCAATATCATATAAACATAAATATAATTATTAGAGACTCAATATGTTTTATACTAATCACAATGCTCAATTATTTTCAATCACTCTCTTCGAAATATAAGGAGAATTGTTAGAGACTCAATATGCTTCAAATACAACTCAATTCTCAATCACTTTCTCAACTCAATTCAGAATATAGAATAGTTTATTTTATGGAACTTGAACAATAACTTCACACATCCACTTGACTAGGCTCAACCAAATCTACTCAACCAATCACTCAATGAAACAACCCTTGTTCACAAACCCTAGTCCAAGCATATAAACATCAACTCAAAATATTTCCAACAATGATCAACAACAAATCTCACATAACAATGATACTCATGTTCTCTTCAAACCCTCGTTCAATTTCTTCACTCAACAACCCACTTCAACAACAATGCTTATGAAACAACTCTCACATAAAAATTATACTCATGTCTTATTCAAACCCTAGTTCAAGTTCTTCACTCATCAACTCACTTCAACAACAATGCTTATGAAACCACTCTCACTTAACAATGATACTCAAACCCTAGTTCAAGTTCTTTACACCATCAATGCCTTCAACAATAATGCTAATCAAACAAAGTTTCAATAACAACTCTTTATTCCATAAAGCCTTGAAGCATTAACTCAAACATACTTAATAAGGAAACCCTAATCAAGTCATTTTCACTCCAAACTTATTCTAAAAAAAACAACCAATCAACTTAACTATGGAAGAATGTGCTCATACCTTTTTCCTTATGATAAGGAGTAGACCTCACAAATCTGCCACAACCATAAAACACTTCTTTGCAAAACTCAAGAATGTTAGAATACAAAATATTATTCCAATATTTCCTCAAAAATATTCTTTGCACCAAGATATAATAAATGCCTTATTTTTTCTCTTTTTCAATTATACTCAAAAAATCATACATAACAAAATACTTGGAAACACCTTATCAACTCCAATATTAGAATAGTGACCAACACCCTAATAAATCAACCACTCTTAAAATAATATCCACCACCATAGGATATTAACCACTTTAATAATATTCACCACTATAGAATATCACCCATACTTAATAATATCAACCACTATGGAATATTGAGCTGACTTAATAATATTCACCACTATAGAATATTAACCAAGTACTTTTCACTCCATGCATAAAATATTTGAGCAAACAATGTTAAAAATTTATTTTTTCCAAACCTTATAACTCCCTTGCAACCTTAGAAGCAATAATATAATGCAAAATTAAATTTTAACTTGCCCAACCAAGCTCCAAAAATTTCAGAGATTAAACACCTTGCGTACCTTGTATTACCCACCAAAAGGGGATTCGGTGTGACTCAATCCGTTGTCTCCTCTTGCCTAAGATATTAGGTGCTTGTGAACTCATCGCATGGGCTACGAAGGTCCACGTAAAGGAAGGATACATGCCTTCCTCTTATGACTTCAAAACTTATTTTTCACACGCAAAAAATATGTTTTCGTTTCCCTTGGTCGCAACGCTAAATTCTTTGCTTTGCACTTTTGCATCTTAGGCATGGTGATTTCATTAATGTGGTAGGTTCTCCCCTTTATATGCAAAATATAACATTCCTCCTCACATCAGCGCTTTTCAAAATTGAATTTCAAATTTCAAATATAAAACCTACTTTAGGGTTTTAACCTTAATTTAATTAATTTATAATTAATAAATTAATTAATTAATAATTAATTTAAATAACTTTTCAAGTTAAGTAAATTAACTAATAAAATTAATTTAAAATTAATTTATAATTAACTTTAAGATTCCTTAGTATAATAAAATTATTATACTTTATTTTCCAATGGTTTTTATGAAAAACCTTTTATTTTCTCCTTCAGTGGTTTTAATGGAAACCTTTTATTTTCTCCATCAATGGTTTTAATGGAAAACCTTTTATTTTCTCCTCTAATGATTTTAATGGAAAACCTTTTATTTTGCTCCATCAGGGTTTTAATGAAAAATCTATTTGGTCATGCTTCATAACACATTATGCAACTTTTTGGAACCAATCAATTGCATTCTTTTGACATCAATGACAACTCATGCCTTGAAATCAATGACAACTCGATGGAATCAAAATGTCCAAAAATCTCCCCCTTTGTCATTTATGACAACCGCAAATTATTTTAACTAAAAGCTTGACCTTTCCTTTGTTTTTCTCCCCCTGGGACATTGCTCCTCCTGGCTCAATGCTTTCTCAAATACGAAATCTCTCCCCTTACTCAAATATCTCTCCCTTCGACATTAATGGTAAAGGATCACCTTTGGGGCTCGGGGCTAAGAATTAGCCTATTAGCTTAGCTCCTCCCCCACATCCTCTTAAGGTGGTTAATTTAGGGTGGGAGTATTTCTATTCCTAGAAAGCATTGTTCTTTACCTTTATCCTTTCTTCTTCTTATCTGATACTAATGTTTCCTCTAACTATTTATTTCAATATTCCTATACATATCCTTGTTCCTATTCCTATTCCTATCCATGTTCTTGTTCCTATGCCTTTTACTGTTCCAGTTCATATCCATGTTCTTGTTCCTATTCCTATTTCTATTCTAGTACATACTTGTTTCTGGAATATCTGCTCTACACCACTTTGTTGTGTGACCATAATTATTGTACTTATCACACTTAATATTATTATTCCTTGGAGGTATAAATGTCTTAGGATTTCTCCTAGTGAAGCCATACCTTATTCTATCATGAACCCTGCAATTTATTACCTTATGACCAAACTGATTACATAAGTAGCAATATCCATGGAAAAACTGTTTGTTCCCATATTCCTATCTTTTTTGTGTCCTAAACTATGAAGCTATGTGACCAAAACTATGACATGAGAAGCATCGTCCATTGAAGAAACCTTGCCTAGACCCCATTGGTATCTTAGCCTCTTCTACCTTATCATGTTTCCTATTCCATTTTTTCCTTACATGTGTATTGTTCCTTTCCTTATTGAAACTTCTATTGCCCAACATATCCTTAGATGTCTCACTCTCTCTTTTACTTACTTATTTTGACGCTTCTTTTTTGGTGTTTTAGATTGACTCTCCTTTTTTTGCTTCCTGTTTCCTTTGTTCTTATTTAGAAGTAAGTCCTACTTTGGTGACTGATGACCTTTGTGCATTGATAATCCTGTCCAAGGTCTTTGAATTTTCCTCAAACTTGTGTAGCTTGTCCTTAGAACTTTTTACTTCCATCCTTAGTGAAGCTATCTCATGCTCTAATATTTCACACTCTAGATATTTTGTCTTTAATATTTTGGCCATACCTTCTTCAATTTTTCTTGCCTCTTCAACTTTGATTTTTAAGTTGGTGAGTTCCTCTAGAAACTTTGCTTTTGCTTTCTCATATTTTGAGATTGAACCCTTAATCCTGAGTTCTCCATTTTTAATTCCTCAAGAGTAACCATAAGTATTTCACATTCTATACCTTTTATCTTTGACTGTTCAACCATACCTTTTTCAACCCTTATTGCCTTTTCAACCTTATCTCTCAAGTTAGAGAGATCTTGTAGAAGCTTTGTCTTACATTTCTCATATTCTTGTATTTGAGCCTTCAATTATAAATTTTTACTTTTCAATTCAACAAGTTCATTAATAGTGGATTCATCTTTTTATTTATTTTTAATCTTCCTCTTATTTATTTCTTTGATATTCTATAGGAGCATCTTCTTTTTATTCTATTATTGAAAGTAGAGTTTCTTCTTCATACCTATTTTAACTGTCCCTATTATCATTTAGATCTATTTCATCTTCACTACTTCTAAACCCATGACAATATCTTGCATCATGACCAAGTTGATCACAAATAAAATATTCTTCACCTTATTGTGAATAATAAGTTTAATAGTGACCTGTATTCCTACATCTGGTACAAAAATTTATCCATCTAATATTTTATCCACTACTTGATTCATATCTTGAATCTATTTCCACTTGTCCTTCCAAAACAACAATATCAAATTCATCTTATTTTTCTTTCATGACCATGTGTGTTCTTTTATTCTTGTATCTCATGGTTTTTCCTTTACCTTTCTTTGCCATTTGTGTTCTTGTAAGATCTTCCTTCAAGCTATTAAACATTTTTTGAAGGAACCAACTCTAATACCAATTGAAGAACACAAGTTTATACTAAGAGGGAATGAATAGTATAAGATCACTATTTACTTTTCTTTCCAATCAATATTATGCAATGTAAAGATAGAAATATCAACAACATTAAACAAAGCAATGCATAAATCATCACACACAATAGAGACACCACAATTTACATGGTTCACAAAATGTGGGCTACTCCATAGAGAAAATATTTCACTAAAATTTTCTCAATCAATCTCTTGGGAATCCTTTCCCTATTACAATTTTTATGGACCTCTATCCAAAGGAGACACCAATCCCCTAAATCAAGTTCATGGATCTCTATCCACAGGAGAACTCCTTCTCCTCTACTCTAGCTAGTGATCCTCTAGAAGACTACTACCTCCACTACACTGGCTTGTAGATCTCTATCCACTAAAGACTCTTATCTCCACTCAGAAGACCTGTCCTCACTACCCTGGCTGATGGATATCTATCCACTAGAGACTATTGTCCTCTCTAAACTGTCACCTCCAATGCTCTATCTCAAAACTACACTAAACACAGTCCTTCAATCTAGTATAAATATGCTCAATATCTATCTCTAGTATTGCACAAACTTATCCTCATATCTACACCAAACTCTGCTCCACAAGTCCACACATAACTTGTTCAAATCTGCTCAACAAGCTCACACATAACTTGCTCAAATCTTCTCAACAAGTCCACTCAAAACTTGCTTCAAATATGCTCAACAAATCTAATCAGAACTTGTCCAATCTGCTCAACAAGTCCATTCAGAACTTGCTCAAATTTGCCCAACAAGTTCACACAGAACTTGCTCAAATCTACTCAAAAAGTTCAAACAGAACTTGGTCAAATATACTCAACAAGTCCACTCAGAACTTGCTCAAATCTGCTCAACAATTCCACTTAGAACTTGCTCAAATATGCTCAACAAGTCCACTCAGAACTTTCTCAATTCTACTCAACAAGTCCACTCAGAACTTGCTCAAATCTGCTCAACAAATCTACTCAAAACTTGCTCAAATTTGCTCAACAAGTCCACTCAGAACTTGCTCAATTTTTCTCAACAAGTCCACACAGAACTTGTCCAATCTACTCAATAAGTCCTCTCTAGAACTTAACCAAATATGTATTATAAGCTTCCACAAAATCTCACACAAAATAAGTCCACAAGTCTCCTCAAAGACTTACCTCAAATCTGCTCAACAAGTCCACACAGAACTTGTCCAATCTCATAGAAACATAAAGAGAATTGTTAGAGACTCAATATGTTCTTGTAGCACCCTAAAATTGGCGCAGTAAAACCTTAGCAAATAATTAAAATTACCTTAGTAATAATTCAAATTCAAATTTCAACCCCAAACTACCCGTTAAACTGCATTTTACCCGTTTTCTCATTTTTCATGCCATTTTTAGGATTTGTTGTGACCGTTGGACGATATCGTCACCGATCAGACGATATCACCTCAGATCGGATGAATTCGTCTGGAGAAGAACGTCCAGACGATTTCGTCCCAAAACTGATTTTTCATAATTAGCTTCTGTTTCAACGACGTCTCTAACCAGGGCAAAAGCGTGTCTGCGCCGTTAGAGACCTTCCCCGTTGGAGATCTCCCAAATTGGGATGATCTCCAACCTCCCAACCTCCTTCCTATGCCTATTTAATCTTAGGCCCTCCCCTTGACATTCCCCTGGCTGAAATTTTCTGTAACACGAGTTTTATTTGCATTAGAATATCTTAAATTACTATTTGCCTTCGTATTTTTCCAAGTTTGTTTGCAGGAACTTCATTGTTTTTTAGTCGAAGCAAGCTCAGATCGTCGTAGACGATCCTGTACGATCTCGGACGATCACGCCAAAATTCGAGACGATTTCGTATCCTGCAGAAGATCTCGACTACAGCCAACATTGGGGGCAATCAGTGCCCTGAGTTTGCATTCTCTCTCCATTATCTACTGTTTTGCTTTGCATTAGTTAGACTTATTACTATTTTGCATCTTGGAGTTCACCCATGTAGCTTAAATGCATAATAAAGTCATAATTGTCATTAAATCATTGTAATGCACTTATATTTTTATTTTGTAATTATCAGTTTAATATTATTATTATCATTCTACATCATTTTCCTCTGTTAGTATAGCTGCATTTTCTGTATTCTATGTCTATTTCTCTGATTGCAGGTCTCTAACGAATTCGTCTGACGAATTCGCCAGATCTCAGACGATCTTGTCTGATATCAGACGATCCTGTCATATCAGAGGCGATCTGGACTGCTTCAAAAATTAGAACCTCCATCAGACATCCGGAATCAGGTATGGTTTTTCTCATCTAGCTTGTTCTCTGTATTTTCTATTTAAATCTATTTTTTGTATTCATTTAAATTTGCATTTCATATAGAACAGTTTAGATTCATTTGGCCAAACCTAGGAATTGAATGATCAAGCATAAAAATGAACACATCAAACACACTCTCAACCTAGGCATGGAAACTGCCATTCAAAAGTTTCCTGGTGAACCCACCATCCATCGAAAATTCACCCTTATACACCTCCCCCGAGAGGCGGGACCTTCAAAGGGCCTCTCAGTCCGAGGTATTGTCCCATCCTTTTCACATCCCCCTTCTGGGCACGGATCCTATAGCCTGAAGGTAAGGGTGCGAAAAATTTGGAGCGATACATTTTGGTGAACCCGACGTGAATAACATAGGCATCTTTCTGATTCAAAAATATAAAAAAACAAAATATATATATATATATATATATATGTATACAAGAAAAACAAAAACAAAATCATCATTTCAAGTTTGTATGTTTTAGATTCAATTCTAAATAGTAGATACTAAATATTACTTTTAGAAGTACTAAAGAAACCATGAGTTTTTACTCAAATCAATATGAGCCCATCGGTAATGTTGGAAGAATTCAGCTAAATACATTTGTTGATTATGACCAACCTCATCCCTATTCAACACCACCTCCATCACACTTTTCTCATTTTTCATCCTTACCCCAACAGGACAATCCCTTTGCCAATCCTCTTCATAACGATATTATCTATTCTCCCATATATCCATATTATGTCTATCAATCCACATACAATCCTCCTCCACCCTTTCAATATTCTTCTTTCAATACAACACATCCATTTCAACAAGAAAATACTTATTCTTCCAATCCTACCATGCACTCACCTCATACTTCACAATCTTCCTATCATCATTCTACCCATAATAAAGAAAGTAGAGGTGAGAAACCATTAGGTCCTTTTATGACTGAATTCCTAAGGCACATATCAAAAACCTCTCGAAAACCTTCATCACGTAAATTTACTAAGCTCAATCAACCAATGGATATAATTCTCAAGTATTTACTTGACACAAATAGGATTGAACTCCCTTCCATAAGACAACTTGATACCACAACAGATTGGTTTAAACTTGAGCTACATTGTGAATATCATAGAGTAGATGGACATATGACACAAAAATGTAAAGATTTAAGATGTGCAATTCAAGATTTGATTGATGAGGGTCTTTTTAATATAAAGGAATTACAATCTACAACTGATTATAAATCTCCAGTAAACAATCAAACTCCTACACAACAAATACCAATAATCAATCAAGACATGGGGATCTCCCAAGAACCCCTATTCAATTATCAACAACAAGAAACCAATCAAATATTGCATGTTAATGTGTCCCATCATGATGATATTACTAATATTGTAACAAAAACTACAAATGAGCAACCTCAAGTTCAATCAACTCAATCTGATATTCAAGATATGGATTCCTCATTTGACCAACCTTCAAAACTATCTTTGGCTCTAGAGAATGATCCAAAATGGAATGTAAGCATAGAAAGCTCATCTTTAGAATCAAAATCTCAATCTGAAGTCCACTTTGATAGCCAACAACAAGTGATTAATCCTCAAGCAAAGATATCCCTTTTAGAAGTATTACAAAGTTCTCATAAGGAAACGTTGTTCAAGATATCTAGCCAACAATTTGTTCCTCATGATATTTTCCCTAAGGACATAATTAATGGTGTAAACCCTCTTGAGGTTAACCATATTTCATTCTATGATGAGGATATTCCTTCCTCTACTCCACAAGAAGACTCCTATCTTTACATTACAGGATCTAGTAAAGAAACACTTGTTAAAACTATCATGGTAGATAATGGCTCCTCTCTTAATTTATGCACTTATCAATTATTCCAAAAACTCAAATTAAAGGAAGAAGATCTTAATGAATCAAATGTTATTATAAAATCTTTTAACAATGAAATTCAAGAAGCTCAAGGTACTATAATTCTTCCCCTCAATATTGGATCCAAGATCCTGGATACTTTGTTTTATGTAGCATATTGCCCTTCACCTTACAACCTACTTCTCGGAAGTCCTTGGATTCATACGATGAGGGTTGTCCCTTCCACTCTTCACCAATGTTTGAAGTTTGAACTTGCAAATAAAAGTTGTTACCATACATGGTGACCCAACACCATTTGAAGAATATTTAATGGTTGAAACATCAAGTTCTATACATTCTCTATTGTCACAATTATCTTCTATCCATCACTTTTCTTCATCCATATATGATCATCCTTGTTTACCAAATAACACCCATGCATATCTTTCACATATGCTCCCTCCATCTTATCAAGACTTGGAAGATAGTGATAAGAATGAAGACCCTTCTTATCCTTCCGACATTTTTTTGTATAATATGATCAATTTTACACATATAAAAGTCAAATCTTTTGCTACATTATTCTACATTATAACAAAGCTTTTGTTATCGCTACCTTTTATTCATCACCTTTTGTTCTTACCTTCACCACAACCAAATTATCCTTCAAAACCTCCTTTGATTTTGAAGCAACCTTAGACATGCTATACTCAAATAACCTTGTATAGTGTATATAGATCATCTTGTATATACCACCAATTCCATCATCTAAAAATTCATATAAAAATATAAAAGTTTCAAAAAAAAAACAATCACATTGTATTTCTTTCAATTCATCAATTAAAATCAAAATATAAAAACATCCAAATCATCAAAATCTTCAAAAAACATCTTTTATTTTTGTACCTCTCAATTTGTGAAGTATTGCAGTTATATTTTCAGTTATTTTGGATAAATTAGCATTTATTTGGAATCCCGCACTTTCACATTCACATGAATAAATCTCTTGATTTTATTTGTTATGATTATTAATCTCTCTTATATCAAAGTCCACATTGGCATTAAATAAAGTTTTGAGCATAGAGAACTGATCTTGTTATTTACTTGAACCAAGTATATCTCTTCACATTAAAATGATTTCATTGCACATTCGATATGATGCTACATAGTAGAAATGGTTTCTTGAGCGAAAAGTTTCCCCTGCTATCCTATCATGCACATGGTCTAGAATCTTTGAGAATTGACAAAAGGACAAGCTCACCCCTACCCGAATAAAAATCCCTTGCTCTACAGCTAATCCGAGCAAGTATCCCTAGCATAGGAAGAAAAGAAAAGTTCAAGAAAAAGAGAAAAAGAAAAAGGTTATTTTGAATCATCACAACAATATTTCAGCATTATCTCAAATATCAAGCAAAAATACAAAAGTACAAAAAAAAAAAAAAGAGAAGCAAAAGTGAAAAGCAAAAGCAAAATACAATAAACTCCTTTCCCTACCCCTTGAAAAGAAAAGAAGGGTGAATGAGCTTGAATCCCTGGAATTCTCAATTATTCGAAAACTGTGAGGTAAGCCCCATAACAAGTGGTTTGTGCCCAACCCGCTTGGCCTTGGGTAAATCCTAGCGTGGCGATATGTCTGTCACATTAGCGACCTTCTTTTGTATAGACCTCTGTCAGCTTATGGATTAGCTAGCTCTTGATAACCTAACTTACATAGTAGTCTGGTACGGTTACATGCATATAAATCATGGTCAATGAACATTTATTTGGTCAAGGCAAATTACTTGTATCAAATTATCTTGCTCAAAATTGGTAAATGAACAATACAATTGCACACACATTTGTATTTGAGAGATTTTGTATCATTATGATAAATCAAGATTGGTAATGAACTCACATTTGCACATGAGGATTCCTTATAAATCTACATTTCTCTTTGAGATAATTTAAAATATTTCTGTAACTCTTTTCGGAATAATTTTATCCTTTTATTTCAGAATTTTTGTTTTGTATAAAAGCAATTACATACATCTTCTCACAAAATCTCAAAAATAATTTCAAACAAAATTTTCATATTATTATTTTTCTGTTTATCAAAAGTCAAAAATGCATCTTGCAATAAAACCAACAATCTATTTTCTTCTTTGGATTTCGTGATGATGGTATAAGTCTATACCTATAATTCTATGCCTAGCGCAAACCATCGTTCTAATTTTCTTTTCCATGTATTTTAAAACAAAATTCATCAAAACATGTGACTTGCATCATTATGTTACACAATTATGCTTTACAAACAAACAAACACTTATTCTATTTCATGACATTATGTTCAAATTCAGTTTTTGCAACCATGGTATAAATTCTAAGGAATTGTTCAAAATTTTATCACACTTAGGAATTTATGCCTAGCAACATCATATTTTCATGCATACTATTTTTATGAAAATCTGAAAACAAATCATCAAACCATCATTATCTCCATCATTACAACACCAAGTCTTAAGACAGTCTCTTAAGCACTCTTTTACTTTTAACAATATTTCTATACTTGGGATTAGCTTGACGACCGAGTGAGCGGCGACTCCATGAAATGGTCTATAATAGCGACAATGTCCTTTGAAATTATTGTTAGAAGTCCCTTTTATTTTTTATCAAATCACACCACAACCACCAATTGTTTACATCAGATTATTTCATTTAAAATCTTACAACATGACATCAAAATTATAATATTTCAAAACGACATAATTACATGAATCCTCAATCCAATAAGCAAACAATTCAAAACATTAAAGCATCATAAAAACATATGAACAAGTCATATCATCAAAAATATCATCAGAGAAAATGAATAGTAAAAATGAATTAGGGTTTTACCCTATTTTCTTAATTTTATTCAAAAACAATTAACAACATTTTTTAAATTTTGCTTTTTCGCGTTTTTACCTCAAACGTTCGATTTGGGTAAAAACACGGAGGGGGCACCATAGTAAGTTGTCGTACGATTCGACCTAGAATCGTCGCCTAAAAATGGGAATAAATTTTTTGCTTTCTCGTAAATCGAGAAGAACTCATCTTTAACGCATTTTCTTCGAAAAATTCGCTAAAGAGGGGGCAAAATGTAGCACCCTAAAATTGGCGCAGTAAAACCTTAGCAAATAATTAAAATTACTTTAGTAATAATTCAAATTCAAATTTTAACCCCAAACTGCCCGTTAAACTACCTTTTACCCGTTTCCTCGTTTCCCATGCCATTTTTAGGATTTGTTGTGACCGTTGGACGATATCGTCGCCGATCAGACAATATCGCCTCAGATCGGATGAATTCGTCTGGAGAAGAACGTCCAGACGATTTCGTCCCAAAACTGATTTTTCATAATTAGCTTTTGTTTCAACGACGTCTCTAACCGGGGCAAAAGCGTGTCTACGTGGTTAGAGACTTCCCCTGTTGGAGATCTCCCAAATTGGGATGATCTCCAACCTCCCAACCTCCTTCCTATGCCTATTTAATCTTAGGCCCTCCCCTTGACATTCCCCTGGCTGAAATTTTTCTGTAACACGAGTTTTATTTGCATTAGAATATCTTAAATTACTATTTGCCTTCGTATTTTTCCAAGTTTGTTTGCAGGAACTTCACTGTTTTTCAGTCGGAGCAAGCTCAGATCGTCGTAGACGATCCTGTACGATCTCGGACGATCATGCCAAAATTCGAGACGATTTCGTATCCTGTAGATGATCTCGACTGCAGCCAACATTGGGGGCAATCAAGTGCCTAAGTTTGCATTCTCTGTCCATTATCTACTGTTTTACTTTGCATTAGTTAGACTTATTACTATTTTGCATCTTGGAGTTCACCCATGTAGCTTAAATGCATAATAAAGTCATAATTGTCATTAAATCATTGTAATGCACTTATATTTTTATTTTGTAATTATCAGTTTAATATTATTATTATCATTCTACATCATTTTCCTCTATTAGTATAGCTGCATTTTCTGTATTCTGTGTCTATTTCTCTGATTGCAGGTCTCTGATGAATTCGTCTAACGAATTCGCCAGATCTCAGACGATCTTGTCTGATATCAGACGATCCTGTCATATCAGAGGCGATCCGGACTGCTTCAAAAATTAGAACCTCCATCAGACATCCGAAATCGGTATGGTTTTTCTCATCTAGCTTGTTCTCTGTATTTTCTGTTTAAATCTATTTTTTGTATTCATTTAAATTTGCATTTCATATAGAACAGTTTAGATTCATTTGGCCAAACCTAGGAATTGAATGATCAAGCATAAAAATGAACACATCAAACACACTATCAACCTAGGCGTGGAAACTGCCATTCAAAAGTTTCCTGGTGAACCCACCATCCGTCAAAAATTCACCCTTATACACCTCCCCCGAGAGGCGGGACCTTCAAAGGGCCTCTCGGTCCGAGGTATTGTCCCATCCTTTTCACATCCCCCTTCCGAGCACGGATCCTATAGCCTGAAGGTAAGGGTGCAAAAAATTTGGAGCGATATAGTTCTATACTAATCACAATGCTCAATTACTTTCAATCACTCTCTTAGAAACATAAGGAGAATTGTTAGAGACTCAATATGCTTCAAATACAACTCAATGCTCAATCACTTTCTCAACTCAATTCAGAATATAGAATAGTTTGTTTTATGGAACTTGAACAATCACTTCACACATCCACTTGACTAGGCTCAACCAACTCTACTCAACCAATCACTCAATGAAACAACCCTTGTTCACAAACCCTAGTCCAAGCATATAAACATCAACTCAAAATATTTCCAACAATGCTCAACAAAAAATCTCACATAACAATGATACTCATGTTCTCTTCAAACCCTAGTTCAAGTTCTTCACTCAACAACTCACTTCAACAACAATGCTTATGAAACAACTCTCACATAACAATGATACTCATGTTCTCTTCAAACCCTAGTTCAAGTTCTTCACTCAACAACTCACTTCAACAACAATGCTTATGAAACAACTCTCACATAACAATGATACTCAAACCCTAGTTCAAGTTCTTCATACCACCAATGGTTTCAACAACAATGCTTATCAAACAAGGTTTCAACAACAATTCTTTATTCCAGAAAACCTTGAAGCATTCACTCAACACACTCAATAAGGAAACCCTAATCAAGTCCTTTTCACTCCAAACTTATTTTTAAGAAAACCAACCAATCAACTTAACTATGGAAGAATGTGCTCATACCTTTTTCTTGATGATAAGGAGTAGACCTCACAAATCTGCCACAACCATAAAACACTTCTTTGCCAAACTCAAGAAGGTTAGAATACAAAAATATTATTCCAATATTTCCTCAAAAATATTCTTTGCACCAAGATATAATCAATGCCTTATTTCTTCCCTTTTTCAATTATACTCAACAAATCATACATAACAAAATACTTGGAAACACCTTATCAACTCCAATCTTAGAATAGTGACCAACACCCTAATAAATCAACCACTCTTAAAATAATATCCACCACCATAGGATATTAACCACTTTAATAATATTCACCACTATAGAATATCAACCATTCTTAATAATATTCACCACTATAGAATATTGACCAGACTTAATAATATTCACCACTATAGAATATTAACCAAACACTTTTCACTCCATGCATAAAACCTTTGAGCAAACAATATTAAAAATTTAATTTTTCCAAACCTTATAACTCCCTTGCAACCTTAGAACCAATAATAAACATGCAAAATTAATTTTTAACTTGCCCAACCAACCTCCAAAAATTTTGGAGATTAAACACCTTGCGTACCTTGTATTCCCCACCAAAAGGGGATTCGGCGTGACTCGATCCGCCGTCTCCTCTTGCCTAAGTGCTTAGGCGCTTGGGCACTCACCGCATGGGCTACGAAGGCCCATGTGAAGGAAGGATAGATGCCTTCCTCTTATGCCTTCAACACTTCTCCTTTTTCACATGCGAAAAACACGTTTTCGTTTCCCTTGGTCGCAGCGCTAAATTCTTTGCTTCGCACGTTCGTCTCTTAGGCATGGTAATTTCATTAAAGTGGTAGGTGCTCCCTTTTATATGCATAATATAACATTCCTCCTCACGTCGGCGCTTTTCAAAATTGAATTTCGAATTTCAAATCTAAAACCCACTTTAGGGTTTTAACCTTAATTTAATTAATTTATAATTAATAAATAAATAAATTAATAATTAATTTAAATAACTTTTCAAGTTAAGTAAATTAACTAATAAATTAATTTAAAATTAATTTATAATTAACTTTAAGCTTCCTTAGTATAATAAAATTATTATACTTTATTTTCCAATGGTTTTTATGAAAAACCTTTTATTTTCTCCTTCAGTGGTTTTAATGGAAAACATTTTATTTTATCCTTCAATGGTTTTAATGGAAAACCTTTTATTTTGCTCCGTTGGGTTTTAATGAAAAACCTTTTTGGTCATGCTTCATAAGACATTATGAAACTTTTTGGAACCAATAAATTGCATTCCTTTTGACATCAATGACAACTTCATGCCTTGACATCAATGACAACTCGATGGACTCAAAATGTCCAACAATCTCCCCCTTTGTCATTGATGGCAACCCAAATTATTTTAACTGAAAACTTGACCTTTCCTTTGTTCTACTCCCCCTGGGACATTGCTCCCCCTAGCTCAATGCTTTCTCAAATACCAAATCTCTCCCTCTTACTCAAATCTAAATATCTCCTCCTTTGACATCAATGGCAAAGGGTCACCTTTGGGGCTCGAGGCTAAGAATGAGCCTCTTAGCTTAGCCCCTCCCCCACCTCCTCTTGAGGTGGTTAATTTCAGGGTGGGAGTATTTCTACTCCCAAAAAGCACTATTCTTTACCTTTATCCTCTCTTCTTCTTATCTGATCCTTCTGATTCCTCTGATTATTTCTTTCCATATTCCTATCCATATCCCTGTTACTATTCCTATTCCTGTCCATGTTCCTATTCTTATGCCTGTTCCTATTCTTGTTCATATCCATGTTCTTGTTCCTATTCTTGTTCCTATTTCTGTTCCTGTTCATACTTGTTTCTGGAATATCTTCTCTACACCACTTTGTTGTGTGACCATCATTATTGCACTTATAACACTTAATGTTATTATTCCTTGGAGGTGCAAATGTCTTAGGATTTCTCCTAGTAAAGCCATATCCTTCTTCTATCATGAACCCTACAATTTATTGCCTTGTGACCAAACTGATTACATGAGTAGCAATACCCATGGAAAAGTTGTATGTTCCCATATTCTTGTCTTTCATGTGTCCTGCATTATGAAGCCATGTGCCCAAACCTATGACATGAGAAGCATCGTCCATTGAAGAAACCTTGCCTAGACCCCATTGGTCTCTTAGTCTCTTCTACCTTGTCATGTTTCCTATTCCATTTGTTCCTTACTTGTGTATTGTTCCTTTCCTTATTGAACTTTCTATTGTCCAACTTATCCTTAGAAGTCTCACTCTCTCTTTTACTTACTTCTTTTGATGCTTCTTCTTTTCTGGTGTTTGAGCTTGACTCTCCTTTTTCTGCTTCCTGTTTCCTTTGTTCTTCTTTAGAACTAAGTCTTGTTTTGGTGATTGATGACCTTTGTGCATTGATAATCCTGTCCAAGGTCTTTGAATTTTCCTCAAACTTGTGTAACTTGTCCTTAGAACCTTTTACTTCCATCCTTAGTGAAACTATCTCATGCTCTAATCTTTCACACTCTAGATCTTTTATCTTTAATTTTTTGGCCATACCTTCTTCAATTTTTCTTGCCTCTTCAACTTTGATTTTGAAGTTGGTGAGTTCTTGTAGAAACTTTGCTTTTGCTTTCTCATCTTCTTGAGCTTGAACCCTTAATCCTGAGTTCTCCCTTTTTAATTCTTCAAGAGTAACCATAAGTCTTTCACATTCTATCTCTTTTACCTTTGATTGTTCAACCATACCTTTTTCAACTCTTCTTGCCTTTTCAACCTTATCTCTCAAGTCAGAGAGATCTTGTAGAAGCTTTGTCTTACATTTCTCATCTTCTTGTATTTGAGCCTTCAATTCTAAATTCTCTCTTTTCAATTCAACAAGTTCCTTAAGAGTGGCTTCCTCTTTTTCTTTTTTTGAATCTTCCTCTTCTTTATTTCTTTGATCTTCTATAGGAGCATCTTATTTTTCTTCTATTATTGAAAGTAGAGTTTCTTCTTCATACCTATTTTGATTATCCCTATTATCATTTAGATCCATTTCATCTTCACTACTACTGAACCCATGACAATATCTTGCATCATGATCGAGTTGACCACAAACAAAATATTCTTCACCTTCTTGTGGACAATAAGCTGCATGGTGACCTGTATTCCTACATCTGGTACAAAAATTTATCCATCTGATATTTTCTCCATTGCTTGATTCATCTCTTGAATCTATTTCCACTTGTCCTCCCAAAACAACAATATCAAATTCATCTTCTTTTTCTTTCATGACCATGTGTGTTCTTTTCTTCTTGTATCTCATGGTTCTGCCTTTGCCTTTATTTGCCATTTGTGTTCTTGTAAGATCTTCCTTCAAGTTGTTAAACCTTTTTCAAAGGAACCAACTCTAATACCAATTGAAGAACACAAGCTTATACTGAGAGGGGGGTGAACAATATAAGACCACTTTTTACTTTTCTTTCCAATCAATATTATGCAATATAAAGATAGCAATATCAATAATAGTAACCAAAGCAATGCACAAATCATCACACACAATAGAGACACCATAATTTACGTGGTTCACCCAATGTGGGCTACTCCACGGAGAAAATATTTCACTAAAATTTTCTCAATCAATCTCTTGGGAATCCTTTCCCTATTACAATGTTTATGGACCTCTATCCAAAGGAGACACCAATCCCCTAAATCAAGTTCATGGATCTCTATCCATAGGAGAACTCCTTCTCCTCTACTCTTTCTGGTGATCCTCTAGAAGACTACTACCTCCACTACACTGGCTTGTGGATCTCTCTCCACTGAAGACTCTTGTCCCCACTCAGAAGACCTATCCTCACTACCCTGGCTAATGGATCTCTATCCACTAGAGACTACTATCCTCTCTACTCTATCACCTCCAAAGATCTATCTCAAATCTACACTAAATATAGTCCTTCGATCTAGCACAAATCTGCTCAATATCTATCTCTGGTCTAGCACAAACTTATCCTCAAATCTACACCAAACTCTACTCCACAAGTCCACACAAAACTTGTTCAAATATGCTCAACAAGTCCACATAAAACTTGCTCAAATCTGCTCAACAAGTCCACTCAGAACTTGCTCAAATATGCTCAACAAGTCCACTCATAACTTGCTCAAATCTGCTCAACAAGTCCACCTAGAACTTGCTCAAATATGCTCTACAAGTCCTCTCAAAACTTGCTCAAATATGCTCTACAAGTCCTCTCTAGAACTTGTCTCAAATTTGCTCAACAAGTCCACTCTAGAACTTGTCCAAATATGCTCAATAAGTCCTCTCTAGAACTTATCCAAATATGTATTGTAAGCTTTCACAAAAGCTCACACAAAATCAGTCCACAAGTCTCCTCAAAGACTTATCTCAAATCTGCTCAACAAGTCCACACTAGAACTTGTCCAATCTCATAGAAACATAAAGAGAATTGTTAGAGACTCAATATGTTCTATACTAATCACAATGCTCAATTACTTTCAATCACTCTCTTAGAAACATAAGGAGAATTGTTAGAGACTCAATATGCTTCAAATTCAACTCAATGCTCAATCACTTTCTCAACTCAATTCAGAATATAGAATAGTTTATTTTATGGAACTTGAACAATCACTTCACACATCCACTTGACTAGGCTCAACCAACTCTACTCAACCAATCACTCAATGAAATAATCCTTTCTCACAAACCCTAGTCCAAGCATATAAACATCAACTCAAAATATTTCCAACAATGCTCAACAATAAATCTCACATAACAATGATACTCATGTTCTTTTCAAACCCTAGTTCAAGTTCTTTGCTCAACAACTCACTTCAACAACAATGCTTATAAAACAATTCACATAACAATGATACTCATGTTTCTTCAAACCCTAGTTCAAGTTCTTCACTCAACAACTCACTTCAACAACAATGCTTATAAAACAACTCTCACATAACAATGATACTCAAACCCTAATTCAAGTTCTTCACACAACCAATGGCTTCAACAACAATGCTTATCAAACAAGGTTTAACAACAATTCTTTATTTCAGAAAACCTTGAAGCATTCACTCAAACACACTCAATAAGGAAACCCTAATCAAGTCCTTTTCACTCCAAACTTATTTTTCAGAAAACCAACCAATCAACTTAACTATGGAAGAATGTGCTCATACCTTTTTCTTGATGATAAGGAGTAGACCTCACAAATCTGCCACAACCATAAAACACTTCTTTGCCAAACTCAAGAAGGTTAGAATACAAAAATATTATTCCAATATTTCCTCAAAGATATTCTTTGCACCAAGATATAATCAATGCCTTATTTCTTCCTCTTTCAATTCCAACAAATCATACATAACAAAATACTTGGAAACACCTTATCAACTCCAATCTTAGAATAGTGACCAACACCCTAATAAATCAACCACTCTTAAAATAATATCCACCACCATAGGATATTAACCACTTTAATAATATTCACCACTATAGAATATCAACCATTCTTAATAATATTCACCACTATAGAATATTGACCAGACTTAATAATATTCACCACTATAGAATATTAACCAAACACTTTTCACTCCATGCATAAAACCTTTGAGCAAACAATATTAAAAATTTAATTTTTCCAAACCTTATAACTCCCTTGCAACCTTAGAACCAATAATAAACATGCAAAATTAATTTTTAACTTGCCCAACCAACCTCCAAAAATTTTAGAGATTAAACACCTTGCGTACCTTGTATTCCCCACCAAAAGGGGATTCGGCGTGACTCGATCCACCGTCTCCTCTTGCCTAAGCGCTTAGGCACTTGGGCACTCACCGCATGGGCTACGAAGGCCCACGTGAAGGAAGGATTAATGCCTTCCTCTTATGCCTTCAACACTTCTCCTTTTTCACACGTGAAAAACACGTTTTCATTTCCCTTGGTCGTAGTGCTAAATTCTTTGCTTCGCACGTTCGTCTCTTAGGCATGGTAATTTCATTAAAGTGGTAGGTGCTCCCTTTTATATGCATAATATAACATTCCTCCTCACGTCGATGCTTTTCGAAATTGAATTTCGAATTTCAAATCTAAAACCCACTTTAGGGTTTTAACCTTAATTTAATTAATTTATAATTAATAAATAAATTAATTAATAATTAATTTAAATAACTTTTCAAGTTAAGTAAATTAACTAATAAATTAATTTAAAATTAATTTATAATTAACTTTAAGCTTCCTTAGTATAATAAAATTATTATACTTTATTTTCCAATGGTTTTTATGAAAAACCTTTTATTTTCTCCTTCAATGGTTTTAATGGAAAACCTTTTTTTTCTCCTTCAATGGTTTTAATGGAAAACCTTTTATTTTCTCCTTCAATGATTTTAATGGAAAACCTTTTATTTTGCTCCATCAGGGTTTTAATGAAAAACCTTTTTGGTCATGCTTCATAAGACATTATGAAACTTTTTGGAACCAATCAATTGCATTCCTTTTGACATCAATGACAACTTCATGCCTTGACATCAATGACAACTCGATGGACTCAAAATGTCCAACAATCTCCCCCTTTGTCATTGATGGCAACCCAAAATTATTTTAACTAAAAACTTGACCTTTCCTTTGTTCTACTCCCCCTAGGACATTGCTCCCCCTGGCTCAACGCTCTCTCAAATACCAAATCTCTCCCACCCCCTTCCAAATTTCCCCTTTGACATCAATGGCAAAGGGTCACCTTTGGGGCTCGGGGCTAAGAATGAGCCTCTTAGCTTAGCCCCTCCCCCACCTCCTCTTGAGGTGGTTAATTCTTGGGTGGGAGTATTTCTACTCCTAAAAAGCACTATTCTTTACCTTTATCCTCTCTCCTTCTTATCTGATCCTTCTGATTCCTCTGACTATTTATTTCCATATTCATGTCCATGTCACTTGTTCCTATTCCTATTCATATTCCTATTCTTGTTCTTGTTCATACTTATTTCTGGAATATCTGCTCTACACCACTTTGTTGTGTGACCATCATTATTGCACTTATAACACTTAATGTTATTATTCCTTGGAGGTGCAAATGTCTTAGGATTTCTCCTAGTGAAGCCATATCCTTCTTCTATCATGAACCCTACAATTTATTGCCTTGTGACCAAACTGATTACATGAGTAGCAATACCCATGGAAAAGTTATTTGT
This sequence comes from Wollemia nobilis, assembly GCA_028583015.1. Lineage (NCBI taxonomy): Eukaryota > Viridiplantae > Streptophyta > Pinopsida > Araucariales > Araucariaceae > Wollemia > Wollemia nobilis. Next base: position 5,278,685 of record JAQPPZ010016925.1, on the reverse strand, counting down.
TCCCATATTCTTGTCTTTCATGTGTCCTGCACTGTGAAGCCATGTGCCCAAACCTATGACATGAGAAGCATCTTCCATTGAAGAAACCTTGCCTAGACCCCATTGGTCTCTTAGTCTCTTCTACCTTGTCATGTTTCCTATTCCATTTGTTCCTTACTTGTGTATTGTTCCTTTCCTTATTGAACTTTCTATTGTCCAACTTATCCTTAGAAGTCTCACTCTCTCTTTTACTTCTTTTGATGCTTCTTCTTTTTTGGTGTTTGAGCTTGACTCTCCTTTTTCTGCTTCCTGTTTCCTTTGTTCTTCTTTAGAACTAAGTCCTGTTTTGGTGATTGATGACCTTTGTGCATTGATAATCCTATCCAAAGTCTTTGAATTTTCCTCAAACTTGTGTAACTTGTCCTTAGAACCTTTTACTTCCATCCTTAGTGAAACTATCTCATGCTCTAATATTTCACACTCTAGATCTTTTATCTTTAATTTTTTGGCCATACCTTCTTCAATTTTTCTTGCCTCTTCAACTTTGATTTTGAAGTTGGTGAGTTCCTGTAGAAACTTTGCTTTTGCTTTCTCATCTTCTTGAGCTTGAACCCTTAATCCTGAGTTCTCCCTTTTTAATTCTTCAAGAGTAACCATAAGTCTTTCACATTCTATCTCTTTTACCTTTGACTGTTCAACCATACCTTTTTCAACTCTTCTTGCCTTTTCAACCTTATCTCTCAAGTCAGAGAGATCTTGTAGAAGCTTTGTCTTACATTTCTCATCTTCTTGTATTTGAGCCTTCAATTCTAAATTCTCTCTTTTCAATTCAACAAGTTCCTTAAGAGTGGCTTCCTCTTTTTCTTTTTCTGAATCTTCCTCTTCTTTCTTTCTTTGATCTTCTATAGGAGCATCTTCTTTTTCTTCTATTATTGAAAGTAGAGTTTCTTCTTCATACCTATTTTGATTATCCCTATTATCATTTAGATCCATTTCATCTTCACTACTACTGAACCCATGACAATATCTTGCATCATGACCGAGTTGACCACAAACAAAATATTCTTCACCTTCTTGTGGACAATAAGCTACATGGTGACTTGTATTCCTACATCTGGTACAAAAATTTATCAATCTGATCTTTTCTCCATTGCTTGATTCATCTCTTGAATCTATTTCCATTCTTCCTCCCAAAACAACAATATCAAATTCATCTTCTTTTTCTTTCATGACCATGTGTGTTCTTTTCTTCTTGTGTCTCATGGTTCTACTTTTGCCTTTCTTTGCCATTTGTGTTCTTGTAAGATCTTCCTTCAAGTTGTTAAACCTTTTTCTAAGGAACCAACTCTGATACCAATTGAAGAACACAAGCTTATACTGAGAGGGGGGTGAATAGTATAAGACCACTTTTTACTTTTCTTTCCAATCAATATTATGCAATGTAAATATAGAAATATCAATAGTAGTAACCAAAGTAATGCACAAATCATCACACACAATAGAGACACCATAATTTACATGGTTCACCCAATGTGGGCTACTCCATGGAGAAAATATTTCACTAAAATTTTCTCAATCAATATCTTGGGAATCCTTTCCCTATTACAATATTTATGGACCTCTGTCCAAAGGAGACACCAATCCCCTAAATCAAGTTTATGGATCTCTATCCATAGGAGAACTCCTTCTCCTCTGCTCTGGCTGGTGATCCTCTAGAAGACTACTACCTCCACTACACTGGCTTGTGGATCTCTCTCCATTGAAGACTCTTGTCCCCACTCAGAAGACCTATCCTCACTACCCTGGCTGATGGATCTCTATCCACTTGAGACTACTATCCTCTCTACTCTATCACCTCCAAAGATCTATCTCAAATCTACACTAAACATAGTCCTTCGATCTAGCACAAATCTTCTCAATCTCTATCTCTGGTCTGGCACAAACTTATCCTCAAATCTACACCAAAATCTACTCCACAAGTCCACATAGAACTTGTCAAATCTGCTCAACAAGTCCACTCAAAACTTTCTCAAATATGCTCAACAAGTCCACTCATAACTGTCAAATCTGCTCAACAAGTCCACTCAAAACTTGTCAATATGCTCAAGTTCACTTAGAACTTGCTCAAATATTCTCAACAAGTCTTCTCAAGAACTTGCTCAAATCTTCTCAACAAGTTCACATAGAACTTGCTCAAATCTGCTCAACAAGTCCACTCAGAACTTGCTCAAATATTCTCAACAAGTCCACTCAAGAACTTGCTCAAATCTGCTCAACAAGTCCACTTAGAACTTGTCTCAATTCTTCTCAACAAGTCCACTCAGAACTTGCTCAAATCTGCTCAACAAGTCCACTCAAAACTTGTTCAAATCTTCTCAACAAGTCCACTTTAGAACTTGTTCAATTTTCTCTACAAGTCCACTCAAGACCTGTCTAAATCTGCTCAATAAGTCCTCAGAACTTATCCAAATATGTATGTAATTTCACAAAAGCTTACCAAAATCTGTCCACAAGTCTTCTCAAAGACTTACCTCAAATCTTCTCAACAAGTCCACACAGAACTTGTCCAATCTCATAGAAACATAAAGAGAATTGTTAGAGACTCAATATGTTCTATACTAATCACAATGCTCAATTACTTTCAATCACTCTCTTAGAAACATAAGGAGAATTGTTAGAGACTCAATATGCTTCAAATTCAACTCAATGCTCAATCACTTTCTCAACTCAATTCAGAATATAGAATAGTTTATTTTATGGAACTTGAACAATCACTTCACACATCCACTTGACTAGGCTCAACCAACTCTACTCAACCAATCACTCAATGAAACAACCCTTTCTCACAAACCCTAGTCCAAGCATATAAACATCAACTCAAAATATTTCCAACAATGCTCAACAACAAATCTCACATAACAATGATACTCATGTTCTCTTCAAACCCTAGTTCAAGTTCTTCACTCAACAACTCACTTCAACAACAATGCTTATGAAAATATAACAATGATATATTCAAACCCTAGTTCAAGTTCTTTGCTCAACAACTCACTTCAACAACAATGCTTATAAAACAATCTTCACATAGCAATGATACTCAAACCCTAGTTCAAGTTCTTCACACCACCAATGGCTTCAACAATAATGCTTATCAAACAAGGTTTCAATAACAATTCTTTATTCTAGAAAACCTTGAAGCATTAACTCAAACACACTCAATAAGGAAACCCTAATCAAGTCCTTTTCACTCCAAACTTATTTTTTAGAAAACCAACCAATCAACTTAACTATGGAAGAATGTGCTCATACCTTTTTCTTGATGATAAGGAGTAGACCTCACAAATCTGCCACAACCATAAAACACTTCTTTGCCAAACTCAAGAAGGTTAGAATACAAAAATATTATTCCAATATTTCCTTAAAGATATTCTTTGGACCAAGATATAATCAATGCCTTATTTCTTCCTCTTTCAATTATACTCAACAAATCATACATAACAAAATACTTGGAAACACCTTATCAACTCCAATCTTAGAATAGTGACCAACACCCTAATAAATCAACCACTCTTAAAATAATATCCACCACCATAGGATATTAACCACTTTAATAATATTCACCACTATAGAATATCAACCATTCTTAATAATATTCACCACTATAGAATATTGACCAGACTTAATAATATTCACCACTATAGAATATTAACCAAACACTTTTCACTCCATGCATAAAACCTTTGAGCAAACAATATTAAAAATTTAATTTTGCCAAACCTTATAACTCCCTTGCAACCTTAGAACCAATAATAAACATGCAAAATTAATTTTTAACTTGCCCAACCAACCTCCAAAAATTTTGGAGATTAAACACCTTGTGTACCTTGTATTCCCCACCAAAAGGGGATTCGGCGTGACTCGATCCGCCGTCTCCTCTTGCCTAAGCGCTTAGGCACTTGGGCACTCACCGCATGGGCTACGAAGGCCCACGTGAAGGAAGGATAGATACCTTCCTCTTATGCCTTCAACACTTCTCCTTTTTCACATGTGAAAAACATGTTTTCGTTTCCCTTGGTCGCAATGCTAAATTCTTTGCTTCGCACGTTCGTCTCTTAGGCATGGTAATTTCATTAATGTGGTAGGTGCTCCCCTTTATATGCATAATATAACATTCCTCCTCACGTCGGCACTTTTCGAAATTGAATTTCGAATTTCAAATCTAAAACCCACTTTAGGGTTTTAACCTTAATTTAATTAATTTATAATTAATAAATAAATTAATTAATAATTAATTTAAATAACTTTTCAAGTTAAGTAAATTAACTAATAAATTAATTTATAATTAACTTTAAGCTTCCTTAGTATAATAAAATTATTATACTTTATTTTCCAATGGTTTTTATGAAAAACCTTTTATTTTCTCCTTCAGTGGTTTTAATGGAAAACCTTTTATTTTCTCCTTCAATGGTTTTAATGGAAAACCTTTTATTTTGCTTCTTCAATGGTTTTAATGAAAAACCTTTTTGGTCATGCTTCATAAGACATTATGAAACTTTTTGGAACCAATCAATTGCATTCCTTTTGACATCAATGACAACTTCACGCCTTGACATCAATGACAACTCGATGGACTCAAAATGTCCAACACCATAAAGGTCATAACTCCATATTTGGAGAATGTAAAGTAGACCCAACCTATCAAGGTATTGTTCAATCTGCTTATTCTATCCCTTATTTGTAATGGTAATGTCCTCCACAGTGCGGTATGTAAGCAAAGACTTTATCTTTCTTCCAGAACCATAGTTCAAGTCGTACTCTGCTTGCCTCAAATATTCTAAGGCAAAGAGACTTTCTATGAAAAATGGGGCAAGAGAAAAGGTTTATCCATGAAACCATATAATATGATAACTATTCCCTCAATCAACAAATACTAGTCTCCTTCCTCAGCACCCTCTGCTCTCAAAATTTTCTTAGCCAAAGGTAGCAACCTAAAGCACTCTCTATACATTATTTTCAAGGTAGGTCCAAGGAATTACAAATTCAATCTGTAAAAAGACTCATTACTTCTCAAGTGGCTTGTCCAATAGTAAATTGGCAAGGGTTCCCCATCACTAGTTTTATCCCTAACCGGAATCCAAGGCATATTTTCCTTAATGGCAGCATAGAACATCCATACCGTACTTGAGTAATGCCTGAAACTAGGAGCATCAGAGCCCCTTTTCATTATTACCAACTGTTCGTGTATTATTTATGCAAGAAAGGCTGTCCAATAAAAATAAATCACCCTAGTCCATCTTTCCTCCGTGTCTTCCTCATACATTATTTCATTAGAAATACAATAGGCCATGACAATTTGCCAATCGTACACCATTATGTCAGAATCTAAACCCTCCATAGAGGCCAACATAGATAACAACACAAGGTTTGGAATTTTGTCAATAGGGATTAAGACATTGGGTAATTTCTTCATGGGATTAACATTGAGCTGCTTATAAACCCATATTTTAAATGATTCATCATCATTGGATATTTTCTCTAAAGAGTAATACCCAACTTGGTCAGTCACCCTAAACTCTTTTGGTCTCACTGATAGTTCTAATCCTAGGGAAAAAATATTATGATAGAAGGAGGCGGTGATACTAACGAGGATTTTTCCCTTAGAGGTCTTCACTGCTTTGGCCATTGGGTCATAAAATTTTACTATTGCAGCTATTAATTATGGACAGGGATGAATAGAATCACAAATGTAAAAGGATAGGTAAGAAAGGACAATGCATCTACCTTACATAGACAAAGCAACTCTCTTATTGAATATGTCGTTAACACTCCTTCTCAGCTTTGTTCTTTCTGTGAGAACCATTTCGGTATCCACCATAGCTTCTGCTCTGTCGATGTATGGAGCCACTACCTTTCTCTTAGGGGTTTTAACTTCCTAGGTATCTTTAGAGGTCATCTTGATAGCAGCAATACTATATTTTCTTTGTATTTTGTAGCAAAGCTTTTGAGTATCATCTCACTCTTTTCTGCTCTATGAACAAAATTTTCCACTAAATGAACATTGCTAATGCCTTTTGGTTTTTTTATCTCTTGGTATGCACATATATTCTGCCATTAATGCGGTTGTTGTGATATTTACCTATTGGTACACTTTCCAACTTCCACTCATTCCTTTCGGTGGCTCAACGGTGGCATTCTAAATTTTCATTGGTTGAAAATTCAAACTTCCTTCCCACCTCATTGTGTCTCTTTAGTTCCTCTTTGGTTTGAGAATGAGTTTGTTAGCATTGAATGGAGGATTTTTATTTCCTCTCCACGTGGCACAGTCATGAAATCATAGCTTGGATCCACCTTGGTTTTGAAATCGGTGAATCAAAGATGTCTTTATTTCCATTGACACTTAATAAATTCCACACATGGATTACCACCTTGGTTCCATTCCACTATGCTTTAGCTTCAAAAATCCTTGGATTGGAGATGCCTTTAATCTTTTTAAGACTTGGTTCTTTTCATCACATAGAAAGACAACCCCTATATTATTTCACTGGAAATTTAATGTATTTTAGTGCGGATTGGATATGCTCACCATTTCACCACCTTTCACGTGTATTTAAGTGCAGGATGAAACCTTGTTGAATACTTTGTCAACACTTAGCCATTTTTTTGCAAATATTTTTCAATGAGCTTGTACAAAGTGCAGAAAGAAAGGGAAATATAATACAAGGTATATACATATGTTACAATGAGCTCATATTTCAAATGTAGTAGAGTTTGAGGTGAAAATCATTTATTGGAATCGGTTGTATGTTCCCTTATTGATCTTAAAGCTAGAACACATTGGAATCCTTGGCCTCCACTACCTTGAAAGGGCCATCCCAAAAAGAATAAAACTTTTCATGCTTGCCCAGTTTCGCTCTATCAACATTCCACCTCAAAACTGAGTCTCCAACCTAGAATTTTCTAAATATGACCTTCTTATCAAACCATGCCTTGATATCTAAGGAATAATTTTGAAAATTGTCATATGTCTGAGCTCTATTCTCTTCCAGTTACAGCAAGTGAGTCAATCTAGTCTTCATCAGATTTTCCTTTGACTATTCCTCTGTATTGACAAGTTTAAGTGCTGGAATTTCCAAATGGATAGGTAGTACTACCTCTTTGCCATACACCAGAGTATAGGAGGAAGTATTAATAGAATTTTTTATTCCCATAAATGTTATTCCAGTAACAGGTGCCAACTTCTCTTGTTACCTTCAAGTGATCTCCTCAAAATCCTCAATAGATTCTTATTAATAGATTAAGCAAGTCCATTCCCTTAAGGGTAATAGTTAGAATTATTCTTAAGCATGATGCCATACTTCCTAGAAAACTCAATATACTTGGTTCCTATGAAATTTGGGCCATTGTAACTCACCAAGGCTTCTGGAACTCCAAACCTTGTAATCAAAATTTTCATAAAATTGATCACAACTTCTTGATCTGATTTCTTAGTGGGAATAGCCTCTACCCATGTAGTAAGATAGTATGTAGTGGTCCGGATATATTTGTGCTCTTATAAGGAATTATGGTTGATGACCCCTATGAAGTCCAACCCCCATTGTTGAAAAAGATCTTCAATTTGTATGGGTTTGAGGGGGAATGCAACATTCCTTGTCCTTCCAACATATCCATGACACTTGTCACAGGTCATAGTAATTTTGAAAGTATAAAAAAATATAGTAGGACAATAGTAGCTTGCTCTTATGATTTTCAAAGCTATAACTCTGCATGAACTATGTCCACCATATGTTCCTCCATGGAACTCTTCAATGACCCTCTTTTGTTGATCATATTTTAAGCATTTTAGAAGAACTCCATCCAAGTTTCTTTTGTACAAGCCTTCTGGTAATAGTACATATTTCAAAGCATGAATTCTATATCTCATACTTTTGCATGCATTTAAATTTGTGGGGCATACTCCAGTTTGAAAATATTTGATCATCTGGTCAACCTAATTGGAGTCTATTGTTTGTGCTCCTTCCACCTGATCTTATTTTGCTTAGTAAGCTATCACTTTTGCTAATGTTGTAGCTTTTTTTAGATCTTGGCACATGTATCTACATATTACCAACTTGGTGGGATGTATCTCTACATCATATTATTGGATCTTGGTAATCCAACCAGCTCTTTTATCTCCTAGTTCACCCTAAAGGATAAAGCTTCTTACATCTGGATGAACCACATATATTAGGGTCTTACTCTATACCAAGTACTACCTAAAATTTTTTAGTGACTTCATCAAAACAAATACTTGTATTTAAATAAAGTTATACTTGACCTATTAATCATGGAGTGTCTGCCTCCAAAATAATACAAGATGTTCTGCACCTTGATCATCCTTTTGAGTAAGTAATGATGCATAACTTTCTTCAGCTCCATAAGCATAAAGGATAAAATATTTACTGAAATCTAGATTTAACAATACTAGGGTTGTTGCAATGGACTGCTTGATAATATCAAAAGCTTATTTCCTAACCTCAGTCCATTTAAACTCAGCATTCTTCTTGAATAACTCAGATATTGGCCTTACTTTCTGTGCAAATTCAAAAATGAATTTCTTGACAAAATTGATTTGGCCCAGAAAATATTGCAAAGTATTCTTGTTCGTAGGCAATGGGAGAGCAAGAATGGATCTGATTTTATTTGGATCTATGGTCGTACCTTCTTTTGAGACCACATGACCTAGCAACTTTCCTTCATGAACTGTAAATAATAATTTCTTAGGATTGACGGAAATACCAAATTATCTGTATTTTTGAAAAACTTGCTCCAGGTGTGATAGGTGATCTTGCTTATCATGGGAAAACATAGTCATGTCATCCAAAAAAAATAGAATTACTTTGTTTATCAGTGCTCCAAAGGCATAATCTATGGGTATCTAAAATGTGGCTCCTGCATTAGACAACCCAAAAGGTATTCTCTGGTAGGCAAATGCGCCCCAATTTGTGGTGAATGTTATTTTGATATTCATCTTCCACCCAAATATTATTGTATCTAGAGTAACCATCCAGTAAAGAGAACCTCTCTATCCATACCACTATCTATAATATTTGATCAATCTGTGGGATGGGATAGTGATCCTTAAGGGATGCTTGGTTAAGATTTCTGAAATCTACATACAAACAAATATCCCCATTCTTTTTTCTCATGGGTACCAAGTTGGCTATCCATGTTGAATGTTTTATTGGGTATATGATCTTAGACTTTAATAAATTTAAGAGCTCCTCTCTCATAATGACTTCGATCCTTGGATTTAAGGGCCTTTGATTCTGCATAAAAGGCTTTGCATCGGGCTCTAGATCAATAGTATGTTGGATAACCTTTTTATCATATACCTTGAGGTCTTCATATGACCAAACCATAATATCTTGGTATTTTAGGCATACGGATTTGATATATTTAGCTTACTATGGTGAACATCGAACTCCAACATTGAGCTTCTTTTTAGAACTAACTTCAACTTTTTTATATATATTTTCACTAACTTTCATGTTTCGGGTCTTTTTTCTATCCTCATTGTCAAATAAGCTATCTAGGGTGACCAATCCTCTAGGAATGTGATTTCTCCTTAGTTTAATGACATATTGTTGATTAATATATTCTAGATTTTCTTTTTGGATAGTGGAGAGACATGCTTCTCTTACCAAAAAGTCAATTATTTGCTCATCACTTTCAAAAACTTGCCAGAAAATTTGCTTGTCTAGTATTGTAGGTCTGAAAATCATTTTGATTCCTTTGGATTTCTTGATCCCATAGTCTATAGAAGTGTTGAAGTTATAGCTCCCTTTGCTGCTAAGGAATCTGCCTGAGTATTATTTTATCTAGGAAAAAAATTTAAATTTAGGGCATCAAAGAATTCCATTAGATCCCATACCCTATTTCTATAAGCTTTTAGGTAATGATGCTTACTTCTACACATGTTTCTTACCTTATGGACTATTAAATCAGAATAACCATATATGTTCAATATATTTATGCCCATACTTTTTGCTTGCATCAATCCAAGACACAAGGTCTCATATTCTGTAGTATTATTTGTACATGACCATGTTAGTCTGTAGGCAAAAAAATTTGTCCCCTCTGATTGGGAATGCAAAACCACACTAGCTCCTGCATCATTTATGCATTTAGCACCATCAAAGTGCATGATCCATGTTTATTTTTCTCTTAGAGACTAGTTAGATATAGCATGGATTTTCTACTCTGATTCAACTGAGATACTATATGTTCCCATACTAGTTCCAAACTGACTGTAATATTATCTAAAGGGTAAATCATCCTCAATATCCAACTCCTCAATATTTTCAACTAGCTCAAATTATTCCAGGGGAGTAGTATTGCACGTATTCCTCAATATTTTCAATGTGATAAGCTACTGGCTTTTTAGGTGTTATCCTTATTCTCTTTTCTTTGAAATGAATTACCATACTGGAATAATCCATGTACATACATCCACCTAGTTTTGCAGTAAACTCCCTTGAAAGGCATAATACAAAGTAGGGTTCTTGGTCAACCACAACTATTTATTACACTATTGTCACCTCAGGGGCTCTATGAAGTCTCATTAAAACATTCTTAATGACTACAACTATCTTAACATGTGTCCCATCCAATTGTAATAATCCAGGACAAGATCGAGTATACTCCATACCCATTTCTTCATAGATCACTTTAGGCATAACTATAGTTGATACTCCTGAATCTATTATGCAATTTTAGACTATCCAACCTTCCATCCTTAGAGAGATATAGAAATGGGAGGTTTGTTATTTAAAACTATAGGGGACATCTCTTTTTAATCTGATGGCATACTAAATATTATAGTGGAATGCTTATCTTGCAAATACTTGTTGAGGGAAGTATTAAGCATATATATCTGACCAGGAATGAACAAAGTGTCACATAGGCTGGCTTTTGATGGAATATTTTTCATCTTCTCAACAATATTATACTTAGATTTAGTCAAGGTATATCTTTCCAGCCTTCTTTCTGGCTCATCTTATTTTCTTTCGTACTGCTGAGTGGCTTCTATTCTTTGTCTCTTGGTAATAGAGGGGAATCTAAGCCTTTCTTGAGCCTCATCTTTATATCTCATCTGGTATCCTTCGATTTCCTTTTTTGACCTCTTATAAACACTATTTGTCTTCTCTTTCCCTTTAGCTTGAGGGATGGGTAAAGAGTCACTGCTCTGAGAAAGGGGATCAATTATTTTTTGATAAGGGACTTGGAATTGCCCCATATTTTGGGGATCTACTTGCAAGGCTTTCTTTCCAAACCTTGTCATAATAGCAATTGAGTTGTCTTCATCCAGCTTTTTCCCAACCATGATTTGATCAGTTTGCCATAACATGTTTACTCTTCCTTTTTTATTTCTTTTAGCTTGATCCATAGCTTTTTGGACATGGTGCTGGTACATAACACAAGACTATGAGTCATGAGGGTCATTACATACCAGACACTAGATATTTGCAAGAGTAGCATCTGAAGAACACTTAGGGTTCTCATATGTTACGTTCACTCTAACCTTAGTACTGTTATTAGGACCAAGTATCTGATATTTATTTAAATATGGGAATATCTTTTTTTGTGACCTTTATTGGTCTCTCTTTTCCATCAAATTCATTCTATTACTCAGAGTTTTCAGAGTATTTTGTATATCAAGAATAGCAAAAAACTCTTGATATGGTTGAGAAGGAAAGAGATGGAAAGGAACTACAGAGGATGATGGCTTTGTTTGATGGATGGCATTCATTTGTGGAGATGGAGATGATAAAGAAAGGGGATCCATGTAAGGTAGGTTTGAAGTTTGTCTTTGGCCATTAGTGGCTCCTAAGTTGTAAGGTAACACTGTCTTGGGGGTAGTCTTCCCACATTAATTAGGATATTATCAGTATGAACTACTGCATTGTAAACTAGGGGGAAGGTTTATACTCCAAATTTTTGCATCTGTAGGCCTAAATCTAATCCAAGAGCTCTGATATAATACATATACACTAAAAATGTAGTTGGTCTAGCTATAGGGGGTATTATTTTCCATGTTTTGCTAAATCTTAAATTGAAATCAGAGACAGTTTTTTGCAGAGACTTCTGCATATATGTAAACTGGTTAAGCAGGGATAAGGGGTCCGCAGTTTCATTAAAATCTTCCACAAAAGGCTCAGCCAATGCTTGCCATGAAGTAATAGTGTTATCATCCAAAGTTCTAAACCAATGTAATATCTTTCCTCTGAAGTACAGGGCTAGGATTCTTACAATAATATCCTCCTCTTTTATATTGTGATTGCTGCATGATTTAAAATATCCTGATAGTGCTCATAAGTTGTCTTCCCTGATCCATCATAAGTGGAGATAACTTTAGATACATCCTAAGCAATGATATTCATTTGGGCTAATATCAAGGGACCAGCTGTGTTCCAGCTGGGGTACTTTTGTAATGGTTGATTTGGAACCATGTTTTATGCCATATTTCTAGGTGTAGGTCTTGTTGGAGGGACTGTTGGATTAACTACAGGATTTTCCTCAATAATCTCTTCTTCTAAGAGAAAATATTGATCCAAAATTATGACAACAGCTGAACCTCTATAAGATAATTCATAGTAGAAATAGGAATTAGGGTTATTCCTTTTGAAATACCTAGTATTCACGAAAGGACACTAGTCTACAGGGGTAATTATTTCTCTAGGTTTAAGGACCAAAGAGTCTCCAGGTAAATTTACTCTTCTCCACTTACAAGGTCAATAAAATTCACCAAATCTTTATTCCTTTGGGTTGAGATAAACAATAACTCATATGATGGGTTTTCACATTCCTTGTGAACTGGTCCCATCGAGCATGCTAAAAATTGTTGGGTACTGAATTACATCAAGTTTTACTCAATACTATGGCTATCTATCTTCCTACTTTCTATCCAGGCTTGCACTCAATAGCTACAACTCAACACTCAACATTGGATGGACCAAAATAAAGTTTTTGATCCAACCTCTAGAGTAGGTTGGTTCCTTGTCAACTTAAATAGGGTGTTGACACAATTATGCTCACTTAAGGTTTTAGAGATTAGGGTAAGAAAAGTATTAGGGTTAGAAAATGTGAAAAATAGTGGATGGATAGGCTAACAACATTGCACTACAATAAAAAGCTCTGAAAAACCAACTCAAAGACACATTACTTAGATCAACATTATCCCAAATAAGATGTACTTTCATTCATTAAGGAACAACAGAGAAATATTGCAGACAACAATTCCAATATCTAAACAATAATAATCTAAATAACAAAATTCACCAATATTTAGATTTTATAGAAATTCACTCCCTAACAATAAAGATAAAATTCAAAAGAAAATTTCAACTACCCTAACAACTATTAATCCATCAATTTGGCACAAACTAACTATTCAAGTATTTACAGAAATGCAACTAAATAATTTTAACCTCTGATATTGAATTATGTAGACACAAAATTTGAGGTAAATATCAATGTAATGTTCCTTTAATTAGCTCTTGAGAATATTTACAGTAGCACAGGAAAACACACTAGAGCTGATTCTTTAAAAATGAGGGTTTGACCTCTATTTATAGTTTTACAAAATTAAAATAACAAGGAACATTACAAAGATGAAATTTTGATAGCTTAACAAAGAGTTCTTGCTGGCATTTTCTTACTGGTTCAACCTCCAAGAAATCCGTTACAAGTGGACTACCATGGCAACTTGAAAAATCTACAACTTACTAGTTGTTCAATGCTAACTGGATTTTTGGCCATTAGAGATAGTATATGCATCATCAATCTTTCTTGGAAACCTTATGCCATCATCGATCTGCTACTGTATCTAGTTATCATCTTCTTGAAACCCTCGACGCTTTGGCTTCCTCCTCCAACTGACTATCATAACTCTAGTGAGAAATTGCTTTTATACTCTTCAAATTTCTTAACAAAATCTCCATCGTTGATCTTCCCCATCGTATGGCTATGATTAAATCTAAAATAAGCTTTATGTAATGGTGGGGGAGAACACAACACCATTTCACTTTACAAAATGATGATGTCACCTTTAATGCTTTAGAAACTATTGAACGCCAATCCAAAATCAAAATTCTTTGAAAATAAAGCAGGATGAAATCCGCTTCTTATCCTTATTTTCTTTTCATTGGCGATGAATCATTCACCAATCCATACAAAAAATTTGATGACATCATATCTCTTTTGAAACTTCTATGGATTCCATTCCAGACCTAAGTAAGTGCATTTTCCTGTGAACATCATTCCAGACCTGCTATAGTGTAAAGTGACTTCTCCTCCATTCCACACTGGCTTCAGAGTAAAATGATGTTTATCACCATTCCAAAAGAAAGTTGGTCAAAACAAAACTTAGTCATGAATTTGCATCTCTTAGACTTAGCATTCCACCTTCTGTTACCATTTCGGGAAAAAATGTTCAATGCACTCTTTGAAATCAGGCTTTCCAACACTTAGTCACTCACAAGGTATTCAAAATATCAAGCGATCCCTAATTCACACTTTTTTTACGCTGACATCATCCTTATTAAAAAACTTTTGTGGATTTAGGATGAGTCGCTAGTATGGAGCCAAAAACATAAGAAACTATGCAGGATTGCTCCAAACATGAAAATTAATCAAGTGTTGGGCGGGTTTGTGACCTTTGTTATGGATCCGCTCCAAAATACACTGCAAAGTGTGCAAAATGAGAAATTTATGAATTAGGAAAAAAAATTCAAAATTTTCCTAAGTATGTGGCCATTTTGGACCTAAAGGTCCTTTAAATAAAATACTCAGCTCAATTTTTTTTTTTGCAAAGTCATTAGACCTAAAGACAACTCCTAATGAAATATTGTCTTTTTATTTATATAATCGATAAACAAGGAGTCCACCATACTAATTATGCTTACCAAAAAATTTGCTTCATTCTCTTTCTTTGAAAGAGATTATATTTTTAAGACACAATATAACTCAAATCATATTCACTAAAGTTTTGTAGTTAATAAGCAAGCAAGAAAAAATTGATCTATTTATTATATGCAAATTATGCCAAGTCACTTAATAAGAAAAGACAACATCCTTCAGGTTGCTTCTTTGGCAAAGAATATGCCCATATATAAGATATCTTGATCCTGTATCAATGAAAATCTATTAACAATATCATATTTTATCTTTAAATATCATTCCTTTGTTTAGAAAGGTATCTAACTACAATCAAATATCCATCATGCATAACCTGGCATAAATCCAACAAAAAAAAGGTCTTCCAAGAGAGGGTCATGACATACTCTCCCTCCTTGGCTTAACACAATCCTCTGAGTTTTCATCAAAGTTCTTTAAATAATAATCAATATTCAATTTGCTTTTTTCAAATAAAAATGGAAAGTGTTTTTGCATCTCTGCTACTTTTTCCCAAGTAGTGTTCCTCTTAGAAAAGTCGTCCCACTATACCTTGCATTGCTCCAAATTCTCTTTTCGCATCGATTTGGATTTAAACTGAAGGATTTTTACTGATCAAACCTCGATAGCCTTTGGGTTCACCATATACAAATTAGAAAATTTTCACATATGATCATGATTAGTAACATACTTTCTAAGAAAAGAGATGTGAAAGGTGTCATGAATCTTGAATAGGTTAGGTGGTAAGGCAAGTTAGTATGCCATAGGGTTGATCTTTTTTGTAACTTTAAAGGGTCCTACAAAGCATGAATCCATCTTGGTGGACCTAATTGTACTTTTCATTGGTCTCACCCTTAAAAAAATCTTCTCTCTTACTAATAACTCATACAAATATCTTTTAAGATCAACATGGATCTTTTTTTGATCTGCAAATTCTTTTAGTCATTCCCTGGTCATCCTCAATTGTTTTTCCATCTCCTTGACCATGTCCAAACCAAGTACAATCCAATATTCTAGATTATCCCAAGATATAGGTGTCCTACATTTCCTACCATAAAGTGCCTCAAAAGGAGCCATGCCTAAATTTTAATGGTGACTATTATTATAGGTAAACTCTACCAAGTGCAAGTAATCTTCCCATTGGGTATTTTGATCCATATAATACATGTGAAGCATATCCTCTAGTACCTAGTTCACCCTTTCAATATGACTATTGGTTTCAAGATGATAAGTACAACTTATGTACAATCTAGTAACAATGGCATGATACAAGGCTTTCCAAAAGTTGGATGTATATATTGAGTCTCTTTATGAGATTATTACTTCCAAAATAACCATGAATCCAAAATATATCTTTGACAAATCTGTTAGCCACAATCATGATATCATCTTTAGTACTTTTGGGTATAAAATGCGTAACCTTGGTTAGTCTATCAACCACCACTAATATTGCATCATGTTGGAACTGATTTTTAGGCAATCCTACAATAAATTCCATTTAAATTACTTTACATATTTGCATAGGTACATTGTGCAGATACAACAGTCCCATAGAGTGTATGTGTTCTACCTTCAATTTCTGGCATTCAAGGCATTGGGCAATAAATTTAGTTATGTTTTCTTTTCATCCTAGGCAAAAAGAAAGTTTTCTTCATATTCTCCCTCATATTTTCTCCTCTTGGATGTGAATAATATGGTGATATATGTGCTTCATTCAAGATTTATTTTCTCAGATTACCAATTTTCATAATAACTATTTTGTCCTTGAAGCATAGGAAACCATATTTGAAGATAAATTCTTGGTTTTCTCTCAGTTTTATTTCTATTTTCCATGAACTTGGTTGTAGTAAGCATCCTAATTTTGCATCTCCTTGACTTTTCCCATAAAATCTATGTGGGGATGATACAAGGTTGCTATGTGCCTTCTTCTACTAAGTGCATCAATGACTTTGTTCTCCTTTCCTTTTATATGCTCAATGTCAAAATCGTATTCTTCTAGGAATTCCATCCATATCCTCTACCTGACATTGAGTAAATAAGAACTGTAGACTTTGATGGTCTATCCTTAGCTCAAAGGGTCTCCCAACCAATAGTGTCACCAACTCTTGAGGGTAAACACCACTGCTACTAGTTTGAGATTATGGGTTGCATAATTGACCTCATGTCATTTTAGTTTCCTTGACCCATAGGCTATCACTAAATTTTCTTGAGAGATCACTCCTACCAAACCTTCCAATTGTTGGAAATAATGTCTATTCCATCATTTGGGTTATGTAAATGTATCCTCCAAGATACATACCTAGATTACTTCCTGTGCAAGTTATCTAGTGACTACATGCAATGTAATAAATGGACAAGTGTCCATGTGCAAGTTGTACATGTGCAAGGTGTCCTATGCACAACTAGATAGAGTGTTGGGCAAGCATCCTATTTTGCATATATAAGGATGGCCTCTTAGATAGATAGATAGGACAATCGAGAGACATTGTTAGATAGCGTAGGTTAGTGTATTATGTTCCACACCATTTACTGGTGATGGATATGATGTAGATCTATAGCTTTGTTAATGGAGTGCTCACTTCCTCCATAGCTACATTGTAATATTTTATATGTTTTATATTTCAGCATACTTCAGTCATCTAGCAGATTTACTTTCTTGCATGTTATTCTGCATCTTGTGATTGTTATCTCTCATGGCTCATTCATCAAAAGCTAATAGTGGTATCAGAGCCATGGTAGATCTAATCTATGTAGGTCAATAGGGAAACCACCATTGTTGGTTAGCCTAAGAGTTTTGTCAAACTGACGCGCCATTGGACCAACCACTGGAAAAATATCTCAGGAGTATCTAGGTGGTAGATTTTGGGAGAGTCACAAAGATAGGACTGAAAGGAATCTCAGTTTCAGAAAATACTGAGATCATTTTCATCTAGAGTCTTTTCCATAGAGTTGTTATGAAAACTCGTGAAGACTAGGACTCAACATTTCAATCCACTAGATTGATAGATCATCTAGTGAAGATCATCCAGGTCATCTGGAATTTTCTAACTGGTGCCTAAAGTTTCTTTTGTTGTAGGAAATTAATCCTCAGAGGATTGGGACTCCTCCTACGATAGAAATCTAGGAGACTCCAACTTCGTTGCCCGATGGTCGACGTGCCCTCATAGTGCAGAGGTTAGTTCATCATGCGAGAGAAGAATACTATAGAAGAAGACTTCTAGTGAAGGATCATGGTGAAGATAGGAGACTGAAGATCTCCATTGCTGGATTGCAGAAATCCACACTTGAAGAACATGCCATAAGAGCCTTGATACAGAAAGGCCATAGAAGCCTTGAAGAATAGGCCACAAGAGCCTTGATACAGAAAGGCCATAGAAGCCTTGTAGAAGAAGCCACATAAGTCTTATACTAAAAAGGCCATAGAAGCCTTGATATTGAAAAGGCCATAGTAGCCTTGATACTAAAAAGGCCATAGGAGCCTTGATACTAAAAAAGGCCATAGGATTCTTTGTACTGGAAAATGCCACTGGAGCTTGACATTAAAATAGGCCATAGAAGCCTTGATCTTGAAGAAGAATTTGAGAAGAATATCTGATTCAGAAGTAGACTAAATATTTTAGTACTAATATTCTTGTTGTAGGAACAGAAGATTCAGTGAGTTGGGAGACTTCCTACAAGAAATTTAGGAAGAGCATCTTCTTCAGAATCAACTTAATCTTGAAGCAAAAGAGAAGAGATCAGGAGAATATCTCATTGAAGAACTTCCAGTCTTGGAAGAAGAAGAAGGACTAGGAGAGTCTTGCTCGAAGCCAAAAGTAGTAGAATCAGAAGATCCAGGAGAAGATCTCACCACCAACACTTCCAGAAGTAGAAGGTTGAAGAAAAGGTCTCAAGGAAGACCATCAGAAGCTGCCAGATCAAAGACCTTGAGAAGGTCTCATCGAGCATCCAGGAAAGGCTAGGAGAGCCTTGCTGAAGATCAAGAGAGTTCTTTGAGAACTCATTGGAGAAATCCACTATCTAGGTGAAGTCCTTGATAGTGAAGGACTTGGGACAATTATCACCATCCGACAACAAGCCCAAGAGGAGAATTTGGCAAGGAGTGCCAAATCTTAGAAGAAGAAATTTGGCAAGGAGTGCCAAACCCTAGAAGAAGATCCTGCTTGAAGTCAGAACTTGGGAAGAGGACTTGAAGATAGAAGAAGCTCACCAAATATTGGAGATTTGAATATTACCTCTCACAGTGAGGAGGCACCACCCTAGAGACATAGACTTCTCCAAATCTATAGCAGAAGGAGGAGAACACAAGAGGAGAACAAGCCACCAAATCCTAGGCTCGTAAAAGAAAGTTTGAGACCATCATTTGGTGAAGAAGGAGTTGTGCAGGACATCCTACTTGAAGCAGCAACTTGGTGTTTCTAGACACCAAGGTCTACATCCTCTACAAAGGTGGGAGAAGAGCTATAGAAAAAGGTATGCAACTTATGGTGCAAAAAGATTCATTAAATTGAACTACTTATTAGATTTATTAGAGCACCTGAAATTGGATTAAAGTTGCAAAAAGAAAATTAGATTTCAGTCTTCTAAAGTGCAAAGGAAAATAGATTCTTTTTAAGGATTCAATTGCACATTTATTAGGAGTTGATTAGATTCCATATTAGTTTCTATCAACTACCTATTATCTATTATTGAAAAAAGAAGACTAAGTCCTACAACATTGATTGTAGTGAAATTGCAGAATAACTCCTAAAGATTCATTTTAGGTTATTCTTGATTAGTTGCAGTAGATTATTAGTGCATTTCTTTGAGAGTTGATTGGAGTGATAAGGTGTAATATTAGTGCATTAAAAGTAAAGAGCTTGTACTATTATACCACTCTCAAAAAGAAAATTAGTTTTGTGTTTCCTGAAAGGCACAAAGTCTGATTTGTATCAAGTGTCTAAAGACACTATTGAAGCACAAAAATCTGCAACTTGATGTGGCCAATAGAAGCCACCAAAAAGGGTTAGAATCCTCCAAATTTGGAGAAGAATATAACTAACCAAAAATAGAGATAGAAGCTTATGAAAGTGAGACTTGGTGAGTCTCAAAATCAAAAGCATTACAAGTGAATGCAAAAGAAAAAAAATGCAGAAAATTTGCATCAATTAAAAGAACTTCTATCTACTGTTATTGAAGCTTGGACTTGTTATCAAAAGTTTCCAAGTAAAAAGGGAAAGGTGTGTCTATTGTTAAAGACAACCTCAAACCCTTGTATTGCAAGAAATCTGCCACAAAACCAGAATTTAAAAATCTAGAAATAGAGTGCAAAAGAAGGTATATTAAAAGCCTTATTGTACAAAATATAATACATTATCTTGCACTACTCTAATATGGTTTTTGATAGCATAAGTGCAGATTTGAAAGTGCCATATTAGGGCACATTTTCCTATAGGGAAAAGAATAGCCAACAAAGGTCGGACGTCAACACTCTTCCTCCCAAGCTAGAAGGAGCCATTCAAGGGCTCATCTTGGATGTACGTACCTACAGAATCAAAGCTCATTTCAGATCATCCATGAGCCACATTTACGTAGACAAGCGAGTGCAAATCAATCTCAAAAAATGATGTCAAAATATCAATAGGAAAATCAATGCGTTTGGAGGCATAAAAGAAAGGGAGAAAGGTGTTACATTCATGGTCTCAATCTTGGAGAAGACCACTCACCAAAGGAAGCGTCGAACTATCATCCAAGCTCCATAGCGCATCGCCCATCCACCTACGGAAAAGAAAGCTTGCTTGCTGCCCAAGCAACATTGCAAAGCAAGAGAGTTATGGAGTTATAATCTCCATCTTCGAAGGTATTACAAGAATGGTCTCCATGCAGAAATGACACTTGGCATTCTAGTCATCATTCCTCTCAATGTTCTAGAGACTTCTATGAAGGAGTTACAAGCAAAGACGTGCCACTTGGTATTCTTCACCAGCTTCACACAAGGGCCTATATATTTTCAAGAAGCGTTGGACAAAGATTCTGGAGCGTTACGTAAAGAAGGGAGCGCTCACTTGTAATGGACGTGACACTTGTCACAATGCCTATGATCAACATTGCTTAAAAGGTATATTTTAGTCCAAGACCAGCATGCAAGAGTGAAATACAATCAATACATTCGAAGGAGGAACATAGCATAGTCAAGGCATGATAAAAGCAACAAAAACATTCGAACTACAACATGGAAGACAAAGGGGAAGGAGCATTAAAAGCTCCCCATTTTTGGAAGGTCAACATTTTCAGCGCCTACGTACAACATTCACGTCTAGCATTCCATCGAATCTCCATTAAATCGAGCGCTCAAGGTACATTTTAGATGTTGTTATATTCAGCCATGGAAAGCACCGAATATCAAGGAGATATTGCATATAAGGTAAGGTCTAAATCCCATTGATTATTGCTTTCATAAGTTGGAGTTATAAGGATTATAAACTAAGGTTAAAACTTAGGTTTTTGAAAGCTAAAGGGGTGACTTATCTTATTATTTTAATATTTGCAATCTTACTTAGGAGGAATAAGGAATTTAACTTGGATTAAACTATATTGCAAATATTATTATCATTTCTCTAATTTTCCAAACTTGGGAGTCATAAGGGTTACTCCATCAAATTTATTTTATTTGGAAATTAGAAATAATCCAAGGGATATAAAAGAGGTTATTAAGGGATTTTATTAAGGTTGGATAAATTTATTTTTACTTGTCTCAAATTTCTAAAAAGGGGACAAAATATTTCCAACATCAAAACCTCTTCAAAACTGAAATAGTGCTTAGTTCAATTAGGAGTAATAAGGTGTTAAAAGTTGATTTTTGATTCTTGCAAAACTTGTACAAAATCAACCAAATTTGAACTATTTATTTACAAAAGCACTACATCATACTCTTATCACTAGGGAGCCATAAGATAAGACTATTAAGGTCCTATCAAATTTCAATTCCAAAGAAGCATTATGGATGAGATTTTGAGGAAAGCATTCAATAATGAAGAACTATTCCATGAAGTGGAATTCTACTCCCAAAACCTAATAGATACTTTAGAAGGATACAAGTATCTATCTTCTAATGATAAGATGAAATTCTCCTTATTTCTTAAGGAAGCCAAAGAAGGTAGCTTTACGACCTTGATTAACTATCTTCATGAAATTCTCTTCATAGCATGGTGGAACTCACAAAGATTGGTTATTTTTTCTCCAGAAGAATGTCTGATGATTTATCTATCATTAATTGTGTTCGTACTTACTCAACACAAGAAACAAGCTGATGTTAAAAGACAATACTTTTGTGATGATAGACTAACTTGTTTTAAAGTTGAGGTTTCACCTACATCAAAGCAGAATCACAGGAAAAGAAGAAGGAAAAATAAGAAGAGACATGCAAAAGGGAATCAAGACATGAAGATTAATTCAATAGAGGAAAAACCAGCACACCAAAAAGGCAAGCACAAAAGAATGAGAGGACAATTGCATCATGCCCTACTTATTCATCAACAATCAGAATCAAATGAAGATACTTGCAAGGAGGACTTCAAAGGTGGTTGGATAGAAGATGAATCTAAAAATGTCAAATATTATCCAATGAGAATAGAAGGCCTAGCTGCATCCTACTCTGCATCATATGAAGACACAAATTACCTGCTGAACCTGAATACAAAGAATGCAGAAGAAGAAGACTACGAAGACCAAGCATAAGCAGATGAAGAAAATCCATATTGAAGACTAAAGCCTTCAATACCCAAATAATGTAATACATGGGGGTGTTGGAAATAATGTCTATTCCATCATTTGGGTTATGTAAATGTATCCTCCAAGATACATACCTAGATTACTTCTTGTGCAAGTTATCTAGTGACTTCATGCAATGTAATAAATGGACAAGTGTCCATGTGCAAGTTGTACATGTGCAAGGTGTCCTATGCACAACTAGATAGAGTGTTGGGCAAGCATCCTATTTTGCATATATAAGGATGGCCTCTTAGATAGATAGATAGGACAGTCGAGAGACATTGTTAGATAGCGTAGGTTAGTGGATTGTGTTCCACACCATTTACTGGTGATGGATATGATGTAGATCTGTAGCTTTGTTAATGGAGTGCTCACTTCCTCCATAGCTACATTGTAATATTTTATATGTTTTATATTTCAGCATACTTCAGTCATCTAGCAGATTTACTTTCTTGCATGTTATTCTGCATCTTGTGATTGTTATCTCTCATGGCTCATTCATCAAAAGCTAACACCAATGATGCATCCTTAAAAATAGAAAAAGTTCCATAAGGATTGGGTATCCTGAGTATAGGAGGGATAGTAATATTTCACTTAAGTAGCTCAAAAGCTTCGTCACATCTATCTGTACACTTGATTTATTTCTATTTTCTTTGAAGGTTAGTCATTGGGGAGGTAATTTTGGTGTAATATTTCACATAACGCCTATAATATCCAATTAGAACCAAGAAACTTAAAAATTCCAACACATTCGTGGGTGGTGGCCAGTTCAAAATTACCTCTATATTTTTAGGATCTACAAGAATTCCTTCTATTGACATAATGTGTCCTATATACTATACTTTTGTTACGTAAAATTCATATTTGGATAAATTTATGTACAGTTGGTTTTCCTTTAGCAATTCTAATAAAATCTTGAGGTGTTTATCATGATTTACCTTATTTCTAAAATATATCAAAATATCATCTAGGAATACTAGTACAAATCTATCCAGTTGCTTTCTGAAGATACTCTTCATCAAGTTCATAAATGCGATTAGGGCATTTGTTAAGCCAAAAGGAAATACAATAAACTCATAGTATCCATAACAAGTTTTAAAGGTTGTCTTGTGAGTATCTTCCTCACGGATCCTCAGTTTATGGTATCTTGATTTTAAATCAATCTTTGAAAATACTGTGGTATCCTTAAGTTGATTGAAAAGTTCTTTAATTTTGGGTAAAGGATATATATTCTTTGTGGTGGCCTTGTTCAACATTCTATAATCAATACATAGTCATAGGGAATCATCCTTCTTTTTGAAAAACAAGACTGGTGCTCCCCAAGGTGACACCCTCAATCTGATTAATCTTTTTTCCAATAATCCCTATAGTTGCACCTTTAGTTCTTGCATCTCTATGGGATTCATCCTGTAGGGGGATCTATGAACAGGTTTCGTTCCAAGTTGGAGCTTGATTGTGAAGTTAAATTCACGTTGGGGTGGTAGCCCTAGTAAGTCCTCTAGAAACACATCCCTATATTCCTATAGTAGTGGATATTTCTTGATTACCTCCTCCTTCTTCTCCTTGCATATCTCATTTAGCTTCACAATGAAGATCACTCCTCCTTTCTTAATGGCTTTCTTAAGTTGCATTATCGAAAGAATTTGGGGTTGAAAATCTCCTCGTTGGTTGTACTCCCTTCAAAATTTTTCGTTATCTTTCAAGAACTCAATCCATTGATATTGAAAGTTAATTACAACCCTATGCACTTTTAGCTAGTCCATTCCTAATATTACATCAAAAATATGTTGGGGAATGACATAAAGGCAACCTGTGGTCATACTACTAGACAAGGTAATATTTTACATAGGGTAACACTGATTTATAGAAAAGGTTTACCCTGAGCCATACTCTACCTTCCATCCATGAGATAATATTCCTGGTCTTTCTAATATGTCTTTAATTAGGCTAGTCAAAAAAATTATCTGTAGCATCGTTATCAATCAAAATATTAACATATTTATTAAAAATATTACCCTTTATCAACAACAGAGTGGCTTGCCCATCGAGTTCCTATTTCCCTATTGCTGCATAAATTTTGTGAGTTGGTTCTTTGCATGCAGGTTATTTGAACATATATTCCTTTCCTTTAGAGTTCAATCCTATTCAGAGTAAACAATTGGTGGTGTAATGCAGTCCACTACATTCATAGCATCTGGTCTTGGGTCTTGGATGTGTTTTCTATTTCTACACAACTTCTATTTTCTCTATTGAGGGAGGATTAGCCTTCCCTTGAGATGGATTGTTGTTACCACCCCTGTGATAATTAGCATTATGGTTCTTCCCTTGTAATATTATTCTATTATTTCCTTACCTTTTGTCATTCCTTTGGTCTTGCCCTAAAGAATTCTTATTTTCCTGCTCTCCTTCCCACTGAATAAACCCTACACTATTTCATTTTCTTAATGCCTCATTTCCCTACTTGTCCAACCCTTCATAGTCAAATATGGGTTTGAGATAAATTTTAACCTTTTTGGCCATATCATAGGCCTTTTACAAGGTAGCAGGTTCTCGCATATCTACATCCCACCTTATTTGGGGGTCTACTCCTAATATAAACTTATGGATATTCATTTTTTTTTTGTTATAAGTAGGGACATACTTAAGAAGTTTAACAAATATTTGATGGTATACCTCCACTATCCTCATTCCTTATCGAAGTTTAGTGAACTACTCAAATTTCTAGGAATAAAAGTACTTTGTGAGTAATCTATCTTTAAAGGAATTCACAAATGCTTCCCAACTCAAATCAACTATAGTTTTAAGTCCTAGTCCATCACTATATGTTTCCCACCAACTTCCACCATCACCTTGAAGGTGTAGAGTGTCATAGGACATTCATGTGCCAGAGGAGTAGTTCTTCATAACATAAAAGGTTTCTATTTCCTGTTGGAATCAATTCTTGCATCCATAGGATTCAATTGTCACGCTGCAAAAATTCATTTGAAACCAACGAGCTATTACAGGCTCTAGTCAACCTGCCTCTTCGTTCTTATAAATATGGCTATTGCTAAAGGAAAACTACATAAGGGGTAAGGAAACCCTAGTGGCAATTCTATGATAAAACATTAATTACTGCTCCAGATTAATGTAACACTATATGTATTAAAATAATCTAGCAAGAAAATAACCATTTGTTATGCCTTATATAGACCGGTGCCTAGATTCATTGGGATGTTATAGCAATTTAACAACAATTTTGACATGAATAGAGAGAAGGGGGAAAAGAAAATTGGTGTTTGTAGACTTATTCGACTACCGTAATAAAACTAAAATTTGACCAACGAAAGAAACATATATAATGCATTCAAATAATGTAATCCATTACACAGTGACACACAGTACCGAGACAAACATATAATAGGAATGATACTCATAATTGTAATGATTTCATAAAATATTACATGCAGAGTGGGAAAGATGCCTTTTAACTCTATTTCTATCAAAGAAATACATCAATACAATGAAGGAGACTTTGTTCAAATAATGTAACAGGTCTCTCATACTCTTCTTGTTCCAATCTGGTAACAGTAGAGTCTCTGAATCTCACACTCAATAGGTTAGGAAATAATCTTAGCTTCTTGAGCAATTTCCTATCAAAATCCTGTATATTAAAGGGAAGAAAGAAGAATGAATGATAAAAATAGACACAAAGGAGAGATACAAAAACACAACTCTAAAGGGCACTCAAGTATACCTCTTAGAAAAAGTGTTATTCTCTAATTGCTTGATCATGAATCTGAACCTGTCTGCTCCCTTTTATAGTTGTTGGTTCTTGATTCTGTTATTTTTTTCTGGTTCTAGCCTTACACTTGTTAGCATCTGATTGAACCTATTTTGTATGTTGTACAACTTGTGCGGATCTGAACTGATCATTGTGGTCTACTTTTGAGCTCAAGGGATCTATTTCGCTAAATAATTTGGTCGTTTTGTTCTCTTGTTGGCCCTAGAAACTAAGGATTCATTATTATATTTTTCATTTTTGTTCTATTTGGCCTGGTCACTATAGTCTATTGTTAAGGATCAACCAGGTTGCTATCATGAAATTTAGATGAAGGATGGAGGGGGACCTGATGTAATGGTGAAGACAATGGGTGGCATGCTAGTGGCAATCGGATGGAATGACATTGATCACACGATAGAGTGAAGGGAGAAGGGAGGAAAGGTGATGGCTTCACACGATGGATGGAGGTGAGATGGCATAATATTGGGAAAAATGTCAGGATGGTTAAGGAAGAATGCATAGAAATAGGGAGGTAGTGATAAGTAGGAGGAAGGCGGGAGTGGAAAACAAGATCTATAAGCATATATAAGCTACTACCATAACTGTATTCTATCGGAGTGCGTCCCTTGTAACTATATTCCATAAAAGTGCAGACTGAATGAATTTTTGCAAGTCGAAACCATGTTTATTCTTCATGCGATTTCTTCATATTGAGTATTTACAAAATAGAAAATATGTTTATACTCCTTGTACTCCATTGTTTTTCTTATTGATGCCTTTCAGCTCCCTATTAGTGCCCTTATTTATAAGACAAGATTTTCGGGCATGAGCTTTTGAGTAAGATTATTTTAATCTTTCACGCAGTATGTTATCATTTTCAGTGAATTTGTATGGCCTGATTACACGCTTGAGCATCAGGGTTTATCTTTTGCTCAGTCAACATTGCTCCTTTTTGTGTACTATCTGTGGGATTTATTTTGATTGTTCAAATCTTTCCTTCCTTGAGTATTATCTGGACTCACATTGTTGGTGTGTACTAATTATTCGGCTTCATCTTAGTTGTTGATCCTCATATCGTCCCTTGGTGTACCTTGTTGCGGATGAGTCATTTCCTTTATATCTACATCGGTATTGATTTCAGGCATCTTGTAGAGTGATCGCCATTTTTTCAAGAGCCTAGACTATCGAATTTTCTTTTTGGACATGATTTTATTGATTTTTAGTGGCTTATTGTCAGATCAGTTGTTCAACTGAGTACATATATTTGGTTGACCATATATACCCTATTTTTCTTGGTTTCTTTTATATGGTCTAGATCAATCAATTATCATCAGATCTTATAAGGTACCAACAACATTCTTTGATCTCCATAGGGTACAACTCATGCTTTGGAAGAATCGCGATTAAGCGCAGCCGTTGGATCAGCCTTTGTTCTGTCACTTCCTTGGATATTTTATAACCTGTGGATTAGATAGCCTGAAAGAAATATGTTTTCAAACTTCTTTGTTTAGTATTGAATTAATCAAGATAAAGGTGGCAATTAATAACATGTTAGGGCTCTTGTTAAATGTGGTTAAAATTTAATTAATTAAATGCTTATTTAAGCTTCCCATTTGATTTACCTTTTATGCATGTGTCACCATTGGATTATTTCAAGAGGGATTCGTCGAAAGGTGTCTGTAGGATTAGTCCTGCTTGTATCTTATCATTTTGACTTTGACTCGATCGCTGTCGTTGGATCCTGAGGGGGATTAACGCAACCGTTGATGTCTAAGAACCTACATGATTGTTAATCTACTATTTTATATAAACTTGTGCCTGGTTAATCAGATTAATCATGTTTATAAAATCAAAAAAAATTTGGTTAGTAATAATTCATTCGATGATACTTAGGATCAAAGTGTATCGTTCCAAATTTTTTGCACCCTTACCTTCAGGCTAAAGGATTCACACCCGAAAGGGGGATGTGAGAAGGATGGGACGGTACCTCGGACTGAGAGGCCCTTTGAAGGTCCCGCCTCTCGGGGGAGAGGTATTAAGGTGATTTTTTGATGGATGGTGGGGTTCACCAGGAAAATTTTAGTGGTAGTTTCCATGCCTAGGTTGGGAATGTGTTTGATGTGTTCAGTTTTACCTTTAATCATTCAAATCCTAGGTTTGGCCAAATGAATCTAAGCTAAGCTATATGAAATGCTGATTATATGAATACAAAAAATAGAATTAAACAAAAAATATAGGAAATATACTAGATTAGAAAAGCCATACCTGATCCGGATGTCTGATGGAGGTTTTGATTTTTGAAGCAGTCCAGATCGTCTAGAATTTGATAGGATCGTCTCTAATCTGACAGGATCATCCCTGATCTGCTGATCTGACAAGATCATCTCTAATCTAACAAGATCATCTCTAATCTGACGAGATTATCTCTAATCTGACAGGATCATCCCTGATCTGTTGATCTGACAAGATCGTCTCTAATCTGACAAGATCATCTCTAATCTGATGAGATCTTCTCTAATCTAACAAGATCATCTCTAATCTGACGAAATCGTCTCTAATCTGACGAGATCGTCTCTAATCTGACGAAATCATCTGACGATTTCAACAAAGACCTACAATTACAGAAATGGATACCAAGAACAAAAAATACAATTGCAAAAGCAAGGGAAAATGATAGAAATTAAAGTATGAATGCTAGAATGACAACTTTAGATAACAAATTAAGTAAAATGCATTGTTTTAATGACTAACTTTGACTCTATCATGCATCTATGCTACGTGAGGTGAACTCCAAGATGCAAAATAGTAATAAGTCTAACTAATGCAAAGCAAAACAATAGATAATGGACAGAGAATGCAAACTCAGGGCACGGATTGCCCCCAATGTAGGCTGCAGTTGAAATCATCTACAAAATACAAAATCATCTTGAATTGCGATGTGATAATTCGAGATCGTATAGTATCGTCTGCGATGATCTAAGCTTGCTCTGGCTGAAGAATAATGCGGTTCCTGCAAGAAAATTTAAAAAGGAGACAAAGACAATAACGAAACAAGGAATACCAGTGCATGCAGAACTTGGTGTTCAGAAAATTTTAGCCAGGGTAAGGTCAAGGGGAGGGCCTAAGATTTAAATAGGCTTATGAGGGAGGTTAGGAGGTTGGAGATCATCCCAATTTTGGAGATCTCCAACGGAGGAGACTCTAATGGTGCATACGCGTCTCTGCCCGAGTTAGAGAAGTTGTTGGAACATAAGCTAATTATGAACAAATCAGTTTGGGACGAAATCATCTAGACATTCTGCTCCAGACGAATTCGTCCGATCTGAGGCGATATCGTCTGATCGGCGACGATATTGTCCAACGATCACAACAAATCCTAAAAATGGCACGAAAAATAGGGAAAGTGGTTTAACAGGCGGTTCAGGATTAAAATTTGAATTTGAATTATTACTAAAGATTTTTTTATTTGCTAAGGTTTATTGTGCCAATTTTAGGGTGCTACACAAAGTTTATACAATCGTTTATAATAATGTGATGCATTAAACCTCGTGCAATCATGGTTTACCATGGTTAATCTAGTGATTAAAAACCTTAATAGAATTTGCATTAATCATAGGCATTGTAAAATCAGTTCACTTCTCTATGCACTCACTATTAGATCATATTATGATTAGGGCGTGATCGTTGGATTCCCCGTATATGAGCAAGGTTTAGAAATAATGGAAGGGGGAAGGTTATCTACGTATCAAACCTCTATAAAAATTCATCAAGTATTTTCCTTAGCCTTGATAATGCATTTAATTAATTATTCAAAAAAGAGAACCTTTTAAATTAACCTTCAATCATTTTTAGCAGCGCACTACCGTTGGATCTGGGCAGAGATGGGCGTTGTTGTCAGATATTTGTGTTGTTTCATCCCTTTGTTTGAATTTGACTTATTAACCGCCATCAGATCTTGACAAGGGCCTTCACACCCATTGATTTCATTTTTATTGTAAATATTTGTATGATAAAAGGAAATCATAGAATAGATCGTGTTCGTTGATCTTTGAGCTTGTTCTAGCATTGTCATTAGATCTCCTGCAAGCTGCATACTCGATAGCTAAAAGGGACGCATTATTACATTTGATTAATATAATTTTAAGTTGAAAGGGGGTAATTAGTAATGTATTATACCATCACTAATGCATGATTAATCTTAGCTTTACCTTCATGTTTACCCGATATCCTTATCGTTTCGTCGTTTAGGTTTTAAATCCGACGTGACCATTGGATTTCGATCAATGTTGACGTGGCCGTTGATTTTATTCAACCTGCAGGGTTCTTTACCAAGGTGCATATGATTTTAAGATTTTATTAAGCCAAAATGGGGATAATTATCCGATGTGTTAGACCCTTACTAATATTATTTAAAATATTTAATTAATCTCATGAGGTCTTTTATCTTTTTGATGTGCTTTTAATGAGAGTGCCATCATCAGATTAGATCTTGATCGAGCGCAATCGTTAAATTTTTCCAATTAGCCCGATGTTTAATTTCAAAGGGGTGCATACCCTTAATGCTTTTGACTATAGTATTTTAAAGAGTGGTTTAGTCAAATCGAGCACGTCCATTGGATTTAAATTTTTCTTAAGCGTTATCGTCAGATTAAGGGACATGTTTTTAAATTTTAAACCTAAGAGGTATCTTTTTATTTTGAACATTACCTTTTAACTTGTTTGACTTATCCCTTAATCAATTTATTAAAGCACCATCGTTCGATTAAATAGAATTCGAATGCGGCCTTTGGATTTGATCTAAGGTGCTCAATTTTTAACTAATGGGGTGCATACCCTTAAGCCTTAATTAAATTCTTCGACATTACTTATGCTTTTTGGGCTTTAGACCAAGGTATTTGATTAAATTTTCCATGTACTTTAGAGTACCTTAGGTTTTTAAGATTTATCATCTGATTTAGGCCCAAGGGAGACTTTATTTTAGGAGGATCAGAGCTTGGCTTTAAAAATAAAATTTTACCATAACCCCTATTAAGATAATTGAGCATTATTAAAAGGGGCACACATAGTAATATCTAAGGTTTAGACTTCATCAAACAAACCCATAAGAAATTAATTTCTCTTAATTAGATGCAATAAGGACCAACAAAGCTGGCTAACTTGATGCAACCAAAAAATTTAATTTTGGGGGTTTTCAAAGTTTGAGTCAAATTTGGCTCCAACATAGGCTCTGTCTGGCACAATGTGTTGAAAACATGAGGTACTTGAGAACCATAGAATATCCTGGTTTTATTGCAATTTGGATACAAATTCACATCATCAAGATTGATAAAAAAAACTTAAAAACAACAAAACACTACAATTTTAAAACTGAAAAACTGTACAAATGATAGGACATCAAAGTAAGAAAGTATTAAAAAAATGTAATTTTCTTTTATTCACTTTTTTGAAAAGTAGGGCCAGAATTTTAGAAATGGATGAGCTTTTGAGATATATTGTAATGCTTGTTCTAGCTAAGTTATAAGATATGATTACATAAAATTTGTCAAAATATTTTTGCTCCATCATGTTTAAGCCCATGTGTGTGTTTGTGCATTTATTTTGATTTCTAAGTCTTTTAGAACTTTGACATATCTGAGAAAAATAGTTAAGCATAATATGTGATTTCACTCTTAAATTTTTTTACCATTCTGCAAGGCTCCACTGCCAATCAGGCGTCTATAGCCCCGGTGGAGGTGCTTCTAATCCCATCCAATTTTACCCTACTGCCAGTCAAGCGTCTATAGCCCCGATAGAGGTTTTTCAAGATATCTTAGGCAGTGACTCAATTTAATTTATTTTTTATTTTTCTTTCTCATTTGAGAAGTACTTGGATATATAAGAAAATTGTGCAAAGAGTATGCCTGAGTTGAGGATTAGTTTTTGGCTAAAAGGATGAGTGTAATGATTTTTGGCTCAACCACCCTCTCAAAGATAACTCGGTTCTTTGGACCTTTGAAGTCACTTTATGTATCATTTGTAATGTGAGGCTTTGACTGATGTTTCAATCAACTCTTTTTTCATTCTGTTTTATCTCATATCAGATAACCATTGCATAAACACTCATATTTGAAAGATTATAAATCAATCTCCTTTTTCCTTAATGTTTTTGGTGGAATCAATAGTAATGAATACTCATCAAACTAATAATATCATGTATACAACAACATAATTATGCTAACAACAAAAGGAAAGCTTATCTAGTATAGAAAATAACAAAATACATCACTCTATTTTTGGGGCTTTTGTTTTTCCACTTTTTTTTTCTTTTTTTTATATATACCTTTTTTTTATATATTTTATTTTATTTATTTATTTATTTTTCACCTTCAACAAGGATTGTATATTTTGAGGTGTTGGCCATTAATAGGGATAGTTTTGTGACTCCTTCACAATGATCCCAAAATTGGGGACCCACTTGAAATTTGAAATGTTGTTCCAAATTCTTGATTGAGCTTATAATTCATTCTTGTTACTTTGAAATAATAAAATGCTCATGGTATTGTAAATGGCCCTATAGTAGGGTGCATCGTCAAAATTCGCTTCATGATCCATAGAGCTTGGCATAATACTTACATGGTCAATGTTAAACTATTTCACTAGAGTCATTTTATTTAAAGACTCTAGGTTAGTTGTGTGTTCAAACTAGTGTTTTTGATTGTTTAATGTTATTATTTTGTCATGTTGTAAAGCATATGTTTATTATTTTGTTTATGTGTTAAGTAATGTTTTAAAGGTTAATAGGTTCGTTTTCTTATTTCTTTATATTTATTATGTTATTTTGTCATGTAGTGGTAATTATGTTTTATTATTTTATGTTGTTTCCATATTATTTGTGTGTAATGTGTGTTGTTATTATTGGTTTTTTTTCATTGTTTTGTTATTTAATGTGTGGTTAGTTTTATAGATTATATTTATTATGTTATGTAATTGTTTGAGTTTTGTATTATTTTGTGGTTTGGTTTTATATATATATTGTCTTGTTAGTTCTATGTTGGTTTTAATATTGGTTAGGTTAGTTATAAGTTTTAAATATGTTGTAGTAGGTAGGATATAGTTTTTTTTAATCACGTGTTATTTGTTGTATACATTATGTTCGGGGTGTTTTGTTAGTGATGTTTTGTTTTGTAGGTTAGGTAATTTATTACTGTTAAATGTTAATACCATATCATGTTGTTCACGCTAATAAAAGTGATGATTATGTTTGCAGGGATAAAAACGATGCATAGTTGCTGACATTAGTTCATCATACGAAATCATAGTAGTTCATGGGAGTAAGGTTTCAAAGGTCGGCATTTTTGAATATGGAGGTGATGTTAGGGGAGATTTTCAAGTCATGGCATTTTTTTTAAGAGTGGAATTCGAGGTAGCTGGATGAAAGCATTAGACACCGGGTTTTAGCAAAAGAACATTATTTTTTGCCATTGAATAAATAGTCATCGCAGATGGGGAGTATTGTAGCTACTAAGGGTATGGGAAGGCTAAACTTACCAAAGAATATTGTCATCTACCAGAAAATGATATCACCATATACCTGCCGAAGAATGTCATTGTAGTCACTTAAGAATACTGTTGCATCTTGTCAGATAATGTTGTCGATGCCTAACAAAGAAGGTTATTGCTACATGTAAGAGAATACTATCATCGTAATGTATAAAAAGCATTGTTATCGCCTGATGAAGAATATAGTTGCCACTGCCGGAGAACATCGTTGTCACTTTCCTACTGGAGAGTGCCATCGTTGTCTACCAGAACATATTGTCACCACCTGTCGAAGAAAGCTATCGCTATATGCCAGAGTATGTCATTGTCAGGATGTTGAGAAACATGGTTGATGAAGAAAGAGGAATGGTAAGGTTTGCTTTGAAATTGTTAATAAAAACCGAAGATCGTATTCACCAGGATGTAGTGGAAAAGGCAATCGTTAATATGCATCAAAATGGAGTTTTGTTGTCAAGACGCCTGTAGATGTTGTCAATTTGTGGTAAAATCAAGATCCGGTTATGCTATGAATGAGTTGATTTCAGGAGTGAGTTGATTTCAGGAGTCGTACGGTGGAATTAGGGCTTGCGATTAGGGTTGAATAATATCATTGTTGCAAATCCAAGGTATTGTTGCCACCGAATGAAGAGATTCTATCACAAGAAGGTTGCAAAGGATTATAGTTACCGCTGCTACCGAGGATATTGTGATAGGGATATTATGACAATCATTACTATCAAATCGTAGTCGTCACAGAAGAACATTAGTCACTATAAAATTGTAGTGGTCATCGAGAACATGTCATTTGTACATTGCAATCACTGTTTGAGAAGATGGTTACAAATTAGGTATATTTGACACCATGTTGAAGAGGTGCGAGCTCCAGAAAAAACAAATGGGTGCAAATATCAATAAATAATATAAGGTTTTGAATTTCACTGTAAGCAGAAGTGAAGGACTGTTGTAAACATGCGGTAATGGAAGTATAATAGAAAAGTAGTGACAAGTATGATAACATTGGCACAGTTTTCAGGATGGTTTCATATTTCAATATTTCAAGAGCTGAGTATGTGATCAAGGGAGAGGATGGTCTTTGTTCAACATGATTATTATTTCATGGTATTGCTTTTGCTCGATTTTCCCATGAAACTATCACTGTATTCATATGCCTTCGCAATACAAAATATGTTTGAGGAATTTTACAGATACTTTGTTTTTCTTTGGGGTTCCAAGAAGCGTTCAAAATAATATGTGATATAGAGGTGCTTGGTTCCAAAAGACATGATATAGAGGAAGTTTTTTTATACGTCTTATTTAATGTGTGTTTTATAAGATATTGTTATAAAGGTGTCATAATGTCATTAGCTCAAATCGATGTAAATGTTATAAAGCATATATTCTATTTTTAAAAGGGGATATAAACATTTCAATTAAAAGGAAAGGTTGAGACATAAGTTCGGTGAAAACCGTAACTAAAAATGAGAAAGTGTTTCATAACAGAATGATGAACGATCAAAACAATTGGGTGAAATTAAATGATAAAATTATAAATGGATTAAAGAAGAAAGAAGATAGGTCGGACATTGACAGGTTGAAGATTGTTGAAGCATTGGAAGAGACCAAGTTAAAGGAAGAAAGTAGAGAATACTGGTTGTAGAGAGTTCACAATTGTTTGTAAGAGAAATCATTTACGTCAATATACTTATGTGCAAAGTCTGTTCCTGAATTGAATAAATTACTTTGATGTAATAACTTTCAATTTTATAAAGTCCCATTGAAGATTGCATTAATCTATGATCACAGTGTGTCAAACTGGTGAATCGTAGATTAGTTTACTTGAACTATCTGTGATTATTTATTGTTTTCTGAATGATTGTACGAAGGTTTTAAAGTATTAGTTTTCTCTATGATAAAATTTTAGAATTTTATTTTTAATTTAAATTGATACACATGTATATTATGCCCAGTTCATCAAATTAGCAGAAAGAATTCTAGAATTGGTTTTGGAATAGTTTTATTAATTCAGATGTTAAGTCAAATTAATATTTGGATTTAAATGTTAGTTTTAATGCCCATCTTAAGGTTCATAAGATTGGGGTATTGAAACGGATGTCCTTCAGAAGAAAGTTTTGATAGTTGAAAAAGATATAAATTTACATATTTTCTGAGAGTATCCAGATTTCATGTTTAAAATTTATATTTACTTTGAAAGCATTTAATTCATAAATATTTTTTAAAGTTAAATATTTATAAAAGATTTCTTTTATAAGGTTTATTTTACTATAAAATAAAATTTTATAAATTAAGGTCTAAATTAAGCTTCATTGTCTGTTATTTTAAAGACATTAATATCTGCAGAGGAGGCAGGACATTATTTGTTCACTCATATTTATTAGATTGGATTTTAATATTATAAGAGAGCTTGAATAAATTATTATTTTATTAGACAAATAGTTGGGAAGTGAATTCATTATTTTTGTCCCAAAGGTTTGTTGAAATAATAAATTTCCTTTTTATTTTGACTATTCATTAAAGTTAAAAGGAAAGTTCAATGTTAGATGTTAGATTTCATTGATGCTAAGTTTCATTTAAAAACATCTAGACAGAAATAAAATAATTTTGGTATGCTTAAGAGTGAGATCATAAAACAAAAGTTATTTTATGAAATGGATATGGAATATACACACCCCATGAAATCCACGAAATAATTTACTTATTTTACCAGGCCTCTTGTTAACATCACTTGCAAACTACACAGATTTTTAAGGCACTTGTTTATACATGCATGTTTTACATTGGAAATATTAAGTGGAGACCTTGAAGAAATACCCATTTCTTTGCAAGGAAGGATATTTAAATCCTAGTTGTCGAGTGATTTTGTGACTAGACAAAGTTACACATCAACAAATTGGCGCTAGAAGGAGGGCCTGATGAAAAACTGGTAATTGATTTCGTTTTTCATGCAATTTTTCTCAATCACATTTGTTCTTGAGTTGTTTATTACATACTTGAACATTGCAATTACATTGATTTATTAAATGTATGTTTCAAGTATTATATCTTGATTAGTGAGATTTCGAATTAAACTAGAGTCTAAAGAAATCATCACTAGGTCTAAGTCTACTGGGTCCACAATATTCCAAATTTTATCACCCACCGAGAGACATAAACGAAGCAAGACCCAAACTATAAATCTTCCTAACACTGCTAACGCTAGTTCAAGTGTGCTTGTTAATTCCCCACATATCAATATGGTTGCTCCACCCGCTGGAAATCTGGCATGGATGGGAAATCAACGAAGTCCATTGAATATAGCAGGTGTTGCACATGACATGCCAAAGAATGTGGAGAAGTACTTACCAAAGTACAAGCATGATGGGACTCGATTGGCAGAAGAACATATACATGCATACATAGATGCCATGTCCCGATTGCAGGTTGAACATGAAGACGTCGCATGTAGGTTATTTCCTCTAACTTTGGATGAGATAGCCTACGATTGGTATGTTTTCTTACCCTCTGGTTCAATAACATCATGGAATATGCTTAAAAATGCTTTCATCACTCAATTTAAATTTGCAATTGATCCTGCTAGTGTTTATCTGCAATTTGCTTCCACCCGTAGGGAACCTAACGAACCTTTACGTATATTCAATACTAGGTTCCATAAAATGTACTCACGACTAACTGCTCCTTATAATGTTGTAGAAGATGCTGCAATCCAAGTTTACTTTGGATCTTTGGATCCATTAACGGCGATGTTCATCAAAATAACATGGTAGATAACGACACTCATAGGAGCATACATAGAAGCTCTTTTGGTGGAGCAACAAATGATGCCTTCAAGTTGTAGGCTTGGTCAATTGCCTTCGATCGGATATCCAGGTATGCAAAATCAAATACCCATGATTAATAATGCTTTGATGAATCAAACTCCAATGTTAAACATGATTCCTCAAATTCCAAACCAAATGGCATATTTACCACAAAATAATCCAATGTTTTTAGAAAGCCATTATGCTGCACATAAAACTAGAAATAATACACCGCAATTTAATGCTTTTGGAAATGTTGCACCAACTCAAAACTTGAATCAGATTCAAAATTTGCAAACACAACAAAAAAACCCTATGTTTTCCCAAAACCCACAAAATTTGCAAATGCAATAGGGTAATCCTATGTTTATGCAAAACATACAAAATCAAGGTAACCCCATGTATTCCAACCCATGGTTGAATTAGAATATGTTACCTAACCAAAACTTGCCAAATGTCATGCCTCAACAGAATATTGCAAATGTGACACCTCAACCAAACATGCCTAATCAAAACACTCCAAGTTGGTTGAATCCAACTATTCAAAATGTTCCACCAAACCCAAATCAAAATCAAAACCAATATGCTAATGATACTCCTGATCCAAAGAAGGTAGCAGATTTAGAAAGAATGTATCACAAACTGAGTAATGATGTGGTACAAATGCAAAAACAGAGCAATCAAAGTTCACAATAAAATTGAAGGTTTACCATGCAAAAGCTGAAACATTTTAATACAAGGCCAAATAATGGAGGAGTTCCAACTCCCGTTACTAATAATAGTAATGCTTCCAATAAGACAACAACTGTCAATGTATCTGAAGTTGTATTGGATAGTTGGTGTAGGTTACATCGCACTGGTGATCATAATGAATTTGATTGTAATGAGTTTAGTTGTGTTGCAAATTGTATTCAACAGGGATTGGATAAAATGGAATGGGTTCCAAATGATGAGGAAGAAGAAAATACTAAAGTCAAAAGCTCTGCTTATTGTCTTGATATCATTGGTTCAAGTGATGACGATGAAGATGAAGAAGAGGAAGAAGGTATTGAAGAAATTCATACCCTAAAACAATATAAAAAGGGGAGTCATAATTATAAGTTGAGAAGTAAAAGTAAAACTTTCAAAACTGCTTCTACTCCTCCTGATGATGTTGTTATGCCTTCTGATGCTAATAATTCAATTTCTCCATATTTTCCTAATGCATCTAAAATTGCACATGAGGTACCTGATAACAAAGAAATGACTTACAATATCATTGAAGATCTTAAGAAAAATAAGGCTAACATCAGTTTGTTCGAGGCTACAAAATTACCTAATCAACAAAAATTACTAATGGAGGCTTTTGATAATCGAAACATCAAAGAAAGTGGGAAAGTAACTGAAATACAATATGCTGCACAAAAAGAGAAAGAGGATGCTCCTCCTTTTCTATTAACAATTAAAATTGCAGGTAGAAAGTTGCACAATTGTATGGTGGATTCAGGAGCTTCAGGTAATGTAATGCCTTTTGCAGTTTGTCAAAAGTTAGGTTTTAAACCAACCTCTTCGAATAAAATTGTTGTGCAATTGGATAAAACAGAAGTAAAGGTCATTGGTATGCTTAAGAATGTGCATATACAATTGTCATAAAAACCTAGAATACAACATTATATTGATATTCTCATTGTTGATATCCCTGACAAGTATGGTTTGTTACTGAGCAGGGAATGGAGCAAGCATCTGAACGGGTACTTTTCCATAGATTTTTCACGCTTATGGCTGCCTTGGAAAGGCGTAGCTAATCAGATTTGTGTTGAAATAGAGCCTAGGTTAAAGAACATGATCACGAGTTATGATAAGGAGTTTAATGAAATACTTTGTAATGATGTTGAACTAGGCATATACACATTCGATGTTGAGTTGGCAACAAAAGTTTCATATTCACCAAAAGCAGTTGCAGAGGATTTTGAAGAGGAGTTTCTGGAAGAGCTCAATGATTTTCAAGAAGATGCAATAGAAATTCTTCCTATGAGTTTAAATTATTATTCTTATTTTTTGAAAGAGCATTAAGAATCTCCAATTACTCATAAATCTATTGATGAGATTTTTGTTTCTTTTAATGTGTAGGTCTTTGAAAATTTTACTTCGAACGAAGATATTGAAATTCTTGCACAATATAAAAATGGTGTGCCAATCACAAAAGTGGGTGAAGTGGTGGATGAAAATGAAATAGTACAAGATGATCATGATAGATTTTATGAAAAAAAGGAGAAAATCGAAATGATTCATCAGATTTTGGTAAAAGCTAATCAGGGTGTCTTGGTTCTAGAGAACAAGGTAGAATCTATACCTTTGTTATTTATGTTAACTTCAGGTAATGAGTGGTGTGATGTTCCTTGGAAATTTTATATGGTTGATAAAAAATTAAATATAACTCCTGAAGTTTTGGTAGTTAATTTGATAAAAGGAAAGCAATTGATTGAGAAGTTATGTCGAATAAATTCCTACTTGCAAGATTTCATGTTTAAAACAACTCGTATAATACCTAAACCAGAATTGGTTTATGGCGTTTACATTACAGGAATTAGACAAGAAGGAATTTTGATTTCGTCATTGTTTTGCTTTTCTACTGATTTGAAGTGTCATTTTGATTTTGTTGATGGAACTAAAATGAGGGTCCTTGATAGGTTTATCCCCTTGTGGTTGAATTTCAGATATGCACGTCATGATAAGGATTTTATTTTCAATGACGATAATATTTGGGATCCAGGGAGATAATGATCTCACTTGTATATTATTGTATATATTGTCTTGTCATGTGATGTATTGATGTTGTGTGTTGTTGATTTTGTTGTTATGTTTGTTTTCATATGTATTGTTATGTTTATGTTGTGTATTGTTGAGCTTAAATGACATATTGACTTCGCTAGACCTTGATAGAGTTTCATGACTGAATGTGTTTCAAGTTGGCATAGATTTTAGGTGAGTCTTCCAAAGAGTAGGGTATTTTGATCCTGGACTGAATAGGATAAAGTTACCTAGTTTGAAAACCTGTGAAACCTGGAAAAAAGAAAGCGAGATATTGGTTTATGTCCTCATGAATGTGAACTAAGATAAGGCAAATATGAAAAATTGGAATCGTATTGCAAAAACTTCATACACTTGCATACACTCGCATTTCATAACACATTTCATAACATTGCATACATCACCCTCGCACTCCACATTTCACATCACGTAGAAAGATCATTTATCAAATTTAAAAGTTCTAATTGGTTTTATCAAAAGTCATGTTGCTTTAATCAGGGGCATTTTCACAAAGGGATTTTGTATAAAATTGTAAAATATAAAGCTTCATGTTTACACACCATAGTTTCTAATTCCTAAATGTTTTCGATCACTTAGCCACTTCTAGTGTGGTAGAAAACCACCAAAAATAATGTCAAATTCGCTTAGTATCATTGCACAATATATACTAAAAGTATCTTGAGATCAGGGACTGATGTTGAAATTATCTGGAACCAAGCACAATTTACACATATTAAAAACATTTTGGGTAAAATGGTAAAAACCATCCTTGAATGAAAATTTATGGTGAAAATGGGTATCCTTGTCGGTCCTATCATGCAACATAGTCCATAAAAATCATTATTACCACAAATACTTGAAAACTCTAAATAAAATCAGAACAGTAAGGATAGGGTCAAATTATCATCATACTTCGGTTGAGAATCTAATTCCCCAAAGATCTGAGTCTATTTACATCACATTACATTGACTATTGGGTTGTAAGGATTTGTACTACTCGTCCATCAGAAGGAATGGTAGTCGTCCCCAAGGTTCAATAAATAAAAAGCCAAACACATCATTCACTATTAGGTCGTAAGGATTCATACTACTTGTCTGTCAAAAGGAAGGGTAGTCATCCCCAAGATTCAAGCAATCAAAAGCTAAAATTATGGACTATGGGGTTAACCTCCACTAGGGCTATAGACGCTTGACTGGAAGTGGAGTATGCTCATGCGTGGTGACATGTTTTGTTGAAAAGCAAGACCTCTAATCGTTCAAACGGGCAGACTAGTCTTGTGGTTCTTTCATAACAGGTTTAATCATTTTGGTCAAAATGAGGTAATAAACTCACTTGTGCACACACTGGTTCTGGATGATAGTAAGGTCATAACTAAGCTCTTGACCTGGTAAAGAAATTCATGACACGCACATTTTGTCCTAAGAGTATTAGACAGGTTTTAGTGTGTTTTTTTATTGTACTAGAATGTCTGAGTTTTTGTAAGACAGGTTGTTCATTTCAATACATGCTTTTAGATCATATCATATTATTTGCTATATCATCTTATCGGTAATGAAAGGTTAGTTTTAGGGCCCTTGATTAAAGTACAATGACAAGCATGGCCAAAACAAATATTTATATTAAAAATGATCATTAATACATATCACCTGATCTCAACCAACAATACATCACATCCTACATAAATCATCTCTGATTTTGGTAATTCATATTTGTATTGGTCTATTCTCATTCTTTGGATGCTTATTAATGCTTGTGATTCTAATATTCAAGTTTTATGTGTTTTTAGAGTTTGGTTTTTGAGTCCGAAATATCCGAGGATATTTACCAGCAGAGTCGCCATTTGTTGTGACGTCCTTCACAACGACCCCAAAATTTGGGACCCACTTGAAATATGAAATGTTGTTCCAAATTCTTGATTGAGCTTATAATTCATTCTTGTTACTTTGAAATACTAAAATATTCATGGTATTGTAAATCGCCCTATAGTAGGGTGCATCGTCAAAATTCGCTTCATGATCCATAGAGCTTGGCATAATACTTCATGGTCAATGTTAAACTATGTTCACCAGAGTCATTTTATTTAAAGACTCTAGGTTAGTTGTGTGTTCAAAATAGTGTTTTTGATTGTTTAATGTTATTATTTTGTCATGTTGTAATGCATATGTTTATTATTTTTTTCATATGTTAAGTAATGTTTTAAAGGTAAATATGTTGGTTTTGTTATTTTCTTTTATATTTATTATGTTATTTTGTCATGTAGTGGTAATTATGTTTTATTATTTTATGTTGTTTCCATATTATTTGTGTGTAATGCGTGTTGTTATTATTGTTTTTCTTTCATTGTTTTGTTATTTAATGTATGGTTAGTTTTATAGATTTTATTTTATTATGTTATGTAATTGTTTGAGTTTTGTATTTTGTTGTGGTTTGGTTTTATAATTTTTTTTTTATTTTTTATTATTGTCTTGTTAGTTCTATGTTGGTTAGTTATAAGTTTTAAATATGTTGTAGTCTGTAGGATATAATTTTTGTTAATCATGTGTTATTTGTTGTATACATTATGTTCGGGGTGTTTTGTTACTGATGTTTTGTTTTGTAGGTTAGGTAATTTATTACTGTTAAATGTTAAGACCATATCATGTTG
Organism: Wollemia nobilis; assembly: GCA_028583015.1. Classification (NCBI taxonomy): domain Eukaryota; kingdom Viridiplantae; phylum Streptophyta; class Pinopsida; order Araucariales; family Araucariaceae; genus Wollemia; species Wollemia nobilis. The sequence continues at coordinate 5,235,495 of JAQPPZ010016925.1, read as the reverse complement.
TTCACGCTAATAAAAGTGATGATTATATTTGCGGGGATAAAAATGATGCATAGTTGTTGTCAAGACGCCTGTAGATGCTGTCAATTTGTGGTAAAATCAAGATCCGGTTATGCTGTGAATGAGTTTATTTCAGGAGTCGTACGGTGGAATTAGGGCTTGCGATTAGGGTTGAATAATATCATTGTTGCATATCCAAGGTATTGTTTCCACTGGATGAAGATATTCTATCACAGGAAGGTTGCAAAGGATTATAGTTACCACTGCTATCGAGGATATTGTGATAGGGATATTATTATAGTCATTACTATCAAATCGTAGTCGTCACAGAAGAACATTAGTCACTATAAAATTGAAGTGGTCATCGAGAACATGTCATTTACACATTGCAGTCAATTTTTTAGAATATGGTTACCGATTTTAGGTATATTTGACACCATGCTGAAGAGGTGCGAGCTCCAGCAAAAATAGGCGGGTGTAGATATCAATAAATAATATAAAGTTTTGAATTTTGCTATAAGCAGAAGTGAAGGAATGTTGTAAACATGCGGCAATGGAAGTCTAATAGAAAAGTAGTGACAAGTATGATAACATTGGCACAGTTTTCAGGATGGTCTCATATTTCAAGATTTCAAGAGCTGAGTATGTGATCGAGGGAGAGGATGGTCTTTGTTCAACATGACTATTATTTCGTGGTATTGCTTTTACTCGATTTTCCCATGAAACTATCGCCGTATTCATATGCCTTCGTAGTACAAAATATGTTTGAGGAATTTTCCAGATACTTTGTTTTTCTTTGGGGTTCCAAGAAGCGTTCAAAATAATACGTGATATAGAGGTGCTTGGTTCCAAAAGACATGATATAGAGGAGAGGTTTATTTATATGTCTTATTTATTGTGTCTTTTATAAGATATTGTTATAAAGGCGTCATAATGTCATTAGATCAAATCGATATAAATGTTATAAAGCATATATTCTATTTTTAAAAGGCGTATATAAACGTTTCAATTAAAAGGAAAGGTTGAGACATAAGTTCGGTGAAAACAGTAACTCAAAATGAGAAAGCGTTACATAACAGAATGATGAAACGATCAAAACCATTGGTTGAAATTGAATGATAAAATTATAAATGGATTAAAGAATAAGGAAGATAGGTCGAACATTGACAGGTTGAAGATTGTGGAAGCGTTGGAAGAGGCCAAGTTAAAGGAAGAAAGCAGAGAATGCTGGTTGCAGAGAGTTCACAATTGTTTGTAAGAGGAATCATTTACATCAATATACCTGTGTGATTCAGTTATGTGCAAAGTCTGTTCCTGAATTGAATGAGGTATTTTGATGTAATAATTTTCAATTTTATAAAGTTCTATTGAAGATTGCATTAATCTATGATCACACTGTGTCAAACTGGTGAATCATAGATTAGTTTAGTTGAACTACCTGTGATTATTTATTGTTTTATGAATGATTGTACGAAGGTTTTAAAGTATTAGTTTTCTCTCTGATAAAACTTTTGAATTTTATTTTTAATTTAAATTGATACACATGTATATTTTGTCCAGTTCATCAAATTAGCAGAAAGAATTCTAGAACTGGTTTCAGAATAATTTTATTAATTTAGATGTTAGGTCAAATTAATATTTGGATTAAAGAGGATAAATGATAGTTTTAATGCCCATATTAAGGTTCATAAGATTGGGGTATTGAAACAGATGTCCTTCAGAAGAAAGTTTGGATAGTTGAAAAGGATATACATTTACATATTTTTTTGAGAGTATCCAAATTTCATGTTTAAAATTTATATTTACTTTGAAAGCATTTAATTCATAAATATTTTTCAAAGTTAAATATTTATAAAAGACTTCTTTTATAAGCTTTATTTTACTATAAAATAAAATTTTATAAAGTAAGGTCTAAATTAAGCTTCATTGTCTGTTATTTTAAAGACATTAATATCTGCAGAGGAGGCAGGACATTATTTGTTCATTCATATTTATTAGATTGGATTTTAATCTTGTAAGAGAGCTTGAATAATTTACTATTTTATTAGACAAACAGTTGGGAAGTAAATTCATTATTTTTGTCCCAAAGGTTTGTTGAAATAATAAATTTCCTTTTTATTTTGACTATCCATTAAAGTTTAAAGGATAATTAAAAGTTAGATGTTTTTTTTGAAAAAATTGAAAAAAACTTGTATTAAAACATTGATCAGTTACAATTGGGATAAGACCCATCCCAGCCGAAAACCATGAAAGCACATGATTACAAGAGAAGAGGAAGATTTGCACAGGATCCAAATCTCTTGAACCAAAACCAAGCTAGCTGAGAGAGCTGATAGATCTGTTACAACAACTTATCGCGAAAACATGCAGCAAACACCAACTTCACCTCTGTCTGCGAAAAAGCTACAAGTCACAAAATCGCAACACAAGACTCCACTGACCGCAAAAAAGTCAACCTGTCACGAAATCGCGACATGTCGCAAAATCGCGACATGTCACAAAATCGTGACAAAAAACCATCCTTGGCCGCGACGGAGCAACATGTCACGATATCGCGACAAAAATCCACCAGCGGCCACAACGGTGCAACACGTCACGAAATCGTGACAACTTTCCTCCAGCGGCCACGACGGCATAACATGTCGCGATATCACGACAACATACCTCCTTTGGCCGCAATGCGCAACATGTCACGATATCGCGATAAATTTTCCTCGGCAACCACAACAGCGCAACATGTCGCAATATCGTGACAACTTTCCCACATCTTCCGCGACTGCGCAACATGTCGCGATATCGTGACAACCTTTCTCCAGCAGCCGTGACGACACAACATGTCGCGATATGAAAGAAAGAAATAAAATAATTTTGGTATACTTAAGAGTGAGATCATAAAACAAAAGTTATTTTATGAAATGGATATGGAATATATATACCCCATGAAACCCATGAAATCATTTACTTAGTTTACCAGGCCCCTTGTTAACATCACTTGTGAACTACATGGAGTTTTAAGGCACTTGTTTATACATGCATGCTTTACATTGGAAATATTAAGTGGAGACCTTGAAGAAACACTCATTTATTTGCAAGGAAGGATATTTAAATCTTAGTTGTCGAGTGACTTTGTGACTAGACAAAGTTACACATCAACAGAGAGCCATTATTTATCCCTGCAAAATCTGCAACTTGTATGTATTCTTCAATATAACATGGGCTATCTAGTATGGACCAATCCATTTAGGTTCAAATTTACTATTTTCACCATGTTTATCATTTTTAGGATCCCAATATATGACTATATCTCCTTGAGAAAAAGGAGTACCCTTGGGTTTCTTATTATACAATTTCATGGTTTTTTGGGTTTGTTCCATCATTCTATTAAGGGTCTCTCTTCTTTGCTCTTCTAATAAGACAATTTGGTCAAGCATTCTCTGTATGGGATTGGGGTTTTCATGGTCTTGCAATAAGAGGAAAAGAGCCAATTTTTTTATTCTTGAATTTATAAGGCTTTCTCTCCATATACCATCTCATAGGGGGTTCTTCCTGTGTTTCTTTTAATCGACAACCTATCAGCCCATAGAGCAAATTTAAGTTCACTGTCACACCCTATTTTTTCTTACCTAATGATATTTTTATTCTAGTTCTTACATTCTTATTTTATGACTCAGCTAGACCATTTCCTTGGGAGTAATAATTAGCAGAATGGGACAACTCAATTCTATATTCATCACAAAACTCTACCATTTCATATGAAACAAAATACTATGCATTATTTGTAACTAGTTTGTGAGGAAATCCAAACCTGGTCAGAATGTTTTATTCCAAGAATATGATGACAATGGTAGTAGTGGATGTTCTCAGAGGTGTAGCTTCCACCCACTTTGTAAAGTAATATGTTGCATTTATGACCCACTTATGTTGGCCAGATGAATTAGGCTTGATCTCTCCAATTAAATGAATGCCCCATTGGGTGAATTGTGCTTCAATAATTACTAGCTTGAAGGGCATGGCTGCTAGCTACTTTTTTTTCTACAAAAACTTGGTAGTTATGATAGTTCCTAACATATTATATATCCTTAAAACTGGAAGCCCAATAATATCCTTCTCTCATAATTTTATTAGTTGTTGGTTCCTGGAGAAAAATGTCCTCCACATAAACCATCATGAAATTCATTAATTATTTATGGGACTTCACTTTCATACAAACAGACTAATAATACTCCAGTAGGGTGTTTCCAATATAGCACACCATCTTATATATAATATTTTTTGGCTTGAAGCTTAACCGACCTCATTCTGTATACTGACATATCTTTAGGGAATGAAAGGGTTTGTAGGTATGACATGATTTTTTCATACCATTTGCATTCAATATTATTGATTCTTATGACATCATATACTTCATCTATTGTGAGAATATTTTCAAATCCTTCTTCTTCTTTGTTAGCCAACAATTTAGCCAAACCTTGTCCTTTGATAGTTTTAACTATTTTGAATTCAACATCATACTATAGAAGCTTTACCATCCATCTTGCTAGTCTTCCTAATGGCTATTATTGAGAAAAAATATCTTTTATTGCTATAAAAGGGATGCAACAGTAAACCTTATTTTAGCCAAATAAACCTTTGAAGTGTTCTAAATATTGGATGACTGCATAAGCATGTTTTTATAGCAAGGTGTATTTAAGATGTGATCCTTTCAATCCTAAACCCATGAAGGCTATTGGTCTTTCATTATTTTCATCATATTTTTGTGAAATAACTACAACAATTGAATGTTTAGATGTGTATCAATAGATGTTAAAATCTTTAAAATAGTCAGGGCAGCTAGGGCTACAGTGGTTGATAGGACTTCTTTGATTTTTGTTAAATGCTTCCATATTTTCTACTATCCATTTTATTTTTCCAGTTTTCTTAACCATATCATTTATGGGTTTGGTCATATCTACAAAATTTGGAACAAATCTTCTAATAAAATTTATCTTGCCAAAGAATGACCTGACACCTTTCAAATTTTTGGGAGGGGGAATTTTGAAAATGGCTTCAATTCTTTCTAGGTCAATGCTTATTCCTTTTTCTAAAACTATATGACCTAACAAATTTCCTTGCATATTACCAAATATGCATTTCTTAGGATTTAAAGAAATTCCAAATTCCTTGCACCAAGCAAAAACTACAGTTAAGTGTTCTAAATGTTCTTCTAGATTTTTAGAGAATAATGATATCATCCAGGTAGACAACTACTATTTTCAACATTAAGCCTTTGAAGGCAAAATACATTGCCCTCTGAAAAGTAGCACCTGCATTCATCATTCCAAAAGGTATTCTTAAATATTCAAATGTGCCCCAAGGCATAGTGAATGTTGTCTTATGTCTATTTTCTAGATTTATTCAAATTTTATTGTACCCTGAAAATCCATCTAACAGAGACAATCTAGTTGAGCCAACTACTGCTTGCAATAATTATTCCATGTTGGGTAATGAGTAATTGTCTTTTAAATAACTCTTATTTAAATTTCTAAAATCTACACAGAGTCTAATATACCCATTCTTTTTTTTGAATGGTATTAAATTGGATATCCAGGAATAAAATCTTACATTTCTGATTATTTTGGAATCCAACAAATTCTATATCTCTTTTTGCATTATTGGGTGCAGAGTTGGGTTGTAATTCCTCTTTTTTTGTCTAAATGGTTTGAAATATTATTTCAAGGGTATTATGTGTGTCATTACATCTGTTTTGAAAGTTTTAAGGTCTTCATAGGTCCAAGCAAAATGTTCTTTTTTCTTTTTCAAGAAACTGGTATATCTAGATTTTTCCTTAGCAGGTAAGGCCATGTCTACTTTCACTATTCTAGGTTCTTGCATTGAACCAATGTTAATGTCTTCAGATATTACCTCTCTGCTTAAAGAATTATAATATTTGTCAAAATAATCAAATAAACTCTCTAGAGAAACCAATCCTTTGGGTATTCTATTAGTTTTCAACTGGATTACTTCTACTGGTTCTCCTACTTGGTATTTTAGCTTATCTTCATCTTTTTCATCATAGATTACATCTACGTACTGATTTTGCAGAGTCATAAAATCCTTAATATCTATATCATCTTGAAATACCTATAGATAGACTTTGTTATCTGGCACAGAAGGCTTATAGACTAAAATACTTGGGAATCTATCCATATATTTTGTAGTTATCTCTAGATGATCTAAACCTAAGGCATTAACAACTAAAATATCTGCAACATGATTTTGTTCTCTTGGAATATATGAGATGTTGAAAGCTAAGAATTTATCTATTTCTTCCAATATTGTATTTTTATATTGTTTAAGCCTAAGGTGCTTTATCTGATATTTACCTTTGATCTGTTGTATAATAAGCTCTGCATCCCTTGTTACAGTCAAGTAGTTAATAACTAGTTATTTCACTTTTCTTAACTCTAACAATAAGGCTTCATACTCAGCTGCATTTTTTGTGCAAGGGAATTCTAGTATGTAAGGAATACCAAGGTAATTTCATTTTATATCAGTCAAATAAACACCTGCACCTACTCCAAATTGGTATTTAGCTCCATCAAAAGACATGGTCCACATTTCTTGGGTTAATACTCTATCTAATTCAACATATACTATTTTCATAAATTTTGGATCCATGTTCTTTACTTCTGGTACTTCCACTAGGAATGGATTGTGCCATATGGAGTAAAATCCCATTCCTTTTTCTTCCATGGAGTTTACTAAGTTTATCATTGTTTCATCAGTTTGGATTAACTCTATGGAGTGCTTGTTAAATGGTTATATTCATAAGATTGTGTTCTCTTTATCTGATATTGGGATTGTAGCATAGGACCAGTCCAATTGAATTGAACCTCCTAGTTTTTTTGCCCAATGTCTACTGAGTAATAGTGAGAAGAATGGGTCAACATAAAATACTATAACATCCATTAATATGCCCTTTTTGGGGTGTTGGTCCAAGAAAACCAATAATCCAATTATTACCCCCACACAAGGAATTTGTCTGTTGTCCATAACTAAAACAGGTGCAAAATTTCTAGTACAGATTAATCCCATTTGATCAGCTATTAATTTGGGTATAATATTGTGGGAGTCTCCATTGTCTAGCATGCAATTATGAATCACATACCTTTCCCCTTCATATGAATTATACCTCAATGATACATAGAAGGGTCTGATATAGGATGGCGATCTTGCTTCATGTTGATTTTGTCTAGCAGCATGGCAAGTTGGGTCCTCTTTTTGTTCCACTAGTCAAAATGCTCTGCAGACTTGTTCTATGTATTGTTGATCTTTCATAAGGTCTTCAAATGTGATGTTTACCTTTTGTTTATTGAGTTCTAACCCAACATAAAATTCTATCTTCTTTATATCCAGTGGTTTATTACTTTCTTCTTTGGGAATTTCTTCCTCTAATTCTATTACTTTAGGAGTAATATTTTTGAGGATTCTATTAGTTTTCTCTTTACTAATATTCTTATTTGTGAAAGTTTGTTTTCTTGTTTCACTAGTAGAGGATTTTACTGTTCAATCTGGGATAGTTCTATTTCTTAAATTCAAATTATGGTTAGCCTCTAATTCTTCAACTTCTTGAGCAGTGGGGATTAATCTCCCTTGCTTCATCTTGTCATATCTTGACTAAGATTTGAGGATGATGATTTGAAGCATATTTATCCATATCTTCTTCGAACAACATTTCTATGGATTCATATTTAATAGACCAACAAGCATTGATTTTTATATCCTCTTCTGATTCAGCATGCAAATCTACATTATGGTGATCACTTAGGTGAATTCCACATGCATAAGGGTTATGAATTGTATCACATGTAGACCAAAAATATGAAAAGTCTTCTTCTACATTGGTAGATGGTATGGGGTTAGGAACACTGTTCTGATCTATGTCAGAATCTCTATTTTTCTAGATATTGTTACCATTATTCCTACTCCTATTTTCTTCTTCAAAACCATTGTTGTTTCCTCAATTTCTATTGAAGTTATTTTTAAAGGGAGGATGATTATCAACATGAGGACACTTTTTTTGTGATGATTCATCATTATTACCATTTTTTCTTTTAATTCTTGTTATCTTGTTGTTCATGTTACTGAGCATCTCAGTCATTTGACTAGTCAATTTCTCCATTGGATCAGTTTTAGTTCTTATTTTTATATCAAATGCTACTCTTTTAGGTTTTCTATCAGGTAGGTTGACTTCCAGAGAATAATGCTTCATCTTACCACTGTCAAGCATATTTATTTCTATATCCATTGCTTTTTCCATACAACCATCAATGGTAGTGGCTTGTTATTGCCTCAACTCATAGTTAAAATCTCCTTGAAAAGCATTTTTATAAAAATAAATAGATTGAATATCACTAGGCATAAGGTTGGCAGGGATTTTGTTTTTGGTCTTTGAAAATATTCTGTTAAAGTCGCTAACAGCCTCATTCTATTTTTTCTTCATGGTGGCTACTTTAGTTAACAAATATTGTTCATTTTTCCTTTCACCATATTTATTTAGAAACACAGCTTCCATTTTGGTGAAGTTTGAGACATAATTGTCAGTAAGGGAATTGAACCATTCTCTAGCATATTTTTCTAAAGTCTGAATAAACAGTCTTAAGACTACATCTTCATGTTCAACTTTTAGACTATCCATTACATACAAGAAACTCTTGATATGATCTTCTCCAGTTACTACACTATTTCCTAAGAATTTTGGAAGATATTTGTGAGCTTTACTTGGCAAGGCATTTAAATTTATAGGTAACACAAAAGGCTTATACCTATTAGTCCTCCATTAATGGACATTAACCTGATTTTTTTGATTTGCCTGATTTGCCTAGGCCATTATTACTGTAGGTATAATGGGATTTATATTTGTAGCAACAATACTTATAGGGATATGGGTCTGGGTAGCCTGAATATAATCTTAGGGGACAGATATGACAGTTGAGCATTGTATGTTTCAGCAACTTGATTTGGGTTTTTATCAGTTTTGTGATTTTTCCAGTAATTTACAATAAACTAGATTTGATTTGATATCAAATTTTACAATATTGTATCAGATTTGTTACATTTCACAAAATTTAATTATGAATAATTTTTCATGTTCTCTCCTTTGTTGGTTTTAAAATGGTTTTAATTTCCTGATATATTAGTATTTTTTTGTTTTAATTACATTAATTGTAATTTTTTTACAAGTATTTACAACATTGATCAATATGTATTTGTTAGTTATCATATTCATTTTCAATATGAATTTCTGGTTACTTGTCATCACAGGAGTATTTCATCTATATGAATTGTAACTATGATTTATTACACAACATTGTCTTTTAAATTATATTTTTTATGATTTTTAACATAGCATTTTCTTTCATAACCGATTATAAATGTATGAGCATTGTTGTTTTTGAATTGATTTGAATTGCATTCATATTCATATTGAGATTATAAACAATTAAATCCATTTCAAAAACAAGAAGTGCATTCATATTGACACAATAAGAGCATTCATATTGATTTTATATAGAACAAGAAGAACATTCATAATGAGACAAGCACAACATTCATATTTATCATTTTGCACAAGAATATGATTCATTATGATTTTAACTGCATTCATATTGATTCTAACTACAAGTATATTTATATTGAGTTTATAAACAGTTAAAATCATTTCAAATACAAGAAATGCATTCATATTGACATAAGAAAAGCATTCATATTGATTTTATCTAAAATAAGGTGAGCATTCATATTGACACAAGCACATCATTCATATTTATCATTTTGCACAAAAATAGCATTCATACTGATTTTAACTACATTCTTATTGATTCTAACTGCATTCATATTCATATTGAGGTTATAAATAGTTAAAGTCATTTCAAATACAAGAAGTGCATTCATATTGACATAAGAAAAACATTCATATTGATTTTATCTGAAACAAGGAGAGCATTCATATTGACACAAGCACAACATTAATATTTATCATTTTGCACAAGAATAGCATTCATACTAATTTTAACTGCATTCATATTGATTCTAACTGCATTCATATTCATATTGAGGTTATAAACAATTAAAATCATTTCAATCATATTCATATGCATATTGCCATAGATGAAAAACACATCAAAGAATTATAATTCAGGAAGAAAATAAAATTAAAATATATAGATTTATAATATATAAAGATGTATTTAATGTTTAACTGTGTTGAAAAATAGCACAAAATTCCTACCAACACTAAAATTTTTGAGACTATGTTTGAATTTATGGATGTTCTACGACTGTCGATGTGTTTTCTGCAATAGTTTCTCTTGGAGCTACTTGTTCTATTACTTTTTCTACATTTTCTACACCAGGTGTTGGCAGTGCTCCGGATCTGACTAAAATTTCTTGTCCTTTCTTTAAATTTTCCAACAACCCAACATCTTCTTTGGTAGGATCTTGAAGCTCTTTTAAACTAGGATTTTTCTCCAGTCCTTCCCTTATCAATAGTTCCGGATCCACTTTCAGTTTTTCTTGTAAATATTTTTTTAGAATTTTATTATCTCTTACTTTTTTTTGGGTTGTTCTCTTCATTATAATGGACATTTCCAAAAAACAATTCACAGAATCTATTTTGAATTGCATGCTTTGAACCTGTAATTTCAAATTTTCAAAGTTTGACTGCAATTAAAAACCATAAGTTAGTACATTTATATGAAATAATTTCAGAGATATAAACAGTTTCAAGACATGACTTAGTAGAGTTAGAAAAATAAAAAATACAACTAAATTCTCACCTCAGCCACATCTCTTATAGCTAAAGCAACATCAATAGTTTTCTTTTTGAAAGCCCATTAGTTATAGTATGCTTGGGCTTCAGCATTGATGTTCTCAATTCTATTCAACATAATATTTAAAACTTCATCATCGGATGAAATACTACACGTTAATAAACCCGATGTTGCCTACTGTAGCAGGCCAGTAAGCTTCTCTGATTCATTCTCATATCAAGAGAAAATATTCTCCCTTTTATTAAAGTTTTTGTAACGAGCATTTATTTGCTTGATGAGCACTTTAGCCCAAACTTTCCATTGTTTCATATTTTGTAAATATTTAAGCACCCTCTCTTGGAGGGTTGCTTCAATACCATCAAACACATAATATTTAATATCAAATTTAACTTTTTCATCTTTGGATTGAGGATGATAGTGGGCTTCCATCGCAGGAGTGGATACTATTTGCTCAGTTGTTGAGGGTGTTGTTTCTTCTGCATCTACATGTGCATATTCAAGCACCTTTGTAACCTAAAAGCCCTTAATTTTTCCTTGCAAAAAAAATCATCATCAAGGGGAATATTATCTAAACCCTAATTTCCAGTGGACACATTAGGTACTTGACTTGTGTTAAAAGAAAAAGTGGGGAAAACACCCTACAATCTTGGCTGCAAAAGTATTTTTCCCCTTCCATGGGCCATATTGATTAGTCCTCTCATTTTCTACACCTGTGGTTGATGTCATGTTGATGGTGGCCTCATATTTTCTCTTTCTTGGCTTCTCACGATTTGATCTTGAGAGCCACCTGACCAGTGACATTCAAATAAGAAATTGAGAAATTATTTTCCAAAATAAAAAAAACTTCAAGTAAATAGAATGATTTACCTGACGATGATTGAATCTCTTGTAAAATGTTGTGGATGGGGGTTGTGCTGGTGTAGAATTATGAAAACATGAAAATTAAAAAAAAAACTTAATTTTATGTAATGCACTAAGAAGTATAATGATAAAATATTGAAATTGAAACTTACGTGTAGGACGATTGATCTGACTAGATTCAAATTTAGGGCGATAAGAAGTAACTATGACCTATCGTGTACGTTTTGGTAGCCTAAAAATTGGTGATGATTCAGATTTATTCTCTTTAGAATCACCACAAGCCTCATGCATGTGATCTCTTACACCAATATCATGTTTTTAATTTGTCACAGCCTTTCTCTGCAATCAGGTTTAAAAGAAATTAAAACTAAAAATAGACCTAAAATATATTAAAAAAATGAATGAAATATGGACTTACCCTCAACTCCTCTAAACTCATACCCAAATTCAGTAATGTGGGGTGCAAAACTGTTGGTATTTCAATATTTTTAAATCATAAAAACTTTCATGAAAAAGAGCTAAAATAAATTTCATGGTCAAAACCATTTTTACATCCTCTATCTTGATGTCGTGCAAATTTGTTATGATGCGTTCTGAAATGTACGAGCACCAGTCAAATTGTATGCCTTGAACAATGTGAACAATATAGTTCAATGTCCATAATGGAAGTTCTATTCTTCCAAATAAAAATAGTCTTTCTTGGAAGAACTCAATAATGGATTTCAGATATTTATTTGCAACGGAGGATATTTTTAAGCCTCTCCTAGACTTAGCCACGAAAGCTGCATAAAAAAAAACCAGATGAAAAATAAAAAATGTAAAATTTGGAACAATAAAAAAAATAATTGACATGAATATTACCTTCAACAAATTTCTAGGAAAGGTCGAACTCATCCTCCAAGTATTGTTAGCCGTTGAGAACTTCGTAGACACGACAGGGAAATTCTTGTGTGGAAGTTCTCTTAACATCTGTATGTCAATAGGTGTGATGGTGAATGACACTTGTTTATTCTGAAATAGGACATTCACTATTGCATGGTCATGTTCATAACCATCAATGATACATTGCAACAAGTGCTTGTCCGTCCTGAACTGTGGGATTGTAAGGAAGTGCTAAAAACTTGATGTAGATAGCAATGTATTGTCATAACCAGGGGAGGTTGACAAATCTATCATCGCAGTGCAAGTAGGATTCTTGAAAACAAAATTTTCTATTTTAGTGTGTGTACCAGTGGAGGTGGCCATTGTTGATTAAGTAAAATGAGAAACTTAAAGTGTGGGGAGACAGTGTAACAAGAAGTGGAAGAGCAAACATAGAAATGTAACCAAAAAATGACTTCATAATATATATTTATAGATAGAAATGGTAGGATTTAGACACATGGTAGAAAGTCATTCAACATGCACTAACACGTGGCATAGTACAAATTGGTCCAGTGACGGATCTTTCTTTCCACATGGTCAAGCCTCGTAAATGATTTTCACCCGTTCCATTAGCCGGATGATGGTTACCAATCGGGATGTCTCCCAAAAATGGTTTCCACCCGGATCTATGTCAGGCCTATGATTTACACCCAATCCATTAACCAAACACAAAATTCCACCTGGCCAGTTGGTTTGATGATTATTATCACCCAATACACCTATAGCCTTATGGTTTCCACCCATATCATTGGCCAGCCAATGAATTCCATGCGACCCACCAACCAGACATTGTTTTCACCCGCATAGTTATGGTTTAACACTCGAACCATTAATCAGTCATAGTTTTCACCTGGATCATTAACCAGTGATATTTTTCACTCGGATGGTCATATTTTTACATCCAAAATGTTTGTCACATACAAAATTCACTCAAACCATTACCCGATTCTCTATTTCCACCCTGGTTGTTACTTGATCCTCGATTTCCACCCTAGCCGCTACTAGGTCGTCTATTTCCACCCTGGACGCTACCCGGTCCTTTATTATCACCATTTTTTTTTTCAAAAATTAAGATAATTTGCCATGTCCTCCTAAAAGAGGTTGACCTAGATTCGCCAGGGATTCATAGTGGATTCACAAAGTTTTTACAAGGATATTTTGGGTCTGACCTCTTATGTATAACCTTGGAGAAGATATCCATCACATAAATTATTCTACAGATGATATCTATGAAGAATTCAACCTGATGTCGATAGCTTCTGATGAATCTGAGGAAGAATCAGACCCCATCATTCCACACACTGAACAGGATGAGTTTTACCTCATAATATTTCCCATCCATCAGCCCATATTTCACTTTTTTATTCCACAAGAGTGAGCTAACCCAGATGATGAACCACTGCATACATTCCATTAATCCATATCATCGACCACTTTGTTGTAATATATGTACATAACACAAAAAAATAAAATAAAATAAAATAAAAAACAAAATAGAATTAAAAAAACATTTTGCCTATACATTGCATTTATTTGTGTTGCTTGCTACTGTTTAGTTTTAACAGATTTTTATCATTGGTTTTACCAAACAAGATCCATTCCATTCACCTTTTCCACCCATACATTGTCTCTTTAGGTCAACATGAATCTTGTTGACTTATTCACCCCACTTCGTTATCCATATGATTTGGCAAAGACAATTCCTATTGACATAAGTCTTATTGATATGTACTAGATTTCCTCACCATCATCCTTTTATGATTTTGTCCTATCTAAGAAATTGTTAAGGGCTTCAACTAACTACATTCCTCCATCACCTCCACCTTCACCTTCACCTTCACCTTCACCTTCAGATCCTGAGGTTTTCTAGGCAGATATAGATGAGGATACGTTAGAAGAGTTTTATGACATCATAGATGACATTCATTTGATTCCAAATCCCTATAAACTTGAGGTAGGTTCTCACATGTCTATTGAATATACTATCAATGTGAACCTTAGTTCAGACACAGAAAATCCCTAAATTATCAAACTTGGTAAAATTTTATCCACTGATGAACAAGAGAAAATAATTGCTTTCCTCAAGAAGAGGAAGGGCATTTTTTTGTGGTCTTACAAAGACATACTAGGTCTTAACCCTAAATTGGTTGTCCATAATCTCACCTTACACCTTGATGCTAAGACAATCAAACAAAAACTTAGAAGGATGCATCCTACCATTGCCCTCTTGGTCAAAGAAGAGCTTCAAAAGCTATTGGATGTGGATTTCATTGTACCCATTGATTATATTGAGTGGCTCTAAAATATGTGATGGGGGACCAAAAATCACACGCTCACACTCCCGCAATTCCAAAATTTTTTTTTTTTTTCTATTCAATCTGGAAAATACATACAAACATCCCGTAGGCTTTACAATGACCAGCACTCGGCTTGGTCTTCTCACTCTCACACTCTGCATGCGATCTCCGATCCACCACCCATTCTATTACAATGCTTGAGTTTTTATCGAGGTCTCGACCCTCTAGGCCATTAATGACCCACCTACATGAAAGTATTAATCAAAACTTGCAAAATCGGCTTCCCCCGTCGAGTCTTCAATTTTCCTTCCGTAATTGGCCAACTCCCTGATCCACCATGAAAGCACGCATTCAATAGGCCCTTGACCTGCAACCGCTATTTTGTCAGACTGTCCACCTATGACTGTTGCCTCTTTTCCCATGCGCATGGCCATCCGCGTGTCTATTTTCCATTTGTCTTCTTCTGGCCACGATATCACAATAGGTCACGATATCGCGACATGTCACGTTATCGTGACCAACCCACTTTCAAGCCCTTTGGTTTGTTTTCTATCATGATATCGTGACATTGCGATATCACGACATCACGATATCGCGACGCTCTTGCCTTCACCTCAGTTTTCCCTTTCATTATCGCGATATCATGACAAAAACCTCTGCCTTCGCCTTCGCCTTCTGGTTGTCGTGATATCACAACAAAAACCTCCGCCTTCACCTTCGCCTTCTGGTTATCGTGATATCATGACAAAAACCTCTTCCTTCGCCTTCGCCTTTTGGTTGTCGCGATATCGTGACAAAAACCTCCGCCTTCGCCTTCGCCTTCGCCCTTTGGTTGTCGTGATATCGCGACAAAAACCTCTGCCTTTGCCTTCGCATTTTGGTTGTTGCGATATCATGACAAAAACCTCCGCCTTCGCCTTCACCTTTGCCTTTTGGTTGTCACGATATCATGATGAAACTTCCTCCTTGCCTTAGTTTCCAATTTTGTCGTGATATCGTGACATCGCGACATCACGACGTCGCGATATCGCGACCACCCTCTGCCTTGCCCTGCTTTCTCCGTACTCTCCTTCTGCTTCTGAGTCATGAAATCATGACATGTCGTGATATCATGACATTTCTGCTTGTAGCTTCCTTCTTCCCGTTTGGGTCACGATTTCGTGACATGTCGTGAAATCGTGACATCTTCTCCCTACTGGCTTCATTCTCTATTTGTGTCACGATATTGCGACACATTTTCTGTCATGATATCACGATAGTTTTCTCCGTCTGCTCCTCTCTCCTCATCGTGTCGCGATATCGCGACACTTTTTCTATCGTGATATCGTGACAGGTTTTCCTCCTCGCTTTCCTTGCCATTTTTTGTTGCGATTTCGCGACACGTCGTGAAATCACGACATTCTTCTTCCTTAGGCAATTTTTTAAATGCCTCTTCATCAGGTGCTGCTGGATGCTCTTGCATCAATATGGTACCTATTCACAAGCCTAACAAGGTGATATGCATTTGCACTGATTTTCGAGATCTTAACATAACATGTCCTAAGGATTATTTTCCTCTTCCAAATATTGATACTCTTATCAACACCTACGCTGTCCATGAAATGCTTTCTCTCATTGATTATTTTTTATGATATAACCAAATTCAAATAAATCCTGATGATCAACATAAAAAAATATTCACTACACCTTAGGGGAATTTTTGTTACAAGGTGATGCCCTTTAGCCTCAAAAAAGTAGGTGCTACTTATCAATGTACCATGATATATATTTTCTACGATTACATTTTTAATATCATCAAATATTATGTGAATGATCTCTTAGAAAAATTCAAAACTTGACAAGAGCACATTGGAAAAATTCTTTGATCGACTTCTAGAGCATAATGTAAGGTTAAATCCCAAGAAATGTATATTTAGTGTTACCTCTGGCAAACTACTAGGATTCATTGTTTGCAATAGAGGTATTGAGGTGGACCCAAAAAAAGTCAATGTCATCATGGAGATGCCTCCTCCAACCAATTTGAAGGAACTGCGTAGTTTACAAGGAAATATTCAATCAATCTGTCATTTTATTGTGCAAATTTTTGACAAATGCAAGCCATTCAATCACCTACTACAAAAGGGGATGCTATTTTCATGGAAAAATGAATGTCAAAATGTCTTTTATGACATTAAGCAATATCTGCCTTCTCCACTAGTCTTAGCTCCTCCTCATCCGAAGGTCCCTTTTCATCTGTATGTTTCAACAATGGACTTTGCATTAGGGACAATGTTTCCACAAAAGAACAAAAAAAATTGAGAGCAAGCTATTTATTACATTAGTTGAACATTGGTAAGCTATGAAACCATATACACTTATGTAGAAAAATCATGCTTAGCAGTGGTCTTTGCCATTGAAAAACTCAAATATTATAAGATTAGTCACACCATATATGTCATAGCTAGAGAAAATCCTCTACGTTATATGATATATTGCACTTACAATAACACTCGCATAGCTAAATGGATATTGCTTCTCACTGAATTCAATCTTGATTTTATTAGCCAAAAATCTATTAAAGGTCAGGTTATAGTCGATCAACTTGTGAAAGCTCCACTACCTAGTGATCATCCTTTGATTATTGAGCTCCCAGATGATTTGGTATTCACTATCACTGAACAATAAGAAGACGTCATTCCAGAGGAAGACATCAATATCACATTATTCTTTGATGGTTCTAAGTGCAAAAAAAGTCAAGGTGTTGGAGTCATATTTCATACACCTCAGGGGGTACCCATCCCCTTATCATTCAATCTAGACTTCCAATGCACAAACAACAATGCATAGTAGGAAGCCTTAATCTTAGGTATTCAAGCAACTATAGCTATGGGCATTAAGCATATTAGGATATTTGGTAATTCTCAACTTGTTGTCAAACAAGTAACCAGAGAATATCAATGCAAAGAGCTTGCCATTAAGATTTACCATGAAGTTGCAATGAAATTACTCTCTAATTTTGATTGTTATGAAGTTGATAGTTTACCACGTTCGACTACTAGATTTGTAGATGCGATGGCCTATATTGGATCATTGATTCCAAAGGATACCTTAGGAGAGGTACAACCACTCATTATTACAATGATCTCTAAATCTGCAATCATCCATGCTAAATCTAAGGATGAAAATGATGTTTTATTTATCAATTTGGAGCCATGTGAGCCTTGGTCAAACCAAATTATAGTCTTTCTCAAGTTTATAACACTCCCATCAGATATGTCATGGATTGCTAAATGCACTTTCAAGCAAAAGGTAGCTCATATTACTCTCTTGGGGGACTTTTGTATAGATGTGGTTATGATGGAATCCTCCTTCATTGTCTTGAGTCTATTGAGGCACAAAGAGTCATAGCTAAAGCTCATGATGGTACTTGTGGTGATCATTATAGTGGAATGGCCATTGCAAAGCATATTCTACGCATGGGTTATTATTTATACACAATAGAATGAGACTGTTGCACATATGTCAAACATTGTAAGAAATATCAAGAACATGCTAATTTAACTCATGTACCATCACAAGCATTACATCCTATTAAATATTTTTTTCCTTATCACAATAACTATAAAAATGTCACCTTCTTCCTCGGGAAAACTTACATTCATCATCATAGCCACAAAATACTTCACAAAGTGGATTGAGGCAATTCCTCTAACTAGTACGACACGACCTAGAATTATGGAATTTATACTTCATATTATTTATCATTTTGTTATCCCCTTGAAATCATCTCTGATAATGGCAAGTCTTTCAAGAACAAGGATGTTCGAGCACTTTACAAGAAATATAATATCCACCACACTTTCTTGACTTCTTATTACCCACAAGAAAATTGACAAGTTGAGGCTACCAACAAGACCTTAATTGCTTTTATCAAAAAAAATTTAAATAAAATCATAGATATTGGCATAGACAAATTCCATTGGAATTATGGGCTTATCGAACAAGAAACTGCACACCTACTAGGGCAACACCATTTTCATTGGTCTATGGAGTAAAAGAAATCATGCCTCTTGAGCTTGAGATCCTCTCATTGCAAATTTTATTGCAGGAATTAATAGATGATGATACTACTAGACAAGTACGTCTTGACAAACTCACACTTCTTTATGAAAGGTAAATCAATGCTTTGGAGAATTTATGAGTATATCAAGACTTCCTAAAATGTGCTTATAATACCAAATTTCATCTACATAAATTCCAAGTAGAATATCTTTTACTTAAAGAGAATCAACAAAATACCAATGTTTTACCACATCTTCATGATAAATTTATGGCTACTTGGTTAGGTCCATACATTGTTACTAAAAAAGTGGGTAAAGGAACTTATAGAATTTCTAGTCTAGATGGAGTTGAAGAACCCTAAGCACTTAATGTTATACACTTGAGAGCATTCTATGCATAATATGATTTATATATGTATATATACATGGCTATTACACAAAAATAAAATTGCATTTCACACATTTATATTACATACATTTCATTTGCACACATTTCATTTCACAGTATTCCATTTTACACCTTGTATTTCACACATTCACATTGCATTTTACACATTGCATTACACACATTCAATTTCACAACTTGCATTTCATACATTCTGTTTCACAAATCATATTTCAATTCATTGCATTCGCACCATCATTTTTCACACATTTCACATTAGGGATCATTTATTCAGTTCAGATATAAATTGGTCAAATAAAATCATATTGTCTTAATCAGGGGTACCTTTAAATTCATTTCATTACAACATTCCATAAAGCCAAATTATCATTTGCAAAAACCATATTTCCATAATCCCTAGGTGTTTTCGATCACTTAGCCACTCCTAGTGTTTTAAGCAACCTCCAAATACATGTCAAGTTTTCTTTAGGACCAAAACACAAATTTCACTAAGAAAATCTTGAGTTTTGAGAATTAACTCCAAAACATTCTTGAACCAAACACAATTTCATATCTTAAAAACATATTGTGTCAAAGAGGGATAACACCATACTTAGTTTGAACCTCAAATTAAAAAGGGTAGTCCTTTCTTGTCCCATTATGCAACATAGTCCACAAAAATAGTGGTTTTCACCACTATCATAGTTGCTTCCAAATATAAGAGATAGAGTAGTAAGGATAGGGTACAATTCTCATCACACTTAGGTTGAGAATCCGATTCCCCAAAGCTCTAAATCTTTCATCACACACCATAGATCCTCAAGTTGTAAGGATAGTACTACATTTCTAGTCATATGGTTAGGTAGTCATACCCAAAGCCTAACGATCAAATTCTTGGACTATGGAGATAGTCTCCACTGGAGCTATAGATGCTTGATTGGCAGTGGAGTATGCTCATGTGTGGTGACACATATCTTTTAAAGAGATCTCTAACTGCACGTAAGGACAAGCTAACTTCTTGGTCTCATCCATAATAGGTTTTACCCAATTTACTCAAGATGAGTTAATGAACTTACTTGCACACACATTGGTTCTTTATTACCTTGAGTCATTACCATACTCATGATTTGGTAAATGAATTCACTACACACACATTTGATCTTAGAGAAATTAGGCAGTATTTAGTGAGTTTGTTTGATACCACTAGTATGTTCAAGTCTCTGCAAAATAGTTAGTTTTCCATATCAACATCCATATCTTCTTCCATATCAACATACCCATGTCTTCTTCCATGTATTTTTCCATCCATGTCATTTCATGACTCTTCCACCCCATATACCACCAGTTTGGTGTCCCTTATTAAACAATAATACTAAAACATGGCCAAATAAAATCTACACTATGAATGATCATTATAACATTTGCATTCATACACATTATATCACTTACATTAATCATCCATATAAATTTGCATTATAACTTGCATTAATCATCCATATACACATTCATCCACACAAAAATATCCACACAAAAACATTCACACAAAATCATAACACAAAATTAAAAGCCATGTATTTATAAATATCGCATCTACAATGAAATCCCAAAGGCTATATACATTGGAGCACCAAGACTCATATACAAAACTGCATCTAAGCACTAGCTAATGTATATAAGAGTAACCTTGTGACCTTGAAGGATCCCTAGACCTAGAGTTATACCTAGACTCACTAGCTCTAGCAGACCCAAATATGGATTAGGAGGGTGGATCTGGAAGCGCAATATCATGCTCCATTAGTCAATCCTCCAATAGTCGGATACATCCATCCTGAGCTTGAAGGTGATTTACATCACATATATATCAATTAATATTCTCTAGTAGCTCTTCTTGGAGCCTTGTGATCCTATCCTCTCCTCCACCTATAGTCGACCATACCCCTAGCTCTACCTGTAGTCGAGCTACCTTTGCATATTCAGCTACTATCTCAACATCATGAGTCCTGTCTCCATCCTACAACCTAGATATTTGCATCCTAAGTTTCTACCATAGCATCCCACTCTACCACTAGTTGCTCCAATATTGCCTAATCCTCCTCACTTTGACCAAGAGTTCCATTCAAAACCTCATACCTATCCTCTATGCACCCTCCATATCCTTCAAACTCTAGAGCCTGCTCTATTTTCCTCCTAGTATGCCTCCTTTTACTACTAGCTTGAAGGTGCCTTTGGTGCTTAGGAGCCTCATCAACTTTATCGGCCTCATCCCCATCCCCATTATGCCCATCTACTACTAGAATTGGTACCCATGGTGGTTGAGTCATGAACCATGCATCATACTCATCGATATTCCTCACATCATCCACATCAAGGAGACCCATCTCCTCATCATAATCATAAGTAGACCTCCATGCCTCAAAACAAGGGAGACCTATCTCATCCTGATGATGCCTGTAGAGCATGGATGCCTCAAGAAACCCCTACCTCAATTCAAACTATTGTAGCACCTATGAGAATTGGATCAGCTCCACCTTCTTCATGTGCCTCCCAAATACCCATCTAGCTTATCGCACCCGCCAGAGATGCTCTCCATCACCTATCCACATGGCACCTCACCATAGCCTCTATACCACTTGAGCTGCTATCAATCCAATCCATAAACCCCTATACCACTAACTCGTCCAAACAATATGACTCAGTTTCTCCTTCTCTACCATAATCCACCTCATCACATAGGGTTACTCCCTATCCCATCCCCTAGTTTGTAAACCATAGGTCAATAATTGTAGTATTAAACTACAACCTAGTCTCTAGAACCTCTACATCCTCACATAATATAGCTCCTGATAAAACTACGCTAATAAGGTAGGAGCCCATGCATACACTTGTGGTGTAGCGATCATATCACAAGCCAAATCAATAAGGTTCCATGGGAACTGATAGTAAGTATTATTCGGGGCCACTATGTTGGCCAACATGAGAATCACTAATGAGGGTAGGGCATCCAAATTATTGTTCACATACATGTACAAGGATGTTACCCCTCTATCCATCACCTCCACATCCTCCCATATATCTCTAAACATGTGGTTCAACTCATTCTTCTTGTTGTGTCCAACCTCGACATGCAATTCCTCCATTGGTAACTTGAGGATGCATTATACATCCTCAAGTGTCACAATCACCTCTCCAGTAGGGAGCTGAAACATCCCACTATCATGATCTCATATCTCTACCAAGGAAGAGAGATACCCATCATCCACTTGCACCACATCTATCTTACCTACCCCATCTAGCCCAACGTCCTCCAACCACTTCCACTCATCCTCATGCAATGTATTCATCACTCTATATATGAGAGGTGATAACTGATATTGAGCCTCCAAAATATTTAGCTACAACACAACACAAAATGTCAAATACATTACATTATTTTAAAAAATAAAAAAAATTCACAAGAAAAAAAAGATCTTCAAAAGCACTAACATTCACAAAGTGTACACCTGCTCCAATGGTGGCATCCAATCCATCCATCACTATAGCTTTTGTAGCTTCACTCCACTCACTCCACTCCACTCCATCAGACGCATATTCCAAAATTTGTGGATGCAAAAATGATCTTGATTTCCCCTCTATAGGCCTTTTATAGTTGTTTCAGGTGCATTGAAACACCCATGGTCGCTCCAAGGTGTATTGAAATGCATCCCTATGTTTGGAAAGTACAAAACACTGGCAGGCATTTGTGCAAGCAATAAGTGCCCATTGGCATTTTGTGTTAATATTGAAAAAAAGAACAAACTGATCCAAAAATATAGCTTACCTCCACCAAATCATTCCAAATTGCATCCATACATAAATTTTATCATAATTTCATGTTTTGTGAAAGACAAAACCATTTTGGATTCTTAGTTTTTTCTCATGACAAAAAGTCACAAAAATCACATTACAAGTTACAAAATGTTTCAAAACGGTCCAATTTTTCATAAAATGACCAATTTCTCATCATCACATCATTTTCATCCATCAATATTGCATTTGCACATTTTTCCAAGTCATATGCAATTTCAAGTGAACCTCGTATCTAGTGGTCTATTCTATTTCCTTGGCGATTACAACAATTTGCATCCATGCAATTCGGTAAGATGAGTAAATCACCATAAGGACACTTGGCCATCTTCATCATCACATATTTCATTGTTCGAAAAACAAAATCAATTTTGATACTTCACATTTCGAGTGATATTATGCCAATACCAATTTTTTCAACAACTTTCAATGCCCTTTTCCATGGGTTTCCAACATGGATAATTTTCATCATTTCATTTACAATTACACCAATCTCTGAGGATATAGGTCAGGTAAAGTGATTGAGCAACCGTTCAGGGATTCTGTGTGGTAATTTTTGCAATCATGAGTGGCTTCAAGGGCAAGACTATTTTTCTTTTCTTTTTGCATTTGCATACTTACATTTCAATTACATCAAAAGGCACATTCTTCAACATCATGGAATCACCCCAAAAATGAGGTAACAACATTTGACTTTTAGTTTTACCATAATGAGATACATCTTACATGATCATGGCATCAACACTTGGTAAAAACCTCTTTTCTCTATTAGGGTAAAAATAGAATCAATCACTTGCATTTTTTTCAACAACCCCCTTCTAGCGTTGGGTCAAAAATAACATCATATTGACATCATTCATATTTTCCATAATTGCACCATGCATTTCACACAATCATTTGCAAAAATATATCAATTAGCTCATGATGTGCATTTATCACCAATTAAGGGGGTAAGCTACACAATCACAATTATTTTATCTCCAAGTTCATATTTACCTTCCAACAAGAAAGTTTCTTTTACATCAGGCCAAACCAGGTATCATGTATTTTTGCACTGCATTGTGTTTCATGCAACACAGTACAAAAATAGGCATCTATAGACACCAAAATCTAGCCACTTGTCATCCATATATAGTTTCCCACCATATTTATCCATTATTTATATATATTTATATATATTTAAATATATAATATTTTATATATTATATTTATATATATTTAATAAATATATGTATATATGTATGAATTAATCCTAACCATTCATCCACCTCAATCCATGCCACCTACATGGATTTAATCTCCACCCTCCATAATATTTTAATCTTAACCACACAAATTATGTCATTGAAACCCTAACATGCCCTAGGAGAGATTATAAAGAGGAGTCATTTTTATGACTCAACCCCTAAGTTTTTCCTAAGTCCTAAGGTCTAAGATTTCTTGAGTTCCTTGAGCCCTTGTGCCTTAAGTTCTCAAACATTTAAGCATCCTCACCACTGCCATATTCTATTGCTCATAATCATCTCTGCATCCATCACTGTCGATCTCACATAGAATAGATCTACTTATGTAGCTTCTATTTTAGTCCTCAAAACTCCCCTTCAAGTTCCCTAAGTCCCTCTAGGAACTTCCTATCATCCTCAAGAACCTCTGTGTGCTTTCTACCATCACCAAGAATCTATGGATACCTCCTACCATCATCGAGCACCTATGGGCATTCACAACCCTAGTTCTACAACCCCATTACCCATCGGGTGTCGCTAGGGCATCTGCACATCAATTTATACAATAATGACGAAGATCAAAAGATAAAAATTCAACGTGAGATAAGGTAAACAATTCATTGTGTTATATTTTACTATTCTTAGATTTTTTTAAAGCATTATTTTTGTAACTATGGTTTTTAGTAATTTTATTACTAAAGGTCTCATGAAGTGGAGTCCTCATAGGTATTGCTAACTCTTGTTGCTATTTTTTGTGTGCAAATCTAGGAATTAATTTTATTGGTAGATGTTGAAGCTCGAGTGGTACTACATAGGATATCAGAAAGCCCACTCACCTATTTTGGGATCAGATTGAATGTGAAGACACCAAAACTATTTGTTTACTAGGGTTTCGAAGAACCCTAGTGTATTGTAATTATTGTATAATAAGCTTTGTAACCCCATATTTAGGGCACATTTTATTTTAACATTGAATATCCATGAGCAACATAATAAAAACTTATTTCTTTGTGCAATTATGTGTTTTACATTGCTTATTTAATTCTATAGTTTATATTTTGGTGTTGTTTGATTTGCATTCATAGTGATATCAGAGCCATGATGGATAAAAGGAAATCCACAAGTGATCACCATTGCTATTGTTGAGTATTTGTAAATCGGACCAGCCATAGTGCACTATTACATGCAAATACCATCATAATAGATTTTTTATAGAAGCAGCTCTAGGTAGAAGAATAGAAAATAGAGAAAGCCACATGATATAGCTAGAGTTTTTTCACAAGAGTTGTAACACTTGTGAAGACTAGAACTCAACATTGTATCCACTAGATTGATAATCCAACTAGTGAAGATTATTTTTATATAGAGTGATAGGAATTTTTATTATCTCTAATATTCCATTTCAAAAGAGAAAAATAATTTTTCAGGAGAACCATTGGGTACTATCATCTAAGTTTTTCTTGTTGCAAAAAATTAACTCCTAGAAGGTGGGAAGATTCCTACAATAGATAGAGAAGAACTCCATCTTCGTTTCTTGAAGGTCGATGTTACTTTCCTCGTGTAGGGACTAATTATTTGTTGCAAAAAAATAAATATTGAATATTTGGAGGCCTAAGGAGAAAGGCCTCATTGAAATATTTGCATATTGAAGACTTCTAGTTGAAATATCAAGGAGGAAGCCACATTGAAGATTGCAAATCTAGGAAGGAGGTTCTAGAAAGAAGATCCCATTGAAGATCGAAGAGACTTAAGGAGAAGAATCCTAAAAAATATTGGAGATTGGTGATCTCCATTGAAGACTAAAAAATTCACATTGAATAAGATGTCCATTGTCATGACCCTCTCTTGGAAGATTCTTTTTTTTTGTTGTATTTATGCTAGATTATGTATGATGGATATTTTATTGCAATTAGATACCTTTCTAACCAAAGGAATGACTAATAAATTATGTTTAGTTTTTGCAACATAGGTTTTAAGGATAAAATATGATATTGCTAACATATTTTCATTGATGCATAAACAAGATATCTTATATATGGGCATATTATTTAAAAAAGAAGCAACCTGATAGATGCTCTCTTTTCTTATTAAGTGACTTGACATAGTTACATATAAGAAATGGATCAAATATTTCTTGCTTGGTTATTAACTACAAAAATTTAGTGAATATGATTTGACTTAGATTGTGTCTAAAAAATATAATCTCTTTCAAAGAAAGAGAATGAAGGAAAAGTTTTGGTAATCATGGTTAGTATGGTGGACTCCTTTATTATTGATTATATAAAAAAAGAGGTAACATTTCATTAGGAGTTGTATTTAGGCCTAATGGATTTGCAAACAAATGTTTGCTATGAGTATTTTGTTTAAAGGACCCAGTAAGAATTTGAGAAAATATATTTTTATTGCTATTTCTAATTTTTTAGTTCATAATGTTGTTGGTGGGAAATTTTTTTATTTATATTTGTACAATTTCTTAAGAGAGAAAGACAAGAGTCTTGGATTTCCTTTTATTATATTACTATTTAATGAAAAGGTTAGGTTTACTAAGTGTTTGGTAGGGTGTCGAATCCTTGGTAGATGTGGGAGCAAGGGAGTAAACTTTATGGTATGATCAACTAAGAACCCATATTGAGAGTCTCTAAATTTAAATATGATGGAGTAGTGGGAAGTAGAGGTTGGGTAGTTCTGTTTGGTATGCCCAAGAAAACTAGGAAGAATGGAGGTTGTATGGAGGGGCACAAAAGGAAGTGGGGAGGAATCACTTTATGGAAGGAATTCTTGGGTGGTGAAGTTGAGGAAAGATCTAGAACACTAAAAAACAACATTGGAACACAGGTAGGAATGCACTTTAAACTAATGTATTGTATTACTATTTTAATGGTAGTAAAATGATTTCCAATACCCTTGTAGGAGTGTTATTATTTTACCACAGTAGTGAGAGATGTTTCATTACACTTGTTATTTGGAACTGGATGTGCATTTGACCTATGACATAAAATAGAATAGAATACCCTAGAGTTGACTGGTTGGGATAGCTAGTATATGGTTTTATTCTTTCTTGTTAAGACTCTCCCTTTTGATGTAGTAAGACATCCAGATGGCTGAGTTGGGACGTTAGGTTTGAGTTGTGTAAATCGACCAACCTGGTACCCTTGCATGTGTTTTGCTATGTATTTTGGTACATGGTAAACTAAGAAGCTTTAAGACCCCTTTTATACCCAATCGAAGGATTAAAGACTACACTTGGACATAATACCAAACTTGGGTTGATGCTCTTATTATTGTAGAGATGGAAGTTTCATCTTGAGTTGTTTTTGAGTTCACCACTTATTTAGAGGTGAGTATGAGATGAGGAGCCCTCTTGGAATAACCATTTTCATGTTTCTTATGTTGTTCTCTAATGAAGAGGAAGTATGTTACCCTCTTGAGCCTAAACCACTGTGGTTATTGTGAGAAAAATTTGGATGTTAGAGTGATTCACTGAGAATAAATCTAGAAGTTGATTTGGTTGTTCTTGTGAGTTTATTTTAAACTTTTGGTAGATTGGAGGTGGAGTCCTCTGCATGTTATGTAAGGTACTTTTTGAATTTTTTAATTGCTTAGTGAGAGTTTCCTCTGTAGCATCGAATGTTTTCAATCTAGACTTTGTTAAGAAATAGATAACATCGGTGAAATTGATAAATAGATATGTTGTTTCAGATTTCATTATACAGTAGATAGTGTTGGAATGGATATATGGATATGTTGTTCCAAACTTTGTTAAGCAATAGATAATATTGGTGAATTGATAAATGGATATGTTGTTTAGATTTTATTATACAATAGATAGTGTTGGTGAAATGATAGAATGAATTTGTTGTTCTGGTTCTGCTATGCATTAGATAGCATTGATGAGTTTTTAAAATAAAAATGTTGTTCCAGATTCTATTATGCACTAGTTAGCATTGGTGAATAGATAAGATGGATATGTGTTCCAGTTTTGTTATGTGTTGGATAGCTTTAGTAATTACATGTAGTAGATATGTGTGATTCAACTCTATTATGTTTAGATGGCATTGGTGAGTCAGTGCAATGGGTGCTTCGGTTGGGAAATTTTGGTTGTACTTGTAATAGTATAAGATTCCTAAGATTAGCAGCACCGGATTTGTGCTTACGCAATGAGTAGGTTCCACTCCAACCATTGTAGTGTTGATGTCAAGTTTTGGGTTGAGTGTGGTTTCTTGGATATATGGCTAGAGTTATACCGAGCTACCTATGGGGCTTGCCAAATGTGTTCTATGTAATCCAACCACTGTTATGATAATAGGTTTGGGGGTTTTGGAAATAGATCTCCAAGATGTAGTTACAATGATGATTGTGAGAGATGAAGGACCATCTCATAGAGGGAAACTAGTTAGACATGCTATGTTTTCATAGTGAAGATTTCAAATAATTGGATTTTCCATACCTATGTAAAGACTTAGTTTGATGAATGAAATTGATGGAATGATTTTGAGGTTGGGTTTCTCCCAGAATAAATTATGTTTTGATGTGGTTTGTTGTGGCTTTTAAATTATTTCAATATTAAATTGTCTATTTTTATAGATGTGTTTTCCATGGAAATCTATTATGGTATTGGTTATTTATGTTTATAAGAGAAAGTAAAGATTAGAATTTTAATTATTGCTTGGAAATGTTGAGCCTTGGGAATTTTTAAAAGATTCTTTATTTCATTCTATGGTTGTTTAAATTAATATTAAGGTGTTTAGAAACTTTGACCTCATTAAATTAAGTGGATAGGTAAATTAGATGAACCTCTCAAAAGGATGAGAGTGAATAAGCTCATGCTCTACTAAGAAGTATACTTTATGGACCATTGTAGCTAAAGGTTGGATTGATATCTAATCTTGTAATAAGTAGATTTTTAAAGGGATAAAAACCTAGGAAATATTCATGTGCATCATAAATAAATTTGATGGGTGAATATTAGGATGAGGTTAGTACCTTTGTTGTAAAAACTATAAGATTAAAAATACACATAATAAGGAAATTTGATGAGGTATTTTGAAGGGAAGTTGGATACTTCATTGAATTTTATGGTCGACATTGTTGTTTAAACTAATATAAGGTATAACTATGGATAGGGTTTTAACGAGGCAAGTGAGGAACTAATTAGCTCATATTTGTATGAGAGGGATAGTCAAGTTCAATACACTCTAACCCATTTATATGGATATGAGAAGGGGAAAGGTAAGGCATGCCCCTTCAATAGAATGAAAGGGAAGGTAATTTAGCTTGTGGGTCTAGTGATAAGGATAACTTGTAAATACTAGCCTTGCACCTAGTACACTTGTGTATCCAAACTTACGTAAGATGTAGTGATGGGTGTGCCTCGGGTAAGACTAGATAACTTGTTAAGCGGGTTATAATGCATCTAGGACTCCCTCTCTCTCTCTCTCTCTCTATATATATATATATATATATATATATATATATGATAGAAATTGGGTTGTGACATTTGGTATCAAAGCCTAGGTTCATAGTGGGATAGGTTCATTACACCACAAGTAGATTGGTTATAAAAACAAAAAAAATTCCTAGGTATGAGGATGAACCCATTTTTTAAATACTAGCATAACTAGGACTACAATAGTTTTAGTAGACTAATTCTCATTGACTCTCCTATGTGTGGCAGGAACAATACCACCAAAGAGAAGAAGGAGAGGTGTTGCCCCAATGATGAGGTAGACACGATAGACCAATGTAGAATATGGAAATCTAGATGTAGGTTTAGATAACCCTAGTGAGGAAAGAGAGGATATCATAGTGATAGTGGCCCAAATTCATGATCAAGTAGAAACACAAAGACATATGTTGAATACTATGATGAACTAAGAAATATTGACTAGAAACTCTAGGATAAAGCAACCATTACAAAAGCACAATGGGCTAGGGTTCATCTGGAGATAAAGTTGGTTAAATATATGAAGTATCTAAGATCTTCCAAGTTCAATGGGGAGGAATATGGTGACAAATCTAAATCTTGACTAAAAGAAATTTTGGATCCAAATTTGACTCAAACTTTGAAAACCCCAAAATTAAATTTTTTGATTGCATCAAATTAGCCAGCTTTGTTGGTCCTTATTGCATCTAATTAAGAGAAATTAATTTCTTATGGGTTTGTTTGATGAAGTCTAAACCTTAGATATTACTATGTCCATGATTCTTGTTTTAAAATTACTTTTTGAAGTAAGTTTCTACATTTCTTGATTTTATTGAACTATCCCAAGAATCAACTCATGTGAGGATGAGTGTTAATATCAAGCATTCTTGATAAGGTATATATTATTCTTTATACACCCCGGTGCTGGCGACTCTGTCTGAATGAAACCAGAAGATTAAAATAAAAATGAAAGAGTAGAACGTGCTAGCGAATACTAGGAGAAACGACAAGGAGCTATTCTTGGAACTCGAGAATCTAGAGGTATTTATACATAATCAAAAACTCCATTTTTCAAGAATACTCTGTATAATAGTAGATCAAATTCTAGCGATAAAAAGTACATAAAGAAAAATAAGGATCAAAATACTTTTACTATTGATACCACTATAGATGAAAATTTGAATCCTGTTATAGAAGATACATCTGATTATTTTCATTGTCTGATTAATAGTAATACTGATGAAAATTTGAAATCAATTTGTGAAAAAATCACAAATTAGGAAGCTTAAACAAATAATTTTTTTCTTGTTCAGCATCAATATATAGCATACTGGATAGTTGTGTCTCCGTATTCTGATCACTGCGAGCATCATTATCTTCCATATCGATCGTATTCAACACGCTCCTTATATCTGCAAGGGAATTCCATAATACAATTGCCCTATCATAGGGAAAAGTCTCCAACTGATAATATGATACATAAATTCTCAACCAATTTTCCAATTTTTTTCTAGCCTGTTGCAAAGCTTTGATTTTATAAAAGATAGTGCACTGAAAACCCTCTCATATTCCACTGATCCCAGAATCAATGCTTGACATAATTTATATAAACAAAAGTATTCACTTATAGTATCTTATATGATAGTACTTGGATACAATATTTGCAACAAACATGCAATGGAACCAGTCTCATTGATATCATTCAATAATGTTGTTTGACTAACCATTGTTCTTCCAAAATGTGCTGACTGTTATTTCAAAAAAAATTTGTTCAATATACCATTAATTGTAACACCAATAATATCCACAATTTTACTAAAATATTGAATAAGTATCATCATATATTTAACAAACAACTCATTTGTAGTATCAAAGTCACTATTAGAAGCCCAAAACATGGGGTTAACCACACCCATCACCTCAAGCAACTCATCTCTTTGAAACTGATCTCTTGTCTCACTTTTCAAATATTTTGCTATATTGGACAAATTTGTTCTAATTTTTTGTAAAACAACATGAAATCTATTATGTTTTATAGGAACTTGTTCAATACTGTCCATACCTATACTTGATTTCCTTTCAAAACAATAAAGAGATATCAAATTTCCATGGTTTTTAATACAAAGATGATTATTGATTTCAAACTTCAACTAGCTTCCTAGATCGTTCACGTTTGTCAATGTATTCCAACCATGAAATAAGGGATCTTTAAAATATGCTTTGAACACATAAATTTTCAATAACAAGACATATATGTTTTCTCATCTTTATGAAATCAACGATATAGATGTATCTCTCTTGTGCAAATTTAATCAATATATTTATTTCTTGTAACATTGGAAGAATACCACATAACATCAACAGGGTTTCAAAGTTATTCAAACGAAACAACAAATATTTTACCTTATCAACTCTCTGACTACTTGTGTTCATAAACCCTGTTAATTATTGATATTCTATAAAAACTTTGTGTGAAGGTTTATACAATGAAATCCACCTTGTATCTACATATTTTAACTTTTTATTTCCTTCTGTAACTCCTAGTGCAAACTGTTGAAACTTTGAAAACATTTTTGGACTACAAAAAAAATAAGAATGTTTTTCATGAATGAGGTCTTCCACTCTCGCAAAATTTTCAACAGTGCTCATGATTTTATATGCAAGATTGATTCTATGAGCCATGTAATGAATGGGTATCATATATGGTGCAACTGTGGTTTGTAGTCGAACATAGAGACTGCTCCTATGCCCTTGCATAATAGTAGCTCCATCATCTCCAACACATATTAACTTTGTGGCTATGTCCATGTCATTCATTCCTGTAATATCTTTTAAACTAGTCACAAAAATATTATAAATGTTTTTTGCATTTGAATTTTCCACCATCTTATGTAATCCTAGCAAACTAGGTTGCCTGATATTGTTTTGAAAATTATACACATGCATACAAATCTAGGATGTGTTTTCCATAGTCGTCACCTCATCAATAGATAGTGAAATAAATCTGGAATATTTTACATTTTCCCTTAGGTCCTTCTTCTCTACTAATGATAGACATTTTGCCATTTCCCAACCACTTCTATTAGACCAATGGCAACTCAAATTTTTTTGCAAACTAGCTAGCTGAAATAGGTGCTTATAATCAATAAAATTGTACATGGGTCTACCCTTCTTGAGAATACTAAATACAATAGCAAACTGTAATACTTTTACCCCTAAGGTGATATTTTCCATTTTTTTGAAAATGGGATTCAATTGTTGCACCTTTCTCAACAAGATATTGTTGTTCCTTAAAGTTATTTTCATATTATATTGCATATCTGACATGCATACATTCTGATGCATCCTTCCACCTAACTGTTCTAATAATTTCTCCATCACTTTCTTTAACTTTTACATAAACTTTGCCAGCATGTTTTTCTATTGTATCTATCTTATTTTGCAACCTGTGCTCCTTGCCCAGTTTTCATCTACAAATTTTGCATCTACATACTTTATCATAGATTTGGTTGTCATTATTTAGGATGGGCTATGTTGAGTGGTGTTTTCACCCAATTGTGAAAGCACACTCTCCGGTAGGATCTGAGTCCTAAAATCCTCTGCTTGCAAAGAAGGTAACTTCTCCAAGGTTCCTGTTATGCCGATTCTTTGTCTACCAATGATGTTATTCAAGTGAAATGCTAGGAATACCTTAGGGTTTGCAAGTGGATGTTAACAAGGGGCACTCGGGTTTATATAATTTGAATTTACAGTGGACTCAAAGTGAATAATTGTACTTTAATCTTGGATTTTGATGGATTTTCAGTTATTTATTTGGATACAGTAATTAAACTGTAAAAAATAAAGCAAGGGTTTGAACAATAAAGAAAAGTAAATGGAAGAGAAACTAAACTACAGTCATAATGCTGCCATCAATTCGATGAAACCGAAGATAATGAGGTTTTCTGCATGCAACCTAACCTAATGAACCTGCAAACTCGCACAATCCAAATAAGCTAGGTGCGGGCTTCTAAGGTTTCTACTGTAATTCCAGATTCAGGCATTCGCATGAAGCAACCAAGAGCACTTGCATTAAACTTCACCTAAAAGCCTTATAAATCTGAAATGAATGATATAACATTAAATCATGCATACAAAAAATGACTCCTTCTTTCTCATCAATTAGATGCCAAATCTCTCGTATTTTGTATTAAATGATATGTCAATTACATTCAAAGAATGTTCCAGGCATAAATATTCCAGAACAAAAGAAGGAAATTGCCCAAGTGCAGGCCCATAATAGCATGAAGCTCTTGTCTCTACAACTCGCAATCGGCAATTTCCAACCCCTCTTTCAATCTGCACTTCCGGCTTTATACTAGCGAAAACGGCTCTTCGATTCTCCCTGTGTCGCTTTGTTTCATCTTCCTACATGTGACCCTTCAACTTCCCTCTCTTTTCCTTGTCTTTATTCCATGTTTAACGCCGAAACACCTAAAATCCTCTGTTGCATGTAACGCTTCGCAACCCGACACTCGCATGCCACGTGTCACACGCTCTCTGTGCCTTCTATAACGTCTTCCTATGCAAATCACGACAAAAACTGCATGCCGCCTGTTCACCTTCCTAGCCGCGAAAACGTGACATGTCGCGAAATCGCGACATGTCGCGATATCGCTACACTCTTCCCGGTCGTACGTCCTCGATAGCATCTTGTCGCGATATCGCGACGTTTTTCACTTCGAGCCTTCCCTGCAACTGCTGTCGCGAGATCGCTACGATTTCTCCTTCGGACCTTCTCTCCATGTCTGTCGCGATAATCGCTACGCATTTTTACCTTCGGACCTTCCGATGCCGTTCCTCGCGTGATATCGCTACCGCTTTCTTTCGTACGCCTCCCAAACGTCGTGAAATCGCGACCATTTTTTTGTTTCGTACCTTGGCAAAACCTGTCGCGATTTCGCTACCGTTTCTCTGCTTCGGGCATGGTCTTCATTTCTGTCACGATTTCGTGACATCTCCCTTGTGCCGTACAATTTGCTAAAACACGTCGCGAAATCGCGACCACCTTCTCCTTCAGGCCATCTCTCCGAAACATGTCACGATTTCGCTACCATTTCTGTTCCGTACACCTTGCCGAAACCTGTCGCGAAATCGCGACGTCTTTCCGCTTCGAGTCCTTTCCATTTCTGTCGCGATATCGCGCTTAACAAAACACGTCGCGAAATCGTGACACTTTTCATCATCCGTACACTTCGGCAAAACACGTCGCGAAATCGTGACACTTTTCATCATCCGTACGCTTCGGCAAAACACGTCGCGAAATCGCGACCATTTTCATTCTTTTCCAACGGCATGTCGCGATTTCGCGACACCATTTCTTTTCTTCTCAGCGACATGTCGCGATTTCGCGACAACTTTCAATTTTTCTTTTCTCTCCTCTTCGGCAGCGATGGAGCTACATGTCACGATTTCGCGACAACTTTCCTGTTTCCGACAGCGATGGCGTGACAAGTCACGATTTCGCGACATGTCGCGATTTCGCGACACTTTCAACACTTAGGCATTTTTCCTCTTTTCTTCAATTTTAGCATCTGGGTCACCGAGATTCTTCTCTGCAAGCCTGCAAAAAGGTGGGTCCCCAATTTTGGGGTGTGTTGTGGATCAACCACAACAAATGGCGACTCTGCTGTCAAATGCTCTTGAGCATTTTAGTAAGAACCCAACCTGAAACATATCACAAACTCGCAAACATATGTTAGCACATAAGCAAAATAACAAATGCCCAAAGATCAGAAGTACATGAATCATCAGAATCATCAAGTATTAGCTCAGTGTGTGCAATGTGTTTTCATTCCCTATCGTTTGAAATTGATCAACATTCCATTATCAGTTTTGCATGAATGCATATGTGGGATGGTGAATGATTTGTGTACCCTAATGAATGTGCAAGGAGATTTTGCTTTCATAAAAGGCATGGTCCTTCTTCTATTATTATGTACAAGCATTCAAGATTGCCAAACCCTCTTAGGATCCACTAATTCATTACCTTATTGTATCCCAAAGTTGGTTATGAGTCTCTACCATCTAGAACCCATGTGCAAGTGAATGTGAAATCAGAACTTTGGGGAATCAGACTCCCAACCAACCGAGATGAGAGTTTAACCCTATCCTTACTATTCTGATTTAGAGTTCATTACCTCACTTTAAGCAAAATAATTAAACCAGTTATGGAAGAAATGGTCATGCTAGTCTAACCCTCTAGACAATCAGTGGTCTTGTTTTTTAGGCAAGACATGATGCCATGCATGGGCATATCTAACCCCACAATCCAAAACTTATCTCCATTTCTTTGGACCTTGGGGATGACTACCCATCCCTTGCAGAGGACAAGTAGTACGATCCTTACAATCCAATATAAATATGAGATGGGAAAAATTTATTTATTATTATTTTTACTTCTTGGACCTTGGGGATGACTACCCATCCTGGCTAGGGACATGTAGTACGATCCTTGCAATCCAAATTTTAGATGAAAACATTAATTTTGTTGCTTAGACCTTGGGGATGACTACTCATCCTTTGTAGAGGACAAATAGTACGATCCTTACAATCCAAGACTGATTATGAAATGAGACATAAGAGCTTTGGGGAATCAGATTCTCAACCAACCGAGATGAGAATTTATACCCTATCCTTACTACTCCATGTGGGTCAAATCAAAGCTTTGGGGAATTGGATCCTCAACCTAAGTTCGATGAGGATTTAACCCTATCCTTACTACTCTGATTTTAGGCTTTAAGCTCTATGGAAGTGATCAAAACCACTGTTTTAAGGATCATGCTGCATAAATAGGATAGACATGAAATACTTCTTTCGCCCAACCCTTTTCTTCCAAGTTAGGTTTTGATCATTTTGCTCAAGATCCTTTTTAATGAATGAGACGTGCTTGGTTCTAGATATCTCAAGACTCGGTTTCCAACCTTAGGATTTTTCTTATATTTATGTTATAACACAATCCTAAGAGGATTTGACATACTTTAATGACTTGCACCTAAGATGCATATGCAACTAAGATGAAATATATGTAAAGTGAGATGGAACATGAATGCATTATCTCTTGAAATGCAAATGAAATGATTTGTCATGCAAAACTGACTCTTTCATGCATCACAAGTTTCAAACGATGTAATTAAATTGCTTGTGTTACTTGTGGAGCTTTTACAAGACAATTCCAATATTTCATGTTCTCCTAGTCTTAAGCATAAGTTGACATCTCAATTTTATTTTATTTTATTTTATTTTTTATTTTTTTATAAAAACAAACAAAGCATGCCAATTGAAATCAAACACACAACTTAAATCATGATTAAACTAAGGATCCAAAAAATAAAATTTGAAAAACACAAACCAAAACCAAAACCCAAACACAATCCCAAAAACAAAAACTTGAAAGCCCACACCAAAAAACCAAAAATTATATACACTATTGTACAAGATGATGCCAAGCTTGGACTATTACTTTCCTGGATCCCAAACATGATTAGAATATATCAAAAAACATATGACACAATACACATGCCAAATTTTGTAGGAATCCAACAACAATAAGATCAAACCGAGCAATGCAACAAATTTCAACTTGCCATGCTCACCATTCCACTTTGATTTAGTTCTATTACCAACGTCATAGGTGAGATTCAAATCAAATTGGTTAGACAATAGTTGATATTCAATTTTATCTTGTCTATTCTTTAAAGTGCAAGTTTCATCGTTCCCTTCATGATTTAGAAGTAGGCTTTCTTTTTCAAATGTGAGATGTTGCAAACAAGAGCCTATTTCTAAAAATCTTGACTTCAAATCATTTTCCAGGATTTTAAAGCAATCAAAATCATTCAAAACTTGACAAGCATCAACAAAGTTTGGCATTTCCTCATTAATGATGTTAGCATCCAAAGGGACATCATGTGACCTATCACTTGAAATTTTTGTAGCTACTACCAAAGGTACAGATTTCCCCTTGTCATCCATACTCAACCCATCATGATTAAAATTTATCATAACTTGATGAGTATTAGTAGCCTTTTCTTTTTTCTCTTTGTCTTCTTCATCATCCAATACCTGTTCAAAAACACCAAAGTTAGGCACCCAATCAAACATGCGTCCATATTTTTCAAAACAAGAGCCTAATTTTTCAAGATATATGTCACGTGACACCTTTCCCCGATCAATGGCTTGAGTTGCCCCAAACTCCATATTTTCATTAGGATCATCAGTAGCATCTAACCCACACCACTTAGGTTTTGTAATTTCATCATTTTGAGATGGCATAGACATTGTAGAAACAATAGGTGGATCAAGATTTTTGATTTCTTGCCCCCCAAGGGGAACAAAAACAATTGATTCTCCTTCTTCATCCATGGTAGTAGAATCATTATCCTTCTCCAACCCTTGATGAGATTCCAAGGCTTCTTCCAAAACATTCTCGGATTGTGCAGGACTTGTAATATCCTCATATGAAAGGGCAATTGTATTATCCTCGCATATCAATAGGCACATAAACTCCATTAGAAGGTTTGGAGTGAGCATACTCTTCCCAAGAATCATAACAATCATCTTTCAAGATCAAATTGTGATGCTCAACTATTTCTTTATCATCTTTTAATTCATCAACATGTTTCTCATCAAATTTATCTTCTCCTTCCTTAGATGGTTCAATTACTTCCAAAATTGGGTTATTGCTTGCATTCAAATTGATAAGGCTATCATAATCCACATGTGTAACCCATGATTCACGTTTAACATGATTTGGAAGGTGTGAATTTCCTATGCCATTACTTTCAACAATGTCATCCAATGTGTCATCCGAATCAGATTCATCCTCATAGAATTCATCTTTTGGTGAGTCAAGGGTTTCCAATCTATCACATGTTTCCATACGAGTTGGATCTAGTATTCCTCCCTTGCCTAAAATCATATTCCTATGAAAATCATTGAAATTGATTTTAGCAACATCTTTTGAATCAAGATGAGTATTTTGAAGTTGATTCATACTTAAGAAAGATGGTTGATCTTGCAAAGTAGGTTGAGGACTTTGAATTTGATTGAAGCATGGGAATGATTGTTGATTCTGAAATTGATTCACACTTGAACTTGGTTGTGATGGATAAATCATTGGGTGGGTAAAGGAGTTATTAAATGATTGAAGATTACATGATCCAAAACCCACACCATAATTTTGACAACTCCATTGTTGCTCAATTGCCATTGCTTGAGTATAGGCTTGTGACAAAGATGTGATTTGAGGCATCCCTCGCAAATATGTGGACATGGGTGAGTCAAGAGCATTGATGTATATTTGGAGAGCCATTTCTTCTTGAAGAGCATAAAATGTCACTAATTGAGCATATAATCCAAAGAATCTCTCAGAAAATGACTTCACATTTTCACTTGGTCCTTTTCTAATATAGGCTAACTGATTGTACATGAGGATTGGGTCAACTTGCTTTTTGTTGAATTGATTGAGAAATGTTGCCTCTAGCTGAGCCCAAGAAGTGATAGACCCTAAAGGCAGACTTGTAAACCAATCATATGCCACTTTGTCCAAGGTATAAAGGAACATTTTACACGCAACATCATCATACCAACTCGTCAAGTGATTCACAACAAATTTGAATGCTTGAATATGTTCTTCTGCAGTATTTGTCCCATTAGACAAAAATTGAGGAAGACATCTCTCAAAACCAACGGGCAAATAATGTTGAATTCCCGGTATATTCAATGGGCTACCTGTCATCCACGGTGTAAACATAGCCATTCGTGAATGTTAAAGAATATAACTTTAATAGCCAAAAATTCCTTCTTTTTTTATTTTTATTTATTTATTATTTTATTATTATATATATATATATATATATATATATATATATATTTAAAAAAATCAAATTAAATCATATTATTCCTGTATGAACCATCAAAGCGTTAAGAACAGTGCATAGCAATCATAATAAAATAAACCGCTTCAGCCCTCCTTGACGAAACTCTCGATTATCATCAAGAAAACCTGCAACAGAAAAACAAATGCTGCAGTTTAGCCGTTTGTGAGATTTAATAAATGATTTCAAAATTAGATCAAAAATATATTGCTCATGTATGAAAATCAAAATAAAATAAACCAATTCGTGCCCTCCTTCTAGCGCCAATCTGTTGAGTGGTGTTTTCACCCAATTGTGAAAGCACACTCTCCGGTAGGATCTGAGTCCTAAAATCCTCTGCTTGCAAAGAAGGTAACTTCTCCAAGGTTCCTGTTATGTCTTTGTCTACCAATGATGTTATTCAAGTGAAATGCTAGGAATACCTTAGGGTTTGCAAGTGGATGTTAACAAGGGGCACTAGGGGTTTATATAATTTGAATTTACAGTGGACTCAAAGTGAATAATTGTACTTTAATCTTGGATTTTGATGGATTTTCAGTTATTTATTTGGATACAGTAATTAAACTGCAAAAAATAAAGCAAGGGTTTGAACAATAAAGAAAAGTAAATGAAAGAGAAACTAAACTACAGTCAGAATGCTGCCATCAATTCGATGAAACCGAAGATAATGAGGTTTTCTGCATGCAACCTAACCTAATGAACCTGCAAACTCGCACAATCCAAATAAGCTAGGTGCGGGCTTCTAAGGTTTCTACTGTAATTCCAGATTTAGGCATTCGCATGAAGCAACCAAGAGCACTTGCATTAAACTTCACCTAAAAGCCTTATAAATCTGAAATGAATGATATAACATTAAATCATGCATACAAAAAATGACTCCTTCTTTCTCATCAATTAGATGCCAACTCTCCGTATTTTGTATTAAATGATATGTCAATTACATTCAAAGAATGTTCCAGGCATAAATATTCCAGAACAAAAGAAGGAAATTGCCCAAGTGCAGGCCCGGAATAGCATGAAGCTCTTGTCTCTGCAATCGGCAATTTCCAACCCCTCTTTCAATCTGCACTTCTGGCTTTATACTAACGAAAACGGCTCTTCGATTCTCCCTGTGTCGCTTTGTTTCATCTTCCTGCATGTGACCCTTCAACTTCCCACCTTTTCCTTGTCTTTATTCCATGTTTAACGCCGAAACGCCTAAAATCCTCTGTTGCATGTAACGCTTCGTAGACCTGACACCTGCATGCCACATGTCACACGCTCTCTGCGCCTTCTGTAACGCCATTCTATGAAAATCCTGACAAAAACTGCATGCCGCCTGTTCACCTTCTTAGCCGCAAAAAGCGACATGTCGCGAAAATCGTGACATGTCGCGATATCGCTACATCTTCCCGCCTCGTCCTCGCCATCTTGTCGCGATATCGCGACGTTTTTCACTTCGGACCTTTCTCCCAGTCGCGATATCGCTACGTTTTCCTTCGGACCTCCTTCACGTCGTAGCGATATCGCTACCGTTTTCACTTCGGCCTCTTTGCAAACTTCGCGATATCGCTACCGCTTTTCCTTCGGACCTCTCTCGCAAACCGTCGCGATATCGCTACCGCTTTCTCTTTTCGTACGCCTCCTGAAACACGTCGCGAAATCGTGACCATTTTTCTGTTTCGTACACCTTGGCAAAACCTATCGCGATTTCGCTACCGTTTCTCTGCTTCGGGCATGGTCTTCATTTTTGTCATGATTTCGTGACATCTCCCTTGTGTCGTACAATTTGCTAAAACACGTCGTGAAATCGTGACCACCTTCTCCTTCGGGCCATCTCTCCAAACATGTCACGATTTCGCTACCATTTCTTGTTTCGTACACCTTTTCAATCGGTCGCGAAATCGCGACGTCTTTCCCTCGAGTCCTTTTTGCGCGATATCGCGAGTTTTTTAGGTCGTGACACTTTTCATCATCCGTACGCTTCGCAAAACACGTCGCGAAATCGTGACACATTTTCATTCTTCCCATGGATGTCGCTACACATTTTCATTCTTTTCCAACGGCATGTCGCGATTTCGCGACACCATTTCTTTTCTTCTCAGCGATATGTCGCGATTTCGTGACAACTTTCAATTTTTCTTTTCTTTCTCCTTTTCGGCAGCGATGGAGCTACATGTCACGATTTCGTGACAACTTTCCTGTTTCCAGCAGCGATGGCGCGACATGTCGCGATTTCGCGACACTTTCAACACTTAGGCATTTTTTTCTCTTTTCTTCAATTTTAGCATCTGGGTCACCGAGATTCTTCTCTGCAAGCCTGCAAAAGGTGGGTCCCCAATTTTGGGGTGTGTTGTGGATCAACCACAACAGGCTCTATCCATAGAAATTTTTCTGCCCATTCATTCTTAAATGCCCTTCCAATAGTCCAGTAAGATGCCTTCCGCTTTTTTTTTTTTTGCTTGTAGATTCAAAATAAGATGGTAATGTATTTGATTTATTGCTCTCATTTTCAACTATGATATTTTGAGGATTATCTTCAAGTGTTTGTTGGATGTCATTGTTAAGAGAATTTCAATAGAAGTCATCTCTTGGGGATGAATATCTTCAAGCGAAGGTATATCAAGGTCCACAAGGTATTCTGCATAGTAGCATACAATAATATTCTTAATTATTTTTTAATTTAACAAAATAAACTAACAAATAGAAATATAATTTACATCATCATGCTGCATGCAATATTGATAGAGGTACACTAACAATTTGAGGAAGAAGGAATTATCTAAAGTAACAAATATACCTAACTATTAAGTAGTCAAAAATCATGTGTACCTTGAATTTGCACAAATGTCGATGGCTCACTCGATTTCAACATATGGCTAAAGTAATTCAAGATAACCTTTTTAGATTTGGCCCCTTTCTTTGCATCACCTGTAGGTGACATTTTACTTGTAAAGAAAAAAAATTCAATTTAGAAAAGTAATAAAATGTTGAACACAATATTGTATTTAGAATGAATGTATAGATGGTTGGTAGAAAATAGATACACGTTTCTTGTCATTTTTTATTGTGATATTTTTAGAGTATTCAGATACTCTATTTTTTGGAGATAGTAGTGTAACTAATAAGTGCAAAAAGCCAATCAATATAAAATTTGAAAAAATTATAAGAATTTTTTTTGTTTATGCAAAATTTAATCAGAGATACAAATGTTGAAAAAAATAAAATTCTTGTACAAAATGGACAAGTAGAGCATCACAATGTACATAGAGAACCAAAGTATTTGTCTATTTAAAAATCTAGTAACATAAAAGGGGTGAATCTAATTGACTTATTTTCAGTAAATGGTAAAAAAAAAAGGAAAATAAAAACCAGATATTACACGACAAAAAAATAGGATCACAGATTCAAATGTCTGAAGAGAAATAGAGTACATGTTGTAGGAAAAGTTTTGTCTAAACAAAGACCCAAAGGATCGATAGTCATTCTGAGCGAACGGTTTAAACTTATTACGGTCTAGGTAAAAGTATAAGCTGGTAATGGTCTGGATGGAAATTTTTTCCGTAGTCGATCTGGATGGAGTTTTTAGTCTGATAGTCGATTTGGGTGGAATTTTCAGTCCGAAAGTCGGTCCGGGTGGAGATTCAATGCGACAGTCAATCTAGGTGGACTTTTCAGTCTAAAAGTCGATCCGGTTGGAGTTTTTAGTTTGAAAGCCAGTTTGGGTGGATATTCAGTGTGACAAATGACCCAAGTGAAAGTGACCCTTTGGGAGCTATAAGTTCCTGTTGCCGATCTGGGTGGAGATTCAATGCGACAGACGGCCCGGTTGGAAGCTA
The DNA here is from genome assembly GCA_028583015.1 of Wollemia nobilis. Classification (NCBI taxonomy): domain Eukaryota; kingdom Viridiplantae; phylum Streptophyta; class Pinopsida; order Araucariales; family Araucariaceae; genus Wollemia; species Wollemia nobilis. The sequence goes on along the minus strand of JAQPPZ010016925.1, from coordinate 5,191,960 downwards.
AATTCTGGAAGATATAAGTTCCTGTCATCAGGTCGGGTGGAGAAATATGTCTTGTTGATCCAGTTATAGAACTTTGAAAACTGAATCCAAGCACACTTTTCATATTAGAGTACTTTTCGAATGTTATAAATGAAAACTATCTCTGGGTTGTTACTTATATAATGGTATAGTTAGTGAATTTGGTTGGGATAATTTTAAAATTTTAAATTTTTCTATGAAAATGCTCCACGACTTAGGCGGGAGTGTTGACAAATTTAAAAAATAATATGTAATACTATTATCAACACATGGTGAATAGATACTTCTAAAAAAAATTGATCTGGAAATTTTGGGTGAAGGGCCAACGTCGAGGGTCCATCAAAAATCACAAATTTGCATTTTCAAAAATGCTAATATTCGCCCAAATTGCAAAGATTCATCGTTAAGAAAAACGCTGATCTTCTCCTAAATTCAGATTTAAGCTTTAAAAAACTTGTTCAAGAGAAGATGTGGATGAAAGTGGATGATAACCTAAACTTGAATGGTCATGCATTTCTCGATATGAAACATCAATAATATCATTCATTCCTTGTTCATTCTATCCTAGATAATATCCTTGCCAATTAACAATGTGAAAATATTGGGATGGAAAACCCGACATATGTTGTATATTGGCCGGTGTTGGTGATTTGGGTTCATTTGGGTTAACTAGATTGGACGATGAAACAAGTCCCCTATACACAAAATTAATGTTGTTAGGCACTAAACCCACATTATATACCGCTCCTATATATAAGGGTGAGTCACATGGGTGACCATAATCCTTAGCAGTTTGAATATCGAGCGATGTAACTATAATATATTGGACCACATATTCACCAATACCAATATTAGTGAGGTGGACCTTGACTTGGGATGATGTGGATGGATTGGATGTAGATGGAACTGACTCATGGTTGATTGATGGTATCTCACAATCCATCATTTTGACTTGTGAGACATTCATTGATGTGGATGAAGATGGATTTGGCTAGGTGGATTGTTGAATTGGCAATGATGTGGAAAGAGTGGTGGAGGATGTTGATGAAGTGGCTAATATAAATTGAGTTTGACCACATGTGCATGTAGTCAATGGTGATGAATATGAGGGTATGGAAGTGGATGCTTGAGGTGAATTAGTGATTGGAAGATCCTTAATAATAGGGGCCTTAGATGATGATATGGATGGGGTGGTTGATGATGTGAGAAATATATGAGTGGAAGGAAGCATGGCCTCATAGGGATTTGAGATAAAATTGCAATACTTAAATGGTTCAACATCTTCTAGTATAAAATGTACTTGTCCCTCATGTACATATTTCAAGATTGATGTAATATGGAGGGGACACATCTCATTTTGCTCATCCAATGTCATCCAAGGAGTGCATTATACACCATGGACCCTTACAATATGTGGAACATAGTATGCAATGTTTTGACCCCTATTTTGATTGGTAAAACAATAGTTCCAACAATGGAGTAGAGAGCATCATTAAATGCTTTCAAGGTAAAAGAAGATTTAGTAATGTGGTCTAGTGGAAGCTTGAGATGTTGAAGGGTAAATGTGGTGATGATATTTATGGAGTCAGTACCAATTAAAACTCTTTTGAAAGGCTTCTTATCAATTTGAACCATGATGTGTAATGGAGGGTCCACTGATTTCAATGATATTGGTTTGATCTCAAAGTCATAGAAAGTAATGGACGGTTCCATACATATTTGAATATTCCCCATAAAATTTTTAAATGCATTAGCATCTTGAGATTGAAATTCAAAGGATTTTAGAATATCCATTAATGTTTAACGATGTGGAGGATATTGTTGGATTAGCTCATATATAGATAGTTTTTCTAAAGCTATTTTTAAACTTGTGGTTAATCAGTTTCTCAATGAGATGATTGGCCTAGATGGACAATTGGAATGATGAATGGATTGAGATGGATGGACTGGAATACGGATTGGCTAGGAGGGATTAGAAAAAAATTGGATGGGAGATGATGATGTGGTAGGTTGAGACACACTTACCTATGGAGGTATGGGTGGTTGAATAGACTGTTGCTAAATAGGATTTTGCTTAGTGGTGAATTTTGCAATTTAGCATGAATATTCGAATTTCCAAAATGTCAATTTTTTTATTTTTGGGACCATAGAGGTCGGCCCATTCTCCCAAAAATTTTGGGATTTAATTTTTTTTAGGGTAAATTCGCTCTGTTTTCATAAGGTTTCTCGCCCAATTTTCACCCTAAATTTATTTAAAATAAGAAATATCCCACCCAAATCACCCCTTGTACCCCATTATATATAGCTAAACCTGACAACGACTCCCATACAATTACAACATTTTTTTTGGATAGTGAGCGATACAAAGCAGAGTACTGATAAAACTAGAGTCCATGACTGCCATAAGGTGACTGGCAGAAGGTGACTGACAGAAGGTGACTGGTGGAAGGTGACTGACAGAAGGTGACTGGTGGAAGGCGACTGATAGAAGGTGACAAGCATAAGGCGATCAGATAACATGACTGGTAGAAGGCGACTGGTAGAAGGTAGCTGACAGAAGGTGAGTTGCAAAAGGCAACTGACAGAATGTGATTGGAAAAAGTTTTACAAGAGGTAAGACAAGAATTAATAATTGATTAATGTCATCAACTATAGCATAGGATAGCTATAGGATTAAGTAGGTTACAAAATAGATTATTTAACAATAGATCCTATGTCTACGCTAACAACTAACCTATCTATCGTCCAAAGGGAAATGATGGTAAGGTAGACTACTAACCAAGGTAACTGGTAATAGTAACTACTAGTGGTAAAAAGTAAGAAATTACTTTTTACCATGTGGTAAATTATATCTACCTAGGTGAAACTTAAATATTACCTAAATGAGGTAATAATCATAGTTACTAACATAGTAACTCTAACATCCCCCCTTATTACATTATTTGGGTAATACATACATATCCCTCTATACAACAATATTTGGGTGAAGTATATAACTACCCCAATACAGTGAAGAAGATGTTGATCTGTTGGTTCTTTGCTCTATCATAGTGCTCTGGTTGCTCCTAAGCAAAAAGTGGGTCATTCCTCACTTTGTCTTCATGCCAACGAATGTCCTTATGGTAATCACATCATCCAACCGAATTTGCATGGGTAACCAGCCGCTGCAATCGCTAGGTGTAGTAGAATAGATCACTTCATACAAGGTTCATTCATTTACAATATGAATTTGCAAAAGATAAGGTAGCTAAGGTGTCGATCGCTGCCAAAAATGCACCCTTATAAGTTCCCCCCTTCTCGTTGCAAAACATAGTGTAATTAATTTCTGAAGGAAGTGTGACTAAGGTGTCGGTCAAAGCCGAAAATGCACCCTTATAAGTCATCTTCCCTATTTACAAAAATCAGTGAAGAAAAGAAATGGATATCCCCCCTCAATTGCAAAAAGTGTGCAACTCAAGAGTGTTGTGAAGGATTTTACAAATATTGCCTCCTAGACAATTGTACACCACAAAAAATCGCTCCTCTTGTTACAAGTACTTCAAACACCTAGAATTTGCTATTTATGAAGCCTAAAAGAGGTACAAGCACCCCTTATTGCAAGGTCTTCAAACAAAAAACTTATGCTATTTATGAAGCCTAAAAGAAGAGTGAGAGAAAATGGTGCTTTTGCCCAAGGGACACATGTGTTTTCCCTCTACAAAATAGTTTTAGCAATTTAGCACTCCTTGTGCTATCTTTGAACCAGAAACAGAATCAATATGAGACACTTCACTAGAAAGATGGCTTCTGTGATGTGCCTTTGCCATTTTAGTTTTGCTTGTTTTGAAACCAACACTGAATGGTGTCTTGGTTTTCATTTTTACAATTTGTGCAAAACTATGCTTTCTAGGCAATTTGATCAAAAAAGTTCACCAATTTGTCCTTTCTTATTGCAAGTACTTCAAGCATGATTGCTATTATGAAGTCTAAAAGAAAAGGTTTAATGTTGATGATTTGGACTTCTCTGATTGCCTTTACAAGTTTTATTTCCCTCTTATCAAAATCTATGTTTGAAGGAAGAAAGGAATTATCCCCCCTTAGTGCAAAGGATTGCAACTTTTAAGGTTCCTTATTTTCAAAAAACTTGTTCTTTCTTTTGATTACCCTAAAAGAGTACCAAAATATAATTCACTCAAACAGATATTTAATGGCACCTGCCTTAACTCCCTTCAAGAAGGATGAAAATTTTGAGGAAATTAAGCCAAACAAATAAGAGTGAATTAGGGGTTTTGTTGATTTAGGAGAGAATATCAAGTAATTTTGGCTTTAAATCTGTGCAAGGATTTACACAAATTTGTGAAATTTTGGGGTTTAGTGTGTTCTTGATTCTATGACTTATAATTGCAAAAGAAATAATGCAATAATCAAACAAGAATGCCCACAAAATTCTTATCACCTAGGTGTCGGATGCAACCGAAAATGCACCTAATTTGCCAATAAAGGTGTCGAGTAAAATCGAAAATGCACCTTTTAATTTTTGCAACAAAATGTGTGTTTTGTGTTGTGCAAAAAATGATATTTTTATGTCTCCTACTTTGTTTTCCAATTTTGCAAAAGAAGTACAATGTTGTCTTCTCCCCTGAATTTTGCAAAATTAACAATTTTGAGCACTCCTTCCAAGACAAGTCGACACACGACCCGCGTTTGAAAGGCTTCCAGAACTAGTCGACAAACGACTTGGTTTTTATGGACCCAAGGCTTCAAATTCTTCTCAATTTTGCAAAAAAGAATGTGCAATTTTATGTCTTATATCCCCCCTTGGAGAAAACAAATGCACACTTTGCCTTTGAATATTACAAAATTTTTAAGTCTCCTTGTGTTCAAATTTGCAATAAAAGAATTCATGTTTGAACCTTTATTGTATGCTAAATTAACAAGGTTGAGAAGAGTTTAGGGTTTTCTTATTTGCAACAAAAAAATGAGGCTCTTATATGTCTTATATCTCCTTGTTTGTGAGAAAACAAAAGCACTCTAAAATTTGTAAATTGCAAAAAAAATATAACCCTTTTTTTTAATATTTTAAGTTTATGTGATTTCTCTAATTAATATAAGTAAAATCTATAAATAGTAAAAATTATTTTAGTTTTAAAGGCATTTTGATAAAAAAATAACTTTAAAAAAAAAATAATAGTGAATTACTATTTAATAAATTAAAACCTAATTAATTAAAAAAAATAAACTTTGAAAAATAAAAAAATGAATTACCTTTTTTTTTTGGGTCTCCGTTTTATTGCTCCGTGGAGCAAAAGGTTATATGCCCCCCTCCCCCCCCGACGGGAGTCGAACTCCCGACCTCCATTCGGGCAGCGCCTTAGCGCTAGCCTGCTCTCCAGTCGGGCTAGCTAGCCTGACGAGAGGGGGAGGGCATTGCCTTCGTATTGAAGGCTTCCCCCGCCCCGCAGCTGTTAAAAAAAATGGGACTTTTGTCCCACATTGATGTCGCGGGGCATAATTTTCTCTGTAAAAGAGCAAAAGTGCGTTAAGCGCTTGTGACTACCTGTCGGCAGTCACTCCCCCGCATGGCTGGTTTTGCTGCCAGCCACATGGACTGTCCATGTCGGGACACGTGGCTTGTCCACCACATGTCGTCCTCATCAGGTCTAGTGACACATGGCTAGTCCGCCACATTTCGTGTCCGTCACCGTCTAGTGGTTGTCCACCACTTGTCCAATCCAATGGCTATCCACCACATGTCCAGTCTGGTATGTCTGCCACGTGTCGAGTCTGGTCCATCATCTAGTGGCAGTGCCACGTCAGCACCTCGAGATCTGTGCCTGAGGTTGCATCAGCCTACCATGTGTCCTGTCTAGTGGTAGGTCTGAGTTAGTGCCTTGGGATCTATGCCCAAGCATGCGTGGGTCCTAGCTATGATTGTCCTCGGTAGTTGTGCCCGATATGGTCCATAGTTGTAGGGTCTTTGGCCATCGGTCACTGGGGATCGAAGGGCGTGCCTACCCTCTCAGATCCCGATCATCAGATCTAGTCACCGGTTGTCGGGGATCGAAGGGCGTGCCTACCCTATCAGATCTTGATTGTTGGAGATCTGATAGGGATGTCCCCTATTAGTGGTGGTCAGACCCGAGGGTGCTCCTGCCCTTAGGTTTGGGTCTGGTCTCTGCTTGGGAGGGCGCGCCTACCCTCCCGATTGTGTGCTAGACCCACGAGGGCAGCAGCACTAGCGGATGTCAAAAATCAGAGGGCCTCATGCCCTCATGATCCAGGCTGTGTGCTACGGGTGCTGGCTACCTGTCAGGCCTGACAGGTCAGATAGCAGAGTGCTATCAGAATTGTTGGGGTCTGCGGGCCTGCTCCTGTGGCCGCCCGATGACATGGGCTTGTGGGCCCTCTCCCGTGGTTGCTCGGTGTACTTCTCCCATGGTTTTTCGGTGATATGGACCTGCGGGCCCTACTACCTGGGATCCGCCTTAGGATCCATGCAGGTCCTAAGGGCTAGTAGGGCCCTCGAAGACCATGCTAGGTCCAGGTTGGGTGGAACAAGCGAAGCTCGTATTAGGCCACCCGGCTACGATGATACCAATGTTACAAGAGGTAAGACAAGAATTAATAATTGATTAATGTCATCAACTATAGCATAGGATAGCTATAGGATTAAGTAGGTTACAAAATAGATTATTTAACAATAGATCCTATGTCTATGCTAACAACTAAACTATCTGCCGTCCAAAGGGAAATGATGGTAAGGTAGACTACTAACCAAGGTAATCGGTAATAGTAACTACTAGTGGTAAAAAGTAAGAAATTACTTTTTACCATGTGGTAAATTATATCTACCTAGGTGAAACTTAAATATTACCTAAATGAGGTAATAATCATAGTTACTAACATAGTAACTCAAAAAAAAAGGTTATTGGTAGAATGTGACTGATTGAAGGCAACTGATAGAAGGTGACTAGTAGAAGGTGACTACCAGAAGGTGACTGATAGAAGGTGACTGGTAGAAGGTGACCAAAGAAGGTGACTGAAAGAATGCGACTAGTAGAAGGCGACTAGCTGAAGGCGACTGATTGTAGGTGACTGGTAGGAGGTGACTGCCAGAAGGTGACTGACAGAAGGCAACTAACAAAATATGACTGGGAGAAGGCGACTGATAAAAGTTGACTAACAAAATGTGACTTCCAGAAGGTGACTAATAGAAGGTGACTGACATAAGGTGACTGACTGAAGGTTCTTGACATAAGGTGACTGGTAGAAGGCGACTAACAGAAGGCGACTGGTAGAAGGTGACTGATAGAAGATGCCTGACAGTAGGTGACTGGTTGAAGGTGACTAAAAGAAGGCAACTGGTAGAAGGTGACTAGTAGAAGGCGACTGGCAGAAGGTAACTCACTTTATCTGTATGCTTCTTTTACGATTAAATTTCATTTTTCATTTTATTAATGGACACTCAATAAGGAGGTTTATTCTGCTTGTGAACAATATTCATGGGATAGTCATAAATTATGTTGTCTCTAGTAGTAGTTCCCTTTTATACCTATTATTTTCATATTTAAAAATGATGTTCTTTGTTCATGTTATTCTTCTGTTCATACAGGTAAAAATGTCAACTACAAGCAGTGGAAAGAAGGGAGGAGAGTCTTCCAATAAAAGGAGTATCCTCAAATACTTTCCTAATATTTCAAAACCTAGTCTACCATCAACATCTGCACAAACTGAAGGTATGAAAACCTTTACTCACCAGTTAATTTTTTTACTTTGTTAATTTTAAGTATAATTTCCTCAATTCTTAAAGAAGTGTGTTTTTTGGTTGATGGCTTTGTTCACTTTTATCTGTAGAAAATACTAGTATGCTTTTAAATGCCATAGTGATAATGAATCTACTATTGACACTACAATTATCTCTATAGAAAACACTGTTAACCTTGGTATTCCTCCACTTCCACATATCCATGATAATCAATATTCCACACATGAAGATAATCTCAATCAAATCGAACAAAAACATGAAGAGATTCCTGAATCTAACATGCCAAGTGGAAAAGAAACTAATAATTCTTATGCAGTCCCTACTTCTGGAGAATCTTCATCTAAAAAAAATAAACGTGCAAGGTTATATAGGTGGACAATTAACAGATCATTTTAGCCTGATTGGATATCAAAATTTTCATTTATTTAGCCAGTGCTGCCAGAGAATAGTAGTGATGATATAACAGAATTAAGATGCATAATTTGCAGTTGGAAACACGAAAAGGAGCATAGATTGCAACTTAAAAAATATACAGTAGAAAAACATTGAGGAAAGTTTTATATTAAAACAAAAGAAGGTGATCGAGCAACAAAAAAACTTATAGGTGGAAGGATGCATCAGAGTGCACACATATGAGATATGCGGAAGAATATGATAAAGAAATGAAAAAAAAGCAAACATTGGTTGAGAAAGGTGCAACGATTCAAGCCCAATTTCAAAAAATGAATAAGTTAACTTTAGCTTCAAAAAGTTTACAGTTTGTTGTTGTATTTTCTATTCTTAATAAGGGTAGACCTATGTTTGATTTCATAGATTATAAATATCTATTTCGACTAGCTAATGTGCAGAACTTACCCAACGCTCATTGGTCAGATCGAAGTGGTTGGGAAATGGCAAAATATCTATCATTGGTTGAGCAGAATGACCTCAGAGAGAAAGTAAAAAAGGCAAAATTCATTTCACTTTCAATTGATGAGGTGACTGCAGTTGAAAATACATATTGGATTTGCATGCATGTTTACACATTGGAAAATCATTCAAGGCAACCTCATTTACTAGGAATACACAAAATGGTGGAAAATTGTAATGCAAAAAACATTTACAATGTTGTTGTAACTAGTTTAAAATAAGAAGTAGGAATGAATTAAATTGAAATAGCCACTAAGTTAATATGTTTAGGATATTATGGTGCTTCTACAATGCAAGGACACAAGAATGGTCTTTGTGTTAGACTACAAACATTGGTTGCCCCATATTTGATCCCTATTCATTACATGGCTCACAGAATGAATCTTGCATACAAAATTATGGATACATTTACAAATGTTGCTAGAGTGGAAGAGCTTATCCATGAAATTCATGAATATTTTTCACGTAGTCCAAAAATATTTTTAGAGTTTCAACAGTTTGCACTAGGAGTTACCGAAGGTAAAAAATTGTTGAAATATGTGGATACTAGGTGGATTTCGATGTATCTACCAGCATTAAGAGTTTTCAAAGAATATCAATCCTTGATAGGATTTATGTATGCAAATCGTAGGGCGGTTGGATAAGGCTAAATATTTACTTTTTTGAATGAGTGACTTTGAAACTCTTCCCACATTGTGTGGAATTCTTCCAATGTTAGAAAAATGAATACTTTGATCAAAATTGCACAAGAAAGATCGATTTATATTGTGGATTTCATCAAGGCAAGAATACAAATTTGCATGCATATTGATATGATGTATGCATCTGGTAAAAATTTTATGGATCCCTTGTTTGAGATTTGGAGAGCATTAACAAGTGTGAATAGTCCTCGAAGATTTTTGAAGTTCAATATTAACGATCATCTATGTATTAATGTCACTGGAAATTAAATACCTTTATATTGTTATGGTGTGCAATTGGATATAGCTACAAATGAAGTTGAGAAAATGCCAATAACCTACAATAGATTTCATGTGGTTGTGGATGATACAAAACTTAAACTAAAATAAATAGCAGAATCATTGACAAAAGAAGCTAGAGACCGTTTTCAAAGAGATGAATTGCTAGAGGCTATGGGTGTGGTAAATCCAATGTTTTGGGATCCTTGTAATGAATACCAGATTATAAATTCTTTGTTCCTCAAATACATGGGTAGACTTGCTGGTCATTTTAGTCAAAGTGTTGTAGTCAATGGCATTGAAATAAATGGCATTTTGAAAAAAGATCTTTTGACAAAACAATCCAACTATTTTTGGAACAACAATGTCTGCTCAAGTTTCACAGCTCTCTAACTATCATGAATCAGGTTCTATTTCACGTTTATGGAGAATATTACAACCAAGTACTGTCTTAAAACATACTATGAGTGAATATTTTCATTTATATGAATTATGTCAAACGATGATTTTGGGATCCGTGGAAGATGAAAGGGTGTTTAGTGCACTTTCATATATAAAATCTAAAGTTTGAAATAGGTTGGACAAAAAATTTGGAGAATTGCTTGAGAGTATATGTGTCAGACTATGAGGTGGAGGAGTTTCCTTACGAAAGAGCATTTTCACATTGGAGTTCTTTGGCAGAGAGAAGAGGTGTAACGAATATTGATAATGATGAGGATGATGATAACATTGGTTAGATTGTGACGATAGAAATTTTGGGAATGAGTGCAGAACATTTTGTACAATCTGAAAAGAGTTTGTTCCATATTCTAGCATTATGATGCAAAGGATGCATTCATTTGATTTTATTTCACATATTATCATTTGATTTGATTTCACATATCAGAATGAGAGGAAGCTATCATTTGATTTGATTTCACATATCAGAATGAAAGGATGTTTTCATTTGATTTAATTTGAGTTCACATGTTATTATTTGATTTGATTTCACATATCTAAATGAAAGGATGCTATCATTTGATTTGATTTCATTTGATTTGATTTCACATGTTACATTATTTTTCTTGTAATATTTGTTATTCGTGAAAGTAATTGCCTATGCTGTATTTTATTTTCTGACATTTCAAATTAATTCATATAACATAAAAGAACATCTTACTACATTCACATAATTTAATATTACTTAATATATCAACACAAACAATCAAAACATAAAAACATTCTAAACAAAGGTTTAAAAAGATAACACATATCAAACATTATTTCTTTCACTTCAAATTAAGAACAACAAACTTTTACATAATTATAAATAATAAAAACATACTCTCTTTCATTGAATTCAATATTTAAAGAAGATACCATTCATTCATTATTTACAATACATATCAAACATTATTTCTTCCACTTAAAATTTCCAATAGATAACATATTTTTCGGAAATAGTCATTCATTTTTTCAATTCTCAAAAAAGATACCATTCATTCACAATTTACAATATATATCAAAAATTATTTATTTCTGTTCAAATTACTTAATACATCAACACATATAATCCTAACATAACAACATTCAAAATAAAACTTCCAATAGATAACACTTTTTTCGAAAATAGTCTCATTCATTGTTTCAATTCTAAAAAATGATACCATTCATTTGCAATTTACAAAACATATAAAAAAATATTTCTTCCACTTAAAATTACTTAATGCATCAACACATAATCATAACATAGCAACATTCAAAACAAAATTGCAAATAGATAACATATTTTTCAGAAATAGTATCATTCATTGTTTCAATTCTAAAAAATGATACCATTCATTTGCAATTTACAAAACATATCAAACATTATTTCTTCCACTTCAAATTACTTAATACATAAACACATATAATCTTAACATAACAACATTGAAAACAAAATTTCCAATAGATAAAACATTTTTTGACAATAGTCTCATTCATTTATTTCAATTCTCAAAAGGGATATCAAACATATCAAAAAATATATATAAAAAATTATTTATTCCGCTTCAAATTAAAAACAAAACTTCAAAATGATAATATGAATTTTTCAGAAATTACCTCTAACATTGATTTCAATTTTCAAAAAAATACCAATCTTAAATATTTATAGAAATATAAAGATATAAAGAGTTTTTGTTTCACTTGAAACCAAACACAACAAAGATCTATTGTTTTTCAATGTAACCTGAAGGTCCACCCACATCTACCTCAATATACTTTTCTTCTAATGCCCTAGCCCTAACCAAAATTTTTGTTGTAGTGTTGATCCCCGATAATAAGGCACTCTCTTCCTTCATTGGATCTTCTTTAAAAGGTGCATTCATCTCCTTCTCCTTTTCTTTCAGTTTAGCCTTGTCATCCAGGCCCCCATATTTGATAACCTTCTTTAGGTAATTATTTTCTCTAACCGTCTGTTGTAACCTCTTCTTCAATTCAATAGCATTGTTAATGCTAATTTTGGCAGTCTTGATAAAAACTTTCATGGCACTGACTTGTTTCTTTAGGTGCTGGAATTTAGACTAAAAAATAGAAATAAAAAAAGGTTAATATTTATAAACAAAACATATTTAAAAATATATATATGTTTTAGTTAGATGTAGAACTTACATCAGTTGTAAGTAGTGTTGTTTTTGCAACTGCTAATTTGTTCTGATCAAGTGCCCATTCATTAAAATAATCTTGGGATTCTGCATTGAGGTTTTCCAAATGATTCATAACAACGACAAGAATTTCATCTCTATATGTAGACTCGACCTCCATAGTGCCAGATTCAGCTTTATGTAACAAGGCATCGAGCTTTTGGGGATCATTCTCCATATTAAGAAACAACTATTTTCTTTTTGAAAAATTCTTATATCGGCCATTGATGGCTTTAATCAAAACCTTGGCCCGATATTATCAGTCCTTCAATTTATCAATATTTGAAAGAAGAGTATTATGAACTACATATTTACATGCATCGACTAATAACACATTTTTAGAAACATTTAGGATATCATATTTTGTAACAGTACGGGTGGTGACTTGTTGTGGGTCGGAGGGGGAAACTTTGGTGGCATCTACATTGACATCATCTTCTTCTCCATCAATGCCCTCTTCATCCTCAATAATATCACTTGCCTTTAAAGGGAAATTTTCAAGATTCATACCCTGATAAAGAAAGTCACAATCAAGAGGTTCCAAGGGCATTTGAGATGCACTCTCAACATTTGAAAAATTCTCCAAGGTTAATATCGATACAACAAAAATATTAGATGATGACAAATTTTGTGTCTCTATAGCACTTCTTGCATTGTGAGGTGGTGGTGTGAGGAACATTTTACCACGCATGTGTGATTGGTTCCTCATAGGTGGAACCTGAAGTGGATGAACCTGAACTTGCTTTAGGTGGACCTGAACCTGCTTTGGCTATGGCTGTGGCTGTGGCTGTGGTTGTGGCTATGGTTGTGGTCATGGAGGGTCAGGTGGTGGAGCCATAGTCTTTTTAGCCTTTTGAATCTATGAGGTCCCTCTGTTAAATTTCACACAATAACATAAAATAAATCATTTGTAAATAACAATAGCATTAAAAAAGATTTATTCAAAATATACATACCTGACTCAGACTCTGCAACCATTGATATTTCAACCATTTGCCCTTTGTCTAAAAAATACGTAAAACACATTAAAAAAACATAATTTTAAGTCAAAAAAATAAATCATTTAAAAAATCATTTTTGAACAATGCAGATTAAGGTTACCTTGTGGGTTGGAGGTAACCTCTTCTGCGTCGACTGTAATTGTTTCTCTAGTAAAAGGTGTCACAGGTGTATGCTGAATCTGACCATCATCAGGCCTCACACGTTTGATTGGATTCATTGTTGATGATTGCGATTGCATGTCAGAATCAGCAGATACTTTCAGAATCCTAAATGTGGCATCCCTCTTACTTGAAGACTGAGATGCTCTTTTTTGTTTTCAAAACAAAATTAGAGAATAAAAATATAAAATTTAAAAAATAAAATAAAGATATTTCAACAAATTTCTTTACCTATATCTCACCATAAGACACGCCAATAGACAACAAATTGGGGTGCAATGCAGTGGGAGGACTACTCTATTAAAGGTTGAAATAAGCTTCCTAAAATAAAAAAAGAATAAAATTACTAGTAGTCATTGTGTAAGCAGATGCTTGAATTTTTTGGGCACTCAAAAGGTCGTGCTTCAGGCGGTTGGAAATGTGGGTGCATCAGTCAAATTTACCGCCATCAATATAATAAACCAATAAAGAAAGTGCCCAAAAAGGCATTTTTGTAGGTTGCCCCTGTAGAATAAGCCTTGCCTAAAAAAATTCAATGCAAGCATATAGAAATTTATCTCCAACATTCCAAATGTTTAAGCCTCTTTTGGACTTAGAAGAATTGACTAAAAAAAGAGAACATTAGTAGAAAACAAAAAATAAAATAAGGAGAACATTTTTAGAGAAATGAAACTATAGCAGAACAATATTTAATGTTAAATAAAAAATAAATTTTCAAATTATACCTTTCAGATTGTCAGGATGAACAATGTAAAGGTTTCCTAGGGTGGATTTATCATCATCGGGTAAGGCATACTGGTTGTTCACCAGTACACCATCCAAAAATGGCAGCCCTGTTAGTCGCTGCACATTGGAGGGTTTAATCAAAAAAATAATTTTGTTGTTATTCACAAGGATCGAAATAATGCACATATCATGGATGTAACAAGAAACAATCTGTTGCATCAACTAGACTTTAATGTTCAACTGAGGCATATTCAACACACCAGCAAGTCCAGCAGTGTAAATCCACTGGGAATCTCTATCAGGAGTGTTGAAAATGCTCTTGATATTGGGGCAGAAGGTGTACTTGAAATGAACTTTGGATGGAAGAGGGGAGGAACAACTAGTCATCTCTAAAAAGTAGGAAAATGCTGCTAAAACCTTATAAAATGCTACCAAAATGCTCTAAAAATGCTGCCAAAATGCACTAAAATTGCTTGGAAATGCTCTAAAAGCTCTCTAAAACCGTTGTGGAAAACGCCCTAAAAATTCTAGAAAAAGGTTTTAAAGTTGCTCTGGGAAAAGCTACAAATGACCCTGCTAATGAATTTATAGATTTTCCGCATGGCAGGAGTTAACACATGAATGACACATGGCAAAAGGGAGGACATGTGGTGCCATATTATTTACGGTTATGGCAGTTTCCTTGTTCCACTCACCATTTTCTAGTCACCTTATGTCACTCGTCATCTATTAGTCACCTTGCACGACTCGCCATATGTCAGTTGCCTTGCACCACTCGCCATCTATCAGACTATTAGTTGTCATATGCTACTCGCCTTATACTAGTCTCCTAGTGCCACTCACATTTTTCCACTCACCATCTGTCAATCGTCATGTGCCAGTCACCATGTGCCAGTCACCTTCTATTAGTCGTCTTCTACCAGTTGCCTTTTGCTAGTCACTTTTTGCCAGTCACCTTATGTCAGTCACCTTCTACGAGTCGCCTTATGTTAGTCGTATTCTGCCATTCGCCTTGTGTCAGGCACCTTCTGCTAGTCATCTTGTGTCAGTCACCTTCTGTTAGTCAACTTATACTAGTCGCCTTGTGTCAGTCACCTTTTATCAGTCACATTTTTCCAGTAACCTTTTTTCAGTCATCTTATTCCAATCACCTTCTACCAGTTGCCTTGTGTCATTCGCCTTCTTCTAGTTGCCTTATACCAGTCGCCTTATGTTAGTCACCTTCTGCAAGTCACCTTATGTCAGTTTCCTTATCCTAGTCATCTTCTTCCAGTTGCCTTATGTCAGTCACGTTCTACCAGTCACCTTATGTCAGTCAACTTTTGCCAGTCACCTTCTACTAGTTTGATGGCAATCCGGGATTCACACAAACACATTCACGATAATTTCATTAAATTGCTTAATACAGTTTATAGTAGTCTTTTCCAGCCTACAACTTCTCCCTCAATCCTGAAATTCACCATCCCGCAACCCTTACAAATTTTGAGTATTTAACCGAGGCCTCGATCCTCCAGGAATTTAATGCTCCCGCCCAACAGCAAATTCAAAATTCTATTTCCCCCGGTTCCATTTTCAAATTTTGGTTTTCTGCCATAAATGGGCAACTGCCGATCCGTCCAGAAGCTTGCATTAAAGGCTCCCATACCCTGCACTAGCCGCTTGGTTCTCATCGTACTCTGTACTGCTATTTCTTCCATTAAGTTGTTACCTGCAATGGTTGCGTTGACAGAAAGAATAACAAAATAAAGCGTGGTTGACACTTTCCTCGTCTTGTCTCCATACACCTAGCTGACCGTCTTTAAATCTTGCCACGCCTTCTCCAAATCATAATATAAATGATGCACATACCCCTTTACAGTTGTCACGATACACGTGGCCTTCCACGTGTCACATCTGGTCTTGCTCGGTCGTCCGCTATTTTCTTTAGTCTTGACTTTACTAGGCCATGATATCACGACGCGATATCACGACATGTTGCGATATCGCAACCCACAGTGCCTCCAATAAGCTGAAGTTCCTTTGGGGTCACGAAATCATGACATGTCACGATTTCATGACCCCCTCCCCCTTCCCTCTGTGCTTTTACTCCGACGAAGTCTTTGCTATGTCCTCCACTTTGCATTTGCTTTTGGTCTGCCTTAAGATCTTGCCACGTGGCAGTTGAAGGTCCTGTCGTGATATCACGACGGGTCACGATATCGTGACCTATCGTGATATCACTACAGGGACCTTCACCCTCCGCCTTGCTCCACACCACCGTCGTGATATCGCGACGTCGTGATATCGCGACGACTGTGGCCTCCGCCTTAGCTTTTAAAACACTGTCACGATATCGCGACGTCACAATGTTGCGACACAACTTAACGAATTACAACGTAGCTTTCGAAGGTCACGATTTTGCGACATGTCACAAAATTGTGACATGTCATGATTTCATGACCTCACCCCCCTGCTTTACCAAACCTTCCCAAACTGATCATTGCTCTACCATTTCCGGATGCTCCTACATCAGACACCCGAGGTAATTTAAAAGTGATCCTCACTTCTGTTTTGCTTGGGGAAGACCCAGGTGGTCAACCTCCGTCTTTGACATCCAAGTTGCATCCTCAACAGGTCTGCATTTCCACTTAACTAAGTATTCAGAATACTGTCTATTTCTGGTGCTTCTGCCCTCATGAGTATCTAATATCTCTTCAATCTCATTGGTGGTTGGAGTAGATGCTGGAAATTGCCACAATTTTGCACTTGGTACCTCTGTACTTTCCCCTTCATGATATTCCACTAGATCTGAAACATTAAAAATAGGTGAAATACCAAGCCAACTTGGTAATTCCACTTCATATGCATTTCCTGACTCCCGTTTTCCCAGTATTCTGCATGGCCCAAACTTCTTCATCTTCAATTTGTTATAAGTCTTGGTAGGAAATCTCTCCTTCCTGAGATGCACCATGACCTCATCTCCGACTTCAAACTCCTTGAACCACCGCTTCTGGTCTGCCCTTGTCTTGTATTGAGTATTCATTTTCATAATTTGTTTCCTTACTTCTTCATGTAGACTTTTCATTCTTGAACCCTCGGCACTGCACTTTTCTGTCTTGTCCAACTTTCTCAGTTCAGACACATTTCTAGGACTGTTCCCGTATATTATCTGGAATGGATATTTGTTGGTGCTCTTATTAACTAAACTGTTATAAGAAAATTTCACCTGTGGTAAGACCAAATCCCATCCCTTGGGCTGATCTGCTATCAAACACCTCAATAAATTACCTAGGCTTCTATTCACCACCTCTGTCTGTTCGTCAGTCTGCGGGTGGTATGCAGAACTAAATTTCAGATCTGTCTTCATCTTCTTCCACAGAGTTCTCCAGAAGTACCCAACAAACTTGGTATCTCTGTCAGAAACTATGCTTCTTGGTAGACCATGAAGTCGTACCACTTCCTTGAAGAATAATCCAGCAATGTGAACTGCATCACTTGTCTTCTGGCAGGGGATAAAATGTGCCATTTTAGAGAATCGGTCAACCACTACAAATACAGAGTCATTTCCCCTCTGTGTTCTCGGAAATCCAAGAATAAAATCCATGCTTATGTCCTCCCATGGCCTCTCAGGCATAGGTAATGGCTGGTATAATCCTGTATTTTGCCTTATGCCCTTTGCCATCTAACATATTCTGCATCCTTGCACAAACTTCCTCACATCTTGCTGAAGTTGTGGCCAGTAATAATTTTCATCCACTAGGGCAATAGTCTTATCCCTACCAAAGTGCCCAGCCAGTCCTTTGTTGTGCTTCTCCTTGATCAAGTTCTCCCGCATGGAGCTCCTTGGAATGCATAATTTGCTTCCCTTGAACAACATTCCATATTGGATTAGGAAATCCAACCATTTTGTTCGGTCCACCGTAACAGGTGTTAAGCAAGCCTTCCAAGCTTCTGCAAAATCCGGATCTGCAGGGTACAAACCCTTCAGTTCTTCAAATCCCACTACTTCCACTGTCAATCTAATCAGTAAAGTCTACCTTCTGCTCAAGGCATCTGCAACCTTGTTTGATTTCCCACTTATGTGCTTCAGCACAAAGGTATAACTTTGAAGGAATTCTACCCACTTCATGTGCCTTTGGTTCAGCTTTGTCTGACTATTAATGTATTGTAAATCCTGATGGTCAGTAAAGAGAACAAACTCCTTTGGCAGCAAATAGTGTCTCCACTTCTTCAGGGCCTAAACTATAGCATAAAATTCTTGGTCATAAACTGAATACTTTTTTTGAGCATCATTTAACTTCTCATTGAAATAAGCAACTGGCTTGCCTCCTTGACTCAGTATAGCCCCTATTGCACTGCCACTGGCATCACAGTCCACCTGAAATACCTTGTCAAAGTCTGGAAGTGCCAAAACAGGCTATTCTGTGACCTTTCTCTTTAATGTATCAAAGCTCCTTTCATCCCCTAATGTCCACTTAAACTCTTTTTTATCCCCTCTCATTTTTTCTGTGAGAGGTGCACAAATGCTGCTGAAGTTCTTTATGAACTTCCTATAAAAGCTGGCCAGACCATGAAAGGATCTTACTTCCGTTGTGCTTCTTGGGGTAGGCCATTCGATGATGGCTCTCACCTTCTCTGGGTCCATTTTTAGGCCTTCTGCTGAGATTACAAATCCCAGGTATACTAACTCCTTAAAAAAATTACACTTTTTCAGATTTATTAATAACTGCTCTTCCCGCAACTTTTCAAAAACTCTCCTAATATGTATTAGGTGTTCCTCCAAGGTTCTGCTAAAAATTAATATGTCATCTAAATACACAATGACAAACTTTCCCAAAAATTCCTTCAGCACTTCATTCATCAGCCGCATGAAGGTACTTGGTGCATTGGACAACCCAAATGGCATGACCAACCACTCATACAAGCCCTCTCTTGTCTTGAAGGCTGTCTTCCACTCATCTCCCTCCCGGATACGGATCTGATGATAGCCACTTTTTAAGTCGATCTTTGTGAAGTATTTAGCTCCACTTAAACAGTCCATGATATCATCCATCCTTGGCAATGGGAATCTGTATTTAATAGTGATTTTGTTGATGGCCCGTGAATCTGTACACATCCTCCATTCTCCATCCTTCTTTGGCGCCAGCACTGCAGGTACTACTCATGGGCTCAAACTTTATCGAATCAATCCCTTCTCTAACAATTCTTGGACCTGTCTATTTAACTCCTCAGTTTCTACAGGTGTCATTCTGTGTGCAGCTTTATTTGGCAAGCTTGACCCCGGTACCAAATCTATATGGTGGCTAATTTTCCTTACTGGGGGTAAACCCTTAGGCACATTGTCAGAAACAATATCTGGAAATTCCTCCAGCAGATCTAGGACTTCTGATGGGGTATCCTGGCATTCCTTCTCTCTTGCTCTAGGGATTATTGCATAGCATAAATGTTCATGCTTCAATCCGTCCAGGAACTTTCTCCCCTCAACTAAACAAATTCTGGAATTGTTACATACCTTTTCATCCGCATCCTTCAAGGGCTTTAGTTTATGGCGTACACCATTCTTTGTCAATGAATAGGTGTTGGCACGACCATCATGCACTGCACTCCAATCAAACTTCCAGGGCCTCCCTAGCAACATGTGGCAAGCATCCATGGGCAAGATGTCACACAGGACCTCATCACAATAATTTCCAATGTTAAATTTAACGGAGCACTGTTCATTGACCAAAGCTCTGTGGTCCTTCTGTAACCATGCGACCCGGTATGGGTGTGGGTGCTTCTTCCTTTCTAACTGTAGCTTTGTAACCATTTTCTCATGTTGAGTGGTGTTTTAACCCGATTGTGAAAACACACTCTCCCGTAGGATCTGAGTCCTAAATCCTCTGCTTGCAAAGAAAAATGATTTCTCCAAGGTTCTTATTATGCTGATTATTAATTATCAAGGATGCTGTTTAAAATGAAATGCTAAGAACACCTTAGGGTTTGCAAGTGGATGTTAACAAGGGGCACTGTGGTTTATTAATTTTGAACTTTCAATGGACTCAAAATGAATAAAATCTGCTTTAACCTTTAATTCTGATGGATTTTCAGTGATTTATTCAAACACAATAATTAAACTGCTGAAAATAAAATATGGGTTTGAAAAGCAAAGACAAAAATAAAACAAAAGTAACAATAAAAATAGATTACAATCGTAAAGTCTGTCACTAATCCGATGAAACCGAAGATAACGAGGCTTATTACATGCAACCTAACCTAATGAACCCGCACATCCACACAATCCAAATAGGCCAAGTGTGAGTCTCGAGGGTTTCTGTGGTAATTCCAAAAAATAGGCATTCGCATGAAGCAACCAAGAGATCTTGCATTAACTTCACCTAAAAACCTAAGAAATCTGGAAGGGAAATATAAACATTAAATCATGCATGCAAAAGTTACTCCTTCTTTCTCATCCAATAAGATGCCAACTCTCTGTATTTGTATTTAAATGATATCTCGATTACATTCAAAAATGTTCCGGTGTGAAAGAAAATCCCGTAATAAAAAGAAGGAAATTGCCCAAGTACGGGCCTGCAATAGCACAAAGCCTTCGTCTCCGCAACTCCGTATTCGGCAATTTCCAACCCCTTCTTCAATTTGCAATTCTGGTTTTATAGCAATGTTATGGCTCTTCGATTTCCTCCGTCGCTTCATTTCCTCTTCCTGTGGGCGACCCTTCAAATTCCTGCCTTTCCCGCTTTGATTCACGCTCAAATTTGGAAACGTCCCGAAATTCGCTCCGCATGTAACGCCCTCAAGTTTGACACCCGCACGCCACGTGTCACGCACTTTCCCTGCCCCGTCGTACCGCTTTTCTCGATAGAAACCGACAAACTGCAAGTCCGCCCGTTCATCTTCCCGGCCGCGAAATCGCGACATGTCGCGAAATCGCGACGTCTTTCTCTGCCGTACGCGTCCAACGGCTTTTCGTAGCGATATCGCTACCATTCCCAGTCGAGCCTCCTTGGCAACTTTATGTCACGATATCGCGACCATTATCATCCTCTCGCCTTCCTTCGACAAACCGT
This sequence comes from Wollemia nobilis, assembly GCA_028583015.1. Lineage (NCBI taxonomy): Eukaryota > Viridiplantae > Streptophyta > Pinopsida > Araucariales > Araucariaceae > Wollemia > Wollemia nobilis. The sequence continues at coordinate 5,170,735 of JAQPPZ010016925.1, read as the reverse complement.
CGCGATATCGCTACCGTTTTTATCTTCCGTACGCCTTGGCAAAACTTGTCGCGATATCGCGACACTTTTCCCTCGACCTTCATGCAGCTTTCTGTCGCGAAATCGCAACCATTTTCTCCGTCCGATCGTTTTTCTCTTTGCTCAATCGCGACACCTTTCATCATCCGTACGCTTCGCAAACTCGTCGCGAAATCGCGACGCTTTTCCCTTTCGGACCTTCATGCTTTGCGACCATTTTTCCGTCCGTACACCTTTGCTGTAATCGGTCGCGAAATCGCGACGTCTTTCCTGTCGCGATATCGCGACGTTTTTCCGCTTCCGTACACCTTTCCAAAACACGTCGTGAAATCGCGACACTTTTCATCATCCGTACGCTTCGGAAAAACACGTCGCGATTTCGCGACATCATTTATTTTCTTCCCAACAGCATGTCGCGATTTCGCGACACCTTTTATTTTCTCCTCACCGACACGTCGCGATTTCGCGACACCTTTTTCTTCCTTGTCACCGACACGTCGCGATTTTGCGACACCTTTTTCTCCTCGGTCACCGACACGTCGCGATTTCGCGACACCTTTTTCTTCCTTGTCACCGACACGTCGCGATTTCGTGACGCTTTTTCTGTTTTGTTGCCGCTGACCGCGCTGACCGCGATTTTCCCGACATGTCACGATTTCGCGACAATTCTCCGATTTCGGTCGCGATTTCGCGACATGTCGCGATTTCGCTACCTGTCGCGATTTCGCGACCCCTTTCTACACTTGTGCATTTTCTTTTTTTTTTCAATTCTGGCATCTGGGTCACTGAGATCCTTCCCTGTGAGCCTCGCAAAAAGGTGGGTCCCCAATTTTGGGGTGTGTTGTGGATCAACCACAACAAATGGCGACTCATCGTCAAATGCTCTTGAGCATTTTAGTAAGAACCCAACCTGAAACATATCACAAACTCGTAAATACATGTTAGCACATGAGCAAAATAACAAATGCCCAAAGATCAAAAGTACATGAATCATCAAAATCATCAAGTATTAGCTCAGTGTGTGCAATGTGTTTTCATTCCCTATCGTTTGAAATTGATCAACATTCCATTATCAGTTTTGCATGAATGCATATATGGGATGGTGAATGATTTGTGGTCCTAAATGAATGAGCTAGAAGATTTTGCTTTTCCTAATAAGCATGATCATTCTTCTACTATTATGTACAAGCATTCAAGATTGCCAAACCCTCTTAGGACCCACAAGTTCATTTCCTTATTGTATCCCAAAGTTGGTTATGAGTCCCTACTATTTAGAACCCATGTGCAAGTGAATGTGAAATCAGAACTTTGGGGAATCAGACTCCCACCCAACCGAGATGAGAGTTTAACCCTATCCTTACTATTCTGATTTAGAGTTCATTACCTCACTTTAAGCAAAATAATTAAACCAATTATGGAAGAAATGGTCATGCTAGTCTAACCCTCTAGACAATCAGTGGTCTTGCTTTTTTAGGCAAGACATGATGCCATGCATGGGCATATCTAACCCCACAATCCAAAACTTATCTCCATTTCCTTGGACCTTGGGGATGACTACCCATCCCTTGCAGAGGACAAGTAGTACGATCCTTACAATCCAAAATAAAGATGAGATGGGAAAAATTTATTTATTTATTTATTTCTTGGACCTTGGGGATGACTACCCATCCTGGTTAGGGACAAGTAGTACGATCCTTACAATCCAAACCTTAGATATAAATCATTAATTCTATTGCTTAAACCTTGGGGATGACTACCCATCCTTTGCAGAGGACAAATAGTACGATCCTTACAATCCAAGACTTACTATGAAATGAGACATAAGAGCTTTGGGGAATCAGATTCTCAACCAACCAAGATGAGAATTTATGCCCTATCCTTACTACTCCATGTGGGTCAAATCAAAGCTTTGGGGAATTGGATCCTCAACCTAAGTTTGATGAGGATTTAACCCTATCCTTACTACTCTGATTTTAAGCTTTAAGCTTAATGGAAGTGGTTAAAACCACTGCTTTAAGGATCATGTTGCATAATAGGATAGACATGAAAACCACTTTCGCTCAACCTTTTCTTCCAAGCTAGGTTTTGATCATTTTACTCAAGATCCTTTTTAATTTATGATACGTGCTTAGTTCTAGATATCTCAAGACTCAGTTTCCAACCTTAGGAGCTACTTACATATATGTTATAACACAACCCTAAGAGGATTTGACATACTTTCATGGCTTGTACATAAGATGCATATGCAACTAAAATGAAATGTATGTGAGGTGAGATGGAATATGAATGCATTACTTCTTGAATTGTGAATGAAATGATTTATCATGCAAAACTGATTCTTTCATATATCACAAAGTCAAACAATATAACTTAAAAAGTTTTATGCTACTTGTGGAGCTTTTACAAGACAATTCCAATATTTCATATTCTCCTAATCCTTAAGCATAAGTTGACATCTCAATTTTCTATTATTATTATATATATATATATATATTTTTTTTAAATTAACACACATGTCAATTGAAATCAAATCCATAATCAAAATCCTAACTAAACTAACAATCCTAAACAATAAAAACAAAATCTGAAAATCCTTCACCAACACCAACAGAATAATATCAAAGTCTCACAACCTAAGGGCTAAAATAATGCTTTAGAATCTGCCCATTAACTGGCAAGGATGAAATCTTTCCCTTCTAAGGTTTTTAGCCTCGAAGGTGTTCTTCCCAAGAATTTTTGAAATCTGATATGGGCCTAACCAGAGACAATCAAACTTTTGATGGTTTCCTTTTTCCTCATGTCTTTTGTCCCATAGTAACACCAAATCTGAAATTCTGAATGATTTAACTTTGGCCCTTCTATCAAACCATCTCTTGATGACTTCCTGGTGTTTGTTCATGTGATTCATGGCTTCTTCTCTCTTTTCATCCAGGTGCAATAACCGGCTCAATCTAGCTTCAACTTGATCATCTCGTCCCCATGTACTCTTGTATGAAATGTAAGGTCTGCAGCTCCAAATTTGCTGGAAATATCGGGTCTTGCCCATAGACCAAATGATAGGGAGTATTCCCTATAGCTTCTTTCACTGTCCTATCTCCCTCACAGGGCAAACTTTAATTGACTATGCCAGTCCCGAGGATTCTTTTCCAGAAACTTCTTAATAGTATTCAACAAATTCTTATTTGAAGATTCGGCCAACCCATTTCCTTGAGGATAGTAATTGGATGCAAACTTTAAGCTCACTTTATTATCATATGCCCATTCTGCAAATTGTGTGGAAATGAAAGCTTTACCATTGTCACTGACAATAGAATCGGGCATTCCATATCTTGTGATAATTTGATCCTCAAGGAATTTAATCACAACGTCTGTGGTGGCGTGTTTAGTGGGAATCGCTTTTGTCCACCTTGTATAGTAATCTGTAGCTATCAAAATAAATTTGTGAGAGTCAGAAGAATTTGGGTTAATAACCCCGATAAAATCCAGTCCCCACTGTGCAAACGGTCTCATTTCAACTACAGGCTGCAACGGCATGGCTGCATTTCTTTCTCTATTTGCAGCCACTTGACAGATGTGACAAGATCGCACATGAGCATGCGCATCTTTGAATATATGAGGCCAGTAATATCCTGCTCGCAGGATTTGGTGTGCTGTAGGATTGGCTGCACCATGACCAGCTCCATGCTTGCCATGAAATTCTTGCAACACCCCGGCGGCTTCGTCTTTGCTCAAGCATCTCGTAGATACCTTCATGATTTTTCCTGTAAAGTACACCAGACTTTATCAGATAGTTAATAGATTTAAGCCTTAGAGCTCTCCTTTGTGTTGAATTCAAATTAGACGGGCACTTACCACCAATAAAAATTGCACAATATCAACATACCAATCCTCCTTAGCCATGTATTCTCGTATTTGAGCATTGACCTCGTTATTTGCGGATCATTTTCTGCGATCGCCTTTGCCAGTCCTTGTCCTCGAACTAGTTTCATTGGTTGGATTTCGAGATCAAATTCTTGGATGGTTGCAATCCACTTTCCTCTCTTTTCACCTAGTTCATTCTGTAAAAACATGGTCTTGACAGCAGAATCGGGTACAATGGCAATAATTCTGCTGTGTACGATGTAATGCCTAAATTTTTTCACAGTTTTGAAAAGTGCGTACATTTGCTTATCAAGGATTGAATACCTTAATTGGGCATCTTTTAAGGGGGCACTTAAAAATGCAATGGGCTTTTCGGCATTATCTTCGCCTTTTTGGGTTAATACACTCGCCAAGGAGTGCTCCGATGCAAAAGCATAAATGTAAAAAGGCTTGGAATAGTCTAGGGCTTATCAAGACCGGGGCTTTGGAAATGGCGTCTTTTATATTCTAGAAAGCCACTCTACTTTCCTCGCTCCATCTTACGTCCACATCTTTCTTGAGCATCTCGGTTTAGAGGTTTAGCTATCTCAAAGAAAGCTAGAAATGAACTTCCTCACAAAATTGACTTGCCCAAAGAAAGACCTCAATTCTTTTTTACCGCTCGGGAGAGGTAGGTCTTGGATAGCTTGTATCCTTTCTCGGGTCGATGGATATTCCCTCCTTTGAAATAATGTGACCTAGCAGCTTCCTTCTCGTCACTCCAAAAATGCATTTCTTGGGATTTAATGAAATTCCATGTTCCCCGCACCTTTGAAGCACCTTCTTTAAGTCTTTAACATGATCCTCTCTCTTCTTCGAGAAGATCGGGATATCATCCACATACACGATGATGCATTTGCCTATTAGTCCTTTGAATGCGTAATCCATGGCGCGTTGAAAAGTTGCACAAGCATTTAATAGTCCGAATGGCATTCTCTTATATGCAAATGTCCCCCACTTGGTAGTGAAGGTCTGTTTTCATCCTGTCATCTGGATGTATAAGAACTTGGTTGTACCTGGAATATCCATCGAGAAAGGACATCATTTCTGATCCATTTACCATTTGCAAGATTTCATCGATTGATGGCAATGGATAATTATCTTTCTGGGAGGCCTTATTAAGATTTCGAAAATCTATGCACAACTCTAATCTCTCCACTCTTTTTTTCATCGGAACGAGGTTAGCCACCCAGTGTTGAGTGCCTAACGGGAAAAATGATTTTCGCCTCCAACAGTCTTTTAACCTCCTTTTCGATCAAAGGCTCCAATAGCGGGTTAACAACTCGCTGTCTTTGCCTAAAAGGCTTGGAGTCTGGCTTCAAAGGTATGGTATGCGTGATAATGTTCTGATTGTAAGTCTTTAGCTCATTGTAGTTCCAAGCAATACAATCTATGTAATGCTTCAAAGTCTGTATTATATTGCTCCTTTCTTCCTCTATACATGCCTTTGCTATGTACACCTCCTTTGGATTGTCTGCACTCCCCAAATTAATTGAATCGCATGCATCTTTGGGGAGCGGGACTCTTTTTCTTTTCTTGTTCTTGCATTCCATGTCGAACATTTTTTCTAATGAAACCACGTCTTTAGGAATTTTGTTGGATTGATACGCAGTTTCACTTTCTTTCGTTTCATCCTGCCACCTTTGTTCCTCATCGATCACTTGATTTTCAAAAATACCCGAGTTTGTGACAAACTTGAAGATGTGCCTGTCACACTCAAAAACCTGGAAATTCTTCACATTATCGTGTATTGATGGACAAGGAACCAACTCAATGGAAAACTTTTTACATCTTTTTATATCCATCGGGTTTAACATGCCCGCGGCGACCGCAAGAGAGTCTGCTATTCGATTCCCTCTCCTAGAAATAAGGGCTATGTTGAATGCATCAAACTCCTCCATGAGATCCATAACCCTAGTCCTATAAAGGCTCAGTCTTTTGTCGCGGCATGTATACTGTCCTTTGATTTGCTTGACAACCAACTCCGAATCACCCAAAACCTTCAAGCATTTAACATGTTTGCTCAATGCTAGACGTAAACCGTAGATCAATGCTTCGTATTCTGCCACATTGTTTGTGCAAGGAAATTGCAGTCTATAGGCAGCCAATAATGGTTTACCTCTTGGACCAGTGAGCTCGACTCCAGCTCCTACTCCCTATCTAGTTTTTGATCCATCAAACTTGAGCAACCACGTGTGATCTTTTTCCTCGGAAGAACCACCATGACACACTTCTTCTTTAAGTTCATCAACAACTTTCTCAACATCAAGAGCATAGACCCCTAGTTCTGGCTCAGAAAACTGAACCTCATTCGGCTTGTTAAAATATGTTATAATCTCCTTAAGCCTCGGTTCGTTTTCCACTCGATTTGGTTAGCAATGCCCTTCCATGGCAGCCACATATGCGAGCAATCTGTTGCAAAATAGCCATTCAGCGTTTTCATCCAATCTCTCGCAAGTAACATTCCATACCTACTCGGGATGTTAACCACCAAAATATCTACAACCTGCTGGACCCTGGGTTCGGAATTTAATTGAATCTTGACATCATATAAGGTCCCTACTACATTTACTTCTGAACGTTCCAATTGCAAGACCGTGCATTTGGATGAAACCGGTTGTAGACCCAACATTTGACATATCTCCGTAGGCATGAGGTTGCTAGTGGCTCCTGTGTCTACCAAACAGTTATGCAAGTTCTTACCCGCAATTCTCAGAGTTAATAAGAATGGCGGGACATCCCTTCTTTCCTTTCGCAAAATCAGGTGGGATTCAGCTCTTTTTTCCTTCCACATCGGATCGGGTGAGTTCAAAGCTCTTATCAACGCCTCCTTTTGACCAGGCAATTTAGTTGCGTCCAGGAATGAAAGGCTAGATTTGGACTTCTTCATATCCTCCACTACGTCATAATTTGGTTTTTCGAATTTGACCGTCTTCTGGACGTCATTAGACATTTCTCTTCCGAGTGGAGGGGGAGGGTTGTTACTTGCCTTTGTATCTCGGAGGAAGAATAGAACTGTTTGGAGGTGTTGATGAGGTTTTAGGGGCTTTAGACTTACTCCTCAAATGGTACCCATGAGTCCCCTTTCTCGAAATCTCGAAAAGCTTGCACCTCCCGCTCCAAAACTTCATCTTCTTCCTCCTCGCTCTCACCCTCTTGGTGATATACTGTTTCCATCACCATAATATTTTCATCTTGCCGATACGATGGATCCTCATTTGATACCAGCTCCAAATCATCAACTTGTGCCTGAAGACAATGAGTGTATCTAGCTATCTCAGGACAATTCCTTTCATTGTGTTCTTTTGTGTTATGTAACCTGCACCCTCTTTCCCATGCCAAATCTGAAAGATTCAAAAGAGAATTGGATTGGCTAGGGCTTGTAGAAGCATCTAATTGATTAGCAATGGGAGCAGGAACTCCCCCATTGTTTGGCTTAGTGTTCAAGTGCCTCCCTCTATTGTTAAAATTCTGACTTGGGTGAGGGGCACGGGACTCATGCTTCTGCTGTTGAACTCTGTCATTACTTAGTTTATGCACTAGTTTCTTGAGCTCTTCGACTTCCGAAAAGACATCCTTCGGTGGAACCACATTGTTATTAACCCCCATTGGATTTGCATAATTGATGGGGTCTTGATTCCACATTTGGGTGGGGTTCTGAGGAATTGGATTCCCAAATGGATTGATACCTTGAATTGGGATTGGATTCGGAACAGGAACTATGGCTTGAGGATTGACTTGACTAGTTTCCTGCGTAGTTGATTGACTGTTCTGCAAAAATGCAGGAACAGGTGGAATGGCTGCGATTGGTTGGATTGGAATGGGTGCATATGCGGGTGCTGATGGATACGGCTATGGATATGGGAATGCGTTCATATTTGGCATTTGTGGTGCCATGAGCTGATTTGCCTGGGGAATTTGACCATATGGAGCACCCTGTCCCAACATAGGCATCTGGGTAAACCCGTAGCCTTGCGGTGTCAACCGCTGCTCAATAGTCATGGCTTCATTATAGGCCAAAGCAAGCGTGGTGACTCGAGGATTACGCCTTGCAAACATGGCTGTCATGGGGTCCAATGCCCCAAAATATATCTCGCAAAGCTACCGCAGGATCGATGGCAAAATGTCTAATTGCTCCGTTATAGTTCTTTTGGAATCTCTCGATTAAACATTCGGATTGGTTCCCCTTGGCCCCGCTTTGCATGTAATAAACCGATTGTAAATAGTTGCGGGATCTAAGGGAGACCTAAATTGATTGACAAATGCATTTTCCATTTGTGTCCAAGAGGTGATTGAACCAGCTTGGCAAGCATATATACCATTCATATGCTATTGGATCCAAGCTCATGGGGAAAAGTCTCGCAGGCTACATCTTCATGCCGAACTTGCAGCCTAATTAAAACATCCCTATAGGCTTGGATATGTTCTTCTCATTGTTCTTAGGCCATCTCGGCTTGTATTTAGGCAGAAATATTTCAATGTTCTTGGGGATTTCATGGATATCCCCAAGAATATTCAAAGGAGTATTGTTAGCTCCATACCAAGGAGCTACTGGAGCTTGAGCCATTTGACTCATAATTGATGTAGACAGACCTACAATAGCATAAGAAATGTTACAAACTATAGGCACACTAGGGGCAACAGATACTACTGGCGTAGGTCCACTCGTCGTTCCCCGGAGAAAACAGGCCTTTTGCTACTCGGAGTGCTTACGACTTGCTTGACTTTACCCTTGGGAGTACCAAGAAGGTCGTGAAAAATGGTTTCTCCGGTTGTTTGAGACCCGGTCGCAATACGGCGTGGTGGGTCCAACCTCGCTCGAGGAAACCCTCGGCTAGTTCGAAGAAAACCCGCAACAAACAAAAAAAAATAGTGTTGCGCTTTAGCCGTAAATTATTTCGGAATTAAATTAAAACAAAATATTCGTATATAAAAATTAAAATAAATAAACCGATCGCCCTCCTTCTAGCGCCAATCTGCTGAGTGGTGTTTTAACCCGATTGTGAAAACACACTCTCCTGTAGGATTCGAGTCCTAAATCCTCTGCTTGCAAAGAAAAACGATTTCTCCAAGGTTCTTATTATGCTGATTATTAATTATCAAGGATGCTGTTTAAAATGAAATGCTAAGAACACCTTAGGGTTTGCAAGTGGATGTTAACAAGGGGCACTGTGGTTTATTAATTTTGAACTTTCAATGGACTCAAAATGAATAAAATCTGCTTTAACCTTTAATTCTGATGGATTTTCAATGATTTATTCAAACACAATAATTAAACTGCTGAAAATAAAATATGGGTTTGAAAAGCAAAGACAAAAATAAACAAAAGTAACAATAAAAATAGATTACAATCGAAAGTCGTCACTAATCTGATGAAACCGAAGATACTGAGGCTTTCTACATGCAACCTAACCTAATGAACCCGCACATCCACACAATCCAAATAGGCCAAGTGTGAGTCTCGAGGGTTTCTGTGGTAATTCCAAAAAATAGGCATTCGCATGAAGCAACCAAGAGATCTTGCATTAACTTCACCTAAAAACCTAAGAAATCTGGAAGGGAAATATAAACATTAAATCATGCATGCAAAAGTTACTCCTTCTTTCTCATCCAATAAGATGCCAACTCTCTGTATTTGTATTTAAATGATATCTCGATTACATTCAAAAATGTTCCAGGTGTGAAAGAAAATCCCTGAATAAAAAGAAGGAAATTGCCCAAGTACGGGCCCATAATAGCACAAAGCCTTCGTCTCTCGCAACTCCGTATTCGGCAATTTCCAACCCCTTCTTCGATTTGCAATTCCGGCTTTATAGCAATGTTATGGCTCTTCGATTTCCTCCGTCGCTTCATTTCCTCTTCCCGTGGGCGACCCTTCAAATTCCTGCTTTTTCCCGCTTTGATTCACGCTCAAATTTGGAAACGTCCCGAAATTCACTCGCATGTAACGCCCCTGCAAGTTTGACACCTGCACGCCACGTGTCACGCACTTTCTGCGCCTGCCGTACCGCTTTTCTGTTACAGAACCGACAAAACCGCAAGTCCGCCCGTTCATCTTCCCGACCGCGAAATCGCGACATGTGAAATCGTGACATGTCACGAAATCGCGACATCTTTCTCTTCGTACGCGTCCAACGGCTTTTCGTAGCGATATCGCTACCATTCTGGCCTCGAGCCTCCTTGGCAACTTTATGTCGCGATATCGCGACCATTATCATCCTCTTGCCTTCCTTCGACAAACCGTCGCGATATCGCTACCGTTTTTATCTTCCGTACGCCTTGGAAACTTGTCGCGATATCGCGACACTTTTCCCTCCGACCTTCATGCACTTTCTCGCGAAATCGCGACCATTTTCTCGTCCGTTTAACTTCCTCTTCCTTATCCTTCTGCCGGAAAATCGCGACACTTTTCATCATCCGTACGCTTCGCAAACTCGTCGTGAAATCGCGACGCTTTTCCCTTCGACCTTCATGTTCCGCCTTTTCCCCCTTTGTCGCAATCGGTCGCGAAATCGCGACGTCTTTCCTCTCCTCGCGATATCGCGACGTTTTTCCCTTCCGTACACCTTTCCAAAACACGTCGCGAAATCGCGACACTTTTCATCACCCGTACGCTTCGCAAAACACGTCGCGATTTCGCGACATCATTTATTTTCTTCATGCGCGATTTCGCGACACCTTTTCTTTCTCTCCGACACGTCCGGATTTCGCGACACCTTTTCTTCCTGTCCCCCGTCGCGATTTCGCGACACCTTTTTCTTCCTGTCACCGACACGTCGCGATTTCGCGCACCTTTTCTCCTTCCCTTTCTTCTTGTCACCGACACGTCGCGATTTCGCGACACCTTTTTCTTCCTTCACCGACCGTCGCGTTCGTCGACCCGATTTTTCGACATGTCGCGATTTCGCGACACCTTTCCAGTTTCGACCGCGATTTCGCGACATGTCACGATTTCGCTACCTGTCGCGATTTCGCGACCCCTTTCTACACTTGTGCATTTTCTCTTTTTTTTTAATTCTGGCATCTGGGTCACTGAGATCCTTCCCTGTGAGCCTGCAAAAAGGTGGGTCCCCAATTTTGGGGTGTGTTGTGGATCAACCACAACACCTCAAAAACTAGGTTATCCGTGCTACCATTATCAATAATAACATTGCAAACCTTGCCCGCACACTTACATCTGGTGCGGAATAAACTTCTTCTCTGGTCTGTGTCCTTATCCTCATTCAACAGGACTCTTCTTACAATCATTGCTTCCCCTCTCTCCGCTTCTTCGGAATGCTCAGACTCAGCATCTTCCTCTGCCAAAGCAGCCTCGGTCGGACCCTCAGGCCTCTTGTTCATCATTTCTCGGTGTTGTGGACACTCAAATGCCCGGTGTCCTTCTTCACCACAATGGAAACATGTTCCACGAAATACTCCTCTTCCAAATCCTTGTCCAGATCCACCTCATACTCTTGGGTAGCTGTTCTGATCTCGGGGCTGATAAACATCCTCTTCCCTTTGATCCGAGTTACTACTGGCTTCACCAGTCTTCTTCGGGTCTTTGTAATTTTCTCCACTGGTCCTCCCACCAGTTCTTCCACCTCGGCCCCTTCCTCTTCGCTTGCCTTCAAACCACCTATTTAGCTTTTCTTCCACCTTTAAGGCAAATTGGTAAGCATCCTCAATGGTGCTTACCCGAACCAGGCTCAGTTCCTCCTGGATATCGAGTCTCAACCCGTTGATATAATGGGCCACCTTTTCTTTGTTAGCCTCTAAATGCCTAGTTCTAATGGAGATCTTGTAAAACTCCTCGGTGTACTCTTGGACAGTTTTGTTTGTCTGCCTCAAACTTTGCATTTTTCTTAGCAGATCCAACTCGTAATCTGCCAGGATGAACTGTCTTTTTAGCTTCTCCACCATTCTGTCCCATCTTGTTATTCTCTCCTTCCCTCGTCTATTCCTCTCCAACTGTATTCCCCTCCACCAAATACTGGCATGACCCTTCAACATGGTCTTAGCAAATCTGACCCGATTAGGGTCTTCAACCTCCTCGTACTCAAAATACTCCTCTAAATCATTTATCTAGTCAATCACTTCTTCTGGATTTAAGTTACCCGAGTATGTGGAAACCTCCATTTTTGGTTGCTTTCCAATCTGAGAGATGGCCTTGTATAACCGGGCTTGTGTAGGATCCATGGCCTCTTCCTCTTCCTCAGATTGGTCTTCTTCTTCAACTTTGTCCTCACTTTCCTCATCCCTTTCGGGCTCGTGCCTTCTGCGTAACTCTGCCTGCAGGGCTTGGACTTGTCTCTGCAGGGCTCGAAAGTCTTCGGCCGGCACCACATTTCCTACTCCGCCACGGTTCCTTCGTGGAGGCATTATATTATATATATATATATATATATATATATATATATATATATATATATATATATATATATATATTTTATAAAATCTTTCCACAGATCCTGGTGTAACTGCCTCTCTCCGCGATCTGTTACACGCTCAGGAGCTCCCGCTCTGATACCACTTTATGGCAAGCCGGGATTCACACAAACACATTCACGATAATTTCACCGTAATTTCATTAAATTGCTTAATACAGTTTACAGTAGTCTTTTCCAGCCTACAACTTCTCCCTCAATCCCGAACTTCACCATCCCGCAACCCTTAAAAATTTCCAGTATTTAATTGAGGCCTTGATCCTCCAAGAATTTAATGCTCCCACCCAACAGCAAATTCAAAATTCTATTTCCCCTGGTTCCATTTTCAAATTTTGGTTTTCTGCCATAAATGGGCAACTGTCGATCCGTCCAGAAGCTTGCATTAAAGGCTCCCATACCCTGCACTGGCCACTTGGTTCTGACCGTACTCTGTACTACTGTTTCTTCCATTAAGTCGTTACCTGCAATGGTTGCGTTGCCAAAAATAATAACAAAAGAAAGCATGGTCAACACTTTCCTCGTCTTGTCTCCATACACGTAGTCGACCGTATTTAAATCTTGCCACGCCTTCTCCAAGTCGTAATATAAATGATGCACATACCCCTTTACAGTTGTCATGATACACGTGGCCTTCCACGTGTCACATCTGGTCTTGCTCGGTCGTCCGTTGTTTTCTTTAGTCTTGAATTTACTAGGCCACGATATCACGACCCACAGTGCCTCCAATAAGCCGAAGTTCCTTTGGGGTCGCAAAATCATGACATGTCACGATTTCACAAAATCATGACATGTCACGATTTCGCGACCTTCGCTTTGCATTTGCTTTTGGTTTGCCTTAAGATCTTGCCATGTGGCAGTTCCACATTGGTCGCGATATCGCGACAGGACCTTCACCCTCCGCCTTGCTCCACACCACCGTCGCGATATCGCGACATCGCGATATCGCGACGACTGTGGCCTCCGCCTTAGCTTTTAAAACACTGTCGCGATATCATGACGTCGCGATATCGCGACACAACTTAACGAATTACAACGCAGCTTTCGAAGGTCGCGATTTCGTGACCTCACCCCCCTGCTTTACCAAACCTTCCCAAACTGATCATTACTTTATAAAACTCCTTCCAGGCTAAAAATAGGTAAGGTTGCAAAACTACTTTAGAAAAACTAGAAAATTTTTGGAGATGCAAGATTGCTCTACCATTGTCGGATGCTCCTGCATCATAGTTGCCTTACGTCATTCACCTTATGTTAGTCACCTTCTGCTAGTCACCTTCTATCAGTCACCTTCTTCTATTCACCTTCTGCCAGTCGCCTTGTGTCATTCGCCTTATGTCAGTCACCTTCTGTCAGTCGCCTTCTACCAGTTGTCTTGTGTTAGCCTCCTTCTGCCAGTTGCCTTCTATTAGTCACCTTCTGTCAGTTGCCTTTTGCCAGTCGTCTTCTCCTAATTTTGTTGATACTTGTAGTTGAAAAAAAAATTACCATGTTTTGAAAAATTCACCCCACGGTTTATACAGTTTTCACGTTGATTCACCCCGATTTGATAAATACTTTTTCAGTACTACCCCTTATGCATAACCATGTTGCTAAACATTTTTTTGATTGGAGTGTTATTTTTGACCTTGGGTTACTACATGAATAGCACCCACAAAACCTTGGTACTATTGAACATGATTAGCCTGATTAGGAAGAATCTTGGTATTTGACCCTCATGTTTTTTATTGTTATTCCTCATGATGAGGAAGTGATGTTTGATAAATCCTAAGATTTTAATTTTGTTAAGCTAGAGGACTGTAAAGGTTGATAACTCCTAACTCAATAAGGTATTGTATTCTATCTTTGAATTGATGGTAGTTATTTATATAATTCCCATTCTATCTATGATAAGGACAAAAAAAATGCTCCCTATAGTGTTTACCATGTTTAGTGGGATCATCAGATTTGACCTCAAGAAAATAAATTTAATTTATGTCATATAACCTATAAAAAATAGAGGTATAAGATTCAACCAATGGGGTATATTTACGGGGTTGTCAAACATATTGTCGACATGATTGGGTTTCAATAGCTGGCACTAATTTAATTTATGTCATATAACCTATAAAAAATAGAGGTATAAGATTCAGCCAATGGGGTATATTGACAGGGTTGTCAAACATATTGTCGACATGATTGGGTTTCAACAGCTGGCACTGTGTTTTGAATTTATTGAGGAGTTGAAGGAACCACATGATATTCAATTTTTTATGGTTGTTTTTGCATGGGTTATTGTTGAACCATTATTGGCCATCTCATAACCACTTGATTTACTTGATTGGATGAATTGGCTGGATTGGCCTGATTGGATTTTGATTGGCTATACTAACTTCCTTTATATTAGTACTTATTTTGCCATTCTTTATTCTTAGGTTTAAGCACTCCTTATTGGATTTTTATCTCCTAAATTGTGCTTCCCTGGGCAATATCTTCATCAAATGATCTATGTTGTTGTAATTGCAATAACCAAGATATGAGTTTTAAGCAACTTTTAGTGAACAATCAGGTCAGATTCTCCGTTGGTAGGGAAAATGACAATTTGGTGATAACAACCCTCCAACAGTTACCAAATTCATAGATAGACTCATCATCATATTGTTTTAAATCATATATCAGATAATGAGACTTTCTTTCTTATATTGAGGGAGAATATTTCAAGAAATTGGTCAACCAATTGCTCAAAAGTATAAATACTATGATTGGGAAAATGGTTATACCATTCTACAACATTTCCCCTTAATGTTTGAGGGAAGGTTCTAAGCATTAGAGCATAAATACTTTGAATTCTAAAGCAAGAATAAAAAAATGAGCTCATGTGCTCTTTAGGGTTATTCGTACCTTTAAATTTATCAAAATTTGGTATTGTGAAATCTGCCGAATATGGTGGTGATGGTACGAAAGGATGAATTGGTTTATTGATCAGTTGATGTAGGTTAGGATTTTAATTTATCATGCTAGGAGTATGTTGCATCAAAATATCAATCTATTGCTACATAGCCAGGATTCGAGGGTCCTCCCAAAGAATGTGGAAACCCTGAATCACTTAATGAATTTGTGATGGTGAGGTGGAAATATGTTGAGGTGTAATGAGGTGATGATGACTTGGTGGAGTGGATTGATGTTGATGACAATGGGATTGATAAAGGAATGATTGTGAATGAAGATATGGAGATGATGTATGAGGGCTTTGGATAGGTTGGCCAATGCAAATAGAATAGGTATGGATTGGTAGCGGTATTGGAATGGAAACAATAGAATATTGTGGTACCCAAGATGGGATTTGGCTAACAAATATGGACTGGGTGGAAGGTTGAGGCTTAGGGTTGATCACCTGAACTTGCTATTGAGCTTTATATCATTTCTTAAGCAATTTTTTGAGATGTTCCCAAGTTTCATATATTTCCATATCATTGGTTGATGGAGTGGATGTGGATGGTATTGATGAGGTAGGTGGGGGATAAGTTGAAATGGGAATTGCAACTTGATGGGAGATACTAAATGGCATTGACATGGGCACTTGTGAAGCAATATTAACATGTGATTCATACAAGGGATTACCATATACTGAGGTGTATGTGGATGGTATGGACGTGCTTTAGGTACATGATGATTGTGGTATGGAAAAATGTTAGGAAGGTGTAGTAGATACCTCAAAAAGAGGGTTATTGTACACCTGGGTAAGGCTTTAAGGCTGGGAGGAGATAAGTTCCTGCTAGAAAAAATAGAATCATGCCTAGGTAAGTCAGGGACTGACTCTAATACATAGTTAGCAGATATTTTAAGAGCTTCTACTTGGGTCATATCTATATGGGTGATGTGGTGACCAAAGGTAGGTGAGGATGACTCAATTTGTGGAATGGCCATGTGAAATGATGTGGGTGGCACAATGTGTGATGGACCCACAGATAAATCTGAATGACTTACCTATATCACACTAGGGGGATTGATCATGGAAGTGGTGGTGGAAGGGGATGATGAACCCTCCATTGTTGAAGTGGTTTGATTGGTGGATATTTGATATATTATTTTAACTTGATTTCTTGTTAATACCATAAACTAATGAACCAAATATAAAATATGCTAGAAAATAAAATGCAGAATGAAAAAATCACAGAATCAAATAGGAAATCCTATCATATGTTTATAAAATAAATGTGTCTTACCTCTTGTTATTTTTTTAATCTCGTTTTAATGTTTTTTTTAGTTGTATTTTTTGATGAACTAACCTAAATTAAAATGAGTAAAAACTATGGCTTATATGGGAAATTATATTCTTCCTGGTGATGAAGTCCATAAATTTTGATTAGGGGTGTCCTAAGGTGTCTAAGGGCAGATATTGGTGGATGGAGATGAAACCTACTATCACCAGATCTCAAGCAATGGTTGGTGATAAAATCCAACACATTAATATTTAAATTGATGCGTGCTATGTGTCATTCCTTTTAATATTTCCAAATTTTTATGGTGTACACATAATGTCAATAATAACTGATTTCACAAGTCTAAATTAAAAGCCAACACCAAAAATATTAATTTTGCCAAAAGAAGTAGAGTACACCACTTAAGATCACTCTCTAAACAGAGGAGGGTTCATCTACTCTTCTGCCTTGAATCACAAAATGTGAGGGTACTTTAATAATGATGTTCCTACTTAGACCAATAAAAGAAAAAATTCCTAACCCTAAAAATACAGACTATTGTATGCAATTAACCATTCATATGCAAACAGAATGCAATATTTTTAAGTGCAACACACCAGAAAATAATGAAATTTCAATTGGAAATGTGAAATGTGTGAATGAAATATGGATGCAAAAACTAATATAATGCCTAAAATGCAAATTAATCGTGTTTTTTTAACATAATTTTAATGATCTTTATACCACAAAATCTCTAAAAATGTAAAAAAATGTAAAATAGAGAGGTTAGGGTTTTTAGGCCAAATTATAGATAAGCCTATGTAATTTTTCTCCTCTTTGTGAAACACCCCTAGGAACCTGTGAAACACACCTAGGTGTTTCTAGAATGTCCCATGAGAACCACAAGGCATCCGTGCACCACTTGTTCAACTCCTACAATTTTTTAGAAACCCTGATTTTGCGAAATTCATGCAATCTATTTTTCTGAAAATATGAAACATGAAAACATAAAACCACAAGTTAGTTAACAAGTTAATTTAAAATTTAGAACCCTTTGTGGGTCCTACCATGATTGCCAATTTTGAATACAAATTGAACAACACCAAAATATGAACTATAGAATTAAATAATCAATGTAACACACATAATTGCACAATGAAATAAACTTTTATTATGTTGCCTATGGATCTTCAATGTTACAGTAAAATGTGCCTCAAATATGGGGTTACAAAGCTTATTATGATTGATACAATGATTAAAATATACTAGGGTTCTCCAAAACCCTAGTAAAAAAATAGTGGTGGTGTCTTCATGTTCGATATGATCCCAACAGAGGTGAGAGGGTTTTTTGATATCCTATGCAGGACCACTCGAGCTTCAACAACTACCAATGAAATTGATTCCTAGATATACACATAGAAAAAAACAACAAGAGTTAGCAATATAGTGAGGGATCCACTTTGTGAGACCCTTAGCAATAAAATTACTAAAAATCTTAGGTACAAAAATAATGTTGTAAACAAATCGAAGAATACTGAAATATAATGTAATGAACTATTTACCTTATCTCACACTGACTTGTCTTTCGATCTTCATTTTTATTGTAGAAATTGGTGCGTAGATACCCTAGTGATACCCAAGGGGTAGTGGGACTGTAGAACTAGGGTTGTGAATGCCTATGGGTGCTTGGTGATGGTAGGTGCCCAGAGGTGCTTGGTGATGGTAAAAAGTGCCCATAGGTGCTCAAGGATGATATGAATACCTTAGAGACACTCAAGGAACTTGAAGGGGAATTTTGAGGACTAAAATAGAAGCTACAGAAGTAGATCTGGTCCGTGTGAGGTCAATAGCGATGGATGTAGAGACTATGGTGAGCAATAGAATATGGCAATGGTGAGGATGCTTAAATTCTTGATAACTTAGGGCACAAGGGCTCAAGGAACTGAAAAAATATTAGACCTTAGGACTTAAGAAAAACATAGGGGTTGAGTCATCAAAATGACTCCTCTTTATAATCTCTCCTAGGGCATGTTAGGGTTTCAACGATACAATTTGTGTGGTCAATATTAAAACATGATAGAGGGTGGAGATTAAATCTGGGCATGTGGATGAATGGCTAGGATTAGATCATGATGGATGGCTAGGATTAATTCATACATATATACATATATTTATTATATATATAAATATAATATAAAATATTCTATATTTACATATATATAAATATATATAAATAATGGATAAATGTGGCAAGAAACTATGGATGGACAACAAGTGGCTAGATTTTAGTGTCTACAACCACTATTATCTTTTGGATCCTTAAACATAAAGGAAATGCATTCACAAGTATTGAAATAAGCACGCAATGAAATAAATATGATAATGGCAACTTAACATGCATGAAAATATGATAGAAAACTTGATACAATGCTCTATAAATACTTATATAAGAAAGATCACAAAATTACAATGCTCCTCTCATGGAATTTGAAACTCCTCCATGATAAAATGAAGCACAATATGAAGCTACATTGTGCTTACTACTACTCTCACTTTTGCACTTCAAAAATCTTCTCACAATCACTCATAATGAGGTCTTTATATAGAAAGATAGATTCCTTGCCTCTCACTTGACCCTAAGACTCGTACTACATACAAATTTACATCATTGCACATTCTAACACTTGTGCATTTATTAAATAACTCTAATAAACTATTTATCTCCTAATATAATACTAATCTAAATATGCACCCATAAAGGCACATTAGTAAAGAACCAAATTATATAATATCCATATTTTCCAATATTCCTCACCAGCTGGTTCATCTGTGTTTGTCCTGTATTTGGTTGTAACGTATCTTGCAAGTACTTACAACTCATACCTATAAAAGCATAGAAATATTGCACAATTTTGCATGAAATTTCTATTATATGTCACGTATTATCCCATGGAGCATATTTATCAAAAATAATGTAAATAATACAAATTACACATGACATTCATCAAAATCACATCCATAATCATTAGAGTTTGCATCTAAAAACTAGATAAAAACTGCATAATATAATCACATTTTAATGCTCATAATTTCCCCTCACACTGAAGGGAATGCATGTCCCCATGCATGCAAAATTAGAGTTTCAAAAATATGAAAGAAAGAGATCATACAAACAAATATATAAATATGGAAGTGTTTTTATAACAAATAATATTAATAGTTCAAGGGTTTTTGGATTTGATTTGGGAGGAAACTTGGGTTGGAATAGGTACATTTTTTGTAGCCCTTAGTTTATCTTGCTTGATCTTCAGGATCTACACTTTGGTTCTACCTTGGCTTAGTGGTTTCTCAATAACCACAGTCTTCAAATATGAAACTTCTTCTAGTCCACCTCCTACATCCTTTATGCCACATGGTGACCCTTGCTTGGTTGGTGGGAAAAACTACCCTATAGATTCAATGATCTGGTTGATCACCTTGTCTACCCCTAGGGAAATTTCCAACTCAACAAACGGTTCTACATTTTGAGTGCTACGCATAGGATGTCTGTGAAAACCCAAAATTGGATAAAGTGGGTGAGCTGTCCTCACCAAATGTTTGAGCTAAGGCAAAATTCTTAGAAAAATTCATTATTATTTTTATTTTACTCCTACTTGTTGAACTCTTATAGAGTGACGCACTCGATATCGACGATTGAGCAATTGGTTCAATCAACCTAACCACTTTTTCCTTGTAGGTGAAGGGGGCTTGGAGGTTTTAGTAGATTTGGTTCAGGGGAAAATATTATGCGTAGGAGACTCCTTTCCTTCTTGGCTATCATATTCAACACTCTCCTTCGATGCAATAGACTCACTAGACTCATAGTAACTTGGTTTGTAATACTGCACTAATAATTTTACCTCCTCCATGACTTCATCCCATGCAATTTTAGTTTTTGAGGCTTTGTGTAAGACAAGCAATTTTATAAGATCATGATGGCAATTAAATGCAATTTGGGTTTGGCCCCTAACTTTTTAGGTAGAACTCTATCTACTACAACTTTTAGATATGTGTAGAGAAATTATGGTAGGTTAATGAAACACTCCTCCCATTCAATAAATTTGAGGTTGAGCAACATTTTTAAATGGTACACCCCACACATTGACAGTATTCCTTCCACTGTAAAGAATTTTATAATTATGGTAGCAGCATCTTGCCACTTCAAAGGAAGAGATATGGTTACAAATCCATTGATCCAACCCTCTCGATCTCTAAAAATAGAGCATTTTTCCCTTAGTTTATCAACCAACTAGGTGATTCCTTTGTTGGTGGTCTTAATGTACTTATGGCCAACTTTAGGAAGACTTAAGACCTCAAATATTAAGCTTAGGGTGACCTTGAATTATACCCCACCTGCATTGGTGACCATGTTTGTGGGGTCATAGTTAAAAATTAACTGTTGGACCACCCCTTGGTCATGCCCTTGAAATTGTGTTAGGGCTTCCTACCATCTAGTATTTTGAAACATTTTCTTGACAAAGTCACTAGGGTTTTGGGTGTTTATAGAAGATGGTTCACTGTGTTTATGAAAAGTGGGTTTCAGTATGGTGATGGATTTAATGGATAGAGAGGTAGGGATTCCTTAGGACAATGGGTTTGGTTCTAATTTTCCAAGTATTTTCTATGAAATGAAAACCTGCAAAAAGATTACACATGCATGGATTCATTGATTATACAGGAAAAACAATAAATTTTTGCAGATAAATCATGCTTCAAGTTTGCACATGGAAAAATGGTGTTTCATTATATTTTGATATAAATTTTTGTGAATTTTTAAACACTACATGTATATAACATAATAATATTTTCATTACATCACAAAAAAATTACAAATTCAGTACATTTACCATAGAAAAATACTCATTATATTTCAAAAACATCGATACATTTCTTCTACAAAACATTCATAATTTATAATTTTTTTAAGGAAAACACTTATAGTCTTGGTTTTTGCCTCTACTCTTCAATTTTTATCGTCGATTTATCCTCATCGCTCTTTCTTCTATGTTTGACTATAATTCATTGCTTACCCAAATCAAAACTATCATCGACTTCGACTTCATCCCCTATGCAACACTTTTTGGTTGCATTCACAACTAGATCGCACGGGGGATTGATCGATGAACTATTTTGATTTTTCCCTAACACAGATGAATTTTTATTTTTAGGGCTTTCGTATGTTTTTCTCAATGCTTTGAAGTTAAATTAACATGGTTGTTGATCATAATTTTGATCGATGGCCCTTGCATCTGATCCATGATATTTTACTTTGTTGTTCTATGCTTCCAGATGTTGTTGATCAACCTAGCCTTACAAGGTGGTTTTTTCCCTTGCAAATGGTTATTGCATGCTTAACATAGCATGCTAATGAGGCATGCTACCAATTTTCCACTCTACACAATAATGAGCTATCGAAGTCCAATGCTGACACATCAACATCCATTGAAGGAATTTTTAATTTAAATTTTAAGTTTAATTGTTTTTGGAAGCCTTTGATTCAATTTTTCTCTTATAAATTGCATTCAATGGGCTCACTTCGTAATTTGCATCGATGGGGGATTTTTTATGATATGTGATTCAAAATATTTGCTCTCCTTGTGATTCACCCTCGATCAAGTCTTATGTTGATATGCTATCCATGTGAACTCCCTTTGTATTACATCGACTCCCTATCATCCTTGTGGTTTACATATGGTTTGTTTACTTTAATTTATTGTGTATACCTTATGAAATTTTTGTATCTAACCTGCAACACACCATGCTTTGGTTGCATGCTCATGTGAGGAGGATATATTTCTAGATCACATTGTCATCTCTGTTGGAATATGTAATGCAACATTGTGTAAATTATTCTTAGACTAAAATATAAAGTCTAAAGAATAATATTTGAATTAGAAAATAATTCTATTTTATGTAAAAATATTCCCACCCAATTAATAAATAAAATAAGGGTGCTAGGAATATTTAATTTGTGGGAAAAAGTTATTTCCCTTTTTTAGCAAATATTAAAAAGTAACCAATCACTTTTTAATATTTGATAGATGCCACTTGTCACACATCTCAAGATAAGATTGTGATAAGATTTGTCACACATCTCAAGATAAGATTGTGATAAGATTAGGGCAATTTTAGGGTTGTAGTAGAAAAACTTCTCTTTAAATAGGGGTGTTGTCTACTACATCTTGTCATATCATGTTGATGCATATTGTTGCATAACATTGAAGCATTCTTGTATTGTTGAATCATTGAGTAATATAGTGATCTTCATAGTGGATGTTTCCCTTCTTCATTTGAAGTAGGGTTTTACCACTTAATATTGGTGTTGTGGGTTTTCCTCTTTTGTGTGTGATTGATCTTGTGGAGCATTCTTCGATCTTGGGGAGACTTTGCTTGTCTCACATTTGGTATTAGAGCGATTGGGATCTCCATCAAGTGTCTTCAATTCTTTGAGGTGAAAAACCATTAAGGTATATATATATATATATATATATATATATATATATATATATTGGTTTTAATGCATGCATTTGATATTTGGGCAAACTTATTTTGCAAATCTGCCATTAGGGTTTATAGATTTATTGTATTTTTTTTATCTAGTTGTTAGATCTTTTGCAAATGGTGTTTTCATTTTAAATCTATAAATTTTTGGCATTGAGCTTTTGTTGGAAGGGTTTTGGAGCCAAATGGACCCCATGGTTGCGTCCGAAAGGCCCAAAAACCCTATTTCCATATATTATTTGCCCTATTTTGGTGAAAAATAAATCTGAGGCAATTTGTTTTTATTTGGGGGCCAAATGGCCCCCCACCCATTTTGTTGTATAGTCTGATTTTTTTTATTCTATTTTTTAATAAAAAAAAAACCATTTTTTATTATTCATTTTTAATAAAAAAATAGTTATTTTTTATTATTCTATTTTTTTAATAAAAAAAATAGTCATTTAATAAAAAAAAAAAAGTCATTTTTTTATTATTCTGTTTTTTAATAAAAAAATAATCATTTAATAAAAAAAAGTCATTTTTTATTATTCTATTTTTTAATAAAAAAAAGTCATTTAATAAAAAAAATAGTCATTTATTATTCTGTTTTTTAATAAAAAAAACAGTCATTTATTTTATTTTAAGACCTAATAGTCATTTTTTTTTTGCATAAATTGAAATGCATTTTTTATTATTGTATAATGCAACTAGAATCCTTTTATGCAATTTTTGACAAATTTTTAGTCAAATTGTCAAATAATTTAGACCTTATAGTAATTTTTTTCTCACATTAACAATGGTTGTTTGTGAGTTTGCTTGTTTTGCAAGGTTATCCAAGTATGTTTTGGAGTATACAAGGCAATTTCGGATCAACTTTTTCACTCTCTTCCCCCTATTTTTATTAATTTCTTCTAATCTCTCTCAAACATTTGCTTGAAGCATAATGTAAATTAATGTAACTTGTATCTCTCATAATGAAAGTAAAAGAGAATGAAAGTGAGAGGAGAGAGAGAGAGAGAGAGAGAGAGAGAGAGAGAGAGAGAGAGTATTTGTGTTTTGCCTATTTTGCATCTCAACTAATCTAACTACTAACTTACTAACTTGCTACTAAAAAATCTACTAACCAACTAACTTGCAATTTACTAATTTTTATATTAATCAAGAAGGTTAAAAATGAATCAACTTACTAACCACAAATTTAGTATTTGATTAAAATTTACTTAATCTTGCAACACAGTTTATATTTGCTAAACACCTATTGAATCCAAAAGAATCCACTCTATCGATAGCAAGTCCTTTTTGGGTCCTTGTACTCGTACCCTTTTGGGTAGCTTGGTTGACCTTGGGTGAGATGAATTGGCAATTCATTAGGCTATAGCAAAATCTTAAAATGGACACTAATTTACTAACTTATTGACTATCTAACATTTAAAAAATGTTTTATGGTTCAATTCAAGTTACTTTATTTTGTTGCAAGATGATTATTATGGTTAGTTACCTTCTTATTGCAAGTTAATCTATTGCAAGTTGATCTTGGTTTATTTCCTTTATTCAATTGTAATATGGCTATAGTTGTTTATTGCAAGATGGTTATAGTAGTTCATGATGATGTTTATTATATTTCATGATGATGCTTATCTCTCTTGATGATGTTTAATTTTGATTATCTTTCATGATGATTATCTTTGATGATTGAAAAGTAGATTACTTAAAAGTTATGTTTTTTTTTATATATGCAAGTATGTTTATCTACTTTCTTATTGCATCATTTATTTCCTTTGTCAATCCAAGACATGAGAACTCAACTATTGGCTTGTAATTGTGATTGGATAAGTGAGAAGCTCTTAAGCTTTATCATTTTGAGGAACTTGTCAAGCAAGTTCAAGAATTTTGTCACCATTATTGAGACTAGGCTAGAGCAAGAAGAGGATGGCATTCCTCTCAACACTCTTTCACAATTATTGATTCAACATGAAGAGTCTCTTAATAGAGACAAAGTGAATGGTCAAGTTGTCAAGGAGAAGAATGTTGCCTTGAGTGCCACTAAGGCTTCCTTCAAGAAGAAATACAAGGGAAGGAAAAATCAAAATTTCCAACCCAACAAGCCTAGAGTTGATTTCACTTGCAACTTTTGTGGAAAGAAAGGCCACAAGGAACAAAATTGTTTCAAGAAGAAGAAGATTGCAGAAAAGGAAGAGCAAGAAAAGGCTAAGGGACAAGGACCTAAGAAATGGTTTGGCAAGGAAAAGAAAAAGAACAACAATGTAAAGCAAAATTCTAATAAAAATGCCTTTGTTTGTGCCCTCTACTCCATTGACTCATCTACTTCTAATGAATGGGTGTTAGATTCTGGATGCACTAACCATATGTGTTTTGAAAAGGATAAGTTTGTGGACTTTCATAAGCACTCTTCAGATTCAGTTGTCATTGGTGATAATACTAGACTTCAAGTAGAAGGTGTTGGCAATGTTGTAATTGAAGGGAAATTACTTGATAATGTCCTATATGTGCCTAACCTTAGGAGAAATTTAATTTCAGTTTTGCAAGTTGCTAGAAGTGGTCACACTATTGAGTTCAATGCAACTTCATGGAGCATTAGGAAAGGCATGCTACCAATCATTACAGGTTATGTGAAGAATAATCTTTATGTGTTAGGTGATGCTCCTCCTAAAGTGTGTTTAGCAACTAATGTTTCTCCTAGTAGCAAGCTTTGGCACTTAAGGTTAGGCCATACAAACTATCAAAATATTCAAATGATGAAGTCCAAAAATTTGGTTGAAGGCTTGCCTAACATTTCACCTATTCATGGTTTGTGTGAAACATGCATCTTAGGCAAGATGAGCAAACAAAAGTTTGCAAAGGACAAGTCAACAAGGGCCACACAAATTCTTCAACTCATTCATACAGATATTATGGGTCCATTACATGTTAGATCACTTGGTGGTGCATCCTATATTCTCACCTTTATAGATGATTATTCAAGAATGATATTTGGGTATCTACTTAAGAATAAATCAGATTGTTTTGAGACATTCAAGGAGTTCAAAGCTTTGGTAGAAAATCAAAAGGGAGCAAAGATCAAAATGATTAGAAGTGACAATGGAGGGGAGTACAATAGCAATGATTTCAATGAGTTTTGTTCTTCTCATGGGATCAAAAGGTAGTTTACTTGTCCATACACTCCTCAACAAAATGGTGTTGCAGAGAGGAAAAATAGGACAATCATGGAGATGGTAAGATGCATGCTTGGTGACCACTTACCTCAATTTCTTTGGGGTGAAGCAGCCAGTACAACAATCTACATTCTTAACAGGTGTCCTTCAAAATAAGTTGAGGGGAAGACTCCTTATGAGGTTTGGAATGGTAAGAAGCCGAATTTGTCACACTTAAGAGTGTTTGGATGTGATGCATTTTCATATATTCCTTCAGAAAAGAGGAAGAAATTGGACAAAAAGTCTCAAAAATGCATCTTTGTTGGCTATGATGCAGAACATAGGGGCTACAGGTTATACTCACCTTCTTCACGCATTGTATTTGTTTCAAGAGATGTCAAATTCAATGAAGACCTTCTTGAGTTAGAAAAGGGTGGGCCTTGTGTCAAAAGGACCAAGTGGTTGGATCATTCTAGGGGTCCTAAAGAGCAGAATTCAGTTAGCCAAAGGATAACTAGAAGTATGACCCTTAACATGTCTCTTCTAGCTAAGATAGAGAATGATCATGAGCCTACTTCTTACCAAGAAGCTTCACAACACTCTTGTTGGGTTGATGCCATGAAGGTTGAGATGGATTCTCTTCTAAAGAATAAAACTTGGGATCTAGTGCCTTATCCTAATAAGAGAAATGTTATTGGGAACAAGTGGGTCTATAGAATCAAGTACAATTCTAATGGAGAGATAGAAAAGTATAAGGCTAGATTGGTTGCTAAGGGTTATGCTCAAAAATATGGCATTGACTATGATGAAACCTTTGCACCGGTTGCCAAAATGCCCACCATTCGGCTTCTCATTGCTATTGTTGCTGCTCAAGGTTGGCAGATTTTTTAGCTTGATGTGAAAAGTGCCTTTCTAAATGGTGATTTGGATGTGGATATCTACATGAGTCAACCACAAGGATTTGTTGTACAAGGTAAGGAAACACTTGTGTGTAAACTAAAGAAAACCTTGTACGGTCTGAAGCAAGCACCTAGAGCATGGTACATGAAGATTTCAGGTTACTTCTTGTCTCTTGGTTTTGATAAATGCTATTCAGATACAGATCTCTATGTGCTTAGGAAGGATAACTTGGTCATTTTAATTGCTCTATTTGTTGATGACCTTGTTATGACTGGAAATGAGAATGAGGCCATTTTTTATTTCATCTCCAAATTAAAGTCAGAGTATGAAATGACTGACCTTGGTCTTCTACACTACTATCTTGGCATGCAAGTTTATCAACATGAGGATTGTACCTTTTTGAGTCAATCCAAGTATATTGAAGATCTTCTTAAGAGGTTTGATTTGGAGGATGGCAATCCTACTTCCATTCCTATTTCTACAGGGGTTAAGTTGGAAGTAAGTACAAAATCTCAGTTGGCTGATGCTACATTGTATAGGCAGCTCATTGGTAGTCTTCTTTATGTTACCATCACAAGGCCAGATATTGCTTTTGTAGTTGGTATGATGGCTAGGTTCATGCAGAAACCTTATATTGAGCACTTACAAGCTACCAAGAAGATTCTGAAGTACCTTTCGGGTACTAGAGATTTGGCACTCAAGTATTCTAGGCTTCCTTCCTTTGCTCTTTTTGGCTATGCTGATTCTAATTTTGGAGGGGATAGAATAGACAAAAAGTCTACCACAACATATGTTTTTAGTATTGGGTCTGCAGCTATCTCTTGGTCTTCCAAGAAGCAAGATACAATTGCTCTTTCTACAATGGAAGTGGAGTATAAGGCTACGACAACAGCTGCACAGGAAGCGGTTTGGCTTCGTACCCTCATGAAGGAAATTGGCTTTGAGCAATTTGGTCCTTCATGTTTGCTCTTCGATAATCAATCAGCTATTGCCTTGGCTAAAAATCTTGTAATGCATCAAAGGACAAAGCATGTTGAAATCCAAGCCCACTTTATCAGAGAGAAGGTATTGGATGGGACTATTCAGTTGGAGTATTGCCCATCATCTTCTAATTCTGCTGATTTGTTCACCAAACCTCTTCCCAAGGAGCAGTTTTGTAAGCTGAGGGACTCACTTGGTTTGGTGAAGTTGTCCTCAAGGGGGAATGAAGTGTAGTTACACTTGTGTGATGACAACTTCATCCTTATGAGGTGTTTTGTGCTATATATATGAGTTGATATTTGGTGGTATAATTGCTTTTTGCATCTCTTTTGAACATGGTACTTTCTTGTTTGCCTTGTGCAACTTTTGTACATGTTACTTTGTAGATGGCATTGTGCAATTATGGTATATGATGCAATTGCTTTATGCGACTCTTTTACATGGTACTTTCTTGTTGCCTTGTGCAACTTTGTACATGTTTTTATGTAGTTGGCATTATGCAATTGGTTTATCATGGTACTTTCTTGTTAGCATTTATGCTACTTTTGTACATGATATTTTATGGTTGGCTTTATGCAACCGGTGTGCACACTTTATTATTTTCATATACCTTATGCAACTCTTGTACATGGTACTTTTTTGTTAGCCTTGTGCTACTTTTGTACATGGTACTTTAGAGTTTGCATTATCATGGTACTCCTTGTTTGCTTTATGCAACTTTGTACATGATATTTTTTGATCAACTATATAGCACGTGACTATAAGTATGGCTTGGCATCTTTTTGTGATGACTTATAGTTCACTATTTGTTAGATCAGTTTTGTTATCATCTTTGGATATTCATATATGTTGTGGTGAATATATTTATGATGATGTATCTAACTGATCTTATGTTGAGCTGCTTGTAGCTTGCAGGTACTTCCATTTGGGGTTTTGCAGGCTTACTGAAGACACCCTTGTGATGTTTTCTTCTTGTCATTTGCAACCACTTGTGGTTGATGGATGGCTTTGTAAGCTGCTTGTATCTGAAGCTACTCCGTTGGGGGCTTGCAGTCTCATTTTGGCCCATTTTGTATTGGTGCCTTATTGTAGACCATTCTTGGTCATAGAAGCTCATTGTAACTATATTACTCATTTGATTCTCATCCCCGTTTGTATCTTTAGGGGGAGAATGTTTCTTTGTTTCATAATTCCTTTCCCCAATATTGCATTAAGGGGGAGTGTTGGAATATGTAATGCAACATTGTGTAAATTATTCTTAGACTAAAATATAAAGTCTAAAGAATAATATTTGAATTAGAAAATAATTCTATTTTATGTAAAAATATTCCCACCCAATTAATAAATAAAATAAGGGTGCTAGGAATATTTAATTTGTGGGAAAAAGTTATTTCCCCTTTTCTAGCAAATATTAAAAAGTAACCAATCACTTTTTAATATTTGATAGATGCCACTTGTCACACATCTCAAGATAATATTGTGATAAGATTTGTCACACATCTCAAGATAATATTGTGATAAGATTAGGGTAATTTTAGGGTTGTAGTAGAAAAGCTTCTCTTTAAATAGGGGTGTTGTCTACTACATCTTGTCATATCATGTTGATGCATATTGTTGCATAACATTGAAGCATTCTTGTATTGTTGAATCATTGAGTAATATAGTGAGCTTCATAGTGGATGTTTCCCTTCTTCATTTGAAGTAGGGTTTTACCACTTAATATTGGTGTTGTGGGTTTTCCTCTTTTGTGTGTGATTGATCTTGTGGAGCATTCTTCGATCTTGGGGAGACTTTGCTTGTCTCACAATATCTTATAGGTCACCTCCTTTTCTAGTGATGCACATTCACATTGCATTTTCTTCTAAGTCCACATACCCATAGTATGCACAATTGATAGCACACATGGAATTTTTAGAGAATTTATATGTGCATCTGCCATCCACAAGCATCCACATCATTGACCCATGCTCCAGGTTATACTTTTAATGGTTGCCATGTTAGATTTATGCATGGGTTACTTCTCATTAGCTTTCCAAACTATGCTTACCTAGAATATAAGTCCATTGCATGCGATTTTCGAGGTTGAACCCATGATTTGACATTTGTGTCATATCTCATGAGTTTGCACGATTCAAATGCTCGCATGATTTAAATGTTCGCATGAATTTTCCTTTGTGTTAATGCTTTGGTTAATAATACCTAATTATAGTCACCTTACAATGTTTTATCCTATATTAATACATGTCCTTAGCCATGCATGAATCTGAAATCAGTTATACACCTAGAAAATTTTATAAAATCTCACCTATGGAAACACACTACAGAAAATGACTACATAAACTAGTTATGAAAAATAACTATGGAAAACAACTATAAAAAATAACTATTAAAAACAACTACAAAAAATTACTATATAAAATAACTACAGAAAACAACTATATATAGTAACTACAAAAAACAAACTATAGAAAATAACTACAGAAAACAACTACGAAAAATAACTATAGAAAAAAACTACAGATAGTTGGTTATAGAAAAATAGGAATACTTTACCTTATTTCCTTCCACTTTTTTTCTTTTTCTCCCCCAAAATATATTATACAAATTATTGAATTAATCCTTTGCTTCTCCCCTTAAACTAAAATTTTGGCTATATATCCTAAATACGACTAAGACGAGAATTTTTTATTCATGAGGGTCTCTATAATAAAAATGTATGTATATATTATTTTTATAATTTGTCTTATTATATATATGTATGTATGTATGTATGTATGTATATTAGGAATATGGGGTTTTTTACTTATTTATCAATCATTTATTTTTAAGCTAAGTCATCAAATAATATTGTAGGCTAATAAATCTTCTTTAGAATGGAATTGTTTGTTCCCAATAGCAAAGATGTTATGCAAAATTATTGATGTCTTCCTTGAATTTTTAATAAAAGATTCCATGGATTTCATAATAAATATTTCTAATGTTTTGGAGAGATCAATTTCTTTGTTCTACTTCCCTTGGCATCATTGAGGAGTCCTTTGTGAGAGAAAAATCATAATGATCTTAAACAAATATCAATCAACAATACTTTGGTTTGCAAAAATAGGTCTCATCAATGGTTGGACATACTTAAACCTATTTTGGAAGAAGAAAGCAAGATAGTCATTCTGGTATCATTTTATTGCCCATTTTTCGTACATACATATAGATATAATTTTAGGTTTTAGGGGTGCAAAGCTTTGGGGAGTTGAACTATATAATCATCTAGATGAAAATGTAATTCTATATTTACTACCGTCTCTTTTATTTGGGGAATAAATTAGAAATTTGGGGATTTGGAATATATAACCATCTGGATGGAAATGTAATCATATCCTTACTATAATTTTCTTCCTTTTATTGCTTGTGGGATCATATGAAACAAGGTCTTTTACTTCATCTCTTAATGAATTTTATGATTCCATCATGACTATATAACCTCCTTTTCATGGGGTGAAAATATGTCTTACCACACCGAATCTATCTTCTTCCATGAACTTGGTAGTGTTTTAGAAATTTTATGAATGATGAGATGAATAAAACATTGTATGATAGAACTCCATCATGAAATAAAGGAAGCATATTTTAAAGAACATTGAGTGATATTCTCTAGTTTATTTTCAAGAAATATTATTAGTCCATAATAACCTTCTTTCATTGGTCAAGTAGTGTAAAGAAATTTGCCATCCATCTTATTTGCTAGTACTTATACATCCAAACAAGAGTATTGATTAAACTGCATTCTTTTTAATGACTACACTTATTTGTTCAATTAAATTGCAGAGCAATAAATTATTTAGTAGATAGTATTTTGTTGCTTAGGATATAAAAGAGAAGTTCTTATTTAATATAAGTTCATTAAATTTTAGAAATGCATTTTAAATCAACTTGTTAATTAAGATGGTTTATAAACTCTTCTTTAGATAATGGCTTCTTGTATATCTTAAGCCTATGTCCATTAACTAATAATATTCTTGTTGAATCATCAATAGGATTAAGTTTAACTATACCATTTCCAAATATTTTTTCAATCTCATAGGATCTAAGCCATCAAGTCCTTAGCTTTCATTGGAAGTTGGTCAAATATCTGCCTAATTATACAAACATGCATTTGTGCACCCTAGACATGGCCAACATTGAAAGGCCAGGGGAAAGGAATGTCCTCCATGCCAATCTCCAGAGAGGGTTGGCTCCCTTACTAAATCCTACACTAGGTTAAGACTAGAGTTGCAGGAAAGAAATTGGAAATGATGGAAAGAGATGGGAAATATGGCCACAGGTCGAAGGTGTAGGATTGGGGATAGACTAGCAGCAGGAATTCCACCCAAGCATTGAAGCAACATGTAATAAAATAAAGGCAATAGAATTTACTTACAACCTTGCATAGACAACCTCCAGGATCGCATTCCAGAACTCACCCTCTCACCAGCAATGTTCAAATTCAGATGCAGAATTTAAACTTAACAATAGACAATGGAAATGAGCATAAAATAGAAATGCATAAAATAGAAGGAAATCACACACAAGATCACTTGCAAATTTAGAAGCCCAATATCTTCTATTGATGCAGAGAACTTGAATAGTTTTTTTGCAGAATGTCTAACCTCCTTTTTACATCGAAAATGCTTAGTATTTATAGAGGATTTTGCCTCTTTCATTAAATGCACATAGAGACAAAATGTTTACAGATCAAGAACCACAATGAGAAAATTCCTTCTCGAAAATACTGAACATTCATCCTTTTGAGACAATGATCCAACTTTTAAGGAAATTCCTCCAGGAAATCAGCATCTTTGGGTGTCGATGCATGGAAAATTGCAAGGCTTGGTCATTGACTTGATACGTTTGCCATCCTCAAAAATACGCTTCTGCTTGGAAATCATGAAAATCACCTGGTGCTTTTAATACTGCTGCTCCTTTTTCTCGAGATCCACAACCTGAGTTACTCTTCACCACAATCATTTAATGCTCTTCATTCACCTATCTTGGGCGCTCTTGAAAATATTTGACGTCGTTGACAGCAAAATTCACCCGAACTTAGCAATAAGCGAATGCATATTTACTCTTTCCATCATGTTCCTTGGTGGAGAGGGTGCCTCTATTCAATTTAATAGACTCTATGCATTCCCCAATCACAACAACAATCATCCTTTTATCTCCAGGTGAAAGTGCCTCTAACAGCTGCCTTGTTCCTTTAAAATCTATGTTCACCCCCAAAAGAGGTGAAAGGAGTCATCACCCTCCTCTTGGGGTGAACATGAAGTTGACTATTCAAAGTCACTCCAAACTTCGTGACTTTCACCCACTTCACCATTCATAGCGCATTCACCCCTAGGAGAGGCGAATGGAGCTTTCGCCCCTCAATCGGGGTGAACGCATTGTTGAATTTTCAACACTGCGCTTTCAAATACGTTCACCCTAACTTGGGGCGAATGAAGCTTTCACCCCATCTTTGGGGTGAACACATCTCCTTTTAAAATTTATCAATATTTTTGCCAAGTTAACCACTACGTTAGGTGGGTGCGCCTCTTCATATTTTTGAGAGACGTTCACCCCAAAGTGGGGTGAATGAAGCTTTCGCCCCAACTTTGGGGTGAACATGATTCTTTCTACATTTTGACTTTGGGTGACTTCAACACTTAGCCAACTTCAAAACTTCATTTTTTAATTTCTTCTTTCACCCCAATGAGGGATGCAAAGGACTTTCACCCCTCAATTGGGGCGAACATGTTTGCCGAAGTTTGTTCTCTTCTTTTTCTTCTACGTTCACCCTGAAGTGAGGTGAACGAGCCTTTCGCCCATTGTTTGAGGTGAATATGATTTCAACCTTTAGTGAAGCTCCCATAATTTATGCACTTAGTCTTTGAGCACCATTTTTCTGCAACTATTTATGGGTGATTTTTACCAAAGTCACCAATCAATTCTCCCAACCATTTTTTCCTTAAAACACCCATTATTTTCAAGCCAAAAGAGGATGCATGAAAACAAAGAAGGAAAAATAAAATAATAAACTTGCAACATATTATATTGGTCAAAATACTGTATCATAATATTAATATATTTTACCTCATATTACAATAAAAAATTCAATGTGGCATATTATCAAAATTGCCAATATTTTTGGTGGCTCATGGGGTATCCAGCTCACATGGATGCAAGCGATCCCAGGCCTTTATCCATTGGGATTCTATTGAGTCTTTTTACTAGCTGCTTTCATTGGCAATTTTGATGTAGATGCTTTTCTTCATGCCTCCTCTTTTACCTTCTCAATGGCTTCAGCCTCTGCTGCTACTCGGAGTACTTCTACCTGTTCTGCTTCTTTCACCACTTTTTTAGCTATTTTTTGCTCATCTTGCTCCTTCAAGCTCTTGCAGGTAACCTCATAGACTGTAATCACCTCCTCCCAAGCATGTGTAGTAAATAAGCAAGGAGCACTCAATGACTCATACACATACCATAGGTTTTGGACATCCTCCAGACTAAGGTGCTTCGCTCGTTGGGCTAACTCAAACAATGCCAGCTCCATGCGGGTGAACTTCTGCATAAGCGGCAACACTTGTGCTTCTATGATGGGCTCCTCCCATGTATCAATTTCTGAGGTGTCCTCCATAAACTTCTTCCAGGCTGCTTCCAATTGTTCTTTTGGTAGAGGTTCACCCCATTCATCAATAAAAACTAGAAAACCCATGTCAACGAGAGCATCAAAATGAATCATGGAAATAGTATGCTCCCACTCTATGTCATTAAGGATCTTCCTGCCTTCTCTCACCAGGTCCATTCTCTAAAAATAGCTTCATAGTGTGACCTTGGAGGTAGACCATGCGTGATCCATTTCACTCAAGGGGTGAATGTGCATGCTAGATTGAGCTAGAGCTTGGATTTTTACAGCCATTTCCATGTGGGGTTCTAGCATCTCCTCTGTGGTGTCAATCAATTGTTGACCCATCTAAATCTATATTTGGGCTACCCAGATATAATGCAAAACCTGCACTACTTTGGCTGCCAACTTTTCACAACTCTGAGCCAAGCGAAGGTGAGCCTCTTTGATTATTTTTGGGAGAAGCTCATAGCTTGTGTGGCTTTTTCAGCTAGTTGATTTTGTATGGCCTCCAGTTGCATTCTGAGTGCTTGCATCTCTATTCTTGCTGCATCCCTTTCTTTCAAGTGCACTCCTACCTGTTGGTGCAAGTATTCATTCTCTATGGTTGTCTTCTCCTCTTGCGCTCTACTTGTGGCCAAGGCATTTTTGAGTTCGATAATTTTATTTTCATTATCAAAATATCTCTGCTTATAATATTCGTCATGCAAGTATACCGAACTCATATCAACCTGTATATTGCCCATTTTCTCTGTGGGATCAATCCTGGTCAGGTCCTCTGTTATAGTCTCACAAACGTAATCACTCGGCATCATTTCTCCTTGTGGCTTCTAGACTAGGGGAGTGATCTTGGTTGTGTGAGCCTCCATGGAAACTAGATCAAAAGCAACCTTCTTGAGCGGCTGAGCTGGAGCCAATGCTTCTTTACATCTACAGATTTTCAACCACTATGATGAACTGAGGTGCGCCCAATTGATTTTCTCTGCATTGGGCTACTTCGGTGCCACCTCAACTTTTGGCAGTACTTGTAACTCCAAAAATGGTGTGAAAGGTATCAAAATTTGTGAGCGGTCGGGCTCAAAGGAAGTGGAAGAGATGGCTAGAAGGGGAGGGACAAAAATGATGGAGTGAGTGGAGGAACTAGGTTTAGCTGTAGTTACGCTCACTCTGGGAGGAGCTTGCGTACTTACAGCCTCGATGAAAGTGGTAGCAGCAATGGAAGGGGAAGGGCATGAAAATGGGTTCGGCCCTAATGCGAATGAACTAAAAGAAAGGGAGGCTGAAGAAAGGGGAATAGAAGAAGGAGTAGTAGTGACTTGTAAAGGGGAAGAAGAGGGAAGTAAAATGGACATGGAGGGCATACCAAAAGGGGGAGAGATTGATGCAGGAACATATAGAAATAAACTGATAGTCACTACATGCTTTGAAGGAGGAGGAAAGAAAGATGTACCTTCGGGCATAGGCACCATGTGTTCTGGTGATGGAAGTGGTTGTGAAATAATTTCTTCTTGTTGCTCCTCTACTTCCTCCTCAATGTTAATGACCTCCACTTGCAGGTTTCTCCATCTGTTGGTCCTCCTACTATTCATGAATTATTGGAAATATTTGTGCGACCATCATCGAAGCATCTATCACTAGTGGAGAGGAAATAATAGTCATCGAAACAACTAGAACTATGGGAACTATAACAACTAAAATTGTAGTAGTAGAGGAGGAAGTAGCATCGGTCCTTGGCTTCTTTATAGCTTTTAAAAATGGGGGCACATCTCGGATAGTTTGCTTCTCCACCAAAGGTACCTCATCAAATTTACGCTTCATCCACTATGACCTCCATTGAAACACATACTGTTGTTCCTCCTCCTCGGGGTCTCTTCTTCAATTGTCGGGTACTCTCCCTTTGTCCCACTTTCACCACTATCAGAATGTTGAAAAATTTGGGGTAAGATCTTGGTGAAAGTGATGGGTTGATAGGCATTAACAAACTCATCATAGGTCTCCAAAAATGCCTCATCCATCTTCAACCCATAAGGTGATGTAATTTTTCCTCTGTGGACCCGCATTATCCACTAGTTCATAATTTTTTCCTCGGTCCACAGGGGTTGACTTTATTTTACTTGACTAAATAGTCTAGGTGGAGGAATCTAATTTTTGTATATCATTGGATTATACTCCACCTCCTGTTCATAATAGTCATGCCAGGGTGGGAGCGACATCATATTTTCAATGTGCCACTCCAAGTCAGGTCCATCAAAATTATTGCACCTCTTTTCAATGTCGGGTCATGGGCAATAGTGAAATGTCTTGGCCTTGATTATTTCTATAAATTTACCCAATGGGTCATACCTCCATCATTGTGGCAGTTCTATCAAACCCAGGTCTTGAAGTGTCACTATGAGTAGCTTGTTCTGCCCAACCTGGCTTACTTCTATACTACCAAACTTGAAAGGCATATTGCAAGTCATCCTCTTGTCGTGCCCTACTCCATACACATCATTAGCATAGTTTATTTGGTGCACCACCTCCATGGCAAAAATATGTTCGGTGGTAAAGTATGGGAGCAAGAATGGCTTACCCATGAAGCCATAGATCCTTACGACCATGCCTTGAGTCAACAAAAATATGTCACCTTTTTCGGCCATAGCGACTGCTTCTCTCATCTCCCATGGCACTCTTTCACATGCACCACAAAGCAGCTCTATTGCAGGCCCCAAAAATAAATGGTTAAAACTATAAAATGACTCTCTACTTGATAGAGTGGAAGTCCACATATATACTGGCAAAAGCTCATCTTTCTCATCCATTTGCCTTACGATGATAAATAAAAAATGTTGGTGTAGATGGAAAAAGAAATACCAGACCAGAAAGGAGGTATGCTTGAATGACGTCTCTTCTCTAGTATGTAACCTCTCCAGCTGAAAATGCAGTTTTTGAGATATAAAATCAGCCCAATCAAAGTAAATCGGATTGGTGCCCTACCTCATGGCTGATGGAGCATAAAACTCCACCTAGCATATACATTGTGCTAGGGCCACTTGCCACTTATGAACTATGGAATCTATCGGTAAACCAACAACCCACGCTAACATTGAGTAAATATCTAGGCTTTTGAACTCTATGAGCGACTTTGGCAAGTTCGAAGTTGCCCTAGTTGTGGTTCTTTAATTAATTGTGTCTCCATGAATCGACGCATCATCACAGTAGATACATATATGTCCTCCTGCTCATTGGTATGTAGCTTCTTGCTAATCACATATGAAGGAGGTTTCAACCCATAGGCAAATGCTTCCCACACTTCATCAATAGAAATAGAAAAAAGTGCTTCTCTATTTGCCTTCTACACCATCCTGGTAACTAGATTATAAAATCAAGCAATTATCTTCACCAGCTCCGGACAAGGGTGTACGGGCGTACACAAATACCAAGATAACTATGCATGGAATGACATAGTTAAAGGGCTTTCTATTGTTAATCCCTACTTTATAGTGAACTCCACATCTTGTCATAGTTTCTCCATGCCCTTGTTAGTAATTACACAATCTCCAATATCTGCCATAGTGTCAGAGTATGGGTCTAAATCCACATTCTCATTTCTTTGGGCCTTCTTGGATTTTGACCCACCTTCTTTCTTTCTAGACTTCTTGGGCTCTGTAGCCTCTTGCATCTCTTTACTTCTTTTTCCCATTATATCCCTCTAGTGGCTTCCCTAAATTTTCTCTGTAATCTCTACAACAAAAGCTTTCGAAAACACAATGATAGTAAAATTTTAAAAATTAAATTGTGAGGCTTTTACCTGTTTCTTTATATAGAGTGCCCTTCCAACCACCGTAGTAAATGCTGAATTTCCCTTGGGTGATTTTGGAAGAACGTGCACTTTGTTTCACCTACCTAACACTATTCTCGATGCTCTAATGGTATCAACTATTATTCATTGCAAGATCATCCTTGGAAAGTGTGCCCTTCTTACCATGTGGTTTCATCAAAAAATG
Organism: Wollemia nobilis; assembly: GCA_028583015.1. NCBI lineage: Eukaryota > Viridiplantae > Streptophyta > Pinopsida > Araucariales > Araucariaceae > Wollemia > Wollemia nobilis. The sequence continues at coordinate 5,132,044 of JAQPPZ010016925.1, read as the reverse complement.
TGCCCTGGCTATTAAAGCTTCCTTGGGATAATAACCTCGCCACCTATGAACCAATAAGTGCTTCTTATTTCGATGATGTGGGATTTTGGATTTTTAGAAAGCAAAAATCCTCCCAATGCAACTTGGGTGCACGTTTTACATTAAATACCTTAGGAATGCATCATTTAATGCACCCACTTCTTTTCCAAACTCTATCATGTTTTGGGTGAAACCACTCTGAGGGCATTCTTAATATCCTTTCACCTTTGAAAAAATCATCACACTGAAGGATAATGAGGGTGAAAGCATCTTTGAAGCACTTGTCTTCTTCTTCACTTAAAAGTGCTCTTTACTTATTGATGTAATTCCATGGTGAATGTCTTTCTTTTAAAACAACCTTGGCTTTTCTTTTTCACCTAAATTTGGAAAAAGCATAGATTTTTTAAAAAAAATTCTTTTTAGGGCTTTTTCTTTTTATTTTTTTTTCTTTTTCTTTTTTCCCTTGCATTAAAATTTTAATGCTCTCAAGGCCTTTTTATTATAGTTTTTTTTTTAGGATGTTCTTTTTTTTCCTTTAAATTTCTTGAGATTTTTTTCCCCTAGGAGAGGAGAGAGTTTCCCCTCATTTGGGGTGAAAACTTCCTTTATTTTTCTTCTCCTTATGAATGGGTTTCCCTTTTTGGGTTTTTCTTTTTGTATTACTAATCACAAGCTTTGACATTCTTTTGATCCCAGGATGCATTCACCCTAGTGGAAAGAGAATAGGACTTTCACCCTTTCTCTGAGGTGAACTTAACTATTTTTCCATAGTTCCAAAGTTGAGCTCCATATTTGATTTTCTGATTTACTTTCCACTTTTCAATATTGACATCTTACTTCCTTAAAACATATGAACTTATAAATTAGAGCAATTTTAAAACTTTTGGATTTAGCTTCTCATGATTTTTTTTAGTATATCAATTAATCTCCCGAATCATGATGTGTCTTCATTGAACCATTATGGGGTGAACTTGATTTTGTAATAGAGATGAAGCATATATATAATATTTTTATATTATATATTTTTTTTTTTTTTATATATATATTAAGCATTGAAAGATAAAAATTGCTTGCAAAATAAAAATATGTACATATTTACAAATTGGTACCTCTTGAGTTTATCATTGAACATAGGCCTTCAGATGAAGACCATTCACTGGAATCGGAAGATCCCAGCCATCCATATCTCGAAGATGATATGCATTTACTAGATTCACTATGGAGATCTAAAATGGACCTTCCCAGATCGCATCAAACTTGTGGTGCTTCCCTGGCTTGGCTTTGTTCTCGTTCCATTTGAGGACTAAATCTCCCACCTGAAACTTGCATTCTGTTGTCTTTTTTCCAAACCATTTCTACATCACTTTAGTATGTTCGATGAAATCTTGATACACCTTTTCTCTTTCTTCCTCCAACTACAATAATTGAGCCAACCTTGCACTCATTGGATCATACTCATCATCTTCATCTTTGAACAACTGCAAGGTCTGAAGGATAGGTAGCTCAATATGGGTGGGTAGGACTACTTCTTTCCCATACACGAGGGAGTAAGGAGAGGCTTTAATAGACTTTTTCATGGATATGCGGTCTGCCCATAGAGCCTGGTTCAACAATAAGTGCCAACTCCTTTTATTGCTTCCTAGTATTCTTTTTAAGATTCACAATAAGTTTTTATTTGTGGATTCGGCCAAGCCGTTCCCTTGCGGGTAATAATTGGATGATGTCTTGAGATAGATCCCATACTTGCTTGCAAATTTAGTGATCTTAGCCCCAATAAATGGAGTCTCGTTATCTGTTACAATAGCATCTAGAACACCAAAATGGGTGATCAATCCCTCAAGGAAAGAGATGATCGTAGCTTGATCTACTTTTTTGGTAGGGATGGCCTCTACCCACCTAGTGAAATAATCTATTGCAGTTAGGATGTATTTATGCTCAGCTAAAGAGTGAGGGTCTATGACTCCAATGAAGTCCAAACCCCATTGCTGAAATGGTGCTTCCACTTGAATCGGGTGTAGAGGCAATGATCCTTTCCTTGTCCTGCCAACATACCATTGACAACTATCATAGTTTTGGCTCACCTTATGTGCATCTATAAAAATGGTAGGCCATAAGTAGCCAACTCTAATGATCTTCAAGGCCATAGGCCTTCCTGCATAATGGCCACTAGATAGACCAGAATGAAACTCTTCCAATATTTTCTCCTTTTTTGACCCCTTCACACACTTGAGGAGCACTCCGTCTATATTCTTATGGAATAATCCACTTGGCAATAAGACATATTTAAGCACTTGCAGCCTAAACCTCTGATACTATGAAGCATCAAGATGTGATGGACATTTCCCTAAGGTAAAGAATTCGACAAGGTCCTTTGTCCAGTCATGATCACTTATAGCATGATTTGCACAAATGCTTTCGCTGATATCCTCATTCTGTATTGGAGCCAATGATTTGGATGTTGCACTTTTGGCTAATTCCTGGAAGAGAGCTCATCCATGGATTAGCTTTGTTGGTCGGATCTCCACATCATACTCTTGAATATTTGAGACCCAACCCACTCTTTTGTCACCTAACTCCCCTTGAATAATGAAGTTTCTGACATCTGGGTGTATAACATAAATGATTGTTTTGCTCTGTGAGACAAAATGCTAAAATTTCTTTAGGGATTTCATCACTACATACACCTATTTTTCAATAAAATTATACTTCTCCTGGTGTGGTGCAATAACTTGGCTCAAAAAGGCAATCAACTTTTCATCTCCGTCTTCTTGTTTCTGTGTGAGAATAATGACATAACTCTCTTGTTCACCTACTACATAGAGAATGAAGTCTTTTGAATAATCTAGGTTAATTAATACTGGTGCTTGAGTGATTCTTTCCTTGATTTCCTAAAAATCTTGTCTTCTCTCCTCGATCCATTTGAAATCTGCATTCTTTTTCAAGAGCTCGGTCATGGGTTTCACTACCTGAGCAAAATCAACTATGAACTTTCGAATGAAATTTATCTGATCAAAGAATGACTGTAGGTCCTTCTTGTTAACTAGTAGTGGTAGTTTCAAGAGCGCTTCGGCCCTTGTGGGATCAATCTCCAGTCCTTCTTGTGAGATCACATGACCTAACAATTTCCCTTCTTTTATAGTGAATATGGACTTTTTTGGGTTAATGGAAATCCTAAACTCTTGATATTTTTTGAACACCTACCTCAAATGAGAAATGTGCTCTTCTCTACGATGCAAAAACATAGTCATATCATCAAGGTAAATCACAATAACTCTATTTAATAACTCATCGAAAGTGACGTCCATGGCTCTCTGAAAGGTAGCGCCAACATTTGAAAGACCGAATGACATCCTTTGATAGGTGAACGTACCCCACTTGGTAGTGAACACCATTTTATGTTGGTCCTCATATTTTACCCAAATATGATTATAACCAAAGAAACCATCCAGTAAAGAAAATATTTGTGCTCTAACAACTACATGGAGGATTTGATCAATCTATGGCAAGGGGTAGTGATATTTTAATGATGCCTGGTTCAGGTTCTAAAAATCTACGCACAACCGAATATCTCCATTCTTCTTTCAAATGGGCACTAGGTTCGCCACCCATGTTGAGTGCTTAATTGGATATATTATCTTTGCTTCCAGCATCTTTAACAGTTCTGCCTTCATGAGCACCTCAATTTTAGGATTGATAGGCCACTGTTTCTACCGAAAAGGTTTTACTCCCTCCTGCAGTTCAATGGTATGCTGGATTACATTCTTGTCATATCCCTTCAAATCATGATAGCTCCATGCAACGATATCGAGAAATTCGTAACACAGGCTCTTAATATCTTCCACTTCTACTGAAGTACAATCGGTTCCGATTTTGATGATCTTCTCAGGCTCCAGCTGCAACTCCTTATATTCCTTCGCATCTACCTTGATTTTATGCTTCTCAACCCTATCATTTTGGTCAAACAGACTTTCCAGCGAAATCAGCCCCCTAGGAATGTGATTATTCTTCAATTGAATCATTCCTTCCATCTCCTCTTCGACAAGTACTCTATCATCTACACTCGCAGCTTCCTTAATCAAAAAATTGACTATTTTCTCATCATTGTTGAACACTTGCCAATAGAGGTTCTTATCAGGGACTGAGGGTCTATAAATTACCCTGATAGTCTTGGGCTTTCTGACTACTTGCTCCATGGGAGAGTAATTAGCCCCAAGGGAAGCTAAAATATCTGCATGCTTATTCTGCTCCCTCAAAATTGCCTGAATGTTCAAGGTTGTAAAGGACTCAAACAAATCCCATACCTTGTTGCGATAAGCCTTCAAGTAGTTTTTATTTGATACGCATTTGTTTGTTGTCTGGTTGACAATGAGTTCAGAGTCTCCGAAGATTTGCAGCTATTTTATGCCCAACTTTTCAGCTTTTTTCAAACCAAGACACAACGCTTCATATTCGATGGCATTATTTGTGCAACTCCAAGTTAATCTATACGAATAGGTCTTTTGCAACCCAATAGGAGAAACAAGAACAATACCAACCCCTGCGCCATTTTTGCACCTTGCACCATCAAAATACAACTTCCATAACTGATCTGCAATAGGGTCTGGGAATCAGGGACTTTTTCTTCAATCTGCTCGGGTTTGGTTATAGTGTAACAACCAATGTCAGTTTTGACCATTGCATTGAAATCCATGAGTGAAAATTCATCTTCAAGGTGGAGCTCACCAAGCACTTCTTCCATCAAATCAGCTTCTTGTAATTCTTCAGTCATCATGTTGACTACGCCTATGGATTTTTCTTCCTCTTCTTCCAGTTTCTCTATATGAAAAGTAGAGGGCTTCTCATTATAGATGTGGATTCTTCTTCCCTTGAATGGAATCTCCAAATGTGAATAATCCAAGGAAAGGTACCCTCCTAGTTTCATTGTGAATTCCCTTGAAAGACACATGCTGAAGTATGGTTCCAAGTCAACCACCACTACTTCTTGAATAATAGTGATCTAATTTGCGAGAAAAAGTACCAAAATTTCTTTAGGGATTTCATCACTGCATACACCTACTTTTCAATGAAATTATATTTCTCGTAGTGTGGTGCAATAACTTGGCTCAAAAATGCAATCAACTTTTTATCTCCATCCTCTTGATTCTGCATTAAAACAGCGACATAGCTCTCTTGTTCACCTACTGCATATAAAATGAAGTCTTCTGAATAATCTAGGTTAATTAATATTGGTGCTTGAGTGATTCTTTCCTTTATTTCCTTAAAATCTTGTCTTCTGTCCTCAGTCCATTTGAAATCTGCATTCTTTTTCAAGAGTGCTCAGTCATGGGTTTCACTACCTGAGCAAAATCAACTATGAACTTTCAAATGAAATTTATCTGATCGAAGAAATACTGTAGGTCCTTCTTGTTAACTGGCAGTGGTAGTTTTAAGAGTGTTTCGGCCCTTGTGGGATAAATCACCAGTCCTTCTTGTGCAATCACATGAACTAAAAATTTCCCTTATTTTATAGCAAATATGGACTTTTTCGAGTTAATGGCAATTCCAAACTCCCAATATTTTTTGAACACCTGCCTCAAGTGATAAATATGCTATTCTCTACGATGCAAAAATATAGTCATATCATCAAGGTAAATCATAATAATTTTGTTTAATAACTCACTGAAAGTGATGTCCATGGCTCTCTAAAATGTAGCACCAGCATTTGAAATATTGAACGGCATCCTTTTATAGGTGAATGTACCCCACTTGGTAGTGAACATCATTTTATGTTGGTCCTCATATTTTATCCAAATCTGATTATAACCAAATAAACCATACAGTAAAGAAAATATTTGTGCTCTGACAACTACATGGAGGATTTGATCAATCTATTGTAAGGGGTAGTGATATTTTAGCTATGCCTGGTTCAGGTTCCAAAAATCTACGCACAACCAAATATCTCCATTCTTCTTCCGAATGGGAACTAGGTTCACCACACATGTTGAGTGCTTAATTGGATATATAATCTTTGCTTCCAGCATTTTTAACAATTTTGCCTTCATGAGTACCTCAATTTTGGGATTGACAAACCACTATTTCTATCGAAAAGGTTTTATTTCCTCCTGCATGCTAAATGACATTCTTGTCATATCCCTTCAAATCATGATAGCTCCATGCAAAAATATCAAGAAATTTGTAACACAGGTTCTTAATATCTTCCACTTCTACTAAAGTATAGTTGGTTTTTATTTTGATGATATTCTCAGGCTCCAACTGCAATTCCTTATATTCCTTCGCATCTACCTTGATTTTATGCTTCGCAACCCTATCCTTTTTGTTGAATAGAATTTCTAGAAAAATTAGTCCCCTGGGAATATGATTATTCTTAAACTGAATCATTCCTTCCATTTCTTCTTCAACAAGTATTCTATCATCTACACTTACAGCTTCCTTAATCAGAAAATTGACTATTTGCTCATAATTTTTTAACACTTGCAGATAGAGTTTCTTATCAGGGATTGAGGGTCTATAAATTACCCTAAAATTCTTGGGCTTTCTGACTACTTGCTCCATAGGAGAGTAATTAGCCCCAAGGGAAGCTAAAATATCTATATGCTTGTTCTGCTTCCACAAAATTGCCTAAATGTTCAAGGTTGTAAAGGACTCAAACAAATACCGTACCTTGTTCAAAGTTTTACATGCATTTGTTTGTTGCCTGGTTGAAAATGAGTTCAAATTCTGAATATTTGCAACTATTTTATGCCTAGATTTTCAAAAAATTTCAAACCAAGACACAACACTTCATATTCAGCAAAATTATTTATGCAAATCCAATTCAATATATATGAATAGGTCGTCTACAAACCAATAGGAGAAACAAGAACAATACCAGCCCTTGTGCCATTTTTGCACCTTATGCCATCAAAATACAGATTCCATAACTAATTTGCAATAGGGTCTGGGGAATTAGGGACTCTTTATTTAATTTGCTCAGGTTTGGTTATAGTGTAACAACCAATGTTAGTTTCGACCATTGCATTGAAATCCATGAGTAAAATTTCATCTTCAAGGTAGAGCTCATAAAGCTCTTCTTCCATCAAATTAGCTTCTTGTAATTCTTCAGTCATCATGTTGACTATGCCTGTGGATTTTTCTTCCTCTTCATGCAGTTTCTCTATATGAAAAGTAGAGGGATTCTCATTATAGATGTGGATTATTCTTCCCTTGAATGGAATATCCAAATGTGAATAATCCAAGGAAAGGTACCCTTCTAACTTCACCATGAACTCCATTGAAAGCCACATGCTGAAGTATGGTTCCAATTCAATCACCACTACTTCTTGAATAATAGTGATCTACAACATACTATGTAGAATAATAGGAATATATTTGATTAATCCCACTATTTTGACTGGGGTCTCATCCAACTGCAATACTCCTAGACTACTTGTGTATTCAATCCCCATGACTTTGCATACTGCCTTTTGCATGAAAGTAGTTGCAGTACCATAGTTGATCATACAATTATGTACTACCCACCCTTCCATTCTAAGTGACAAATAGAATGGGGATGGTCTATTATTTCTAGTGGAAGAAGTTGGCAGCGTTTGTGCTAACACTATTTGGTAATGACTCCTTTTTTGGTATTTTGTAGTCTTGAGAGATTCTTGCAACAGGTCAACCTACCGAGGTAACTACAGTGCATCATATAAGCTTACTTTTACTGGTGTCTTTTTCATCTCCTCCACAAAGTTATAACTAGAGGTACCAAGAAAATTTTGTTGTATAACCTGCACATAATTATTTTGCTATTGCTGAGTAGCCTCCACCCTTTTTCTCTTTGTCAACGATGGATACTTGAGGCACTCTTTGGCTTGCTTTTTCACTTTATTTTATTCTTGAGTTGATGCAGGTTGTGAATTTGATGCCTTCATCTTTTCTTGTCCTTTCTTGGGCAGTAATTATTTCAACATGATAGAATCCTATTACTTCACTGTTGGACCAGATGTTTTTTTTTGTGGTTACACTTTTTCATTTTATACCTTCTGCTCAGTGGATACCTTCAGGGGTTCCAATACCATTGGATATACAGTCACTGGTTTCTTTTGAGTCCTTGTAAGAACTAAAACTTGCTCCAAAGAAGAGACCATCAAATTATGATCGACTTCCATTATCATATTAACTTGTCTACCAGTAGAAATTTCTACTAAAGTCTGTACATAGTTCAAATGCACCATACGCGTGTCTTCTCCATTATTATCATTATAGGTGGAGCACCAGTATGATTTTTTTGATGTACTAGCTTCTTCATTTGTCAACATAGTTGTATTCATTTTAGGGCCTGTGCTAGTGGTTGTTTTCTCTCAGGTGATCGGTGGTGTTTGAAATCTCCTTGATAAAAAATCAGCTTCAACTTGCTTCTTCCTTATTGTTGTAAGCTCGTTTGACATTGTTCTTATGGCTAAATTAGAAGATTACACCTCATGCAATAGCTTCATGTAGGGATCAGAATTCAAGGGTGTAAGAGGTCCCGATAAAGGTATAGGTACTGATGGGGTAGGAAACAACAGTGGAACAAGTGGTGCTGGTAATGCTAGGAAATAAATGGGTGCTAGTAACTATAGTGTTGCTAGTGTGGGTAACTGCAGTACAACTAGCAAGGGTAATTATGGAAATATTGGAGAAGGTAGTTGTGGGACAAGAATCAAAGTGATTTGAGGTCAACCCAAGCTCCATGAGGGAACTTGGTACATAGAGGGCATGGGCTACTAAAATGGACTTGAATACAAATCTTGTGGAAGGTCGGGAAGAATGGGCATGGTCACTTTCGGGGGAAGCTTGCTTATGAAAATTAAATTTGATTCGTCCTTCTACACCTACATGTACAATTTTTGAAACATGTTCAAATTGGCCTATAAAATAGCCATACCAATATTGGAACTGAATGCTCTAAGGTAATAAAATATAGCTTGTTCATGCATAGGCCGAAGAACATCAGGAACTGTTTGTCAGCTTTGGGTGAATCTGACATTGAAATCTAATATCTCCTCCTATGGATGTCTTTGGATCATTGTAAATTGATGTAGTAAGGAGAATCAATCATCTTGCTCATGAAAATTCTTGATTAGCAATTCTGCCAACTGATCCCATGTGGTCATAGTAGTGGGCAACAATGATCAATACCAGTATAATAGCCTTCCTCTAAGTGATAACACCAGTAACCTTACCATAATGCCTTTATATGCAATGTTGTGGATAGTTTCCAAAGAAGCCACATCTTGAATATGCTCATAAGTGGTCTTACCAGTACCATCATAGGTTAGAAAAGCTTTCAAAGCTACTTGGGTAACCAAATTTTGTGCTTGCAAATTCAAATATCCTAAGCTATTCCATGCTGGGAACTGCCTTGGTGGTTGTGGCTACTGTGGTGGTGGGTTTTTAGCCATTTGAACTGGTGTATGAGGTTGTAGAGGTGGGATTCTAGTAGTAGTACTAGCTAGATTTGATGGGACATAAAATACACCAGCTATATGTGAGGATGTTGAGAATGACGTATAAGGTGAAGGGAATAACATGGGGTGTTCACCTAATATTTTAGTATCAAGTTCGTAAAACTCAATGGGATCTTCATGAGGACTTTGATCTTGTAATAATGAAGCATAGATTGTGTTGCCTTCATGTTTGGATGCTTCTAGGTATAATTGAGTCGCCATATGTTCTAACTATAAAGCATGAAGACAAACATCAAATATCAATACTACTAAAAGTGGGACTTTTAGAGTCCCATCGGGTGTGCCAAAACTGTTGGTCAAATATCTGCCTAATTATACAAACTTGCATTTATGCGCCCTAGACATGATCAACATTGAAATGCTGGGGGAAAGAGATGGCCTCCGTACCAATCTCTAGAGAGGGTTGGCTCCCTTACTAAATCCTACACTGGTTAAGACTAGAGTTGCAAGAAATAAATTGGAAATGATAGAAAGAGATGGGAAATATGGCCATAGACCGAAGGTGTAGGATTGGGTATAAACTAGCAGAATGAATTCCACCCAAGAATTAAAGCAACATGTAAAAAAATAAAGGTAGTATAATTTACTTACAACCTTGCATAGAAAACGTCCAGGATCACATTCGTCACCCTCTCACCAGCAATGTTTAAATTTAGATGCAAAATTTAAACTTAACAGTAGACAATGGAAATGAGCATAAAATAGAAATTTATAAAATAGAAGGAAATCACACAAAATATCACTTGTAAATTTAGAAGTCCAATATCTTCTATTGATGCAAAGAACTTGAATATTATTTCTATAGAATGTCTAACCTTCTTTTCACATAGAAAATGCTTAGTATATATAGAGGATTTCACTTCTTTCATTAAATGTGCATAGAGACAAAATATTTATAGATCAAGAACCACAGTGAGAAAATTCCTTCTCGAGAATACTGAATGCTCATCCTTTTGAGACAACGATCCAACTTCTAAGGAAATTCCTCTAGGAAATCAGCATCTCTGGGTGTCGATGCATGGAAAATTGCAAATCTTGGTCATTGACTTGATACGTCCATCATCTTCAAAAATATGCTTCTGCTTGGAAATCATGAAAATCACCTGGTGCTTTTAATACTGCTGATCCTTTTGCTCTAGATCTATAATCTAAGTTACTCATTGCCACAATAATTTAATGCTCTCTTTTTGCCTATCTTAGGTGCTCTAGAAAATATTTGATGTTGTTGACAGAAAAATTCACCTGAACTTAACAATAAGCAAATGCATATTTACTCTTTTCATCATGTTATTTGGTGGAGAGTGCACTTATATGGCTTTAATAGACTCTATGAATTATCCAATCATAATAGCAATCAACCTTTTATACTCTAGGTGAAATTGCCTTTGACAGCTACCTTGTTCCATTAAAATCTACGTTCACCCCCAAAATAGGTGAAAGTAGTCGTCGCCCTCCTCTTGGGGTGAATGCAGGGTTGACTATTCAAAGTCACCCAGGCACTTTGTGGCTTTCACCCACTTCATAATTCATAGCATGTTTACCCCTGGGAGGGGCGAATGGAGCTTTCACCCCTCAATCGGGATGAACGTGTTGTTGACTTTTTAACACTGCACTTTCAAATATGTTTGCCCCACCTTGGGGTGAACAAATATTTCACCCCATTTTTGGGACGAACGCATCTTCTTTTTAAAAGTTATCAATATTTTTTCCAAGCTAACCATTGTGTTAGGTGGTTGCGCCTCTTCATATTTTTGAGGATGTTCATCCTATAGTGGGGTGAATTAAGCTTTCGCCCTGAATTTGGGGCGAACGCGATTCTTTCTATGTTTTTACTTTAGGTGACTCCAACACTTAGCCAACTTAAAACCTTATTTTTAAATTTCTTATTTTGCCCCAACGAGGGGCGCAAAGGACTTTTCACCCCTAAATTGGGGTGAACATATTTTTCAAAGTTTGTCTTGTTCTTATTTCTTCTATGTTCACCCCAAAGTGGTGTGAATGAACCTTTCATTCATTGTTTGGGGCGAATGCAATTTAAAACTTCAGTGAAGCTTCCACATTTTATGTACTTAGTCTTTAAGAACCATTTCCTCCAACTATTTATGAGGGATTTTTACCGAAGTCATCGATAAATTCTCCTAGTATTTATTTCCTTAAAAAATCCATTATTTTCAAGCCAAAAGTACATAGAAATTAAGAAGAAGAGAATTAATACATAAAGAAATTAAACTTGTAAAACATCATATTGGCCAAAATACTGCAATAAAATTATTAATATGTATATACATTGTTTTTACAATCAAAACTTCAATATGGCAAGAGTGTCAAAATTGCCAACGAAAGTCTTGGTAGCGGGATTCAAATAGCAAGGCCCAATATCTTGGTTGAAATGTTTGAGGTACAATATGCTTATCATGCCATTTTTTATTTGTACTTGTGTTAATTTAGTTTTGTGTAATGCCTCTAGTATTCTTTCATCTAAAATATTTAATTGTTCCAATATAGCTCTTTGCGCTTGATCTAAATTCAAATTTTATGGGCATGATAGCTTGCTTCCCATGGACCATCTCATAAGGTGATAACCTTGTGGTAGTTTTCCAAGTTTTATTATATGCCTATGTAGCTTCATTCAGTGTTTCTACCCAATCAACCCTATTAACAGCTATAATTTTTGTTATAATATTTTCAAGTTCTCTATTTGTAATTTCTACTTGTCCATTAGCTTTAGAATGATTTGGTGATGGTTTCCTATGCTTGATTTGATATATCTTAAAAAAATATTCAATCACTTTGGAGAGAAATTGAGTTTCATGGTTTGAAAGAAATTCCCTAGGTGCTCCAAAGCATTACATGATATTTGTGAAAATGAAATTAGCTATAGGTTCAGCTTGTGCTCATGGTAAGGCTTTCACTTTAGCCCACTTGGTGAATTTAATTTTGACATTAAATTCTTACAATAAGGGAAGCCATATAACCACTATTCCTCCTATTGTAGATTTTTTCATTAAATATTTAATGGTAGAGTGATCAGTAGGAACAAAAAATTCATACCCTATTATATAATTTTTGAATATATTAATAGCATGAACTACAACTAAGAATTATTTTTCAGTAACTATATAGTTAAGTTCTGTTCCATACAAAAATTTTCTCACATAATAGATAGCATAAGGTATTTTGTTCTCAATTTGTTGACGTACTGGCATTATTGCATAACCTGAAGCATCACAATGTATATGAAATGGCAATTCCCAATTTGGTCCCCTTAAAATGGGTGCAATAATCAATTTATCTTTTATGATTTCAAAAGCTTTTTGTCATTCCTTTGTCCAATTAAATTCACTTTCCTTTTTTAAGAGCTTAAGCATAGGAGTGGTAACTTTACTAAAATCCTTAATGAATGTACAATAATATCTTGCATGTCCCAAAAAGCTTCTTGGATCTTTGCAAGATCTACTTTAATACCTTCCTCAAATATATAATGCCCTAAGACAATTCCTTCTCTCATCATCATGAAGCACTTTTCATGACTCAAGGAGAGATTCTACTCTTGGCATATAATAAGAACATTTTGTAAGCTCAATAAGGTTTCTTCAAAGGTGTTACCATAGACTGTGAAGTCGTCCATATAGACTTCTACACATTCATTATCTAAATAAGAAAAAATAGCTAAAATAGCCCTTTTAAAAGTAGCAGGTGCATTGCATAATCCAAAAGGAAAAACTTTGTAAGCATAGGCACCTGTAGGACATGTGAAAGTTGTCTTTTATTTATCTTCTTATGCCATTGAGACTTCATTGTACCTGCTAAAACCATCCAAAAAGCAAAAATATTTATTTCCATACAAGGTATCAAGAACTTGATAAATAAAGGGTAAAGTAAAATAGTCCTTATTTGTTACCTTGTTTAGTTCCCTATAATCTACACAAATTCTCTATTTTCCATTATTTTTGAGAACTATCACAAGTGGTTACACCCATTGGCTATCAAAATTGGATATATAAATCTTGCATTCAATAGCTTAATAATTTCATCTTGAACTATGTCTTTCATAGCTGGATTTAGTCTTCTTTGAGGTTGACTCACTTGATGACAACCTTCTTGGATGAATATACGATGGGTAAAAATGTTTGGATGTATTCCTTTCATATCCTCATAGTTCCATGCCAATGTTGATTGATGTTTCTTAAGCACATAGATCAATTGTGATTCTTGTATGCTTGTGAGTGCATTATTGATATTTAGAGTATTTTCAGGTGTGATATCAATTTGTTTGTATTTCTTAGTATTTGCATCTATTACCATTATTTCATGTTCAAGAACATTATTTGCATCTATTACCATTATTTCATGTGCAAGAACATTTAATTGATAGCTATAAGGTACCAATTTATGAGAATGACTTGTACTTTCTTCATACATGGCAAATTCAAGTGGACAACTAGTATTTTGATCATCCTCTTGATCATCTAATAGTAGTAATAGTGGAACTTCAATATCTTGTTGTAAATGTTCACTTAATACATTAACTAATATAGTCTGAATATCATCCAAGTCATTAGGAAAATCATATCAAAGTTGCTTTGAAAAACCTTCATCTAATGTTGACTCAGGAAATAGGCTAAGATCTTTAGTGTGATTTCCATTGGAAATAGTCATATTTCTATATCTAAAACTAATGTAGGCATTAGCTATATTGCAAGCCATGGTCATCCTAGATTTAAAGGATGCCCCCTAACTTCTTATTTGGTTGTAAGACTACAAAGTCTATAGGATATTCCCATGAACTTACAAAAACTATAATATCCTCTAACTTTCCTTTTGGTTTAATGGTAGATCTATTTGCAAGTTGAAGCACTATAGAGGTTGGTTGTAATTTTTGTACCCCTAAAGACTATGTTGTTTTCTTGGTCATAATATTGATGGCAACCCCTAAATCTACTAAGAAATTATGCAAGGTTGTATTACCAATATGAACTTTGAGTATATGTATCCTAGGATATGTATATTTTGGTAGTACTTTTCCTCTAGTCATTATCTCAGATAATTATACAATAAATTGGATGGTTTGTGATTCATTCTTCTTTTTCCTTCCTAAATTTGTTGTGCACATACTATTTATTAATTTATAATAAATAGGAATATCCTTGATAGCTTGCAAAAGAGGAATTTTAATGGTAACATTTTCTAATTCTTGAAGGAAATTGAAAGCTATATTAGAGGGTTCTTTAGGTATTGTCAGTATCTCGGGAAATGGGATTTCCATTTCTTTTCTTTGAGGGATTTAGATCTCTTTTTGCTTTGCTAGAACATTTTCTAGTGAGGTTTCTACCTCATATTTAGGTTTTTCATCTTTTTCTATTTTTTTAAAACAAATTTTGAGTGGGTTCCTCAATTTCTATGAAAGTCGCTCTACTATTGTCCAATACCTTTCCAGACCTTATATGGATTTACTGTTAAGGTACCACAAATATTGAACATGTTTCATTAGTTTCATAGACTTGTTGAACTAATTTTTTGTTATTAGGATTAGGTACTTTTGGTCGCCAATCCGGCATCGTACGGGTCAGTGCTAAGCAGCATATAATGACCGCCATGTTGAAAGGGCAGGTTGGACAATATTTGAAGAAGGTCGGTTCCTTGGGGTAATTACAACTACTCTATGTCGCAAAAGGAAAGATAAAAGGGAAAGAGGAAAAAAATAAATAATATATCATAGCCATACTCATAATGATGGATATATCTGCATCAAGACCTATGAAGGCACTATAACCCATCCAAAACATAAGCCCTACACCTGATTTCCCAATGGTGTCCTTGTCCTATCTCTCTATATGTGGTGGGAGGTAGATAAATTCTAGTACCGGTGAGCGGGTGCATGAGATACAAGATGTAAAATCAAAGTACTCCTGCTTGATCAATGTTAGAAAAAATAAATCCCCAACCTTTATAATGAATATGCTCTCCCTTAGTCGCTCAAGCACACCCCACAAAATCCAGATTCCATAATAACATAGGATAATATAAGAAAATAAAGAATTGAATACTCATACATTCAGTGAAGAACAAGTAGACACAGTTAGAGACTGAATAGTGTAGAATTTGTATTTACAAAAGGGAAACCTTACATATAAATTGTAATGGATAAAGAGCCTCCCTTTGGAATGACCAACATTCCACTATTTATAATAATTTTACATTAATATCAAAATTTGGATATTAATGATGAAAAGAAGGAAGATGGCGAGCGTCGCCCTCATACACTACTCCACTAGGAAGCATTGATATTTTAGAAGAGTGGCAGGTGATTCTTGATCAGTATGGACCCTTCAATATTTTTCTCAGTTGCCTTATCCTTCTCCTCAACTGGTGATCCTCTGTTTAGGTGATGAGTTTTAGATGTTGAAGTACCTTTGGAGAATTGTACCAAAATTCTATCACTTATGTATACATTTTCAAGTACCCAAATTGTTGGAGTGGTATACAAGTCTTTGTTTTGAATTTTGGGTGGTGGCGAGAACCTTACATGTTGAATGGACACTTCCTTCTACCCGTGGGGTTTCCAAAGAAGGTGGGTGTTTCCACATGTTCTACTATATTAGTGCTCACATTTCCCCACCCAATATGGATGGGGATTTTCCATGTTCTTCAGGGTGGGGTCAACCCAATATTCTACCCTTGTTGGCCGCTCTCAAACATATGCTCTAGAAGTCGAATGGGTTTTGGAAATGTTCCACCCAAAATATTAGTAAAAGGTCCACTTATTCTATGTCCAGCCTTACCTCATTCTACAATTCGTTCGACACTTTGGTCCACCCAGGACTACTGATACCACCACTTGGTACCTTTCGCTTATCCAATAAAATTTTCAAAAAATGAATGGACTCATTTTAGGTAGAGGGAATCAATTCCTAAAGGGAAGAGGGGGTTAAGGATGCAAAATTTCACCCACACTTTGGTGACTCACAGGGGTTTTCCATTTCATAGAAAAAAAGGAACCCGTACGGATTAGGAAATATAACAAAAACAATCAGGAAAAAAAGGAGGGGAAGGAAGGGTACAAAATAAAGGAGGATGTGACAACACGAGTGTAGAAATAAGTTGGAATAAATGAGACATCTAACATGGTAAAAATTAGAGTGGAGAAAAAGGAACAAGGGCTCAACTGATGAGATTAGCAGAGAGCAACAAGGAAAAGAAAGCCATAAAGATAAGGCCAAGGTGGCCAACATATAGGGAATTATTGTGGACAAGGGCAGTGAAATACAAGCAGTGGAAATAACAATAAAATGCTCAAGGAGCTTGTTGTAAGACACACACAGGAGAAATAGGGAAGATGAAGAAACACAGGTGATGAATCCTTTGTTACTAGTTGGGAGAGTTACAAGAAACAAAGGTGGAAATAATTTGAAGGGGAGGAAAGGGCAGGAAAACAAGGAGACACAAAGGGAAAAGCAATTCAAAACTTATCAAGTGAAAGTGATGGGGCATTGACCCTTCTCAATGAGACATGCTTGAAGATCGTATCACCCTAAATGTAACCCATCGAAGACCTGGGACATTCGAAGAGCAGATATATTGCCAATGTTCCTTATCTCTTCTATCCCAAATTTTTTTCTTTACACAATCTAGCAATGATCCTCTTTTACTGGCTCTTATCAACTGGGAGGCCATTTTGCTCCAACCACAACTTGTGGTTTACACTTTATGATCCCCATTGTGTCTTACCACAAGGGCTATTTATAGCATATCGATTCTACCTTGTGCTTATGAATTCCAAGGCTTGTTGTAACTCTTGGGGATGAGTAAGAGGTCCTAGAAATTGTTGAATGTATCTATTTGGCTATGAGGTTACGACAATAATGAACATAAGAACATGAAACTAGGAAGACAACACAGAGAAGGATAAGAATGTTATATTTCCTAAAAAAAATCTAAGAAAATTCTTTTTGATGCCCTCTGACGCATGACCAAGTGGTAACTTTTCATAAGACCTTGTTGCACCAATGGTCGGTGATAAAACTTGTGATTCCCAACACGTTGGCCCTGCATAATGGAATTTTTTATTTATTGACCATAAAATTATGGCATGATAAGCATGCATGAGACAGGGTGTCATTCATGAATCATCCTCTAAATTTGTAGTGGTTAGACTAGATCACACTGCATTTGAGGTATCGTTTATGATCTAGTTGGCACTTTCTCCACTGGCTCAAAATTACAATAAAATCATAATTCTTATTTTCTTTCCTGAGTGTATGAACACTTAGGCCTTTGAAATCTAAGGTGGAAATGTTTTTTTCCACCATATTTTACCTTCCGAGCGGTGAGTTGTCAAGGACCATATTTTCATGTTGTCCTTTTTCAATATTGTCCAGCTATGCCAATCGCTTTGTTGACTCTTCCTCTGTTGTTGAGTCCTTCTCCCATTCATGAACATCCACATCCTTACCCAACTTCTTAAGGATTTGGGGTTTATTGATCACGTCATATTTGTGGATGTGCGCTTCTTGATAGACTTTCTCTTGTTTTGTGCCCACTTCATGATCTAGAAGTAGCTCATGGAGGGAATTGATGGGTTGGAGCCTCCACATCAGAACCTACTCAACCCTAACAACCTCCTTGTAGAGTTGGGTGAAATGGATTTTTATTTATTGGTACAGAAGGAGACTGATATCAGGACCGAGGGCTTGAATGTAGAAAAGATGCACCTAGGTGGAGGTTGGGAGGATCTATAGTGGAATACTCTTCCAACTCTTCTAAAAACAAAAATTGAAGTCCTCCACACTTTCAATAGATTTCCTCTTTGATGAGCACCAGAAATGCTCATTTTATATACACTTTTAAGGGGCATCATTATTGGTTTAATTAGCATTTGAGATGTATTTTTATATAACTTATGCATATAATTGATAGAAAATGTAGTATTATGCTTGACTGGTGTTTTTAGTGGAAAATATGTATAAATGCAGGTTTTGCTACTAATCTAGTGTTTTCCATTCTACATCCCACTTGGACCTAGCATTGTGATGGGGGGCACCTTGATCCCATACATTTGGAGGTACCTTGATGTGCAAGAAGGCACCTTGATCCCATACATTTTGAGGTGCCTTGATGTGCAAGAAGATGCCTTGATCTAACCAAGTCAATAGGAAGGTACCTTGATCTGACCAAGTCAATAGGAAGGTACCTTGATGTGCCTTGATGGTGCCTTGATGGTGCCTTGATGGCGCCTTGATGTGGAAGAAGGCGTATTGATGGCACATTTATGAGGAAGAAGGTGCCTTGATGGCACCTTGATGTGGAAGAAGATGCCTTGATGAGGAAGGTGCCTTGATGGCACCTTGATGTGGAAGAAGGCACCTTGATGTGGGAGAAGGCACCTTGATGTGGAAGAAGGCACCTTGATCTGGAAGTAGGCACCTTGCTCTTGCCTAACTTTTGTTGAGAAAATGCTTATGGTTGACCAAGTCAACATTGACCAGTTGACCAATTTGCTAAGAAGGTTGTTGCACGTGAGACAAAGTAGAAATATTCTAATCATGCATCATGTCTAGAATATCCGGAGGAAGGCACCTTGATTCGTAGGAAGGCACCTTGATCCCGATGGTGCCTTGATCCATAGAGAGGCACCTTGCTCCCATACATTGGAGGTGCCTTGCTCCCACCTTGCTCCCATTGAGAAGATGCACCAAGTCAACATTGATCGGTTGACCAATGGGCTAAGGAGGTAGTTGCACGTGAAGACAAAGGAGAAATATTCTAATCATGCATTATCATTAAAATAGAATAAAGCACTTTTATTATTGATCGATTGGCCGATTGACTTTGTAAGGTTTTTAAAAGCATTATTTTTAGGATGCATTATTTTAGGATTTGTTTGTTATGTACACCTAAGGATTCTTATATTTATCCTTCTAGTGAATGGACATACTTTCAATAGGAGAATAATACTTGTGTATGAACCGACTGTAACAAATCACGTTATGTGATTAAAAATAGACTGATCTGTTATTGTAATGAGATCTAGCTACATCTTATATAAGAATGTAGGCTAGATGAATGAAATCAATGATCAATTACATAGAAAGTTATTTTATTTCATTTTCTGTATAATTTCTTAAGAGTGCAAATACTCTTATTTTCTTAAAGCAACTATTATGTGATTAGATGGGTGGACTATCTACGGGAGCTTGACCCACTCCTTGCAGTAGTCCTCCCCTATTTTATTTCTATTATTTATTTTTAGTAGATTAGATTTACTGCTTTATTTCTTGCTTTATTTTAATTTAGCTCTGTGTTTCATTTCCTTGCACATTTAATTTCTTGTACTTTTATTTTCAATATTTTTATTTCCAGCATTTTAATTTTTTGCACTTTGTTTTATTTGGTTTGGTTGAAATCAAAATGCACAAACATTCCCCACCAAATTAAATAGGTACATAAGGATTCATTCCCCCACACTGCAAGCATATACTGTGCATGACACTCGTAAGTTTACGAACTTACCGGATTGATAATTTATGGGAAGAGAAATGATTATTTTCTAAACATAATTTCTACTCACCATTTTGGCACCGTTGTTGGGGAGTGTCAAAACTATAGTGTTATGATCCATAGGTCAGTTAAAAATTCCATTTAAAATTACTTGTAGATCTTCTACTTGAGAAGCATGAGTCCACCAAGGGCCTTTTTATAAGGCCAAAATAGTTGTTGGTACAACCAGAGCCAAATCCCATAGGCAACGATTTAAATTTACCAGCTTCTCAGGTAAATATGGGAATGAACCCGATGTACCATATTAAGTGTAGAAGTAGAATAATTTGTGTTGTTGAAAAAATTAGAAAATTAGGCAATGAAGGATTTCCATCATATTTTGAATGGTTTCAAGAAATCAAAGAAATGGCACAACCCAGGTCTGATATAGTTGAAAATATTTAGGGATGTGTTTTTACATAAAAACCATTTAAGAAATTATGCCTCAAGAAGCTTAGTTTTAATGATAAAAAAATTATAGGCTTGACACTTTGCAACATATTGGTAAATTATTTTAATGATGACATTAGTAGTAGGAAAAATGATAGAGCAAAATTTAAAAAGAACATCTTGTTATGGAGTATGCTCTTCACTTGCGCTTAAGGCGACCTGGTGAATCAGAAACTAGCATATGTTTTTAAAATACTGCTATGCCATGTTTTCTTCTAGCTGCTAGCCCACAGATAGTCATTTTCCAGCTTGCACATTTTTCCAATAAGTTGAAAAAGTTTTGAGGCCATGGAGGAAAATGCTCTTCTCATGCTACAGCATATCAAACTAGTTGATAAAGAAAGAGATGATTTTGAGAGACTAGTTCAGTTGTAGGTATGGGGGAGACCCCACCTTCACTATTGCCACCAACAACACAATGAATGTTGTTCACAGTGTTCACAAAAAAAATTAGTTAGAATTTTATTTTAATGCCTTTAGTTTAGATTTTTCTTTTATGTTTTGCAGGACAACATGAAGTGTGATGTAGACGAATAAGGAGTTGTCTGTGAAGATTTCATGAAGTGATATTTATACATGGAGTTTGTAATAGCACTATACAAACCATCTTGTGCACCTCGATCGTGTAGCATCCAATCCAAATGGGTGAAAGCAAGCAGAGTTTTTCCTTGGCAACATAGGCACCCAAAGGTAGGCTAAGTAACCCTGATCAAGCGAAAGGCTTCCAACCCAAGGTGGTTGTGGAACTTGGAAAAGTTTTGCTGCAAAGTGCATGACTGTTACAACCTGAGTAAATGATAAGCAGAGTCAAATATGCTACACCAAGAGTAGAGTAGAGTGCCAAGACAATGTTCGAGTAACAATCGATGGGCTCCATTTACAACTACCTCACATTTGTGAGACTGGATCAAACATCAACATGGGGGAGACCCCATACCATACCAATATTTTTGATGAATGTTCACACATTCATTAAATAAAAAGAGAAGGATACGTGAAAAAAGAATAGTGTGAATCCTCCCAATGGTTTGGAGTTATTTTTCAAAAAAAAAATATTATTATAATGTGCCCAAAGGTGCCTTTATTCCACCGGGAGGAAGGTGCCTTGATCCTGCCTGGAAAAAGGTGCTTTGCATAAAAAAAATACATGGAATATGTCTTGCTTCATATAAAAATTTATGTTTTTGCTTTGCAGTAAATTGTGCCCTATGAGTGCAATCTATAGGCACCTTGGAAAATGAGGCCTATTAGGCACAGGTTCCATGATTCTTGTTTTCCTTGCTTTCATGCATCTTTGCAGGAAATTGTGCCATATGAGTGCAATTTGTAGGCACCTTGGGAAACCTCTACGATTCTTGTTTTCCTTGCTTTCACGTGTTTAGTTTCATAGGACACAACCATGAGCATGATCTGTAGGTAGAGCTAGCTTAAACTAGGCCTAACAAATGTGACATCTCGTGCCCTACAATTAGGAGTGCAACAAAGTGGAAAAATGCACTTACTTCCCACCAGGAAGATAGTGCCTACAATCAACCCAATACAATAGTTCCCTTTTTCCACCTGGAGAAAGGGCACCAATAAGCGATACCAATCTTCCACCAGGAAGAGTGGTGCCCATATATTTAAAAAAAATAGCCTTGTGGAGAATCTAATAGTTGGGAAAGAGAAGAAGCCTTGTGGAAGTGCTAAAAAGAAGTTGTAGGCCTTCCTTGAGAAGAGAGTTGCAGACCCACTTTATACCCAGTAGTGCTCAAACTTCTTCTCCCTAGGATGGGGGTGCCTATTGTTTAGTGTGGGACCTGATGTTTAGAGGGTTGCAAACCTGTTGCATAGAGGGACCTATTACTGGTGATGAGGGCATCACCAATTTAAGTGGGGGAGAATATGGGTGAACCTGAATCTCCTACAAACAAAAATATTCTACTAAAAAGGCTCCAAGTTAAAGTGCAAATAAAAAATAGAGCTTTATTTTTTGCTACTTGTTGGAAGAGAGTATCCTCTTTCCCTAGGACCAGCTTGGTCTAGAAGGGGAATGAGAAATCTCCAACCGGTAGCTAAATAAAGTAGGGGAGGATCCTAGAGTAATTAGATGTCAAATATCTACAAGTAGGCCACATGGTGCCTGAGCATGATCAACCATATGAATGGAGCTCGTAGTGGCCAAAAATAGTAGCACATAGTCTCAACAATGTGTCTTGTGAAGACATCACACCTGAACACCCGACACATGTCGTAGATGATGATGGATAGATTTGTTTATCCTCACTCCAAGAAATAAACTAGAGGATCATAGTGTAGATGGGATCTAGATTTATTTTTTATTTATAGAAGAATTCTCATCGAATTTGACCAAGAATCATGTTGATGAAGAAACACGTAAATATTTTTTGGCACAACATGTATGGTCTGCAATAGTAAAATACAATTGGTTTGATTCTTGCTACTTTAATTCTGCCTACTAAGGAAATAATTTAGAGTGGGAGATCATTTTGATTCGGGCACATGTGTATCAGGACTGTATAAAGTTTGATCAATTGAAGAAGGTGACATGTTCAGGAGCACATGGTGAGAAAATAATGATGCACAAAGGTTAATTCTACAATGCATTCGAAGAGTTCAATGCTCTTGAGATACGTCAAAGTAGGATTAAAATATTTTTTATATGTGTTGTTGATGATGAGCTTGGTGTTTCAAAGTTTGGAGTTGTTGGTTATCATAAATCCTCTAATAATGGTATATGGGACGTAAAATTTTTGCACACCAGGTTGTGCAGTTACCTGGTTGGACCCTTCAAAGACATCAATTATGGCCTACATGGCCTCCACTTTTAATGCATAATGCCAATATTACAATTTTTTTATGGCAACATTTCATTTCTATTAGAATATGTGGGAAAAGAAATTACAGAGAAGAGACAAAATTTCACTATGGTGGAGGAGAACGCCACCTTTGCAAAGAGATGGTGGGGATCTGAAATCATGGAGAAGTTTGTTGTCATAGTGAAAAGAGTTCATTATTTCTCACAAATAGTTTGGTGGAGAAGATGTTCTAGTACACAACACATTCAGCCAAATTCCTAGGATGGATCATTGATAGTCCTCTAGCTTGACCACCTAATTTTAAAAGTCACCAGCTCAAATTGTTGTAGTTGAATTTCTATTCTCTGATGTAGATGATGAAAAAAAATTGATGATCCAAGATCTATTTTGGTCATGCTCCCTTCCATGGTAGAATAGATGATGAAAAAAATTATTATTACTCCAAGATGCACCAACAATCTCATTTTTTGGTACACCATGATTACAGGTAGCATGAAGACATTTCACACCATCAACATCATACACATCAGGTTCTATGAAATTCACCCAGGTATGTACTGAGTTTTCCATTAATTATGTGTACAGTTATTTTAAAAATCATTTCTATGCTAATACCAGTAGATGCCCCCATAAATTCTCTTTGTCAAAATATCTCATTAGAGTTCAGCCACATGACATGCCTCGGATATGAAAAAATTCATTACCCCAGGAATAATTAAAAAAAAACTATGGCATTTGGCATTGTTTCATTGTTGCATCATGACAATGGCAACCAGCTTGTGCGAAGACATGTAGATGATGCTACTTTGTACCACAAAGGAGGTTCTAGATATGGGTCAAACATGTTTTAGATGTGGGCAAAAGTAGCGGTAGACGACCACACTCATCTTAAAATTTGGTCTCACCAAATTTGATCACTATGCAAAATTGGAACATGCGGCCCTTTGATAGTTGCACGAAGGCTCGAATGGGCAATTACATGGCAATATTTATCAGAATTAGTGCAGTGGTGATTTGGTCTTGGTGTTTGAACAACTATTTTCCCATAGTATGATGGTCGGTCATGACATGTTTCTGACTTTTGCTAGTGCAACAGTGCTCAATGGAAGAAAAACAGAGATGTTGAAGGTAGCTAAAAAAATCCTAGGGGGCTTGTTGTCATGAGGACATGACAATATTTAGGCATGGGGGGATGATGAGCACCAAAAATGCTCATTTTATATACACTTTTAAGGGGCATCATTATTGGTTTAATTAGCATTTGAGATGTATTTTTATATAACTTATGCATATAATTGATAGAAAATGCAGTATTATGCTTGACTGGTGTTTTTAGTGGAAAATGTGTATAAATGCAGGTTTTGCTACTAATATGGTGTTTTCCAGTCTACATCCCACTTGGACCTGGCATTGTGATGGGGGGCACCTTGATCCCATACATTTGGAGGCACCTTGATGTGCAAGAAGGTGCCTTGATCCCATACATTTGGAGGTACCTTGATGTGCAGGAAGGCACCTTGATCTAACCAAGTCAATAGGAAGGCACCTTGATCTGACCAAGTCAATAGGAAGGCACCTTGATGTGCCTTGATGGTGCCTTTATGTGGAAGAAGGTGTATTGATGGCACCTTTATGTGGAAGAAGGCACCTTGATGGCACCTTGATGAGGAAGAAGGCACCTTGATGGCACCTTAATATGGAAGAAGGCCCTGATGGTGCCTTGATGAGGAAGAAGGCACCTTGATGGCACCTTGATGTGGAAGAAGGTGCCTTGATGTGGAAGAAGGCACCTTGATGGTGCCTTGATGAGGAAGAAGGTACCTTGATGGCACCTTGATGTGGAAGAAGGTGCCTTGATGTGGGAGAAGGTGCCTTGATGTGGAAGAAGGTGCCTTGATCTAGAAGTAGGTGCCTTGCTCTTGCCTAACTTTTGTTGAGAAAATGCTTATGGTTGACCAAGTCAACATTGACCAGTTGACCAATTTGCTAAGAAGGTTGTTGCACGTGAGACAAAGCAGAAATATTCTAATCGTGCATCATGTCTATAATATCCGGAGGAAGGCACCTTGATCCCTTGATCTAGAGGAAGGCACCTTGCTCCCGATGGTGCCTTGATCCGGAGGTAGGCACCTTGCTCCCATACATTGGAGGCACCTTGCTCCCACCTTGCTCCCATTGAGAAGATGCACCAAGTCAACATTGATCGGTTGACCAATGGGCTAAGGAGGTAGTTGCACGTGAAGACAAAGGAGAAATATTCTAATCATGCATTATCATTAAAATAGAATAAAGCACTTTTATTATTGACTAATTAGCTAGTTGACTTTGTAAGGTTTTTAAAAGTATTATTTTTAGGATGCATTATTTTAGGATTTTTTTGTTACGTACACCTAAGGATTCTTATATTTATCCTTCTGGTGAACGGACATGCTTTCAATAGGAGAATAATACCTGTGTATGAACCGACTATAACAAATCACATTATGTGATTAAAAATAGACCGATCTATTATTGTAATGAGATATGGCTGCATCTTATATAAGGACGTAGGCCAGATGAATGAAATCAATGATCAAATACACAAAAAGTTATTTTATTTCATTTTTTGTATAATTTCTTAAGAGTGCAAATACTCTTATTTTCTTAAAGCAACTATTATGTGATTAGATGGGCGGACTATCTATGGGAGCCTGGGCCCACTCCTTGCAGTAGTCCTCCCCTATTTTATTTTTGTTATTTATTTTTAGTAGATTAGATTTACTGCTTTATTTCCTGCTTTATTTTAATTTAGTTGTGTGTTTCATTTTCCTGCACATTTAATTTCTTGTACTTTTATTTTTAGTATTTTTATTTCCAGCATTTTAATTTTTTGCACTTTGTTTTATTTGGTTTGGTTGAAATCAAAATGCACAAACATTCTCCACAAAATTAAATAGGTACATAAGGATTCATTCCCCCGCCACTGTAGGCATATACTATGCATGACACTCGTAAGTTTACGAACTTACCGAATTGATAATTTATGGAAGAGAAATGATTATTTTCTAAACATAATTTCTGCTCACCACTCTTGATAAATGTGAATTGGTTCAAATAATGGAAGGGGTCCTCCACTTCTCCAAACACATCCATTAGGGGTTCCACCAGATTTGTCCATGTAGAGATACTCCTTAGTTGCAGAGTCTTGTACTAGAGTCATGCGCTGCCTTCAAGGGAGGCTACCAACAACTTGATCATTACATCCTCATGCACGATATTGTGAAGGATGACCATAGAAGCTATATTTCTAGGTTTTTCTTCATAGCTCCCTTGATGCCACTATATTTTGATAAGGAATTGTACTAGTGAGGGATATTAAGGTGATTGAGGTCATTCCATTGGGGGAAATATGGCCAACCCATCAAGGCACCAGTATTCAGAGGTCTTGGCTGTGATTTCAAAGTCAAATTTAGAGTTTCCAGGTGAACATGCTATATTTGCTTATGAGGTTAAGTTTGCTCACCATACCTTGAGTCCTCAAAGATGTTTGGATATTTATCATGAGTAGGCAATTGATCTCATGATCTAGAAATTCTACTTAGTTAAAGTCACCAGGTGACTTTGAGAAGATCTAGGTAAACTAGAGAGTCACCAAACTCTGGTTTCTTAAAATATGGGACTCAGTAGGTCCCCATTATAGTCACTAAAAACTATTGATCATAAATCCAAAACCACACGCAGGGCAGGTTGGATGAATTAGTGCCAAGCAATGTAGAATGACCACCAAATCATAAGGACAGGGTGGATGATATCCATAGAAGATCGGTTCCTTGTGATGATTCTATCTACTCTACACCACAAAAGGAAAGGGAAAAGGGAAAGAGGAAAGAAATAAAAAATATATATTAGCCATACTCACAAGGATGAGTATAGTCACATCAAGACCTATGTAGTCATGATACCCCATATGAAACATAAGCCCTACACCTGATCGTCCAATGGTGTCCTTGTCCTAGCTCTCTATCAACGATGGGTAGGAGGCAAATTCTAGTATCGACGAGTGGGTGCATGAGATCTAGGATGTAGAATCAAAGCACTCCCACTTGGTTAGCATTAGCAAAAATAAACCCCCAACCCATATAATGAATACACTCCCCCTTAGTCACTCAAGCACACCCCATGGAATCTAGATACTAGAATAACACAGGATGACTTAAGAAAATAAAGAATTGAATACTCATACATTTAGTGAAGAACAAGCAGACATAGTTAGAGGCTGAATAGTGCATAATTTGTATTTACAAAGGGAAAACCTTACATATGATTTGTAATGGATAAAGAGCCACCCTTTGGAATGACCAGCATTCTACTATTTATAACCATTTTACATAAATTTTTACATTAATGGTGAAAGGCAGGAAGATTCTGAGCATTGCCCTGGTATACTACTCCACTAGGAAGCACTAATATTCTAGAAGAGTGTCAAGTGCTTCTAGATCAGTCTGGATCCTTCGATATTCTGCTTAGGTTATTATTGCTTAGCTACCTCATCCTTCTCCTCGGTCAGTGATCCTTTATTTAGGTGGTGAGTGTCAGACACTAAAGTACCTTGGGATCATTGCAATAGAAATATATCACTTCTATGTACATTTTTAGGTACCCAAATTTTTGGAGTGGCAAACAAGTCTTTTGTTTGAATTTCAAGCAGTGGAAAAAACCTTGCATGTCATATGGACACTTCCTTTTTTTCATGAGGTTTCCAAATAAGGTGGGTGTTTCCACATGTTCCACCAGATTGCTGCTCACATTTCCCTACCCAAGATGGTCGAGGGTTTTCCTTGTTCTCCAAGGTAGGGTCGACCCAATATTCTGCCCTTATTGGCCACTCTTGAACATCCAC
Organism: Wollemia nobilis; assembly: GCA_028583015.1. Taxonomy (NCBI): domain Eukaryota; kingdom Viridiplantae; phylum Streptophyta; class Pinopsida; order Araucariales; family Araucariaceae; genus Wollemia; species Wollemia nobilis. The sequence continues at coordinate 5,103,851 of JAQPPZ010016925.1, read as the reverse complement.
CCCATAAGTCAAATGGGTTTTGGGAATGTTCTGCCTAGAATCTCAAGGAAAAGGTTCACTCATTCTATGGACTGCCCTGGCTCATTCTGCCATCCACCCAATACTTTGGTCCACCCATGACTGCTACCACTGCTACTTTGTACCTTTTGCCCATCCAGTAATATCTTAAAAAAATAAGCAGACTCCTTTCAGGTAGAGGGAATCACTTTCTGAAGAGAAGAGTGGGTGAAGGATGCAAAATTTTACCCATAGGTACTTGTTGAGTAGGTAAGGGTGGTTCCTTAGGAGGCTTGTTCATATTATTTTAAGGTGGGAGAAATCTATTTTGAGGTTTATTTTGAGGGGCTTGTACCCTAAATTGATTTTGAAAGATTTTTTGTTTGGGTGGTCCTTGAGATCAACTAGGTACTTGATTATATTGGCCATTAATATTCCAATCAGACATGTTTTCCCCTAACATTACTTGAGTCCATGGAGATGGACTCCCATATGATTTGGCCATAAATTGGGCCCATGGAGGTATATTCCGTTCTTTATTATTTTGTATGGGTTTCAATTTATCTAATTTGATGCATTTGACCACTAGTTAGGTCTTTGTTGGTTGGAATAACTAGAATTTGACCAATTAGATGGACCATTGAATTTACCACTTATTCTTTGGGCTATAAAATAAACATATTTTGCCTCCTAAACTTTAGGTTATTTTATAGTATATTTCATAGCTGAAATATACTTATAGTTTTCAGTAATATGATACTTGTCACAAATTTTATAACTAGTAAACATTTTGGAGATATTTATGATTTTAAGAGGGAATTATCTTAGGTTGTGTCTTTTCCTACATCTATGAAAATATATCTCCCCAATAACTTGCTATTTTTGTTTCTTATCCATGAGGTCAATATATGTGGTTAATGTGCTTAGCAAATTAGTCTTTAGGCTCTCCAAAATGTTACCAATATTTGCTCTTGTTACTCCTGTGGATGAGTATTTGTTGTTCCTAAGAGGCTTATTCCTTGAATAGTTTTTGCAAAGATTCATAATATCTTAAAATTAAATTAGATGAATATCACCCTTATATATAAGTTTTAGTACATCAATTATATATTCTTTTTGAAGAACACAAGCTTATACTGAGAGGGGGGTGAACAGTATAAGATAAACTTTTACTTTTCTTTCCAAAACAATATTATCCAATGTTCTTTCCATAGCAGTGTTAACCAATATCATCAATAGAAGTAGCAAAGCAATGCACATATCATCACACATAAGAGAGACACATATTTAACGTGGTTCACCCAATGTGGGTTACATCCACGAAGAAAATATTTCTTCTAAATTTTCTCAACAAATCTCTTGGGAACCAAATCCCTATTACAATGTTTATGGACCTCTATCCAAAGGAGACACTAATCCCCTATGCTCAAGTTTGTGGATCTCTATCCACAGGAGAACTCTATCCCCTCAACTCTGGTTCATGGACCTCTATCCACAGGAGAACTCTATCCCCTCAACTCTGGTTCATGGACCTCTATCCATAGGAGAACTCTATCCCCTCAACTCTAGTTTGTGGACCTCTATCCATAGGAGAACTCTATCCCCTCAACTCTGGTTCATGGACCTCTATCCATAGGAGAACTCTATCCCCTCAACTTTGGTTTGTGGACCTCTATCCATAGGAGACACCTCTCCTCTCTGCTCTGGTCTACTCTAAAGCTAGCTCAATACTCTACTCAAAAATTGCTCCAAGCCTTCACACAAGGCTTGCTCAAATTTGCAACAAAATCTGCTCAACTCACTACTCCAATCTGCACCAAGCCTACTCACAAGGCTTTCTCAAATCAACAAAAAAATCTACTCACAAGGCTTGCTCAAATCAGCAACAAAACCTACTCATAAATCTACCCAAATTTACACCAAGCCTTCTCACAAGGCTTGCTCAAATCTACTCTCAACTCTTGCCCAAACCTGCTTCAAGTCTTCTCACAAGACTTGCTCAAATCTACCTCAAACCTACTTCAAGTCTTCTCACAAGACTTGCTCAAATCTTCCTAAATTTGCTTTAACACATGCTCAAAACTTGCTCATAACACATGCTTTGATCAAAGTACTTCAGACATATTCTACCCAAAATTCTTGTTCAAGAACACATAGAAAATGATATGCAATACAATTTCACAATATGTTCTTTCCAAATATCACTCAAGGCCAATGCACAAATTACTTCACAAATATATTTTTTGACCTTTGCAAGTTTATCCCAATATCAATCAAGATTATGCACAAAAATTGCTCTCAACCCTAGCACATGTGTTTCCAATCTCATTCAAAAATGAAGCACAACTTGTTCTCAAACCCTAGCACATATATTTCCAACAATGCACATATATAATCCTTATTTCTCCACCTTATGATTCAAAAATATTTGCTCAACCAAACACCTTAAAGAAGGAATGATATCACCATACCTCTTAACTTGCTTTGATGAAGATGTGCCCTCAAAACTTGTCTCAAAATATTCTATCTTTCTAAGTGCCACTTCAAGGGTTAGTTAGCATAACACCTTTTCAAATCATCCACATTAAAATTTTTCTCAAAAATATGCACAAAGATAATGGTTTACAACTCCTTTTAATTTCCCAAAATAAATCTTTTTAATCAAAGAACAAAACCCTTCAAACTTTCTTTCACCATGTAAGAATACACACAATAATTAAACCACAATAACACCTTATTACTCCTACTTGAAAAATAAATAATTCTCAACACACCACAATGTTTCTTATAGCACTTAACAACTCAATGTACAAATTACAATTATTTAAATTAACCACATACACCTTATACCTCCTACTAAAGTAAAATGATTTTCAATGCACTCAATATCTCAATAACAAATCTATCACATGCACCTTTTCCAACCACTCATAAAGATCTGAATTTAATTTTTTACGCGGTCCTTTGATCCCAAATGATAATGCAAAAATTTAACCTTATGACTCCCTAATGCAAACAAATGGAGTGCATACCTTATACCTTAGGAATAATTTTAATTCAAAAATTTTGTGCCCTTTTCGATGCAACCACTGCGATTCAAAACTACCACCTCTTGTTGGCCCATGCCCTAGCGTAAGCTAGGCTATCGTATGGGCTAGCTGCCCACACAAGACTTATAATGCGTAAACTCTAATTTGACATCCTCTTATGTAGATAGTTTATTTTTCAATAAAACTCCAAGAAAAACGAACTTGTTGTGCCTTGAACCTATGACCTCTTGCCTGCCACAACTTGCATAGAACCTGCTTGTCACCTGGGCTAGCCGCCTAGTTGGAAACCTCATGTGTTGCCTCCTTTTTAAATCGTTTCCCCTACTTTGAAACATGTGTGCTTGTCTTTTCCTCTCTCTGCCCTCAATGAATGGTATGAATCATGCTTGATCTAAAACCTTGGAAAATGAATTATTTTTCTTCCTTTAATATGCAATTCGAACTTTATGAAGACGTCGACTCTCCTTTTTATTTCCATTTGAATTTGAATTTTGGTACCTTTTAAAATTCAAATTTATTTTTATTATAATATTTAAACCTTGGTTTTAAATATTATAATATTTTTCTTGTGAACCTTTGTCAAATGATTTTCTTTTTCAACCAAATAAAGTCTTGTCTTTTTCTTGCTAACATAACCATGGAAAATATTTTTAATCAAATGAAACCTTTTTTTTCTTGCTAACATAACCATGGAAAATATTTTTCAATCAAATGAAACCTTATCTTTTTCTTGCTAACATAACCATGGAAAATATTTTTGCCTTGACAACTATTGTACCTTTGACATCAATATTTCTACCTCATGAATCCTTTGATGATATTTTCCTTGCATTTTATTATTTCAACCTTGAAGATAAATCTCAACCATTTTGCCTTTGACATCAATGACAACCAATATACTTAATATTTCCAACAATCTCCCCCTTTGTCATTGATGGCAACCCTTCTAAAATATTTCCTTTTACTACCACTGGATTCCAAATCTGCTCCCCTTGAGAAGTTGTTCCCCTTACTGATTTCTCTCCCCCTTTGACATCAATGGCAAAGGGCTCCTTTGGGGCTAAAAATAAGACTCTTAGCTCAGCCCCCTCACCACCTCCTCTCCTTGAGGTGATCAATTTTGGGGTGGGAGTAAGACTACTCCCAACTTACAATGCTCTTCTCCTTTCTCAACTTTCTTCCACATTTTTGTAGTCATACCTCTTTGAACCTTTTGGCCATTTCTATCCTTGCTTGTCTTTGAAAGTTCTAGAAACTTTGTTCTACACCACTTTGCTTTATGCCCAAAATTATTGCAATTGTAACACCTGATGTTGTAGTTTCTGAATGGTGCAAATGACCTGAAATTTCTTTTGGTGAAGCCATAATCATTTCTACCATGAATCCTGCAATGTATAGCTTTGTGACCAAAATGATTACATGAGAAACAATGCCCTTGGAAGAAATATTCATCTTGTCTTGAAAAATATGGTCTCTTGGTCCTTTCTTTGCCTTCTCTGTGATGATCCTTGTTTCTTGTTTGTGCATTGTTTTCTTTCTCAATGATGCTTCCACTCCTCAACTTATCAACATAGGTCTTAGGTTCTTCTTCAATCTCTTCCTCTGAAACTTCCTTTTCTTTTGAGCTTGACTCCTCTTTTTGTACCTCTTGACCTTCTTCATAGCCTAGTCCTATTTTGATAAATGAAGATCTTTGTGCTTTGATAATGTTATCCAAAGCTTTTGAACTTTTCCCAAACCTATGCAGCTTATCCTTAGAATATTTCACTTCCATCCTTAGAGAAACCACTTCATGTTCTAATATTTCACATTCTAACTCTTTTACCTCTAACTTTTCAACCATAACTTCTTCAAATCTCCTTGCCTTAACTTTTAAGTTTTTGAGATCTTGTAGAAGCTTTTCCTTTATTTCCTCATCTTCTTGAACTTGAGCCTTCAGTCTTGAGTTCTTCTTTCTAACTCTTTTCAACTCTCTAAGAGCAACAATAAGTTCCTCTTCTAGGTCAATTGTGGCTTCTTCTTCTTTTTCTGAACCTTCCTCTAGGTCTTCAATTATAGGAGCATCTTCTTTTTCTTCTACTTGGTCAGGAACATCTTCTACTTGATCTTCAATAGGAGTGTCCTCTTCCTCTTCTATTGCCAAAAATAGAATCTCTTCTTTTTCACTATCTGAGAAACTTTCATCACTGTCACTTGAAGCACTGCTTGCTTCTTCAACATAGAAACTCTTCTTGTGCCTTTGAAAAATATTCTTCTCATGCTTACCTTGACCATACCTATTTTTCTTTTCATACCTAAATTTTCTTTCTTCCTTTTTCTTATAATCATGTTTCTCTTCACTACTACTACTTCCAACTTGTGGACAATTAGATGCATAGTGACCAAAGTTACCACAATTAAAATATTTCATAGTCTTCATATCTTTGTGTTTTCTTGAGCCCTTCTTATTTCTTCTCACATAGTTAGCTTCTTCATCACTGCTTGACTCATCACTTGATTCTGGTTTCTTATCTTTTGTCTTCTTTGAAACTTTGAATGTTGCCTCTCTCTTGGAATTTTGATCTTTTTCTATCCTCATCTCATAAGCTATGAGAATTCCATGTAACTCATCCATTGTCAACTTATCGAGATCCTTCATCTCTTCTATTGTTGAAACCTTTGCATCATACCTCATAGGGAGTGATCTTAATACTTTTTGAGCAACACTAGAGTCCTCAATTTCTAATCCAAGTCCACACATGGTATTAACAACTTCATCAACACGAAGTAAGTATTTAGCAATATCTTCCTCATCTTTCATCTTCAACTCTTCAAACCTCCTCCTATGAGTTTGAAGTTTTGCCAACTTAACCTTGCTATCTCCTTCATATGTTTTCTTCAATTTGTCCCACATTTATTTTACTGATTTGCATTGCATAACTTTCACAAACTTTGATTCACATAATCCACTTAAGATTCCATTCATAGCCTTGGCATTATTTACATATAGTTGCTTGCCATCCTTATCTATGGGAGGAGTAGTTGTAGGTTTGAACCCATCCTCAATAGATTGCCATGTTTCATATCCTTGTGCCATAAAATAAGTCTTCATCCTCATACTCCAAAAAGCATAATTATTCCCATCAAATATTGGAGCCTTATTTGTTGAAGATCCATTCTGAGAAGCCATCTGTGTTCTTGTAAGATCTTCCTTCAAGTTGTTAGAATTTTTTGAAGGAACCCACTCTGATACCAATTGAAGAACACAAGCTTATACTGAGAGGGGGTGAATAGTATAAGATAAACTTTTACTTTTCTTTCCAAAATAATATTATCCAATGTTATCAATTGCAATATCTTTTCAAAGTAGTGTTAACCAATATCATCAATAGTAGTAGCAAAGCAATGCACATATCATCACACACATGAGAGACACAGATTTAACATGGTTCACCCAATGTGGGTTACATCCATAGAGAAAATATTTCTTCTAAATTTTCTCAACAAATCTCTTGGGAACCAAATCCCTATTACAATATTTATGGACCTCTATCCAAAGGAGACACCAATCCCCTATGCTCAAGTTTATGTATCTCTATCCATAGGAGAACTCTATCCCCTCAACTCTAGTTTGTGGACCTCTATCCATAGGAGAACTCTATCCCCTCAACTCTAGTTTATGGACCTCTATCCATAGGAGAACTCTATCCCCTCAACTCTGGTTTATGGAACTCTATCCATAGGATAAATCTATCCCCTCAACTCTAGTTTGTGGACCTCTATCCATAGGAGAAATCTATCCCCTCAACTCTAGTTTATGGAACTCTATCCATAGGAGACACCTATCCTATCTACTCTAGTCTTCTCCAAATCCATCTCAATACTCTTCTCAAAAATTGCTCCAAGACTTCACATAAGGCTTGCTCAAATCTACAACAAAATTTGCTTAACTCATTGCTCCAATCTGCACCAAGCCTACTCACAAGGCTTGCTCAAATTAACAACAAAACTTGCTCATAAATCTGCCCAAATATGCACCAAGCCTACTCACAAGGCTTTCTCAAATCAGCAACAAAACCTGCTCATAAATCTACCCAAATCTACACCAAGCCTTCTCACAAGGCTTGCTCAAATTACCTCAACTTAAACCTGCTTCAAGTCTTCTCACAAGACTTGCTCAAATCTACCTCAAACCTGCTTCAAGTCTTCTCACAAGACTTGCTCAAATCTTCCTAAATCTACTTTAACACATGCTCAAAACTTGCTCATAACACATGCTTTGATCAAAGTACTTTAAACATATTCTACCTAGAATTCTTGTTCAAGAACACATAGAAAATGATATGCAATACAATTTCACAATATGTTCTTTCCAAATATCACTCAAGGCCAATGCACAAATTACTTCACAAATATGCTTTTTGACCTTTTCAATTTTATCCCAATATCAATCAAGATTATGCACAAAACTTGCTCTCAACCCTAGCACATGTGTTTCAATCTCATTCAATAATGAAGCACAACTTGTTCACAAACCCTAGCACATATATTTCCAACAATGCACATATATAATCCTTATTTCTCCACCTTATGATTCAAAAATATTTTCTCAACCAAACACCTTAAATAAGGAATGATATCACCATACCTCTTAACTTGCTTTGATGAAGATGAGCCCTCAAAACCTGTCTCAAAATATTCTATCTTTCTTATGCCACTTCAAGGGTTAGTTAGCATAACACCTTTTCAAATCATCCACATGAAAATTTTTTCTCAAAAATATGCATAGAGATAATGGTTTACAACTCCTTTTAATTTCCAAAAATAAATATTTTTAATCAAAGAACAAAACCCTTCAAAATTTCTTTCACCATGCAGGAATACACACAATAATTAAACCACAATAACACCTTATTACTCCTACTTGAAAAAGAAATAATTCTCAACACACCACAATGTTTCTTATAGCACTTAACAACCCAATGTACAAATTACAATTATTTAAATTAACCACATACACCTTATACCTCCTACTAAAGTAAAATTATTTTCAATGCACTCAATATCTCAATAACAAATCTATCACATGCACCTTATACAACCACTCATAAAGATCTGAATTTAATTTTTCATGTTGTCCTTTGACCCCAAATGATAATGCAAAAATTTAACCTTATGACTCCCTAATGCAAACAAATGGAGTGCATACCTTATACCTTAGGAATAATTTTAATTCAAAAATTTTGTGCCCTTTTCGAAATTACTGCCACCTCTTGTTGGCCTATGCCCTAGCGCAAGCTAGGCTACCACATGGGCTAGCTACCCACACAAGACTTATAATGCACAAACTCTAATTTGATGTCCTCTTCCATAGATAGTTTATTTTTCAATAAAACTCCAAGCAAAATGAACTCGTTGTACCTCGAACTCGTGACCTCTCACCTGCCACGACTTGCGTAGGACCTACCTATCGCCTGGGCTAGCCGCCTAGTTGGAAAACTCATGCACTACCTCCTTTTTAAATCACTACCCCTACTTCGAAACATGTGCACTTGTCTTTTCCTCTCTACCCTCAATGAATGGCGTGAATCATGCTTGATCAAAAACCTTGGCAAATGAATTATTTTTCTTCCTTTAATATGCAATTCGAACTTTATGAAGATGTCGACTCTCCTTTTTATTTCCACCATTTGAATTTGAATTTTGGCACCTTTTAAAATTCAAATTTATTTTTATTATAATATTTAAACCTTGGTTTTAAATATTATAATATTTTGCTTGTGAACCTTTGTCAAATGATTTTCTTTTCAACCAAATAAAGTCTTGTCTTTTTCTTGCTAACATAACCATGGAAAATATTTTTCAATCAAATGAAACCTTGTCTTTTTCTTGCTAACATAACCATGGAAAATATTTTTCAATCAAATGAAACCTTGTCTTTTTCTTGCTAACATAACCATGGAAAATATTTTTGCCTTGACAACTATTGTACCTTTGACATCAATATTTTTGCCTCATGAATCCTTTGATGATATTTGCCTTGCATTTTATTATTTCAACCTTGAAGATAAATCTCAACCATTTTACCTTTGACATCAATGACAACCAATATACTTAATATTTCCAACATTTTCAATCCTTATAGAAAAGTATCTTTTAATATTTTATCATCTAGATCAATATTCACCCTAGATCCAACAAACTAAAATATTTCAAGATAGTTTTCAAGAGATTTTTCTTCTCGTTGGTTCATAAAAAATAGCTCAGCTTTTTTATCCCTAATTCTATAGCAATCTTGATATCTTTCAAGGAATAGATCTTTCAATCCTTGATCTACATCCCATCGATTACAAACGCTTCCTCCTAGACCCATGAACCATATTAAAGCTACATCTTTAAGGGTGGAGAGAAATAGTCTTAGCTTTTGCTCATTGGTGGTATAAAAATAGGCTTGGCATTCCACTTCAAACTAAAAAAAAGTATCAAGATATTCATGTGGTTTTCCATGGAAGGTAAGAAAAATAGCGGTAGAGACTGGCTTTGGTTCTCTCGTTAGCCTCTCTTCTAGAGAAGGAATGGGAAAGGTAAAAAAATTTCTTTGCCTACTCTAATTTTCTTCCACTTCTCCATAATAACTATTATTTTCCTACTCCCTCTTTGGTTTACATATACTTCCCCATGTTCATTAATATGGTCATCCATGACTAATTAAAGGAATTCTAAGATTGGACCTAGTATGGATTCAAAAAATATAGTTGATGGATCTATATGATTATAAAATTTAGGTTCTAACAATATAAATGTTTCAATATTTTAATCTAGTAGAGTCAATGGTAGTTCAATTTGAATATGTGAAATTTACTACATCGCCTTAAGGGCACTTAATTGCAATGTAAAGCATTTAAAAGGCATTCAAAGGGAAATATAGCATAAACTTGTAATCTAGTAAAGTGGAGAAAATATGTAACCAAATGGTGGATTTATCCTTCTTATTTAATCAATGTATAGCTTCAAATGTGATATTACAAATATCCCCTTGAGGAATTTTACAAATTGATACAATTTCCATTACAATGTTCAAGGGATCTAGTCCTTTGAAAGGTGCCTCAAAGTGGTGTAAACTATGGTGTTTGGTGTAAATATCACATCCCACGATTGAGAGCTATCCTTCAACCCATTATCCTAGTCTTCTTAGAATACCTGCACCTACACACAAGGGACTAAAATGGGGTTAATAGCACCTATTTCATAGAATAAATAAAGCCTTGAAAACATGGCAAAAAGGGGGTGTGCTACAACAAAACAAAGTGATCTACATACATAAAAACTGATCTAAATTAAGCATATGCATATTATAATATGATTTAAATACAAATAAGCAACTTTGGAGGCAAGATCAAGGGTGAAACAATGTACAAATAGGAATCATTCCTGGGTGATCTAGATAGACCTACAACATTGGGGATCACCAAACCTGCATCAAAACTCCTCCAAACTACCTCAAATTTGGTCCATAGGTGCATTTAGACATTCCTAAGGGGACTATGGAGGAATTTATCTAAAATTACAAGTTATTTGGCAACCGTCCCTAGGTGTGCCATGGGCAGACTGCTGACCATCCCCAAGTGGAACAGTTACAAAACTTACTTAGTTTTATCACCTATGGCTATGGTAATTGGTTTAGAACTTGGTAAGGGTGTTTTCGACAGATGGGTCCAAATAATTCTTCAATTTGGCCATTTTGGTTTCAATGGTTCGAGCCTATTGCCCTTGAAATCACCTTCGAAAGGAAGAGGGTTTCAAGGCCAAGGCAAAGACATGTTTGGGTTTGAGTTTGGTTTGGAAAAGGGGAGGATAGAATTGGGCATCACTTCATTACTAAAATGCTCTAATTCTCCTCATAAAATTGGGATTTTGAAGCTCCTTTTATAGCCCAAAATGGCATCTAGAGAAAAAGGGCATGTATTTCCATGCGAGGCAAGTGCTACCATGTGTCCTAATTGCATCATGGGGTGATTGGGAGAAGGTTACCCCTTTGGGTGCTCCCAATAAACTATCCCACTATCCATTAGCAGGTCCCCAATAAATTTGGGGTGATTGGATGCACTAATGGTAGTATTTTATTGCCATTTAGCACGTCCTTTGACTTTTTCAAAGGTCCAATTAGGGGTCATCCCACCCATGGATAGTTGCTGATAGCCATCCCTGGGTGGGACGGTCACCAGTAGGAGCCCCAAAACTGGCCCAGACTGCTAGGAACCCTCCAAAATTATTTTTAGAGGATTTTGGAAGCCTTTTACTAGCCTAAATGGGTGCCTAATAAGGCCATATGTTGTTTATAAGAGGGCATATGTAATGCATTGATAGTCTTATCTAATTTACGTGATTTAGATGTCTGTAGATGCCCCATTTTTGGGATGCACGATGTGAAACAAAGTGTTGAGCAAAAATAGATCACTAAATAATCAAATGATCAAGGTTTTTTATTAACTTAATCAAATTTGGATGCCTCCATTGTGGAAAATCATACATTCTTGGAATCCTTTTTATTGACATAGTCAAAGGATCGATTGCAGGTACACCTTTCAGTCGTGCTGTAGTAACAATCTTATGGGGCTTAGGGCATACTAGGTCTTGGTGCCTATTATGGTAAACCTTTATATGGGTCAATTCTTGAGGTTTCAATGAGTTCAAGCCTATTTAATTTGTTTCTTATGCTATTTCTTTGCCCCAACATGGGCTTGCAAATTTATCTCTAGCCAAGATTCGTTTGAATGCATGGAACTTACACTTCTGAGTGTTTAAATGTTGATTTGATTTATGAATTAATTATGATGACTACCCCCTCAAGCAATGAGTTTATTAGGGCATGAAAAATTCTAAAGCAATAATCCGCTTGACACATATGATTAAATTGGGATAACTCTCTATTTTGCCCATGGTACTAAATACCTGTTTGGAGGTGATTTTTGACTGTTCGGATGAATAGTTTTGGAGGCAAAAGGCCCAATATATCATTCCCATGGAGTGTTCCAGCCATGCAGGATTTCTTGGGGAGTAAAATATAGTATTTTTATGCATCCAAAATTATTATAAGTTCAGTTTAAATCCCTCTCATTTTCTAACCCATTTTGCCTTGTTTTTGGTGGGTTTTTGGCCCATTTTTTGATGTTTTTAAGTGCAATTTTCTTGTGACAATCCCAGGGGGACAAGGGAAATATGTGAGCATCCTAGTATGGTATGCCCATCCTAAAGTGCACTCATCCCACCTAGGAGCGGTCGGCTTCTTTTGGAGCTATAAAAGGCCAAAAAGGGCCATTTTAGCTCATTTGTGCAACTTGCTCGAAGAAGTTAGAGAGGAGAGGATGTAGGAAAGATTTTTCTAAAGTGTAGCACTACCAAAATATCAAACCACAACATGAGCCAACTAGCGGATCCGTCAGGCGGTGGAGCCAATGCAAAATGGGTATGGATTACATGCTTTTTTTGCCCTATTTTATTGTGTTTTTGCAATTTTTGCTATAATTTCATGACTACAGCCCTACCTAGAGTTTAAGAAACCCTATGAGGACTAAAATTTATGACATGTAGCTTTTATTTATGTTTTATTTTCCAAAAAAATAGAATAAAGTACCAGTTTTTTATGTTTTTTAGGTTTTTAGGGCATTTTTAAGGGTCAAATTGACCCTATTTTACCCTAATTTGGGGACCGTACCTGTGAGGGATGGTCACTAGTGGCCATACCTAGGTGGGACAACTACAAAATTAGGGGCCATCCCTGGGTGGGAAGGCCAAAAAGACCATTTTTATGTATTTTTTTAGTGTTTTTATAGCAAAATTTTTCTTTTTAGGGCTTTTTTGACACCCTAATTTGCATGAGCAGATAGTTAGGAGTCAGTACAGGGTATCGAGTCTCTGTCAGGTAACTAGAGACCATTTTAATGCTACATAATGATGTTGGCTCGATGCCATCGATCTGAAGCAAGTTACGCAGTTAGATCCCGTGGTGGGAGACCATGTCTATTTGACTGCTTTGATAGACCTATGGGACCCTCACACTAACACTTTTTATTTAGATACAGGGGATATGACAGTGAAAATAGAGGACGTATATTGAATACTACGTATTCCGATAGAGGGGCACCAGATAGTATCTTCTTTGATAGAGCGATGAGAGGCCATAGTGTGAAGGTACTTTGGATCCCACTAGGAGGATGTATCGATTGATCTTCCCAGAGGAGGGATTCTAGTGACTAGATGGTATTAGGAGGGTGTTCATAGAATTAGGTACACATTGTTGATGAAATTTATCAGCAACATGTTGCTACCCAAATCTTCAGGAGCTAGGTTCCCATGGAACCTAATAGAGCTGGTCTTTACTCTAGTGGATTGCATAGAGGATGAGCCCATAATTATGGCTTGGGGTCCTACTTTATTGGCATAGCTATATGATGAGTTGTATGATATCCGCTCATGTGGGCAGAAGGGTTTGGGCTACAGCTTCCTACAGTAGTCTTGGGATTGGTAGCATATTACAGTAGAGAGACCACAGGGACTACCATGGACCACTTGAGTAGAGCTACCAGATAGGGAGATTTGATATGGGGAGCTATGGAAGAGGTCACAAGAGTTAGGACATAGTTGATGATATGCTAGGGAGGTAGGGCACTATATAGAGGCTTTTGCACGGCTCAAGGTAGCATATATCGAGTGGATACCCTATAGGGGTTGTCCTGACTAGAGGGATGCTGAGACACATCTACACTGAGTTTAACGAGGTAGATGGTTGATAGGATGACATGGCATAGAGCGAGAGTACTTTTATTATGATCATGTGCTACAACAATTCAAGCTACACTAGGGGCTACCTAGGGAGCTGATGGTCTATCATCATCATGGCGATGAAAGGACTCTTGCATGGCCTATGGTAGAGGACTTGGGAGATGAGTCAGATCTTGAGGTGGTAGTTTCTGATTTAGATGATGCAGACACTACAGAAGAGTATAATGCATGGTGGATCATACAGTGGTGGCAGGGGGAGGGACCACTATGATGGGATCCAACTACCAAGGCAACAGATGTAGCTAGGCGTACTCCAAATGAGTAGGGTTAGGATGAGTCTCCAGATGATGAGGAGGTAGACGCAGGTGAGTGAGTTGTGCATAAGTGTGTGTCAGTGGATAGGGTGGACCTGATAGATGTACAAGATCTAGTGGGATTTGATGAGGGAGACTTGGGGGATCAGGGTATGTAGGCACAACTAGCAACACAAAATTTGATGATTACAGAGCTACAGAGTGATCAAGCATTACTATAGGATACATGCTAAGTGCATGGGTTGATATGGAGAGGTAGATAGTAGTGATAGCTAAACTTTAGGCACAGGTCGATGGATAGGGCCCTAGCCATGGGGAGTCCAAAAGTGGTGATCCAGCCAGGATGCAGGAGGATATAGCACATCTATAGGATTTGGTGGTGATATATTAGACTAGGTGTCGAGAGGAGTGCACCTACATGGATATGATGGTGGATGAGATAGTGCACTATAAGGGGCACATACCAGATCGGGCATTAGCCATTGGATCATAGCATAGCCAAGGGAGTGGGAAAAGACACTCATCTACTCGGATGAGGGCTCCAAGCACTTCTCAAAGGATGGAAGTATCTAGAGGTAGAAAATTAGGGGGTATCAAGTCTGGGAGCTCATGACGGACTCATACTAAGAGCAGAGGAGAGATTCAAGGTATCGGTCCTGCGTGACCATGGTCAACGAACTCTGATGGTTCTTTTTAGACTTTTTGGGTTGCGAAGTCGGGTGACTCAATTTTATTGTAGCCTACATGCAGTTTATGGACTATTATGTAGCTTTTTGGCTTTTATATATATATATATATATATATATATATATATATATATATATATATATGTATGACTTTGCTTTTATCATTATATCATATTTCACTGATTTATGATATGAATGCAATGCTTATATTTGCTTTATGATGTTCTGATGGATATCTAACATAGATGTATGTAGTTATCCGATGATATGTAGATGTGGATGCTTTATTTATATTCTTTTGTAAAGTAAAATATATGCATAAAATAGCTAGTGTTCGTATAAATATTATTGCTAATATTTAACTGGTATCTATCCTAGCTCATGAACATCACTTAATGAACAAAAGTGTAAATGTGTATAATCGGAAGTAATGATTTATTACATTTAATTTTGTATGATGGATTTGTGATGAATTTTTGACGCATACTATGCTAGCACCATAGACTATACAAAATTATCTTGATTATTTTTATGTTATTATAACACTTTATTTGATGGACATTGTATTTTTGACAAACATGTGAAAACATGATGCAGAATGGGATGGATAATGTAATGTGATATGATATTATTATAGTTTTGAAGAGACTCAAACACTCTAGTTGCCTAATCAAAATTCATATACTAACTATACAAGATATTTTGACAAAGTATGCACCTAATAAGATAACCAAGATAGTCAATATTCCTATGTGTGCATGTGAGTTCATTGCCATGATAACACATAATATTACCCTAGTGCAAATGGGATTTATTCAGCCCATCGAAACTAAATATCATTCTGCGAGTCTTATTATCCTAAGTTTCGTACTTAGTTGGATTAGACCACTATATAACCTATGTTACAACAAGCTAGCTCATCCACATTCAAACATTGGTCTATACCTAAACAAGTTGCTTAAGTGATAGACATATCATCATGCAGGAGGCTATCACTATTGACAAGTAGGCTATCCACCAAACCTGTAATGAGGATCACCTTATGGTTCTCTAATGCTGAGAATTCTAGGGATTCAAGTTTCAGAGTCCCTACCTTTCTTTGACTTTCTCAATGGAATTGCTCATTTTTATTTGTTGAGCAAGTGAGAACCATTATTTATTTTTGCTTTTCCTAGTGATAATAATCACTGTTTCCTTATGCATATTTGGGAGTGATAATAATCACTATTTTCTTTGGAATATTTCTTTGAGATACTTACCCCAGTGTAGGGCAATGTATGTTTTCAATACTGGGGGGAGATAATAATCATTATGGAAATTTCTTTGGGAAATTACCCTAGTGTAGGGTAAGGGATTTTGGGTAAGGAGGAACTTGTCCTTTTGTCAATTCTCAGTATTTTTGAACCATTCGCACAAGGGGATGAGCAAGATAACCTTTTCGCTTGGAAGTAACCTAGACTACTTTATAGTTTTCATATTTCCTTGTGCTATACTTGGATTTTTAATGTGAAAATATGTTGGGATTTTGATGTATACCAAGCATTATTTAAGTAGGATTCTACCTTCTAAAAATCATACTAGATTTCTACAAAATCTGACAAGACAACTAGATATCACTGAGTGACCGAAAACTTAACTATGTGTTACTAACAATGACTAAATGACGAAAAAAATGCATATAATATGGGATGTAAATGTAAATGGTATATGTAATATTAACATATGGTAATATTTACTTGTAATAACCATGATTTAATAGATGCCTAGTGTACAAACCTGGTGCTAGACATGTATGATCAATTTGGAACAATGAATAATGCAATGATGAGAATACCTAATGCAATTTATATGAAGTGCAATGAAGAAAATATTTTTGTATTTTGATTATTTTGATAGTATTTTTATATTTTTGATATATATGTATATATAGGTTGACCAATGGGCTTAAGGAATGCCATTGGGGGACGCCTTTGGAGCATTTTGGATTGACCTAGATGATCATAGATAATCTAGGAATATTTTATTTTTACCTAGATGGTTGTAGACCACCTAGGAGCATTTTATGGGGACCAAAGGGCTTATAGATGCCTTTGGGGCTTTTTGGATTGACCTAGATGATCGTAGATAGTCTGAAATATTTTTATTTTGACCTAGATGGTCGCTGACCGCCTAGGGGTATTTTAGGTGACCTAGATGGTTATTGACATGTAGGGAGTGTTGTAGACTACCTAGGGGCTTTTGATTGTGACCAAAGGGCTTATAGATGCCTTTGGAGCTTTTTAGGGTGACCTAGACAATCGTAGATAGTCTAGGAGCATTTTTATTTGACCTAGATGGTCAAAGACTGCTAGGAGCATTTTGGGTGACCTAGACGATCAACGACATTTAGGAAATGCCATAGAATTCCTAAGGGTATTTGATTATGACCAAAGGGCTTATAGATTCCTTTGGAACATTTAATATTGAACTAGATGATTGTATATAGTCTAGGGGATATTTTTATTTGACCTAGATGGTCAAAAACTGCTAGGATCCTTTAGGGTGACCTTGATGGTCAACGACACTTATAAAGTGTTTACGACTGCCTAGGAACATTCGGTTGTGACCAAAGGGCTTATATATGCCTTTGGAGATTTTAAGGTTGACCTAGACGATCATAGATAGTCTAGGGGATTTTTTAATTTGACCTAGACAGTCAAAGACAACTAGGAGCCTTTAGGGTGACCTAGACGGTCAACGACACTTAGAAAGTTTCTACAACTACCTAGGAGCATTTTATTGTGACCAAAGGTCTTATATATGCCTTTGGAGCTTTTAAGGTTGACCTAGATGATTGTAGATAGTCTAGGGACTTTTTTATTTGACCTAGATGGTCAAATACCGCTAGGAGCCTTTAGGGTGACCTAGATGGTTAGCAAAACTTAGAAAGTGTCTACGACTACCTAGGAGAATTTTATTGTGACCAAAGGGCTTATATATGCCTTTGGATCTTTCAAGGTTGACCTAGATGATCATAGATAGTCTAGGGTTTTTTTTATTTGACCTAAATGGTCAAAGACCGCTAGGAGCCTTTAGGGTGACCTAGACAGTCAACGACTCTTAGAAAGTTTTTACGACTGCCTAGGAGCATTTCATTAGTGCTTTAAGCATGAAATGATCACAAATGACTTATATTCATGGGTTTAGGCTCTTCACTTTATTTTATGGATGCTAAGTGATAAGTTCTAGGTCCAATATGACTTGTGATGATGAATGGACCTATCCAGTTTGCTGCAAATTTGTCTCACAAATTGGAGGGCAAATTTGAGTTTTGTTGGTTCTCTTTTAGAACTAAATCACCTACTTGAAAGTCTCTTTGATGTAATTTCAATTTGTAAGCTCTCTTGAGACGTTCCTAATAAACACATAGATGCTCGAGGGCATTTACATGTCGTTCATCAAGAAATGTTAACTGATATAAACGAGCTTGTCTAGTTGTATCATTGTCAATGAATTCTTGCATGGAAATGCACAACGACAGAATCTCTAACTCCAGAGGCATGATGGCTTCAGCACCATACACTAGTGAAAATAAATTTGCCCTAGTGGGTGTTCGAATGCTAGTGCGATAAGCCCAAAGGAAAAGAAGTAATTGATTATGCCAATATTTATGATTTTCCTTGACGGTTTTCTTCAAGATGGCTACTACTGTCTTATTTGATGCCTCTACTTGCCCTTTGGCTTGTGGATAATAGGGCATGGAAAATATATGCTTTATGTTATACTTTGTTGTTAACACACACACATCCTTATTTTTAAAGGGTGTTCCATTATCCGATATTATTTTGGATGGAATACCAAAATGACATATGATATTATGTAGCATGAACTCGACAATGCGAGGTCCAGTCGTTGTGGTAAGGGGAATTGCTTCCACCCATTTTGTGAAGTACTCGGTTGTCGTTATGATAAACATGTGATGGCCCAACGAGACAGGTGAGATTTTCCCAATTAAATCAAACCCCCATTGTGCAAATGACCAGATCGATTGAATTGGTTGTAAGGCTTATGAAGGTACATGTGTCAAATTTGCATGATGTTAACACTTCATGTACTTCTTAACATAAGCACAACAATATTGCTCTAAAGTTGGCCAATAATAGCCCATGTGAAGAATGTGCTTAGTGATGGCCATATTGCTAAAGTGGCCACCACATGTACCATCATGTGCTTGGATGATGGCCCAAGTTGACTCTTGTGAGTCTAAGCAATGAAGGAGGATACATTCATAACTCCGAATATACATTATGTCTCCTAATAAGACATTTTACCACCTTTTTTTTGAATGCTCGCTTTGTGGCATCTGATAATCCAAGTGGAATATTACCCATCTTAATATAATATTTAATCTGGATAGCCCAATCTTGCTTTCAAGAAGCCTCAATATTATGAATCATGCTATCCTTTTGATGTTTGTCTCATGTGAATGTTGATTGAGAGAGAACTTGGAGATATAGCGTTGTTCTAGTATCAAAAGGAGTATGAGGGAACAAAGCCCCCCAGTTAGCATTATTCAAATATTGGTGTAGTTAAGTGAACATTTCATTGGAAGACTTAATCTAAATTATGTGAACAACTGGTATAGCATTAGGCTCTTCACGCTCAGTCACAGATTGTGCTAGCATTTTTACTTGGATAGTTGTGATATCATCTGAAGGGTCATGCAGGATTAACAATCCTAAGGAAGCCATTGTATCTGCAAAATGATTAGATGAGCGAGGGAGTGCCTCTATATCATACCATTCAAATTTGACCAGGAGTTTTTCCACTAGGGATTTGACAAGGAGTTTTTCCACTAGGGATTTGACAAGGAGTTTTTCCACTAGGGATTTGTAGGCTTGTAAGACAAGAAACCTACACTGGAATATCCCTTTAATATGATTTACCATAAGCAAGGAATCATCAAAAATGTTCAACTTTGTTATGTTCATGGTGATTGTCATTTAAATTCCTATGATGAGAGCTGCATACTCAGCATTGTTGTTAGTACAAGGAAAATTTATTTTAAACAAAAGAGGTATGGGAGCCCCTTATAGTGTGAAAAACATGATACCTACACCACCACCTTGCTCACATTTAGAACCATCGAAGAATAGAGTTATGTCCGCATGTGACTCAGGCTCAGTAGAATCAGGTGATTATAAAATATGAAATACTCCATCATTGGGAAGTTCTATATTTAGAGGCTGATCATCCTGTAGAGGAGCCTCTGCTAGTTGATCGACTATGACCTGTCCTTTGATAGATTTCTATCCAATGAACTCTAGGTCAAATTCCATCAACAACATTATCTATTTTGCCATGTGACTATTATGACATGTTCTGCTCATCATGTAGCGCAATAGATTTTATTTAGATACAACATACATGGTATTATTCAAACCCCATAAGGGGGGTGGAGGTCCAAGGTTCAAATTTTGGGCCTCATCCGATTGAACGCTTGTCCCTTTACTGGTGCTTTCAGCGACGTAAAAGGTTTAAAATGATTGTGGCATGGTGGTTATAGGGGTGTACTGCACGAAGATCTGTGTGGCAGCTTATGGGGCGGACAACACAGAATACTATGGCGGCCATAAAAAATTGGACAGCCTACTCGAATTCGTGGCGGCTATCGATTCCACCATGTAAATTAAAAAAAAAACATACATGGTATAATTAAGCATATAACGACATAGCTTTTTTGTGACAAAGACCATTGCTAAGCATAACTTCTCAACGTATGCATATCTAGTTTCATAGCTGACCAGTGTATGGCTAATGTAATAAATAGCCTATTCTTTGTGGAATTCATTCTTTTGGGACAACATGGTGCCCAAAGCCAACTCAGTAGCTGAGATGTATAAATAGAATGACACTCCTGGTCATGATGGAGCCAATATAGGCAACAAATATAGGTATTTTTTAATTTCTTCAAAGGTATTTTGACATTCTTCATCCTAATGAAATGAGACCCCTTGTGTAGCAACCTATTCATGGGTCGACACTTATCCTATAATTGCACTATAAAGCATTTTATGGATGCGACCTTTCCTTGCAAATTGCATAGTTGCTTAATGGTTGTGGGGGGAGGCATTTCTAATATTTCCTTGACCTTGTTTGGATCTATCTCTATGCCTCGCTTAGAGACTATGAATCCCAAAATTTTACCAGATGTGATGCCGAAGACACACTTTTTAGGATTAAGTCTAACATTGTGCTCTATGAGGTGATCTAGGATCTTACACAGTACAACGAGATGTTCATGGCATAATAAATATTTTACCAATAAATAATCCATGTAATATTCTATAATGTTGTGCATGTAGTCATGGAAGATATATGTCATGGCTCGTTGATAGGTAGCACCATCATTCTTAAGGTCAAAAGGCATGACCTTGTAACAAAATGTCCCCCAAGGCATTATGAATGCCATTTTTATTTGGTCTTCTAGATTAATACGAATCTAATTATATCCAAAAAATCCATCCATCAGGGATATAATTTCATGTCCTATTGTTGTGTCTACCAATGCATCAATGTTAGGTAAGGGAAATTCATCCTTAGGACTCACTTTGTTAAGATCTCGAAAGTCAATGCAAATGCAAATCCTCCCACAGGATTTTTGATGAGAACCATGTTTGAAACCCATGGAAAATAATCTACTGAGATGATGATATCAGCATCTAAGAACTTTTATAATTTATCTTTCACCATTAAGGCTACTATTGGGTGCTTTTTTCATAACTTTTGATTAATAGGTTTGATCTTGGGGTCTAATGTAAGATTATGTGTGACTATATTTGGGTCTAGTCCTGACATATCTTTATATGACCAAGTAAAATATTTAATCCTTGCTTTCAATGCTGCTATGAAATCATATTGTTCACTTAGGGAGAGAAGTTCCCCTAATTTAATGGTATGGAGATTATCAGGATTAATGGTATGGGGATTAAGAGGGCAGGCTTGCTCTTCACGAGGCAACAACTAGCATCAAATGGATCCTTGGATGGGAAATAACATACAAAGATAATACTCATACTCATTGTCCAAGGGGAACACACATTCGTATTCATCATCTGAGCTATGGCAGTTAATGGGTGTGATGCCATAATCATCTTCATCATCACTCATTCATTTGTGAGGAGGACCTTGGTCTTGTTCCTCATTGTTAGATTGCAAGGTGTGTGAGCTCTCCCCCACTTCATGGGGTTGGGTGACATCACTAGAAATACCTTGATCTATCATTTCTATGGGGAAATGATCTCCCAAGGAATGAACATGATTCATATTAGCATATGAGTCATGGGCAAGCTTAGCCTGATGACTTAGGCATAGGTGTTTGAGACTTTTGGTGAGGAAATCCAACAATACCGATTTATTGTGTTCCAACCCGAATCTATCATACAAAAGTTGATATTGGGGTTGACATGGAACACGATTACCTTGCTCATATAGGCCAATACCAAACCCATGCCAATTACAGTGGTCTAAGTACCATAATGCATAGTCTAGATTTGACAAATAATTTACATCCTCAAAAAAAGGTTCATCGTCATCTTCTTTCTGAGGAATGGGCAGAGCTCATACTCTACACCTCCATATATGAAATTCATTTGATTATGAGGTATACGAAGAGGTACAATACTACCTATGGGAAGATGAGGTCTTCCTATGTCTTGCACTATCTCTAGTGATGGAACTGTCATGATATTTCTCACCAAGTATTCCCTTATCCCTGTGCTAGACATCTGGACTATGACCTGGGATGGTGAAGATGGATGAGATGGAATGGTGGTTTGAGGTAATCCAATGTTCACCTCTGGAGGTCATTACCCATTAATGACACAAGGAACCTCCTCTGTGGATATGGTAGAAACTAATGGTGGGATCTCATCAATAGGCCTCTTTAACATGTTCCTCGATGGAGGGTTTTATGATGTCGAAGCCTTCTCTAAAGGTGGCGATGATGAGGATGGAGTAGATGATTATGAAGGTGGTGGAATGGGTAGACTCTGACTAGGTGTTCAATCGGAAGTCTACGTGAGTCGAAGGTAATGTCGACTCTGGAATCTATTACAACATGTTGCAGTATTTGAAGGGCTCTAGATCGGTAGATACTACATGTACTTGCCTTTCATGAGTGTATTTAAGACATTGATTCACAATGGAGGGGACACACTTCATATCCTATATCCAAGGTCTTTCGAGCAAAATTTTATAAGCCATATCACCCTCTAGCACATGGCACAATGTCAATATAGTCTTTTGCCCCACATGAATGGGTAGAACTATGGTACCGACAATAGAGCATATTGTGTCATTAAAAGTGCAAAGAGTGTAAGTTGACTCCACAACATGAGATGCTTGCAACTTAAGATGCTTTAGTGCTTTATTTGTTATGATGTTACTTGAGGACCCAATGTCTATAAACACTCTCTTGTATGGTATCTCATTTATACATGCAATGATGTGTAAAGGAGGATCTACCACATTGCTAGCTATTTTTTTTAGCTCATGCTCATGAAATTGTATGACTAGTTCTTTGCACTATTGCACATGTCCCACAAAATCTATGAAGGAGTTGCACTCATGCGGTTGCAACTCTATGGATTTTAAAATATCCATAAGGGCATCCTAATGTGGAGGTGATTGTTCGATCAACTCATAGATGGACAGTCGTGCTGATGTGGTCCTCATAATTGTGCAAGCTTGCTCTTCATTATCACTATTGGCCTAGAAGGAAGGCCCTGTACGACAAGTGGTGTATTTTATGACGTAGTTGGAACATCATTTGAAGATGCAGGCTATGCAACTTAACTTGGATATCTCTTGTTCCTGGTCACAATACTCACCATCCCAACATACCTTTGCACAAGGTGTTGTTGCTTCACCTCATTCATCGGTTTAGTAAGGGCTGCTTGTATCTCATGAGTTGGTAGAGGGTCTTTGTATATACCCATTTGTTGATTGGTAGGATCTAATGGAGCATCTATTGTAAGCTCTTTTCTATCAATCATGTCTTGTACTACATGTTTAAAACCATAGCATGATTGTAAATCATGGCCACATTATAGATGAAACTTACAATACTAATCCTCTCGCTGTCCCATAGGTTTGGGTTTGCTTATTTTCATATTTTTGGGTTTAATATCTGGTAAATTAACCATATTTGCAACCCAAAATCGATCAAAAAGAGAATCCATGGATTCAACGATGGGAGTAAATTGACACTGAGGGTGACGTTTTTATCCCTAGTTCGTTGTACCATTGTTGTTATAACTCGTAGGAGGAGGTTGGGCCTGATAGTTTACCTTTTGGGGAGGCGTAACTTGAGTAGGCATAGGGACATTTATGGCCACTTGATTGACCATAGCTAGCTTTGCAGGTGTCGAGCTATTCTCAGGATTATTTGTCCACTCCTTCTTACGAGGTTTTGTTATTTCTCCCTCTTGGATTTTGATTTCCTCTATGTTTCTAGCCTGTGCTAGAGATTCTTCCAAGGTAGGGTATTACTGTAATTGCAATGTCAAAGATATGGGTTTCAAGCAACTCTTTGAGAACAAACGAGTCAATTCAGTCACTAGAAATAGATAGGGTAGCTTAGCCAAAAGCATTCACCACCTATTTCCATAGTCAGTGATCGTTTCATCCTCGATTTGTTTCATTCCTGTGAGATCGATTAATGTCACCTTCATTTTGGTGTTAAAGGTAAAACATTCCAAAAATGCATCAACAAATTGTTCAAATGTGTAGATTCTATGTTTTGGAAGTTGGTTGAACCACTCAATGGCTGGAGCAGTGAGGGTACTCAAAAAGTTCTTAGGAGCAATGCATCATTGTCCTGTATGTTAAAGCACAAATTTAAAAATCTTGTGACATGCTCTTGAGCATCTTATTTGCCTTTGAATATATCAAATTTGGGCATTTTAAAATGCTCAGGATAGATCGGGGAAGGAATGGATGGATGTAATGGTTGGTTATTTAGCTAATGCAAGGTAGGCTTTTGAAGCCCATTGCCAGTTGTCTTACCTTCTACAGTTTATAAGCATGCAAGCAAAACTTGATACACATCTAAATATTTGATTTCCTCTTCTTTGCTTTAAACTCATAGATGTGGATGAGGAATATTAAGCCTAGGCTGGGGTGGTTGATTGACATCAACCATGCCTCCATAAGGTGCTTCTACATAATCTTCATTTTTTTCCAAATCATCATGAGTCCCATAAGGTATTTTAGGTATGGGCCTACAAGGAGGAATAAACACTTGTTGAAGGCGATCTATGTTTGGCCTATCATATGCATTCTATTCAGGCCTATGAGGTCTAGGAGGCAACACAGGATTAGGTCTAAGAGACCTATATTTTTGGAAATTTGGTTGCCTCGGGTGAGCCTCTTATCTACGCATACTTTGAGTTATAGCTCCATGATGCAAAGTTTCTTGAATTTGTCATTATTTCTCTATTTGTTGTCGTTTATCTAAGAGATCTAAGTGATATTTATCCAACCTAAGTTGTTTAAACTTAGCTTGGTGGTCAGCATATCTCTGGACCAAATTAGTAATTTGATTAGTTGTATTAGGTCTAAGTACCTTAGGATTATTTCCTTGTTGTCTATCCTATTCAGGAGGATCAGTGATATCAATTACGTGCTTCCCTCGATCAAGGGAATTCACATTGACTTGAGGTTCTATACTAAACAAATATTTCTAAAAGACTACTGGTGCAGAGGCACAACGTACTTTCATTGACACAATTTCATGAGGATAATATGGATGTTCCTTATGTCTTCCCTCATAAACAAGGTAAGGTAAGGCATAATAAGGTCGCCTAATTTGATGAGTATCATACTCGTTGTAATTTTGATACCTTGGAGTAGGGTGTGAAATCTTGAGATGATCATTCAACCCTACTTGAGGTGTGAGCTCTTGCTCCTGTATATGATCAAGAGTAGATAATCAAGCAGGCATGCGAACGTGTGGTATTGCTCTATGTGGAGGCGCCTCATTTCATGGTGACTCTTCTCGAAAGAAGGTGTTTGTAGCATATGAATTAGGGAGATATTTTCCCAAACTAGGACTATGACCTATAGGAGTACCCTGCAAAGGAGTCCCCTATAAGCTAGACCTTCTAGTTGATTCTCTAGGATTAACTATCCACTCATCAGTCGGTCTACTACTAGGAAGAGTAGCTGATTTCCAGGGAGGAATGATCCTATCCCTAGGCTCAACATGAGGACGTTATATATCCTCTTATCTATTACCCATAGCTTCTACCCCCAAATGGGCTTGGCTACGGGTATGTACCATAGATATATACTCTAACTACTATGTTTTTATATTCTTTACAATTTCTATGAATTTGAAACAAACAAACAATAGAGACACATAAGCATAGAAGTGATTATCTTGTTTTAAATATTTTAAGTGTGAATCCTAAATTGCTTGATGTGTTTCAAGATGTGTTGATTTGTAAGGAGAATACTTTTCTCATGTTTGATATTTCATTGAATGATATTCTCAAATTTTAAGTGGTTTTCACCTATATACTCGCAGCTCGACAATCGAGATTAAATTCCAGTCACGTGAACCAACCAAAGTATGGAGATGAAATCCATACCCAATCAGGGAGCATAGGTCCTTTCGATCCTCACCTAACACCTTGTACGCAATGATACACCACTCCAAAGAGGAATGCATGCTATTTTGTAAGGTTAGAATAGATATTGGAGTCGGTATTGTCCAATAGAACAAGTTTCATAGGATTTGAGTCAATGGATGGAGATGAAACCCACCGTCATTGAACTCTATCGGTGGTTGGGAATGAATTCCAACTCACCAAAATTTAAATGGATCATGGTGTGTGTGTTATTTTTAAAATATTTGAAAGAAAACAATAAATCACTCAATTATTTTTTACTAAATGCATGAAGGTGCATTTTTCTTTCAGATTCGTTAGTAGCATAAAAGGGAAACAAAAAATGCACACCTATATGACCTTAACCTTCGTGGTCAAGGTTCCAACAGGTAAACCAGACAGGAAATAGAAACTCTACTATTATTTTTCTCTATTTTTTAGAACTAATTAATGCAGATTTTTTGGAAGAGAAACTCTAACCTTTCTATGCATAGAATAAGTGAGAAAAACATGAAATTTTGCCAATTTTGACAGTAAAATTTCAAATTG
This sequence comes from Wollemia nobilis, assembly GCA_028583015.1. Taxonomy (NCBI): domain Eukaryota; kingdom Viridiplantae; phylum Streptophyta; class Pinopsida; order Araucariales; family Araucariaceae; genus Wollemia; species Wollemia nobilis. The sequence continues at coordinate 5,076,843 of JAQPPZ010016925.1, read as the reverse complement.
ACTATGCAAAGGGGTATAAAATGGACCTGGAAAGTTGCTATTTTTGTAAATTTCTGTAGAAGCCTTCTGGTTTTGTGATCATCCCAGGTAGGTACAGTCATATATTAGGGGTCATCCCACCCAGTGCCATGGATTTGGCCATCTCACCCAGTGCCATGGAGCAATAAAGAGGTCATTTTTGCTCAGAGCGGTCAATACCTGCAATAGAGAAAACAAAAAAAAAGAGGTCCAAATTAGCATCATCCAGAGGGGAGATAGAAAGACATCATATACCATGATCACCATTGAAGATGTTAAATTTACTACACCGCCTTAAGGACACTTAATTGCAATGTAAATCATTTAAAAGGCATTCAAAGGGAAATATAGCATAAACTTGTAATCTAGTAAATTGAAGCAAATATGTAACCAAATAGTGGATTTCTCCTTATTATTTAAGCAATGTATAACTTCAAATGTGAGATTACAAATATCCCCTTGAGGGCTTTTACAAATTCATACAATTTCCATTACAATGTTCAAGGGATCTAGTCCCTTGAAAGGTGCCTCAAAGCAGTGTAAACTATGGCATTTTGTGTAAATATCACATCCCACGATTGATATCTATCCTTCAAAATATTCTCATGGTCTTCTTAGCTCCTTCCTTATACGTAGAATACCTGCACCTCCACACAAGGGACTAAAATGGGGTTAATAGCACCTATTTCATAGAATAAATAAAGCCTTAAAAACATAGCAAAAATGGGTATGCTACAACCAAACAGAGTGATCTAAATACATGAAAATGGATCTACATTAAGCATATGCATATTATAAGATGATTTAAATACAAATAAGCAACTTTGGAGGCAAGATCAAGGGTGAAAAAATGCACAAATAGGGACCGTTCCTGGGTGAGCCAAATAGACCTACAACATTGGGGATCACCAAAACTACATCAAAACTCCTCCAAAATGCCTCAAATTTGGGCCATAGGTTCCTCTAGACATTCCTAAGGGGACTATTGATTAATTTATCTGAAATTAAAACTTTTTTGGCAACCATCCTTAGGTGTGCCATGGGCAGACTACTGAACATCCCCAGGTGGGACAGTTACAAAATTGACTTAGTTTTGTCACCTATGGCTATGGTAATTGGTCCATAACTTGGTAAGGGTGTTTTTTACAGATGGGGCCAAATAATTCTTCAATTTTGCCATTATTTTTTCAATGGTTTGAGCCTATTGCCATTGAAATTGCCTTTGAAAGGAAGATGGTTTCAAGGCCAAGGAAAAGGCGTGTTTTGGGTTTGGGTTTGGTTTGCAAAAGGGTGAGGATAGAATTGGGCATCACTTCATTGATAAAATACTCTAATTCTCCTCATAAAATTGGGATTTTGAAGCTCCTTTTATAGCCCAAAAGGGCATCTAGAGCAAAAGGGCATGTCTTGCCATGCGAGGCAAGTGCCACCATGTGTCCTAATCATTTCATGGGGTTATTGGGAGAAGGTTTCCCCTTTGGGTGCTCCCAATAAACTATCCCAATATCCATTAGCATGTCCCTAATCAATTTGGGGTGATTGGATGCGCTAATGGCAGTCTTTGATTGCCATTTAGCGCATCCTTTTACTTTTTCAAAGGTCCAGTTAGGGGCCATCCCACCTAGGAACTGTTGCTAATGGTCATCCCTGGGTGGGATGGTCACCAAATTTGACCATCCCTGGGTGGGATGATCACTACTAGGAGCCCCAAAACTACCCCAAACTTCTAGGAACCCTCCAAACTAATTTTTGGAGGCTTTTGGAAGCCTTTTTATAGCCTAGAGTGGTGCCTAATAAGGCTATATGTTGTTGATAAGAGGGCATATGTAATGCACTGATAGTCTTATCCGATTTACGTGATTTAGGTTTCTACACAATTGGATCTTTTGGAGAATCCTTAGTTACTAAAATCTTAGTCTTTTTTAATTTAGAAATATCAAGTTTTTCACTAGAGTTTTCCTCTTGTTTTTCTTTGCAAACTTTGATGAATCTTCCTTTTGAATCTCTAGGTCTACTCATAAATTTTTGAGGCTCCTAATTTTTGCAACAATTCACAATCATTTAATACTCCTTAAATAGTTTATGAATTTCATTAATTGGTTCTAACTATTTAGGATTCATGTAATGTTCCTCCTCAAATTCAAAATATTTTTCACAAGAATTAGTTGAACAATAAAAGTTTATCTTTGAATTTAGATAGGACTTTCAAATTGTAACTCATAATGTAAATTGTGATACAACTCTCTGAAGTGCACAAATCTAGGTGCTTTGTGATATCTTTTATTGTACTCTAAGCTCACTTCTCTATTTTCTATGTCTTCTAAGAAATTATGGATAGCAAGGGAATCCTTTAAATAATGACCCTAAGGATATGTAGTTGAGTTTAAACTTGCTCTCCTATCCCCTAGCAAACATTCACAACTCCTCACAAGGTCAAGATAGGGTGAATGATAATTTGGCCCTAGAGCTTTAGCTATGTTGACCCTCTTAATATTACCCAACTCTTCTGATCTCTCCCTAATGATATCAAGATGTTCACATAGATGGTTCCACTCTTTCCTATATGACCTATGTCTTTGCTCAAAAATTAGGTTGATTTCTTGTTCTAGGAATAGTTTTATGAGGTCTATTAATGCAAATTGAATGCAAATTTCCACCATTAGCAACTTTTACTTATCTTTTTTTTCAATTTTCAACAATTTTGTTTTCTCTTTTTTTTTTTTTTTATAAGAATGTATTTTTTAGAAATATATATATATTTTAAACAAAAAAATCTTGTTGATATTAATACTATATATGAAATACAACAATAAATCTTAACACAACAAGGAAAAGTAAAATTATTCTAAAACAGTCTTACTGCCACTAAAACTAGGTCTAAAATACAACAACCAATTTTGGCATAGCAAGGGAGAGTAAAGTATTGTTGTTACTACTTGATTTTAAGGAACACTTTGGTATGACCTTGTTGCACCTAATACTTTCTTTGCAAGTTAAAAAACCTATACCTAAGTAGGTAACAACCACACAGTTATGAAAAGTAAATTTGTTGAAAACAAAAATGCTGAAATAAAGATTGAATTGTTGTTACTACTTGTTTTTAAGGAACACTTTAGTATGATATTGTTGCACCTAGTGCTTGATTTGCAAGTTAAAGAACCCAGACATTAGTAGGTAACAACCATCCAATGCTTGAAATTAAATTTACTGAAAACAAAAATGCTAAAATAAAGACTAAATTTTTGTCTCTACTTGATTTGAAGAATCACTTTGATATGATATTTTCACACCTACTCCCTTTACAATTCAAATGTTCCATACCTAAGTATGTGACATTGTTCTTCCCAACAACAATGCCACTCACGTAGGTAAGCCTCCATCTTGATCTAGTAGAATCTTATAAAAAAGTGTGACATTGTTCTTCCCAACAACAATGCCAAAATGTTGAGTTGTGATGTCTCACATTTAATTTGTCAATCTAGGTTAGATTTAAAGAACAAAAATACCATATAGATTACTCCACAATTCTTAATCATTGACTTTATTCTATTTTCTTATTTTCCTTTGTATGAAATGAAATTTTACAATAAATAAAATTGAAATAAAATGATGCTTAATTTAAAGATGCAATTTATGACTAAGTCTATGTGTGTGGATCCACGTATGATCTAATAATGCAACAATTATTTAATATATTTTATAATTCTATCTTATGCAATTTTAATTAATTCTATGCTCTAATACTTATTCTATATTCTAACTAATCCTACTATAATTTAGGAGGAAGAGAGCAAGGGACTGACTATTCAGAGTGGGCCTTGCCTCTTACAGGTCAATGTTATTCTCTTCTCCTTTCTACTCTACTTTACTTTAGTAAATAATATTCATTTAAACTAACTTAATGCTATTTAATTCATGTGTGTAGGAAAATAAAATGGAAGCTACAGTAACAAGTAAAACATGAAGAAATTACAAGACACAGTTACCAAATTCATTGAATAAAATACTCCTACTTTATTTCTTAGATTCAATATTCATTCGTACAATGTAAATAACATATTATACAAACAACATACTATTAAAATGGTAGATAATTCAGATCCTTTCCAAGGTCCTTACCTTATAATATATAGCTTTTACATCACACTTTCAATAGAAGTCTTCAACTTCTTTCCATTACATATTGAATGGACTCAAACTAAATTCTAAAATTACATAACAAGATAATCTAATATTAAGATAACCTAAAACTACTTCTGGACTTATTATAAACGAATTTGTCCAAATGACATAACAAAAAATACACATAACTAAAACTTATAACTTACTAAAAAAATACTAATAAAATGAAAATGAATCTTTTGTCCTTTTCTCAAGGAGGACAAAGTTAGATTTCATGTGGATTACATAAATATCAAACACTTAACAAATTACATATTAATAATAAATTGCATAACGGTTATTGGATTATATCCCAAATACTAATGTCAATGCAACAATGACCAAGTTGACCGTGCATTATACATTATGCTAGCTAAGTTTTTAGCATACGTGGAAATTCCACCATGTCAAATAGATTTATAGTCAACTATTTTTCATAACACCTTTCCGTAATGCCTTTTCGTAGATACTTTTTGTACGTAGTATCCATAGGTGGTATCCATAGATTGTATCCATAGATGGCTTCATAACCTGTCTTCAATGATCTTTGTCACCAGTTGGTTCATCTATGTTTGGTATTTATTTGGCTATAACATCTCCTACAAGTACCTACAACTCATACCTATAAAAACATAGAAATCTTGTACAATTTTACGTGACATTTCTTATATACATCATGTATTATCCCATGTACCATATTTATTAGAAATAATGTAAATAATACAAATTACACGACATTCATAAAAATCACATCCATAATCATTAGAGTTTGCATATAAAAACCAGATAAAAATTGCATAATGCAATCACATTTTAATTCTCATCAAAGGGGAAACTTGAAATATAATGACTATTTCCTAGATTATTGGAAATTTTTGTAAGATACAGAGAGTAAAGGAAAATGACCTTGACTAAGATAAAACAACAATACAACCTAGACCTAGGATTCCACAAGACTCATCAAAAATTAAAATTAGGGGTAACTCTTAAGTTGGATTTTTAGGATCCAACACAAGCTTTGACTAGGATAAGTGATGAGAACTTGAAGCACTTGATAACCTTAGAATATTTTGTTACACTTTCCTAAAATCACCTAAAAAACAAGTTAAAAAAAGACATTTTAAAAAATAAACAGTATCCTACCTAATAACCTAATGCTATAAAAAAAAACTAAAAGGAAGGTAAATTTTCTAGAATAAATGACCGAAAGACCTAGGAATTGACAACAAAAATAAAACACTTTTCTTTTTATAGAAGTATAAATTCATTATTTTTTGACCCCAAAATAGGGTTGATACAATTTCAAATGTTGGCCATTGATTGAAATCTGTATTTGTTCTCCCTTAAGAGTTTGCAACTTGTAAGTGTATTGTCCAAAAATCTAAATTATCTGATACAGCCCAAGCCATTTGGGCTCTACTTTATATTTTTCACCATGCTCATAATTTTTGGGATCCCAATATATCACTATATCTCCTTCTAGGAATGGTTTTTCTTTTGCCTTCTTATTGAATAGTTGCACTATTTTTTTGTGTTTTATCTATTTTTTTGTTAGGGCTTCTCTTGTATTTTCATGCAATGGTGTAACTTGATCTAATATCTTTTGTAGAATATCTAGATTCTCATGGTCTTGGAGAAGTAGATATAAGGAATTTATATCTATTTAAGGAGGCAATAGAGCATTTTCACCAAATACTAACTCATATGGGGACTTTCTTGTGTTTCTTTTAACAAATAATCTATTTGCCCATAAAGCATATTTTAACTCACTATACCAACTTATTTTATTCTTGTTTAATGATCTCTTGATTCTGGTAATCAAATTTTTATTTGAGGATTTAGCCAGACCATTTTCCTAAGGATAATAATTTGCAGTATGAGAAAGTTTTATACTATACTTGGCACAAAATTTGATCATTTCAAAGGAGGTGAAGTAGTTGCCATTATTTGTAACTATCTTCTTAGGGACCCCAAACCTATTCAATATGTTTTCTTCAAGGAATTTAATCACAATCTCATTCATTGAATTATTAAGGGGAGTTGCTTCCATCCATTTAGTAAAGTAGAGAGTAGCTATTATGATCCACTTGTGAATCCTAAAAGATTTAGGATTAATATCACCAATAACATCAATTCCCCACTATGTGAAAGGAGCTTCAATGACCACTAGCTTTAAAGGAATAGCTACTAAATGCTTCTTCCCTACAAAACCTAACAACTATGATAGTTTATGACCAATTGGTGAACATATTTAAACAATGTAGGCCAATAATGATAGACTCTCATTATTTTATTAGTAGTGACATTTGGTACAAAATGACCACCACAAAATATCAAATGGTATTCTTTCAATACTTGAGGGATTTCCTTTTCAAATAAATAGAGCAACAACACACCATCTAGATGTCTCCAATATAGTTTACCTTCTTGAACATAGTATTTTTGGGCTTGTTTCTTAGCATATCTCATATTATTTTGAGGTATTCCTTTTAGGAAATATAATATTTGAAGAAACATCAATATATCATCATACCATTTACACTCAACATTGTTAGTTCTTATTTCATGCATCCCATCTACCATGACAATATTGTTCATATACTTCCATTCTTTGTTTCCATATACCTTGCTAAACCTTACCCTTTGAAAATATAAAATGCTTTGAATTCTACATCATATTGTAGTAGTTTAACTATCCATTTGGCAGTACTGCTTGTGGGTTTATACTAAGTAAGGACATATTTTATGGCTATGTAAGAAATATAGAATATTACTTTTTTTGATCCAAATATACTCTTAAAATACTCCAATGCTCTTATTAAAGCATAAGCATGTTTCTCTATCATGGAATATTTTAACTAAGCCCCTTCCAGTCCTATACTCATAAAAGCTATGGGTCTTTTGTTATTCTCATCATCTTTCTAAGATAGAACTGCAACAACAGTATGTTGTAATACAAAGTAATATATATTGAAATCCTTAGAATAGTTAGGACAATTCAACATAGGGGTTGTATTAATGGTATCTTTAATACCTTGAAAAGCTCTGATATTATCTTCTATCCACCTTATGTATTCGTCTTTTTTAATCATGTCATTAATAGGCTTTGCAATTTTAGAAAAATTGAGGTTAAATATCCTTACAAAGTTAATTTTTTCAAAGAAATATCTAAATCCTTTCAATATTTTAGGAGGGGGAATTTTAGTACTAGCTTTTGTCCTTTGTGGATCAATTTTGATGCCTTCTTTTGAGACTACTTGCCCTAACAAATTCCCTTGTGTAGCCCCAAAATACATTTTTTGTGGATTAAAAGATATTCCAAACTCTTTGCACCTTTCAAATATTTTGGTCAAATGCTCAAAATGATCTTCAAGGTTCTTATAAAATATTGTTATATCATCAAGGTATACAACAATAATTTCAAACATGAGATCTTGGAAAGTAATCCATAGCCCTGTAAAATGTTGCACTTGTATTCATTAGTCCAAGTTGCAGTCTAAGATATTCAAAGGTTCCCCAAGATGTAGTAAAAGCAATTTTATATTTATCCTCTAGATTTCCCAATATCTAATAATACCCTAAAAACCCATCTAGCAAAGACATTCTTGCTAACCCAATTACTGCCTGTAATAATTGCTCAATGTTGGGGAGTGGATAGTTGTCTTTGAGTGAGCTTTTGTTCAAATTCCTGAAGTCAACGCATAGCCTAATATCTCCATTCACCTTTCTAATTATTTTGACATCTAGTAACTTTTGTACTTCTTTTTGCATAAATAGATGTAACATGGGATTGAATTTTATTTACTTTTTTCTAAAGGGTTTTGCATCTTATCGTAGAGGTATTATATGAGTCATAACATTTTTATTGAATATCCTTGAATATTTTTAACTCTAAGCAAAAACATATTTATTGTTTTTTAGAAAGCTAATGTACTATTGTCTTTCTTTCCCCAACAAAGCTTTATTTATTTTTACAAGCCTAGGCTCTTCCTCTATTCCAATATTAACATCATCAGCTTTAGATTCTTGAAAGAGTGGTTTATAAGCTTTGTCAAAATAATCAATTAATATTTCTAAAGAAACAAACCCCCTAGGGATTTTATTTGTTTTCATTTGATCAACTTCAACTAGTTCTCCAATGTCATCCTTTAATTTTTCTTTATCTTCTTTCTCACGTAGTACATTAGCAAATTGATTTTGAAGAGTCATGAAGTATTTAATGTCAATATCATCCTAAATTACTTGAAGATAAGCAACATTGTTTGGTATATATGGCTTGTAAAAAAAATAGTTGGGAATCTATCCACATACTCTATATCTATTTTTGGGCAATCTACACCAGATGTGTTCACACCCAATAAATTTACAATATGATTTTGTTCTCTAGGAGTATACAATATATATATATATATATTTTTTTTTGAATTTACATGGTGGAATCGGTAGCCGCTACGAATCCGGGCAGGCTGTCCAGCTTTTTTTATGGCTGCCACAGTATTTTGCGTTGTCCGCCCTAGAAGCCGCCACACAGATCTTCATGCAGTCCGTCCCTATAACCACCATGCCACAATCATTTTAAACCTTTTACGCTGCTAAAAGCACTAGGAAAGGGACAAGCGTTTAGTTCGGCGAGGCCCGAGATTTGAACCTTGGACCTTCGCCCCCTTATGGGGTTTGGATGAACCAATTGGTCTACACCTCGGACCTTGAGTATACAATATATTAAAATATAAGAATTATCAATTTCATCCATGACTACTTTTTTATAGTATTTTAATCTGGTATGCTTAACCTAATAGTTACCCCTAACTTGTTGCACTATGAGCTATACATCTCCACCAATAGTTAAGTAATTTATACCCAATAATTTGGCCTTTATTAACCCAAGTAGTAAAGTTTCATATTATGCTACATTATTTGTGCAAGGGAATTCAAGTCTATAAGGGATACCAAGGTAGTTGTCTTTGATGTTATATAGGTTAATGCCAACACCAACTCTAATCTGTGACTTTACCCCATAAAATATCATGGTCCACATTTTTGTAGTTAGAATTCTAGTAGATTTTGCTTCTATTTATGCTATTGTTTTGGGGTCCATGTATTTAGCTTCACAAACTTCTTTTATAAAATGTGTATCCTGGACTGAATATACCCCCATTCCTTTTTCTTCAATAGAATTAAATAGATTGATCATTGTGTCATTGAACTTCCTCGGTTCTATGGAATATATGTTAAAGGGTTCTCTTCTAAGAGGTATTTTTTTTCCAAATAATGGGATGGTGGAATAATACCAACCCAACTGGATAGAACCACCTAATTTTTCATCCCAATGCCTACTTAGCAATAAGGAGAAGAATATATCTATGTCCACCAGTGCTACATCCATAAAAATACAATTTTTAGAATATTGGTCTAAGAAAACAAGTTATCCAAATATCACCCCAAAACATGGCACTTGTCTACTATCCATCATAGAAATAAGGGGAGAACCTCTAGTGCATGTTAATATTAACTAATCTGATATTTGTGTAGGCATGATGTTATGTGGAGCCCCACTATCAAGCATGCAATTATGGATAACATATTTATCTCCTATATCTGATGCATATCTAAGACAAATATAGAAATCCTTGAATTGCAAGGGATTTCTAGTTGGTGGATTTATCAAAGTTGAGGTACTACATATCTGTCCCTCTGACTAATCAATTAGTTTGAATGCCTTACATACCTGATATTTTTACTTGGGAACTACCATCAGATCACCAAAGGTAATGTTAACCTTTTACTTGGTTATCTTTGAACTAGCATAAAATTGAATTTTCTTAACATCCAAGTTTCTTAAACATTCCTATTTCTATTTTCTATGTAAATCTTCACTCAAATAATTTAGAGATGACATTTTTATCTATTTGTTGCTTAACATTTTTTCTTTATAGGTAGAATTACTTAAACCTGTTTGTCCTTTTTTTCCACTAATAGAGGCTTTCTCTATCTTACTTGGTACTATTCTATTCCTTAGATTTATTGTGTGTATTCTTTCTAGTTCCTCTATCTCTTTTGTTGTTGGTGTCAACTTTCCTTGTTTCATTCTATCATATCTAGAATCTTGTGATCTCTACATTATTTTTACATTATCAATGACTAAGATCTTGGGAAGATGATTAGAATCATACAAGACCATATTTTCTTCAAATATTTTCTCTCTAGATTCATCTTCTTGAGTCCAACAAACATTAATCCTTATATCTTCCTTAGATTCATCCTCAAGGTCTACATTATTATGCATACTCAGGTAAATTTCATAGTTAGTTAAGTTGTGGGGAGCATCACAAGTAGAGCATTAAAAAGAAAAATCTATAGTTACATAAACAAAAGAAATGGGATTTGTAACAACATCTAAGTCTTTTTTGTTTCTTTCCTCTTCTAATTCTAACCATTGTTTCTAATTGTGTTCCCTTTAGAGTTATTATAATTATTCCAAATTCTATTGAAGTTTCTTCTAAAAGGAGGTCTATTATCCCCCTATTATTTATCACCTTAAGAGTTTGAAGTTCCAGCATTGTTCTATTTTCATATTTCAATCCTTGATATTCTATTATTCATAGTGTTGAAAATTTATGTCATTTTATTAGCTAGCCTTTCCATAGGGTCTTGTTTTATTTTATTTAATATAGTAAACCCTACTTTCTTTGGTTTCTTATTTGGTTGATTCAACTCTAAGGAATAAGGTTTCATTTTACCACTATTTATCACATTTATTTCAATATGAATGGCTTTATCCATGCATGTATCAATAATATTCACTTGTTCATGTCTCAATTCATAATTGAATTTCCCTAGAAATGCATTTTTGTAAAAAATATTGACTAAATATCATTTGGTCTTAACCTAGAAGGGATTTTATTCCTGATCTTGATAAACCTCATGTTAAAGTCCTCAATTGATTTATTATCTTTCTTCTTAATTATAGCTAATTTAGTTAAAAGAGACGGCTCACTTCTTATTTCACTATATTTCTTTAGAAAAAATTCCCCTATCTCATAGAAATTTTGGATTGTACCGGTTGTAATGGTGTTGAACCATTCTATGGCATATTTTTATAATATTTGCAAGAATAGCCTAAGGACTACATATTTTTCATTCACTTTAAGACTATTCATAACATATAATAAATCCCTAATATGATCTTCCCTAGATGTAGCATTGTTTCTTTGAAACTTGGATAAATACTTAGAGCTGTTTTGGGCAAAGTATTCAAATTCAGGGGCAAGACAAAAGAGAGCTACCTATTGGTTATCCATTGATGAATATTAGGTAATGTATTGGTCATGTTAACTATAGGGATGGTATTAATAGTATTTAATGTAATAATCACAGTAGGAATAATACTAGAGCTAATGTTAATAATTGAATAATTGGAATTATTTCTACAAAAAAACTTTTAGATACAAGAATTTTATTATGAGTCTGAAGAAGTACCTGTGGATTTGATATCTCTCGATAGATATCTCGAGCACTCATTGTAGATTCCAAGACAAGTTGTGCATTCTTTCTTTAATTCTTGAATTATAGTTATTAACCAATCAAAGTCAATAATATGATATGTGCAGAAAAAAAAAAGATGTTCTAGTCACAATTTCTCAACCTTGATACTATAAGCCTCAAAAAATAGTATACACTTAAGGTATTTGGGTAATGTTTTAAAATAACGGATAAGAAAATAAAAAAACCAACAAAACCCATGACCATTGTATTTTGAATTTTTGAAAATAATACAAAAAATAACACAAAAAAATTCAAAAATTAAAAACTAAAGTTATCCCCAACAACGGTGCCAAAATCTATTGTGGAAAATTCTTGTGTCCCTTAATATGAGTTATACCACAAGATTTTCTTGATCACAAGCAGTATTATAGCCTCTGGTGGATATACCTATTTAACTCAGGAATATATTATCTAATGACTCTAAACAAACTGAGTTGGGTAAGGATACCCTAAAGGTGAGCCCAAATATTAAATATTCAACCCATGCTCATTCCAAATTAAAAATTTAAATGAAATTGTTTAAATTTGGTGAGCAAGATTCACATAAAACCTAATATTATGCCTCTAACAGTAGACTGGTTCCTTATCCATTATCAATTGTAGAAAGATTGTAAATACATTAATGTAATAGAAAGAAAGGAAAAGGGAATTCTGACTCAATTATGTTCATTCAAATAATGTAACAAGCACAATTGATTATCAATGAAATAAAGTGTCAGTTACACATTCAAATTATGTAATATTTAAAAGAGACACACATCCAAAATTGAACATACTAAATTGCCTAAAGCAAGAAGCTGAAATTGTATTAATATCAAAGGACTTTACAATGGCAGCCTAGCTTAAATTAGCATAAAGGTCCTTAAAATAATACAATTAGACTTCTTGTCCAAATTATATAATAAAAAATCTTCAACCTCCATTCCTATATGGTAATAGTAGCCCTCAAGCTTCTAATTCAGTAACTAGAAATGGTCTCAATTTATTGAATGCTTCCTTATTATAAATCTACACAGTAAAGAGGAGGAATTTAGAGATGATGGATAAGAATATGAGAGAAAAGAAAAGACAATGGCAATGTAAGGATACTCATAATAACTCTAAGCAAAAATGGTTATGCAAAACTCCATCAATTATTTGGCTATAGTTTCTCATATTATATCTTAGAGGTGCCATGTTTCTATTATAATTGCCTCCATCTAAGCCCTCCATTGTCATCATTCTCTACCCTTAATTTGCCTAAGTTTTTTACAACACAATTACAGTTGTCTTGAGCTATGCTACTTTAAAATCAGTATTTGCCTGCTCTAAGATCCTCAAAATGGAGTACAACTATTAAACATTTAGTCTTCATAGCTGACCTATCCTTGGGTTTTTATCTCTTTCTTCTAACTCCTTGTTTCCCTCTATGGTGGCCCTTGTGCTAACTTCTTCAATTTTATTCATTTGTGAATTTTACCCCTATTCTACTATTCCTTTTTGGGAAGTTATTATCATGGAAATTTTGAATTTGCTTTTCCTAATATATTTACCTTTATTTATTTCATCCTAGAGGTCCTTTATCACCATATCAATGAGTTCCCATGCTTCTTCATAAGAGGTCATAGTAAACTTCAACATATTCAAAACTTGCATGATTTTGATCTTTTAATTTTATACCATGCTTTGGTTTCTTGGGAAAAATTGCATAGGTGGTTCACTATTTCTATTAGAAATTTGATTTTCTTGGCTAATTCTAATTCGTTATCTAGATAACTATCAAAGTCTTGAATTTTTTTCAGGATTATATCCTCAATGTCAGACACCTATAAGCATTCTTGAAGAGAAAATCCCACTTAATTTAGCTCACTATTTATTTCATCCTCCCATGTGACTAATTTGATCAAATTATGCCATCCAGGCCTATCTCTTAGGAATATTCATATTTTTATGAACTCTTTAACATAGAAAATGGTGGTGCCATCTTCCAATATCACTTGTCCTACACTTATGTGATTGTAGAACTTTTCAAATTGCTAGAAGATGAGATATATTGTGTTTACTCTTTGTTTTTCTTGTTCTAGAAGATTATTTAGGTTGTCTGTAGAGCTCTTTATCATATGGATGTTTATATTGTGTACTCTTTTTTCTGCTTGTTCCAAAATATTCTTCAGGTTTTTGGTAGAGCTCTTTATCATATGGATGTTGTAAAATATTTCCCTCAGATCCTCCAATTTATCCTGTATTTTATTTTGCATCTCCTTTTTATATTTAGATAGGAAGTCAAAGCAATCAATTTTTTTTATAATAATTTGAGATTTTTTCTTGAATATGTAGCCTGAGAATTTGACATTTGTTGTCTAAGGCTATCTACTTCTGCCTGTAATTGATCCACTCTCATTGCTTTAGCTTTTAGCTCATTAACTTGTTTCTCCATTACAAGTGTAAGTTACGCATGTGTAACTTCTAACTTCATCATGGTGATTAGGTCCCCTATAGCTTGTATTACCTCTTTTTCTAAGTCAATTTGAGCTTCTTTCACATCCCTTGGCAAAGGTATTTCAATGGTGGTAGTAGATGCATCATAAGCACTTTGTTCCCTAGTTTTTTTGACTATACACCATCCTACATTGGGATCCCTCCCCTCTTCCATATCCTAGATTTACCTTTCTTCATCAAGCTCAAATTGTAGAGCTTCTTCTTCTACTCACATCAAGGTGAGAATTTTATGAGTATCTAAAGAAGGACCCATTTCAAGTTTAGCCTTTTATGTCTTGGGGAGCTTGGAGAAGAAACAATTTTGATCTTATGCCCTATAATAAAATTAGATAATCCTCCTACTTATTATATATTTTCAAGCACTCTTGAGTATATTTTGTGCTCTTCCTTGTCTGAATATACTCATGGGGATCACTTATGGTAGATTTACTACAAGCTCAAGCCTTTTCCTTGGGGTCATTAATGCCTAAGCGATCTCAAGGGGAATTTCCTTAACTTGTGTAGAAGAAACAATAACGATCTCCTTGCCCCTTGATGTGTCTACTAGAGTGTTAAGAACGTGTTGAATAGTTGATTGTTCTTCTGCTTGAGATGTAACCGAGTTATTTCTCATCATTATGTCTACTTTTTTAGGCTCTTAGTCTATGATTTCTAAGATAGGATCCTATAGGTCTTCAGGGAGAATAGTGGGAATTAGTGGGGTAGTTGAATCTACTATAGCACTTCTCAATAATCTCAAATCACTAGGGTAGTTGCCCACCATTTCTATTCGTGTATGGGGCCTATCTCTCATCTTCCATACCAATTCTAGTGATCCTCTTATTTTGATTGTTGCCTACATTGCATCTTCAAATGGATCTATTTTGTGAGTGATTTGGGCAAAGCTTAACTTCTTTACTGATTCATGATAATGTCTAGTAGGGTCATAGGGCCTCCAAGTGATTTTAAAAAATCCATAGGAATCCATGTTCTAAATAGCCCTCAAAAGGCTAATATGGCCTTTATATACATAGTGCCCTAATTTGCAAGGAATATCCATTTGTGGAATTTTTGTATTTTTTATTATTGCTCTCCTTTTTACTTCTATAAATTATATTGTGCTTTCTATGATGGTGATGGACATAGGAAAAAATTTGGATAGCACTTTTGGTGGGAGATTAACTCCAAACAATATGATATATGTGAATTCTTCTACAAATAAGAAGTCTCCTATTTTATTATGATGTAAAAATATAGCTACACCACTATCAATTATTCCAAGATGATAACAACAAAGTTTTTTATAAATGATTGGAAGAAATTTTCTGAAGTATAACTAGACAAGCCTTCATGAATGCATGGGAGACTATCCTAAAAATATATAGCTTATATCCCTCCCAATTTCTTGACTAAGGGTGGCTCCATATGTCCCACTATTAGATGAATCAGGAAAGAATAATACAAAAAATAAGGTATTATTTCTCTTTTTTCCTTGATGGATTTTTATAATTCTACTAATTTTGTATTTATATTATCAGTTATGACATTTTCTCACTTATACATTGGTATTTTCCATGTTTTATTACACTGAATGACCAAAAAAATATCTTATTGGATGATCCATTCTATATATTTACTTCCCATACTATGTTAATCATATCTACATAATCTTTTGCCCAAGGGTGAAGAGTAGACTTGTGGATGATAAATTTGCATGGTATTTTCTAGTCATAATTAAACAACTTTGTGAAAAAGAAGTACCAAGCATGTATGTCTTGTACAAAAATTTCTTGTTTATTGAGTATTAGGATAGATGCACTCAATTGAAAGACCTTAAATGTTTTTGGTGTGATTTTGGAGATTGCCTAGTTGACATGGTCTGTCACTATTTTAGTCTTGTAATACGTGATCACTAGCCATGATAGTAGGTTTAAAGAGTAGTAAACCTTTGGGTATATCAACCTCCCTAAGTTACTCATCCATCTATTGTAGATAGGGATTTCTTTGAATTGGAATATTTGTGCCCTCTTGAATAGCCCTTTTAGTAATGTTTCATGATGTTGGTTGTCTTCTTTTGTGGGCTCATAGTTATAAATGGTCATATTCTCAAGTTCCCATTGTTGTTGGGGTGTAATTTCTCTACTTGGCCCTAACTCTATTGTAATTACTTGGGGTATCTTCCAACATAATTTCATTTCAATGATTGATAAGGTTGAGCTTCCACCAATCCTTCAATGTATGCTTTAACATTTATGGGGGTGAAACAAGAAGCGCTTACGAATGCCATTTAATCTTGATAGATCTCAATAATTTTATAGCCTAAGCATCTCTTTTGTAGTTTTTGGCACTTGAATATAAGTGCTCTCTACAAATGAATTTCAAACACTTCATGAAAATATTTATGGTAAGTCCCACATGCAATAACTTTAATTACTCCCAACTATGTCCTTTGGCTAGCCAATTGAGCTTTGCTATATTTTTTTACAATTGTATTAATGGCTATGGTATGACACATGCTTTTCTATTTGGAAAGGAGAATCCATGTACAGTGTGTTGTGGCAAATTTAGATCTGATTTGTCAATGACTAATGAGTTGTCAGGTATCCTTTTTAATAGGTGTGCTAAATCAATTTGATTTATCATTTTCTAAAAAAAGTATTTTTATCATGGTGTCTTCATTATAAATCTCTTTTTTCTATATTTATTTGATAGGATATGTTGCTAAACTTCTTGCTAACTTTGGTTAGAGCACATCTATTTTTTTGTCTTTAACTAGCACATGTCAGGCCGATGAGCCAATCAAAATCCAATGTTCTAGATTTTCTACTTAAATTTGCATAATTGAATTATTTGGTGGGTATCTTGGCCATCCATATTTACACAAACTAGATTTAAGGCATTAGTTGAAAATAACATAATTTCAAATAAATGAACTTACAGTCATTCGTTGGGGTATAGGTTTTGCTGGACAAATATGGATTGTGCGCTTATTCATTAGCATTGTTATCCAAGTCGTTTGCCTTACAACCAATCTAAAGCTAGAACTTGAATTTTTTTGCTCAAAATTGGACCATTGATATTCCACTTAGTGCTGACATCTAAGCCATTCATCTTGCAACCAATCAAAATCCAATACTTGAGTTTTTTTGCTCAAATCTGGTACATTGATTTTCCACTTAGTGCTATCATCCGAGTCTTTCATTTCATAGCCATTAAAAAGGGAGAACTCAATATTTCTACTTGAATATACACCACACATTTTCTTGGCCCATTAGATTGTAGTGCTCATTTTCCCTGCTTGTATCTGCACCACATGTTTTCTAGTCAGTCAGCCTTTAGTGCTTAAATTGTTTCGGTCCAATATAGGCACTTAGAACATTAGGTAGAATTTTGATTATATATGCAAGGATTTACATTCAATATAGCCATGACCTAGACCTTAATATATGCAAGTATTTACATTCAAACATAAGGTTAAGGTGGAATAGGGGGAATTTGAATCTATGTGTTGACAACCCTTGAGCCTAGATGATAGGAATATTATTTTTTGGGGAGTTTCCAAGTTATGGAAATTATGAAATGTGAATGGGGATGAATATGTATGAAATAATTAAGGGATATAAAATACAATAACCGATGGACTTAGACTTAGGGACTTATGATTTATTGAATATGACATAGGCTTTAACCTTAGGAATTTATATGGCTCCTAAGGGGAATGTGAATGGTCAATTTGATATTTAACCATATAAAATAAACATATGACAAAATTATTCACAACTTAGAAATCTTAGAATTTATCACTCTATCCTAAGCTGTCAAGGAGGATTTTTGGTGCATAAAATAATTGACCTTTAATATCATGGAAGATAGGTTTTCTTAAGGTAAAATATTTATGGAGCACTATTAGTTTAAGGCTAAAGGGGGAATATTTGTTTTATGTGATTGGGACCCTTAGAACTTAAGAAGAGAGATAATTTATTTTTTGGCCAATCAAAATAGAGAGCTCATTTTCACCCACTTTAATCTACACTGCTAATTTTTCAACCAATGAAATTGTAGCACTTCAGTTTTCCCACTCTAATATACATCGCTCAATTTTCAACCAATGAAATTGTAGTGATAATTTTACCCACTCTAATCCACACCACTCATTTTTCAACCAATGAAATTATATCGCTTGAGTTTCCCTACTCTAATACGCACTGCTAATTTTTCAACCAATGAAATTGCGACGCTTGAGTTTCACTGCTCTAATCTGCATCACTCATTTTTTAACCAATGAAATTGTAGTGCTTGAGTTTCCCTACTCTAATCTGCACCACTCAAATTTCAACCAATCAAATTACAATTTTGAGTTTACCTGCTCTAATCCACACCACTCATTTTTATTTAATAAAACCTTAGGTCAATTTTTAATTATTTGGATCATAATTAGATTTTTTGTGGGGGCAATTAATTTCAGCCTTAGTAAACAAAGAATTTTATTATTATTATTATACTAGAGGAATTGGTAACTCGTTACAATTTTCTATGCCTCTTCGTGGGTTCGAATATCGCTCCTTATCGCCACTATAACATCCAGTTGCATTGGATAAACCTTTTACATAGCTGACTACTCTAAACAACACGCCTACCGGTACTACGGGGTATGAGGGATTGGAAAACTAGTATTTGCACTCCTAAAAAACATTTTGACCATTGAACCAAGCCCTCAAACCCTAAACAAAGGAAATATTATGCTTCAAGTACCTATTATTTTAGACTTCAAAGTAAAGGAAGAAAAGAAAGGATTTTATCCTATGTGTAAATGAGAGATAAACCTTAGGTGATGGAAAGCATTATTTTTTGGGGGACTTCTTTAGGTGTGAATTTTACATGGTAATGCAAAATGCGCAAGGGAGAAAATGATGTATGAATGACCTAAGGCTTTAGGATTTTGAAATAATATCTAATGAAGCTTAGACTTAGGAGATTATGGGGGGAAAATTAAAGAGGGTAAATGGCTATAGATTTTTCAAAGGTGATCTTAGGGATCATAAATAATTTTGAAGGACTAAGACCTGTGGATTTATAAATTTGGAAAAATAAAATTTTGAGGACATTTTAAGAAAGGATATGCTCTTAATAAAGACAATATTTACAATGGATTACTAGAAATAACTACAAAAAGGGGAAACTTGAAATATAATGACTATTTCCTGGATTATTGGAAAATTTTGTAAGCCACAAAGAGTAAAGGAAAATGACCTTGACTAGGATAAAACAACAACACAATATAGACCTAAGATTCCACAAGACCCACTTAAGTTGGATTTTGAGGATCCAATAGGTACCATGCCCTTTTCCTCCAATATTTTACATGTGTGCAAGGCTTCTAACTTGTCATCACATGCATGATTGCATGTGTGTCTCATTTCCTTCCACACTCAGTAACTATAATCCCATCTACATATAAATATACAGGTATAATGACTTGTGCCTATTGTTGCACATCTAGCAATATTGGTTTGACATCCCACCCTTGCACTCCTCCTTTTTCTAGATATTCTTGAAGATGATATCAACCTTTTCTATCACTCAAGAGAGTAGTATGGTGGTAAGGCATTATGGTAGCTAGGCTTATCTGTAGGTTTTATTCCTAAATATGGCTTCTTCCCATGTAGTATGATATATTGATGTGCACATAATTCTTGACCTACAATGTCTATCTTGAACAACTACTCATTTAATTTATCAATCCAAGTCTTAATTGATTTAAAGAAAATATATCCAGTATAGGTATTCCATGACATTAACCAGGCTTACTTAATTTAATTTCTTAAGATCAGGTTACATAAAAGATAAAATATTTTAAATGTAATTCTTTTTAATATGAAATTAATCCTAATGAATGTGGATCCATGTGAAACTAATGATATTTTGATTATTTTACTTTTGAAATAAATAATGCAATTTAATTTATATTAATTCTATTTTATACTAACTAATCATATTCTATTGTAGGAGCGAGAGAGTAGGGACTGGTCTTGTAGAAGTGGGCCCTGCCTTCAAAAAGGACAATATATTTCTCTTCTCCTCTATGCTAATTTATCTCAGTAACTACTATTTAATTTAACCTATTCTAACATCTAACTATTTATTCCACCATGTAAATTCAACAAAAAAAAAAACTATTTATTGATGCAGAAAAAATAAAGATTCTACAGAAGAAAATAAATCATTTTTGAAAGATAAAACAAAATTGCAAAAGATATGGAAAGAGAATACTATTTTATTGCTAAACTTCAATCATGTACACTACTGGAAATTGTAATATTTCTCAGAATACTACGAGAGACTTTTTCTAGGAGTGACTTCTTCAACTTATTTTTTGAGGACCTTTTCAAAGGCCTCTTCACTGTAATTTATACAATTATTCTCAATGAAGTCTTGTGTAATGTTCTTTGTCTCTTTCTAACTAACAAATCTAAATCCTAACCTACGTACTAACAAATTTTCTAAACAAATACAATTTCACAACAAACGGGACTTTGGACTAATCAACGCAAGCCCAAGTGGCAACCACTTTAACAACTATTTAATTTAAGGAATAACAATAATAACCTATTTGTCCTAATCTCAAGGAAAGACAAAATAAGTTGGCAAAATAATTTAACTTTGATCCTCTCCAACTTTAATAACAACTTTACACCTTTTTATTTAATAATAATCAAAATGCCAAATATGTTACCAATGTTGACAGTCAAATGGCTGACTGTGTATAATATGCTCCCGTTGGACGTGACATGGTAACATGGTTTGATCAATTTTGACTTTGCTCTTTCCGTAGCACCTTTTAGTAGATGCTTTCAGTAGCACCTTTTTGTAGCACTTTTTTGTAGTGCCTTTTTGTAGCACCTATCCATAGATACTACAAGTGTGCCATACGTTCAACCAATCTACGTATGCCTACTTTCTGGTTCATCAACCACGACCTCTACTCAGCCTCATACACATATCTACCTAACAACACAACATCTTACACACAATTTGTGTAAAATACATGCATAAATCACTTTTATAATAGTTAATCATTTTGATGCATAAATAATGATATTAAGATGAAACAAAAATTAAAACCATTCATATCCATTCATTTGTAAAGAATATATAAGTAAACTAGATCCACATGTTGTAACACTTTGACACTCATCATATAATATGGAGCACTCTACATTAAGAGATAAAAGTAGAGCTATATCATAGTGGTATTTAAAATAAGAAATATTTTTTGCAAAATCAGAATACTGATAATGAGCTACAAAACTGTGTTATTCATTTCATCATATGCATTTCAAAGAATGAAAATTTATGCAATGATCAAAACATATTAAATAAATCATGTCTAAAAAATATCTTACAACATACATACATATACACGCATGCATTATGAAAGTCATAATAATAAATAAATTCTATGAACCATATAAAAAAAAATCTATTTTTGTCATCTCTCTATAATTCTACTGATGTCCAGACCAGTTTTAGCCTTTAGACGAGATGAAGCATGTGTAGGCTTTGGCCTAGCTGGGAGATTTCTCTCTTTCTTTACCTTTTGTACCTATGCCCTTCCTACTTTTGGATCGAATGGTAGCTCTACTACTATGGTTTTTATATGCTCTACATCCATGGATCCACTATCATGAGACTCACTCTGCATTCCCTGCATGTTTGGAGGTGGACCTGCTATTTCCACAACACGGTTAAAGATTTCATCAATGTTGAGAGGTATACCTACCTTAAGTGCTAAACCTTTTGGTAGTATCCCTATATCCCTGGAGGGTCCCAGTTATGGTAGATGATTTGGTTGAGGTAGTTCGGATTGTGGAGTTGAGTTGTCTTCCTCAAGTACTTTAGCGAAGTCAAAGACTTTAGCAAATTTGATCGAATTCTACGATTTCTTGCTATTTATAGAACTCTTCTAAGGAAATGGACTGATAGTCATAGGTTTAATGACTGAATCATCCAGTTTCACCACCTTTCTCTCTACCAATTTTCTAAGGATATCACTCTAAATAGAAAGGGATTTTATTATCATCGTAGCATGATTCTCAACCATATTTGTAAGTTTATCAAATTTGATATGCAATAGGGTTTGTTGCATTTTGAGGAACTCGATAGCATCATATTATCCTATGATAGGTGAGTTTAAGGCATGTATAGGTGCTTCTTCTTCTATAGGTATTTCTTCTCTGAGAGATTCTTCCCGAGGTGACTCTTCTATAGGGGATGACTCTCTATTATGATTTCTTGGAACAAACTTTTCATACTTTGTTTTTCATATAGAATTAGTGGTTTTGGATGTTCTGGAAGTAGTTGGGCATTTCTAAACGAGAAGTTATTCTAATATTTCTATGTTAGATCTTTCCTTAGATGCACATTCCTAGAATAGTTTGGATTCGCTTGATTTAGACATCGCAGAAGCATTAGCCTCGTCAACCACGGTATTCCATGAGATTCTTACCTCAACAGCTTTGTGTAGAACTATCAACTTAATTAATCCATGATAGGAAATGAGATGCAATTTAGGATCTTCATGGGCACTCAATGGCTGCACACGGGTGATGTTAGCTTTTAAAGAGTGAAATAAAATAGGGTAGGTTAATTATACAATCTTCCCTCTTAGGAAACTTCAGGTTCAAAAGCATATTTAAGTGGTATCCCCCACAATTAGACAACCTGCCCTCAAGGGTAAATAATTTCATTAGGATCATAACTGCCTCCTGCCATTTTATCGATACAAAGGAGGTGGCTACTCCCTTTATCCAACCATTTCTATCCCAGGTAACTGAGCATTTTACTTGAATTTATCAGCCATCTAACTCACTCCCTTATACATGGATTTAAAATACCTCTGACCAACTTCTGGTAGGTTTAGAACTTTTGAAATTAAACTAGAGGTAATCTAAATTTTGACTTCCCCAATGTGGGTTATCATGGTATCGTTATTATAGTTCAAAATGAATTTTTTTGCGACACTCTGATCGTGGCCTTGATCATCCCACCATTGGGCTTCTTGAAACAATTTCCTCACTGCATCACTCAGGTTTTGGGTTGCAATAGATGAGGGTTCACTCTTTTTATGAAATGTGGTCCTTGGCATGGTGATAGTTTTAGAGAATGGTAGGGTTTAGCAGAAGGACATAGTTTTAGAAGGAACCCTGCATTATTAGAAAAATAATAAGTGCATGCATAAAAACATAAAACCTTTTTGCACTTTCTTTTTTTTTAGAAGAAAATCATAAAATACAGTCTAATTTTCTCATAGAAAATTTTCTAATAATTTTTTCAAACATGAAATATTTGAAGTTTCCACAAGACAATTTTTACAGATGGAAACAGGAGGACTTCATAACTTTTTAAGAATTAGAGAAAGAAAACAAAAGTTTTTCATATATATATATATATATATATTTTTTTAAAACAATTTTTTTTTAGAAAATTTTAAGAAATATTTCAAAATTTTTAGTGAAGAACAAAGAAGTCTTCAAAAATTTTCAACTTTAAGCTTAAATTCAAGAAAAAATCTTAGTTCTGACTATGGCTGTAGAATATTTATACACAAAAAGAAAAAAATTTCCTTTTGATTTCCTTTTTAAACATAATTCTATAGATTTTCTAGAGGGTTTCTAGAATTCTTCTTAAAAAATGAAATTGCTTGTAGATTTCTAGAAAAAGGGTTCCCAAATTTCTCCTGGATTCAGCTTCAAAACATGATTTCTTAGACAAGTTTAAAGGAAATTCCCTTAATATTTTAGCTTTTAAGCCTAAAATTACTCAAAAGAAAGAAAGGGCAATGAACAAATCTCATGACTTTTGCTTGCTTACGATACTCTAGAGTTATTTCCTAAAGACTGAAACATTCTAGTGATCTTAAACAAATTTATCTATTCATCCTACAAATTTATATGATGCTAAGGTTATCCTAGTGTTTTCAATCCTCTCAAGGACCAACTATGTGTGCAGTGAATGTTCATTTTTCATCATAAGTATTGAGTAAACCAATGGTCACTTATACCAACACGTTATCTTATCTATGAGTGTCCATAGGTCTTGTCTAGACTTACCACTACTATGTAAGGATACCTTATTTTCAGGCAGGTTTCATTCAACCCATTACTATTATGAAGATCACCCCATGGTTTTTAAAATATTAAGAATTCCAGGGATTCACAATATTTTCCCTTCTTTTATTGAATTTTATTTGAGATACTTGCTCATTTTGAGAGAGAGCAAGGAATTTTTATTGCTTTTTGGAATTCTTGCTCATTTTAAGGGGGAGCAAGAAGATAATAATTTGTTTTTGGGATACTTGCTCATTTAGAGAGAGAGCAAGGGATTTTTTTTAGGAGGATAAAGGGGGAGCTTGTCCTTTTGCCAATTCGTTAGCTTTCTAGACCATGCACATAATTGGAGAAGTAGGGTAAATAATTCACTCTATAGTGATAGTAACTCATGACTTATTATTTCCAAATTTCATAATTTATTTATTTGTTATAATGTGCATAGTCTAAGAGAAAACTTGATTGACTACGAGCAACTTATAACACCCAAAGATTGTTTGATTTTCAATGAATATTTGCTCAAAAAACTAGTGGTGGCTGAGTAATTGAAAACACCTAGATTTTGTTTTAGCAAACAAAGTGTTATGCAAGATGTGGCAGTAATTTTCCTACAAGTTCTCAAGTTGTTACAAATAAAAGAAGTGTATTTTTAGGATATTTTTGAAATAATATTGAGACTGAAAATTGATGAAGAATAAGATGAGAGTATTGCAAATATTGGAACTCCATTATGGAACAAAAGAAGCATAATCTTTTTTTTCAAGTGATATATTAACAGAGAATATTTATATATATGTATATATATATATATATATATATATATATATATATATATATATATATATATATATATATATATATATATATATATATATATATATATATATATATATATATATATATATATATATATAACAACAACTTATTTAATAGGTAATGTATTTTTTGCTTGTTAAAGAGAAGTATTTATTCAATAGTAGTGATTTGCAGTTTAGATATACACTACAAATTAGTTCATTGCTTGATATGGTGTATGAATTCTTCTTTAGATAGTGGCTTTTTATATAGTTTAAGCCTATGTCCATTAACTAGTAATTTTTTGGTTGATTCATCAATAGGCTTGAGTTTCAATGTACCATTTCCAAATATCTCTTCAATTTCATAGGGCCCAAGTTATCTTATCCTTAACTTACTTTGAAAATACTGGTAGCAAAAGTTAAATAGCAAAGCCTAGTCTCCTGGTTGAAACATTCTAGGTACAATATGTTTATAATACCATTTCTTTCTTTGTTGTTGTGTTAATTTAGTTCTATGTAGTGCCTCAAGTCTTTTTTCATCAAGAATATTTAATTTATCTAGCCTAGATCTTTGTGCTTGACAGGGTTTTGCTTAGTGGCGAATTTCACAATTTAGCACAAATTTTCGGATTTCCAAAATGTCAATTTTGTGATTTTTGGGACCATAGAGGTCGGCCCGTTCGCCCAAAAATTTTGGGATCTAATTTTTTTTTGGGTAAATTCACCCCATTTTCATAAGGTTTCCTGCCCAATTTTCACCCTAAATTTATTTAAAATAAGAAATATCCTGCCCAAATTGTCCCTTGTACCCCATTATATATAGCTAAACCTGAAAACGACTCCCATACAATTACAACATTTTTTTTGGATAGCGAGGGATACAAAGCAGAGTACTAAAAAAACTAGAGTCCACAACTGCCAGAAGATGACTAACAGAAGGCGTCTGACAGAAGGTGACTGATAGAAGGCAACTGGCAAAAGGTGACTGATAGAAGGAGACAGGCAGAAGGTGATCAGAGAAGGCGACTAGCAGAAGGCGACTGGTAGAAGGTGGCTGACAGAAGGTGACTTATAGAAGGCAACTGACAAAAGACAACTGGTAGAAGGTGACTGGCAAAATATGACTAGCAAAAGATGACTGACAGAATGTGATTGGCAGAAGGTGACTTCCAGAAGACGACTGACAGAAGGCAACTAGAAAAAGGCGATCGAAGAAGGTGAATGACAAAAGGTGACTGGCAAAAGGTGACTAGTAGAAGGCGACTGGTAGAAGGTGACTGATAGAAGACAACTAATTCTAGGCGATTGGTAGAAGGTGACTACCATAAGGTGACTGACAGAAGGTGGTTTATAGAATATGACTAGGAGAAGGTGAATGACTGAAGTCAACTGATAGAAGACGACTGGCAGAAGATGACTAACAGAAGGCAACTAATGGAAGGTGACTGCTAGAAGGTGATTGATAGAAGGTGACTGATACAAGGCAATTGGGAGAAGGTGACTGACTGAAGGCACCTGATAGAAGGCAACTAGAAGAAGGCAATTGACAGAAGGTGACTAACAGAAGGTGACTGGTAGAAGGTTACTGACAGAAGGCACTTGATAGTAGGTGACTGGTTGAAGGCTACTGAAATAAGGCAACTGGTAGAAGGTGACTCAATTTATTTGTATGCTTATTTTACCATTAAATTTCATTTTTTATTTTATTAATGGACACTAAATAAGGAGGTTTATTCTACCTATGAACAATATTCATGGGACAGTCACAGATTTTGTTGTCTCTAGCAGTAGTTCTATTTTATACCTGTTATTTTCATATTTAAAAATTATGTTCTTTGTTCATGTTATTCTTCTGTTCATACAGGTAAAAATATCAACTATAGGTAGTGGAAAGAAGGGAGGAGAGTCTTCCAATAAAAGGAGTATCCTCAAATACTTTCCTAATATTTCAAAACCCAGTATGCCATCAACATCTGCACAAACTGAAGGTATGAACACCTTTACTCACCAGTTAATTTTTTTACTTTGTTAATTTTAAATATAATGTCCTCAATTCATAAAGAAGTGTGTTTTTTGGTTGATGGCTTTGTTCACTTTTATTTGTAGAAAACACTAGTATGATTTTAAATGCCATAGTGATAATGAATCTACTATTGACACTAGAATTATCTCTATAGAAAATACTATTAACCCTAGTATTCCTCCATTTCCACATATACACGATAATCAACAGCCCACACATGAAGATAATCTCAATAAAACCAAACAACAACATGAAGATATTCCTGAATCTAACATGCCAAATGGAAAAGAAACTAATAGTTATTATGCAGTCCCTACTTTCGAAGAATCTTCATCTAAAAAAAATAAATGTGTAAGGTTATCTAGGTGGACAATTAACAGATCATTTCAGCCTGATTGGATATCAGAATTTCCATTTATTGAGCCAGTGCTGCCATAGAATAGTAGTGACGATATAACAAAATTAATATGCATAATTTGTAGTTGGAAACACAAAAAGGAGCATAGATTGCAACTTAAAAAAGATACAGTAGAAAAAAATTGTGGAAAGGTTTATATCAAAACAAAAGAAGGTGATCGAGCAACACAAAAAACTTATAGGTGGAAGGATGCATCAGAGTGCGCACATATGAGATATGTGAAAGAATATGATAAAGAAATGAAAAAAAAACAAACATTGGTTGAGAAAGGTGCAACGATTCAAGCTCAATTTCAAAAAATGAATAAGTTAACTTTAGCTTCAAAAAGTTTGCAGTTTGTAGTTTGCTGTTGTATTTTCTATTCTTAAGAAGGGTAGACCTATGTCTGATTTCATAGATTATAAATCTCTATTTTGACTAGCTAATGTGCAAAACTTACCCAACACTCATTGGTCAGATTGAAGTGGTTGGGAAATGGTAAAATTTATGTCATTGGTTGAGTAGAATGACCTCGGAGAGAAAGTGAAAAAGGCAAAATTCATTTTAGTTTCAATTTATGAGGTGACTACAGTTGAAAATACATATTGGATTTGCATGCATGTTTACACATTGGAAAATCATTCAAGGCAACCTCATTTACTAGGAATACGCAAAATGGTGGAAAATTGTAATGCAGAAAACATTTACAATGTTGTTGTAACTAGTTTAAAATAAGAAGTAGGAATGAATGAAATTGAAATAGCCACTAAGTTAATATGTGTAGGATCTGATGGTGCTACTACAATGCAAGGACACAAGAATGGTCTTTGTGTTAGACTACAAACATCGGTTGCCCCATATTTGATCCCTATTCATTGCATGACTCACAGAATGAATCTTGCATACAAAATTGTGGATACATTTACAAATGTTGCCAGAGTGGAAGAGCTTATCCATGAAATTCATGAATATTTTTCACATATTCCAAAAATATTTTTAGATTTTCAACAGTTTGCACTAGGAGTTACCGAAGGTAAAAAATTGTTGAAAGATGTGATTTCGATGTATCTATCGACATTAAGAGTTTTCAAAGAATATCAATCCTTGATAGGGTTTATGTATGAAAATTGTAGGGTGGTTGATAAGGCTAAAGATTTACTTTTCGAATGAGTGACTTTGAAACTCTTCTCACATTATGTGGAATTCTTCCAATGTTGGTAAAAATGAATACTTTGATCAAAATTGCACAAGAAATATCGATTTATATTATGGATTTCATTAGGGCGAGAATACAAATTTGCATGCATATTGATATTATGTATGCATCTGGTCAAAATTTTATGGATCCCTTGTTTGAGATTTGAAGAGCATTAACAAGTGTGAATAGTCCTCAGAGCTTTTTGAAGTTCAATATTAATTATCATCTATGTATTAATGTCCATGGAAATGAAATACCTTTATATTGTTATGGTGTACGATTGGATATAGCTACAAATGAAGTTGAGCAAATTCCCATAACATACAATATATTTCATGTCATTGTGGACGATACAAAACTTAAACTAAAACAAATAGCAGAATCATTGACAAAAGAAATTAGAGACCATTTTCAAAGAGATGAATTGCTAGAGGCTATGGGTGTGGTAAATCCAATGTTTTGGGATCCTTGTAATGAATACCATATTATAAATTCTTTGTTCCTCAAATACATGGGAAGACTTGCTGGTTAGTCAAAGTGTTGTAGTCAATGGCATTGAAATCAATGGCATTCTGAACAAAGATATTTTGACAAAACAATCCATTTTTTTTGGAACAACAATGTTTGCTCAAGTTTCACAGCTCTCTAACCGTCATGAAGCAGGTTCTATTTCATGTTTGTGGAGAATATTACAACCAAGTACTGTCTTAAAACATACTATGAGTGAATATTTTCATTTATATGAATTATTTCAAACAATGATTTTGGAATCCATGGAAGATGAAAGGGTGTTCAGTGCACTTTCATATATAAAATCTAAAGTTCGAAATAGGTTGGACAAAAAATTGGAGAATTGCTTGAGATTATATGTGTCAGCCTATGATGCGGAGGATTTTCCTTACGAAATAGCATTGTCACATTGGAGTTCTTTGGTAGAGAGAAGAGGTGTAATGAATATTGATAATGATGAGGATGATGGTAACACTGGTCAAATTGTAACGGTAGAAATTTTGAGAATGAGTGCAGAACATTTGTACAATCTGAAAAGAGTTTGTTCCAGCTTCTAGAATTATGATGCAAGGATGCATTCATTTGATTTTATTTCACATATTATCATTTGATTTGATTTCACATATCAGAATGAGAGGAAGCTATAATTTGATTTGATTTCACATATCAGAATGAAAGGATGTTTTCATTTGATTTAATTTGAGTTCACATATTATTTGATTTGATTTCACATATCTGAATGAAATGATGCTATCATTTGATTTGATTTAATTTGATTTGATTTCACATGTTACATTATTTTTCTTGTAATATTTGTTTTTCGTGAAAGTAATTGCCTGTGCTATATTTTATGACATTTCAAATTAATTCATATAACATAAAAGAATATCTTACTGCATTCACATAATTCAATATTACTTAATATATCAACACAAACAATCAAAACATAACAACATTCAAAACAAAGGTTTAAAAAGATAACACATATCAAACATTATTTCTTCCACTTCAAATTAATAACAACAAACTTTTACATCATCATAAATAATCAAAACATACTCTCTTTCATTGAATTCAATATTTAAAGAAGATAGCATTCATTCATTATTTACAATACATATCAAACGTTATTTCTTCCACTTAAAATTTCCAATAGATAACATATTTTTCGGAAATAGTCATTCTATGTTTCAATTCTCAAAAAGGATACCATTCATTTACATTTTACAATATATATCAAACATTATTTCTTTCGGTTCAAATTACTTAATACATCAACACATATAATCCTAACATAACAACATGCAAAACAAAATTTCCAATAGATAACACATTTTTTGAAAATAGTCTCATTCATTGTTTCAATTCTCAAAAATGATACCATTCATTTGCAATTTACAAAACATATCAAATAGTATTTCTTCCACTTAAAATTACTTAATGCATCAACACATAATCATAACATAGCAACATTCAAAACAAAATTGCAAATAGATAACATATTTTTCAAAAATAGTCTCATTCATTGTTTCAATTCTAAAAAATGATACCATTCATTTGCAATTTACAAAACATATCAAAAATTATTTCTTCCACTTCAAATTACTTAATACATCAACACATATAATCTTAACATAACAACATTGAAAACAAAATTTCCAATAGATAAAACATTTTTTAACAATAGTCTCATTCATTTATTTCAATTCTCAAAAAGGATATCAAACATATAAAACATTATTTATTCCTCTTCAAATTAAAACATAACAATAATTAAAAAAAAAACTTCAAAATGATAATATGAATTTTTCAGAAATTGCCTCTAACATTGATTTCAATTTTCAAAAAAATACCAGTCTTAAATATTTATAAAAATATAAAGATATAAAGAGTTTTTGTTTCACTTGAAACCCAAAACAAAAAATATCTATTGTTTTTCAATTTTTCCTAAAGGTCCACCCACATCTACCTCAATATCCTTTTCTTCTAATGCCCCAGCCCTAACCAAACTTTCTGTTGTAGTGTTGATCCCCGATAACAAGACACTCTCTTCCTTCACTGGATCTTCTTTGAAAGGTGCATTCAACTCCTTATCCTTTTCTTTTAGTTTAGCCTCGACATCTAGGCCCCCATATTTGATAACCTTCTTTAGGTAATTATTTTCTCTAACCGTCTGTTGTAACCTCTTCTTCAATTCAATATCATTATTAATGCTAATTTTGGCAGTCTTGATCAAAACTTTCATGGCACTAACTTGTTGCTTTATGTGCTATAATTTAGACTACAAAAAAGAAATAGAAAAAGGTTAATATTTATAAACAAAACATATTTAACAAAAAAAAATATTTTTTAGTTAGATGTAGAACTTACATTAGCTATAAGTTGTGATGTTTCTGCAACTGCTACTTTGTTCTGATCAAGTGCCTATTCATTAAAATAAGCTTGGGATTCTACATTGATGTTTTCCAAATGATTCATAACAACAGCAAAAATTTCATCTCTGTACGTAGACTTGGCCTCCATAGTGCCAGATTCAGCTTTATGTAGCAAGGCATCGAGCTTTTTGGGCTCATTATCCATCTTGAGAAACAACTCTTTTCTTTTTGAAAAATTATTATATCGGCCATTGATGGCTTTAATAAAAACCTTGGCCCAATATTCCCATTCCTTCAATTTATCAATATTGGAAAGAAGAGTATTATGAACTACAGCTTTACATGCATCAGCTAATAATGCATTTTCAGAAACATTTAGGATATCATCTTCTGTAACAGTACGGGCGGTGACTTGCTGTGGGTCAGATGGGGAAACTTCGGTGGCATCTACATTGACATCATCTTCTTCTCCATTAATGCCCTATTCATCCTCAAGAATATAACTTGCCTTGGGAAATTTTTAGGATTCATACCCTGATAAAGAAAGTCACAATCAAGAGTTCCCGAGGGCATTTGAGATGCACTCTCAACATTTGAAAAATTCTCCAAGGTTAATATTGGTACGACAAAATATTAGATGATGACACATTTTGTGTCTTTGTAGCACTTCTTACATTGTGAGGTGGTGGTGTGAGGAACATTTTACCATGCATGCGTGATTGGTTCCTCATAGGTGGAACTTGAAGTGGATGGACCTGAAATTGCTCTAGGTGGACCTGAACCTACTTTGGATGTGGTTGTGGTTGTGGCTGTGGTCATGGAGGGTTAGGTGGTGGAGCCATCCTTTTTTTTAGCCTTTTGAATCTACGAGGTCCCTCTGTTAAATTTCACACAAGAACATAAAATAAATCATTTGTAAATAACAATAGCATTAAAAAATATTTATTCAAAATATATATACCTGACTCAGACTCTGCAGCCATTGATATTTCAACCATTTACCCTTTGTCTGAAAAATACGTAAAACACATTAAAAAAACATAATTTTAAGTCAAAAAAATAAATCATTTAAAAAAGCATTTTTGAACAATGTAGAGTAAGGTTACCTTGTGGGTTGGAGGTAACCTCTTCTACGTCGACTATAACTGTTTCTCCAGTAAAAGGTGTTGCAGGTGTATGTTGAATCCGACCATCATCAGACCTCACACGTTTGTTGGGAGTCATTGGTGATGACTGTGATTGCATGTTAGAATCAACAGATACTTCCAGAATCCTAAATGCGACATCCCTCTTACTTGAAGACTGAGATGCTCTTTTCTATTTTCAAAACAAAATTAGAGAATAAAAAGATAAAATTAAAAAAAGAAAATAAAGATATTTCAACAAAAAAATTTACCTGTATCTCACCATCAGACATGCCAATAGACAACAAACTGGGGTGCAATGCAGTGGGAGGACTGCTCTATTGAAGGTTGAAATAAGCTTCCTGAAATAAACAAAGAATAAAATTGCTGGTAGTCACTATGTAAGTAGATGCTTGAATTTTCTAGGCACTCAAAAGGTCGTGCTTTAGGCGGTTGGAAATGTGCGTGCACCAATCAAATTTACTTTCATCAATACAACGAAGCAATAAAGAAAGTGCCCAAAAAGGCATTTCTATAGGTCGCCCCTATAGAATAATCCTTGCCTAAAAAAATTCAATGCAAGAATATAGAAATTTGTCTCCAACATTCGAAATGTTTAAACCCCTTTTGGACTTAGAAGAATTGACTGAAAAAAGAGAACATTATTAGAAAAATCAAATAAAACAAGGAGAACATTTTTAGAGAAATGAAACTATAGCAGAACAATATTTAATGTTAAATAAAAATAAATTTTCAAATTATACCTTTCATATTGTCAAGATGAACAACGTAAATGTTTCCTAGGGTGGATTTATCATCGTTGGTTAAGGCATACTGGTTGTTCACCAGTACAACATCCAAAAAATGGTAGCCCTGTTAGTCGTTGCACATCGGAGGGTTTAACCAAAAGAACAATTTTGTTGTTATCCATAGGGATCTAAATAGTGCAAACGTCATGGTTGTAACAAGAAATGATCCATTATATCAACTGAATGTTAATGTTCAACTAAGGCATCTTCAACACACCAGCAAGTCCAGCGGTGTAAATCCACTGGGAATCTCTATTAGGAGTGTTGAAAATGCTCTTGATATTGGGGCAGAAGGTGTACTTGAAATGAACTTTGGATGGAAGAGGGGAGGAACAACTAGTCATCTCTAAAAAGCAAGAAAACGTTGGCAAAACCTTATAAAAATACTGCCAAATGCTCTAAAAATGCTACCAAAATGCACTAAAATTGCTTGGAAATGCTCTAAAAGCTCTCTAAAACCACTGTGGAAAATGCTCTGAAAATGCTAGAAAAAGGTTTTAAAGTTGCTCTGGGAAAAGTTGCAAATGACCCTGTAAATGACCTTCCAAATGAATTTATAGATTTTCTATATGGCAGGAGTTAACGCATGAACGAAATGTGGTAGAAGGGAGGACATGTGGCACCATCTTATTTACGGTTATGGCGGTCACCTTGTTCCACTTGCCATATTCTAGTTGCCTTGTGCCACTCACCATATATTAGTTGCCTTACGCCACTCACCATCTATCAGTCACCTTGTGCCACTCGCCATCTATCATACTGTTAGTCGCCATGTGCCACTCACCTTCTACTAGTCACCTAATGCCACTCGCCTTTTGCCACTCACCATCTACTAGTCACCATTTGCCAGTCGCCATGTGCCAGTCACCTTATGCCAATTGCCTTCTACCAATCACCTTCTGCCAATCACTTTCTACTAGTAACCTTGTGTTAGTCACCTTCTTCTAGTCGTCTTATGTCAATTGCCTTCTACCAGTCACCTTGTGCCTTTTTCCAGTTGCCTTGTGTTAGTCACATTTTTCCAGTCACCTTCTACCAGTCGCCTTGTGTCAATTGCCTTGTGTCAGTCACCTTTTGCCAGTCGCCTTGTGTCAGTCACGTTATTCTAGTTGCCTTCTACTAGTCACCTTCTGCTAGTCATATTTTGTTAGTCACCTTCTGCAAGTCACCTTATGTCAGTCACCTTCTACCAGTTGCCTTGTGTCAGTCACCTTATGCTAGTCGTATTCTTCCAATTGCCTTATGTCAGTCACCTTTTGCTAGTCACCTTGTGTTAGTCACCTTCTACCAGTCACCTTCTACCAATCACCTTGTGTCAGCCGTCTTATGTCAGTCACCTTATATTAGTTTCTTTCTGCCAATCCCCTTGTGTCAGTCGCCTTCTGCCAATCTCCTTCTATTAGTTGCCTTATGTCAGTCACCTTCTGCTAGTCGCCTTGTGCTAGTCACCTTGTGTCAGTCACCTTGTGTCAGTTGCCTTCTGTCAGTCGCCTTCTGTCAGTCGCCTTCTACCAATCACCTTATGCCAGTCACCTTTTGCTAATTTTGTTGATACTTGTAGTTGAAAAAAAAAAACATGTTTTGAAAAAATTTCTTCAAAAATTTGAAAAATTTGCCCCACATTTTATACAGTTTTCACATTGATTTGCCCCGATTTGATAAATACTTTTTTGGTACTATCCCTTATGCATACCATGGTGCTTGATCTAAATTCATATCAAGTTGTATTGTTGTGCAAAGAGTCTCTATTTCAAACTCAATGGGCATGATAGCTTTCTTACCATAAACCATCTCATAAGGTGTTAAACTAGTGGTAGTCTTCTAGGTTGTGTTATAAGCCCATACAACTTCTTTTAATATTTTTACCCAATCTACTCTACTAGTGGCCATAGTTTTGGTTATTATCTTTTCAAGCTCTCTATTGGTTACTTCCACTTGTCCATTGGCTTGAGGATGATATGGTGAAGTTTTTCTATGTTTTATTTGATAGATCGTGGTGAAATGTTCTATTACTTTAGAGAGAAATTGAGTTCCTTGATTTGAAACTAGTTCTCTAGGTGCTCCAAAGTGCAACATAATGTGTGAATAGAGAAAATCAGCAATGGGTTCAACTTGTGCTCATGGAAAAGCTTCTACTTCCACCCATTTTGTAACATAATATATGCACACAAGTATATGTTTATTATTTGCACTTGGAGGATCTATTGGTCCAACAAAATCAATTCCCCATTTCTCAAATGGTTCAAACATAATTTGGGGTACCAAGGGCATCTCCATTGTAGGGGTTGGTTTACTAGCCCTTTGGCATGCATCACATCTATCAAAAAATTGATGAACATCCTTATTTATAGTAGGCCAAAAGTATCCAGTTTGGAGTATTTTACTAACCATTATTTGGGCTGCATAATGACCTCCACAAGGTTCTTCATGTGCTTCTCTAATAATATCATACACATCTTCTTCCTACATGCATATCCTAACTACATGGTCTGGGCAAGACTTGAATAAAATCCCATTAATCCACATGTAAGGG
The DNA here is from genome assembly GCA_028583015.1 of Wollemia nobilis. Taxonomy (NCBI): domain Eukaryota; kingdom Viridiplantae; phylum Streptophyta; class Pinopsida; order Araucariales; family Araucariaceae; genus Wollemia; species Wollemia nobilis. The sequence goes on along the minus strand of JAQPPZ010016925.1, from coordinate 5,040,790 downwards.
GCACTCTGATGTACTAACCTTTTTTCTCATAAGGTGTAAATTTTTGAGGCATATTTCCTATTACTAAGTAATTTGCAATATCAGCGTACCAAGGAGTGAAAATAGAGAGAGCAAACAAATGTTCATCCAGGAAATTATCAAGAATTAACTCGTCATCATCAAATATTTGCATACGGGATAAATGGTCTACAATAACATTATTCTTTTCTACTTTGTCTATAATTGTGACATTAAATTCTTGCAATAAGAGAAGCCATCTAACCACTCTACCTCCTACTATGGATTTTTTCATTAAGTATCTTATGGTAGAGTGATCAGTGTGAACAAATACTTCATACCTTGTTATGTAATGTTTGAATTTATTAATAGCATGGACTACAACTAAGAACTCTTTTTTAGTAACCGTGTAATTCAGTTCAACTCCATGCAAATTTTTACTTACATAATAGATAGCATAAGGTATTTTGTTTTCTATTTGTTGCAGTACTGCCCCTATTGCATATCTTGAAGCATCACAATGTATATGGAAGGATAATTCCCAATTTTGTCCCCTCGGGATTGGAGCAGTAATCAATTTGTTCTTTATAATTTCAAAGGCTTCCTGACATGCTTCAATCCAACTAAATTCACTTTCTTTGGTTAGGAGCTTAAGCATAGGAGCAGCAATTTTGCTAAAATCTTTAATGAATCTATGGTAGTATCCTGCATGTCCTAAGAAACTTCTTACCTTTGTTTGTGTTTTCTAAGGTTGGAGGGATTGGATAACTTGAATTTTTGTAGGGTCTACTTTAACACCTTCCTCTGATATGTAATGTCCTAAAACAATGCCTCCTCTCATCATCATGAAACAATTCTCATGACTCAGAGAGAGGTTTTATTCTTGGCATCTAATCAAAACCTTTTGTAAGCTTGATAAAGTTTCTTCAAAGGTGTTACCATAGACTGTGAAGTCGTCCATATAGACTTCTACACATTCATTAATAAAATCAGCAAAAATGGCTAAGACAGCCCTTTGAAAAGTGGTTGGTGCATTGCATAGTCCAAAAGGTAAGACTTTATAAGCATAGGTACCTACAGGACATGTGAAAGTTATCTTTTCTTGATCTTCTTCAGCTATGGAAACCTGATTATACCCACTAAAGCCATCCAAAAAACAAAAGTATTTCTTCCCAGCCAAGGTATCAAGAACTTGATCAATGAATGGTAAGGGGAAATAGTCCTTCTTTGTCACTTTATTTAGTTCCCTGTAATCCACACAAATCCTCCATTTACCATTATTTTTAGGGACTATTACTAATGGTGATACCCATTGACTATCAAAAATTGGATATATAAATCTTGTGTTCAAGAGTTTAATGATTTCTTCTTGAACTACATATTTCATAGCTAGATTCAATCTTCTTTGGGGTTGTCTTACTGGGTGGCAACCTTCTTGAATAAATATGCGATGGGTACAAATATTTGGGTGTATTCCTTTCATGTCCTCATAGTTCCATGCAAATGCAAGTTGATGCTTTTTAAGCACATCAATCAGTTGTGATTCTTGTATGCTCGTAAGCTCATTACTAATGTTCAAAGTTCTTCTCGGTGTAATATCTATCTATTTACAATTTTCTATATTCACATCTATTCCCATCATTTCAGGTTTAAGTATATGTAGGTGATAGTCATAAGGTATCAATTGTTGAGTTTGACTTATGCTAGACACATTAATGAACATAGTAGATTAAGATAAACAACTATTATCTTGACCTTGATCTTCTTGTTGATCTCCTAGTAACAATGATAAGGGTCCCTCAACTTCTTGTTGTAGGTGTTCACTCAGAACATTGATCGATAGAGTTTGGATATCATCCAAATCATGAGGGAAATCATACCATAGTTGTTTCAAAAAATATCTATCTAACGTTGATTCAGGAAATAGGCTAAGATCTTTAGTGTTCTTGCCATTGGAAATAGTCATGTTTTTAGATCTACAACTGATGTAGGCATCAGTTGTTGCAAGCCATGGGCATCCTAAAATTAAGGGATGTCCCCCTAACTTTTTCTTGGGTTGTAAGACTATAAAGTCTATAGGGTATTCCCATGAACTCACGAAAACTATAACATCCTCCAATTTTCCTTCTAGTCTAATAGTAGATCTATCTACAAGTTGGAGTACTATAGAAGTTGGTTGTAATTTATGTACTCCTAAGGATTCTATTATTTCCTTGGTCATGACATTAATAGCAGCTCCTAAATCGACCAAAATATTGTGCAAGGCTATTTTACCAATGTGAACTATAAGGATAGGTATTCCAGGATCAGTATATTTTGGTAATAACCTACCTTCAGTCATTATCTCAGACAACTATCCAATGACTTGAATGGTTTGAGTTTCATTCTTCTTTTTCCTTCCAGAATTTGTGCATATGTTCTTGATTAACTTGGAATAGATAGGAATGTCCTTGATGGCTTGTAACAAAGGAATTTTAATGGTGATGTTTTCCAACTCTTGAAGGAAATTGAAAGTTGGTTTAGATGGTTCCTTTGGTATTGCTAACCTTTCAAGAAATGGTATCTCCACTTCTTTCCTTTGAATTTGGATCTCTTTTTTTTTTCTAGAATTTTTTCTAGTAAAGCTACCACCTCTTCTTCAGGATTTTCATCTTCGTTTACTTTTTCAGATAGAGTCTTTGGGGGTTCTTCAATCTCTATGAGAGTAGCTCTAGTATTGTCCAATATTTTTCTAGATCTTAATTGAATCTATTGGCAAGGTACCACAGATATTGAGCATGTCTCATTTGTTTCATAGACATGTTGAGCATTTTTGTTATTATTAGGGTTAGGCACCGGTTGAGCTGGTAAAGGTGGCTACTTAGGAGGATTATTTACATTATTCGAAGGTGGAAGGAGTCTTTTTTGGGGCTGGTTTTGAGGTACTTGCCCCCTAAATTAATTTTGAAAGTTTTGTTGTTGGGGCTACCCTTGAGACCAACTAGGTCTTATTTGATTGTATTGGCCACTCGTATTCCAATTAGATGCATTCTGATTTTGGCCTGCCATCCATGGAGGTGAATTTCCATATGAATTGGACATGAATTGTGCCCAAGGAGGCATGTTCCAATCTTGATTAGATTGATTCTAGTTCGACCAATTTGGAGCATTTGACCAATAATTAGGTCTTTTTTGGTTGGAATAGTTAGAGTTTGACCAATTGGGTGGACCATTAAATGGACCATTCCTTATTTGAGCTATGAAATAAACATATTCTGCTTCTTCGACCTCAAGTTATTTTATAGCAGTCTTGATAGCAGAAATATATTTACAATTTTTGGTACTATGGTTCTTGTCACAGATTTTACAACAAGTAGAGATGTTGGAAATGTTTGTAATGTTGAGAGGACATTCTCTCAAGTTGTGTTTCTTCCTACATCTATGATAATATATTTCTTCAATGTTTTGCTCTTTCAGTTTCTTATCCATGAGGTCGAGGGATGATGTTAATGTGCTCAATAAATTAGTTTTAAGACTCTCTAGCATATTTCCAATTTTAGCTCGTGTTACTCCTCCTCCTGATGATGGGTACTTATTACTTCTTAATGGCTTATTTCTTGAATAATTTTTGCAGAGATTTACAATTTCTCCTAATCCCATCTGATGGATATCCCCTTTTACCATAAGGTTTAGTATGTCTAGGATGTCTTCCTTTAGCCCTTTAAGAAAAAGTTATTTTTGAACCTCCTCATCCAACTCAATGTTTACCCTTGATCCCACAAACCGAAATCTCTCGAGATAATCCTCAAGGGATTCATCATATTTTTTATTCATGCGAAACAACTCAACTTTCTTATCCCAAACTCTACAATAATCTTGGTATCTCTCAAGGAATATATCTTTTAATCCATGTTCTCCATCCCATCGATTGCAAATGCTTTCTCCTAGACCCATGAACCATCTCAAGGTTATGTATTTAAGTGTAGAGGGGAATAGTCTTAATTTTTGCTCATCAATGGTGTAAAAGTAAGCTTGGCACACCACTTTGAATTCAAAGAGAAAGGCATCAGGATCCTCATGTGGTTTCCCATGAAAGGTAGGCAAAACAATAATAGAGACTAGTTTCGGTTCTCTTGTTAGCCTTTCTTCAAAAGAAGGAATTGGGAAGGCAAAAGTCTTTCTCTATCCACCTCCCCTTTGGTTTTCTACTTCTCCTTGATCATTAGTCCTTTGCCTATGTTCCCTTTGGTTTTCATTTACTTCCCCATGTTCACTAGCCTGATCAGCCATGATTGAATATAAGATTTCAAGAATTGGCTCAGGTATAGGTTCAAAAAAGAGTGTTGAGGGATCTATATGATCATCAAATTTTGGTTTGGGTAGTAGATATGTTTTGGGATCTTGTTCTAGAAATTCAATCTTCTTTGATGATGCAGAATCTGTAGATGTTTGGATTGCAGTTTCAGTTTCTTTTAACTCAGAAGTTTTATATTTCTTACTAAGGTCTCTTTGGAAATCTTTTTCTAGTTTACTAACTTTAATAAATCTTCCCTTTGAGTAGGGTTATGGCGGCCCTAAAATGTTAAAATTGCAACGGTTTGAAATCAATGCAGTGCTGTTAGAAGGTTTATTTTTATGTGATTTAAATTAAATGTAATTTTAAATTGGTTTGCCCAAAATTTCACCCATTTTTTTAGGGCCCTCTTGGCAAAATGCCTATCACCCCTTCAAGTCTCTAGGTCTGTTCATGAAATTTTCAAGTTCTTTGGTTCTTGCAACAAATTTTTACCTTTTTAATATTCCTTGAAAAACCTATGGATATCGTTAATTGGATCGAGTTTCTTAGGAGTCATATAATTCTTCATGTTAAATTCAAAATCTATTGTTACCAGAGTAATCAATTGGACAATAAAATCCAATTTTGGAATTGGATTAGGGCTTTCGAATTGTAATTCACAATGAAAGTCTTGAAACAATTATCTAAAGTGAACTACTCTAGGTGCCCTGTGATATCTCTTGCTATATTCTAGGTTCACTTCCCTATCTTCTATTTTTGCTAGAAAACTATGAATGGTAAGGGAATCCTCAAAATACTGGTCCCATGGGTAGGTGACCGAATTTACTATTTCTCTCCTATCCCCTGGCCACCGCTCACAACTCTTTATAAGTTCAAGGTAGGATGAGTGAAAATATGGCCCTAGGATTTTAGCTATGTTTACTCTCTAGATTTTACCCAATTCGTATGATCTATATTTTATGATATCAATATGTTGGAAATTTTGAGTAATTATGGTTTCATTGATGTCAAGTGTTAAAAGCCAGCAAAATTCATCTCAGTGCAAGGGAATTGATAAAAAAAGGGTTAACATATTTATATTTTAAGCCCAAGAGATTTGGTACAAAGCTCCACATGGTTGACCAAAATGTTGTCTCAATATATTGAAGGAATAAAATGTTTAGGCTCCAAAAGAAAATAATATTATAATATTTATTATTATAATATTAAAGTTATAAAGATAAAGCCTAAGGTCAATTATAAAATATTTATAATATTTATATTGTAATGTTTTATAACCCTAAGTGGGTTTGGCACCAAGAATATTTTTAAATTATTGAAACTCCACCAACGTCCTAGCATGGAGATAAGTTTGTATTTATATGATAAATTTTGGTGGCAAAAGTTATAAGTTTTGATGTGAGCACCAAGTGATTAATGCTAATGGTTAATGCAAATTTTGGATGCGTAATCGTGTGAAAGAAGGATGAAAGTTTTTATTTTAAAAATAAAGGAGAAATATTGGATGAATAAAGGCATAAGGTCATAAACTTCTATCACCAACCAGGCGGTTGGCCTAGCGGTAGGCTTGGTAGGGTAAAGGCGATGGCGAATGACAGATCCTGTGTTTGAATATCGATGACAATATTTTATTCATTGTTTTAAGATCAAGGAGGATAAACAGTGGCTAAATAGCGCATTGTGGGTGTTGGTCCTTGTGTGGGCAGTTGACCTAGCGGTGGCCTATAGGGTGCTAGTGCACTGGTAGGTGGCAGGCGTTGTGTTCGAATCTTCCACGATAGTATTTTTGGTAAGTGCTATTAAATTTGTTGATTGCCTAAGGTTGAGGGTTAGGCGCATGTTATTTATTTGATTATCATGAGAACTATTGACTTTGGGAGATATAAGGGAAATTTTATATTATTATTTGCATTTATTTTTGAAGAAAATTATAATGAAATATTTTGAAAGTGATTTTACGGAATAATAAGGATCGTTGATAAATCTGTAATGAATGTGTTTTTAAATTTGAGAGGGAGTTAAAAGGTGTATAAGGTATTTTAATTTTTATTTTAACTTTATTTTTGAAGGGTTTGATTTATGAGTTAAGGCTATAGTTTGAGAAACCAAGAGAGTTGGTTTGGAGTTTAATTATGCACACATTTATATTGTGAGTTCAATTCAAAAAAGAGACGGGAATACTCCTAGCCTTTGAACTTACAGGTAAATTTGACTATCATTCTTGGCATTCTTGTTGAATAAGCTCCTCTACTTCACTTGGGACACCGTGTTCCCATTTGAAAAGTTCGTCACTATCGACATCCAAATTGGCCAGCTTATCAGCAATTTTGTTAGCTTATCGAAAGACATGTTGGGATTTTTTGTCTTGTCTTCCCTGGAAAAGGATCCTAGCCTCTTCAACAATTGTTTTAATCCTCCAAGGAGGTGTTTTCCAATTATTGAGAAGATTTATAACATGCATAGAGTATCCTTCTACAATCAATTACCTTCTAAGTCTTGAGTCATTTGAAGGCCTCTCCACATAGCTCTAGCTTCAGCTTCGTTGTTCGTCCTTGTTCACAAATATTCAAAAAACACAAGCATCATATTCCCATTATGATCTCACACAATGCCACCAGTGCCTGCTCTGCCAGGATTGTCCTTAGTTGCTCCATAAAAATTAAGCTTAAACCAACCCGTAGGATGTGGAGACCACTTAACATTGGCTCTGGGGTTGACTACCCTAGGCATAGACTCATCTAACAAGGTTAAGCTTAAATATTGAGCAATCGTGGTCTCCTACAGATGAGGTTTACAACTATCAAAAGGGATAAGGTTCACATTCTTGTTGGCAAAGGATAGGATCCTGGCAATGATAGTTTGATGATCATGGATAGACTCATTAAAGACTCTATGGTTCCTTTCTAACCACACCTACCAAAGATAGTGATTGAGACAAATTTTTGAAGGTTTGCTAACTCATAAAGGAGTGTTGTGCTAACTTTTATAGTTGCAAAAGATATTGTGTGTGAGACATATTTTTGAAGACATATCTCCATAAGAGAAAGGCAAAATTTATGGGCACATATTTCCTTATTTGAGGTGTTTTATTGAATGAATGTTTCTGAACACAAGGTGGAAAAGGATTGTTTGATAAGCATTGTTGGAAATATTTGAGTTAGGGTTTGAAACCTACATGGTGTTATTTTTTGGAAGAAGATTGAAAACCTGTGTTTAGGGTTTGTGAGAAAATTGTGCTTTATTGGTTGAATGAGTGTGTAAAGTTTTTGAGCATTGGTTTTTAGTGATATTGAAAAGTGAATGTGCAAACATTAGAATTCAGATTTGTTAAAGCAAGTGTGTGAATCAAGAAGATAGGTGTCATATGCTAGACAAGATCTATCTTTAAAAGAGCAATAAATGTGAGACATGTAAAAGTGACAAACTTAATGATTGAGTAAAATATGTTGAGTCTTTGATAGAGCATATCATTCTCTTTATGTTCGAGAGGTTAAATAAATTCTAAGTAGAATTTGTTTGTTTGAGGAAAGTATTTCTAAAAAGATATAAGTTGTGTTTGTGTGCAAAGTTTGGAAATATTTGAGTAGGTTAAGTGAGAAGGCTTTGAGGATAGATTTGAGCAAGTATTTGAGAAGGCTTGAGGGTAGATTTGAGCAAGTATTTGAGAATGATTTGAGGACAGATTTGAGCAAGTCTTTGAGAAGGATGGAGGGCATATTTGAGCAAGTCTTTGAGAAAGCTTGAGGATAGATTTGAGCAAGTCTTTGAGAAGGCTTGAGGATATATTTGAGAAAGTCTTATAGAATGCTTGAGGATAGATTTGAGAAAGTATTTGAGAAGGCTTGAGGGTATATTTGAGCAAGTATTTGAGAAGGCTTGAGGATAGATTTGAGCAAGTCTTTAAGAAGGCTTGAGGGAAGATTTGAGAAAGTCTTTAAGAAGGCTTGAGGATAGATTTGAGCAAGTATTTGAGAAGGCTTGAGGATAGAGTTGAGTAGGATTGATAGCGGTTTTTATTGATGATTTTTTCAAGATTTTTGTTAAGTATTGGGATAGATCTAAGCAGAGTTGAGAGCAGGTTTTTTGATGATTTGTTCAAGATTTGTGTTAAGGCTTAGGGTAGATCTAAGTAGGTTTGATTATTTATTTGATCAAGCTTTGTGTTAAGGCTTGGGGTAAATCTAAGTAGAGTTGAGAGTAGGTTTGATTGTTGATTTGATCAAGATTTGTGTTAAGGCTTGGGGTAGTTTTGAGCAGAGATGGACAGTAGTTGAGACAAATTTGAGCTAACCTTGTAATAAGGTTTGGTACAGATTTGAGACAAATTTGAGAACATAATTTGGAGGTGACATAGCATAAAGGATAGTAGTCTCCAATGGATAGAGATCCATAAACCAGAGCAGTGGGGATAGAAATATCCAGTGGAGAGAGATCCACAAGATAGAGCAATAGGGGTAGAAGTCTTATAGAAGATCACTAGCCAAAGCAGAGGGGATAGACATCCATGAACCAGAGAAAATGGAAAGAGTTCTCCTATGGAGTGTGATCCATGAACCAGCTGGGAAGATAGAGTTATTCTATGGAGAGAGATCCACAAACCAATTGAGGAGATAGAGTTCTCCTAAATCAAGTTCCACAAACCAGAGCAAGGGGAAAGAGTTTCCTATGGAGAGAGATCCATAAATTAGAGCATAGGGGATTTGTGTCTCCTTTGGATAAAGGGCCATAAATATTGTAATAGGGAATTGATTCCCAAGAGATTTGTTGAGAAAATTTAGAAAAAATATATGGAGTAGCCCACATTGGGTGAACCACGTTAAATTTATGTCTCTCTTGTGTGTGATGATTTATGCATTACTTTGGTTACTGTTATTGATATTGCCATTTATAATGTTGGATAATATTGTTTGGAAAAGAAAAGTAAAAGTTGATCTTATATTGTTTACCCCCTATCTCAGTATAAGCCTGTGTTCTTTAATTGGTATTAGAGCGGATTCCTTCAGAAAAAGTCTAACAGCTTGAAGGAAGATCTTACAAGAACACACATGGGTAGGAAAGGTAAAATAAGAACCATGAGATCATATCCTCCTAGGAAGGAATGAGTACACATGGCCATAGAAGAAAATGAATATGAACTTGATCTTGAGACTAAAATAAGGAAAGAAGAAAAATTTGTGAGATGTGTTGAGTGTGGTAAACTTGGTCACATGGCACTTTATTGTCCATAAAATGGGTATAGTAGTAGTAAAGAAGAAGAGGAACATTTTGATTGTGGTATCCTTGATCACAATGCAGCTCATTGTAATGGGTTCAGTAGCAGTGAAGAGAATGAAGATGCTCCTATTGTCAAAGATCTACAAAAAGAGAAAGTTTTAGAAAGGGAAGTCATAGTTGAGATAAAAAAGAAACTTGTTGAGTTAAAAAGGGAGAACTTAGAATTGAAGGTTCAAATTCAAGAGGATGAGAAAACTAAGACAAAGCTTCTAAAAAATCTCTCTGAATTGAAAGGTAAAGTTGAAAATGCAAGGATAATTGAAGAAGGTATGGCTGAGCAGCTAAAGGCAAAAGAGCTAGAATGTGAAAGACTTGTTGTTGGTCTTGAAGAATCAAAAGGAGAAAAATCAATATTGAAAGCCCAAGTACAAGAGTATGAGGAAACAAAGGCAAATTTTCTACAATATCTCACTAACCTTAATGTTGAGGTTGAAGAGGCAAGGAAAATTGAAGAAGGTATGACTAAAAAATTAGAGGCAAAAGAACTAGAGTGTGAAAGATTAGAACATGAAGTAGTTTATCTAAGGATGGAAGTGAAAGATACCAATGATAAGCTACAAAAGTTTGAGAAAATTTCAAAATATTTGGATAACATTACCAAAGCACAAATATCTTCATTTATCAAAACATGACTAGGCAATTAAGAAGGTCTAGAGGTACAAAAATGGAACCCAAGCTTAAAAGAAAAGAAAGTTTCAAAGGAAGCATCAAAAGAAGTAACTGAATAAGAACCTAATACTTACACCGATGTGTTAATAAGTGATAGCATCAATAGAAAGAAAACAATGCACCATCAAGAGACATGGATCATCATAAAAAATGCAAAGAAAGGACTAAGAGACCAGAGGTTGCAAAATGGGATTTCTTCAAAGGACATTGTTTCTCATGTAACAAGTTTGGTCACAAGGCTTTGCATTGCAGGGTTCATGGAAAGAAGAAATATAGTTTTACTAAGAGGAACTTCAAATATGGACATCTCTTTCAATGGTATTGCTACTCTTGTAATCGATTTGGTCATAGAGTAATTCACTGCAGGGTTCATGACAGAAATGAGTATGGCTTCACCAAGAGGAAATCCAAGATATTTGCGCCTTCTAAGAACTATAATATTAAGTGTAATAAGTGCATTAATTTTGGGCATAAGGCCAAGTGGTGTATAAAAGAGCTTCTAAATATAATCAAGAATAGGGACAATCAAAATAATCAAAAGGGTATGTTGAGAAAGAAAGTTGACAAAGGAAAATAACATTGTATGCTGGGAGTAGTTTTACTCCCACCCCAAAATTAATCACCTCAAGGAGAGGAGGTGGGGAGGGGGCTAAGCTAAGAGTATTATATTTAGCCCCAAAGGAGTCCCTTTGCCATTGATTTCAAAGGGGGAGAGATTTGCGTAAGGGGGAGATCATTTAGTCAGGGGGAGTAGTTTCTCAGAGGGAACAAATTTAGAATCAAATGGTTTTGAAAAATGATTTTTTAGAAAAGTTTTAGAAAAGTGTTACCATCAATGACAAAGGGGATATTTATAAAAATTTTGAGTAATTATATTGTCATTGATGTCAAGTATTAAAAGCTAGCAAAGTTCATCTCAGTGCAAGGGAATTGATAAAAAGAGAGTTAAAATATTTATATTTTAAGCCCACAATATTTGGTACAAAGCTCCAAATGGTTGAACAAAAGGTTATCTCAATATCCCAAAGGAATAAAATTTTTAGGCTCCAAAAGGAAATAATATTATAATATTTATTATTATAATGTTAAATTTATAAAGATAAAGCCTAAGGTCAATAATATAAATATTTATAATATTTATATTGTAATGTTTTATAACCCTAAGTGGGTTTGGCACCAAGAATATTTTTAAATTATTGAAAATTTGTCGACGTCCTAGAATGGAGATAAGTTAGTATTTATATGATAAATTTTGGTGGAAAAAGTTATAAGTTTCTATGCGAGCGCTAAGTGATTAATGCTAATGGTTCATGCAAATTTCAAATGCACAATCGTATGAAAGAAGGATGAAAGTTTTTATTTTAAAAACAAAGGATAAAGCTTGGAATAACAAAGGGATAAGGTCGTAAACTTCTATTACAAACCAGACAGTTGGCCTAGTGGTAGGCTTGGTAGGGTAAAGGCGCTGGCGGACAATAGATCCTGTGTTCGAATCTCGGTGGAAACATTTTGTTCATTGTTTTAAGAGCAAGGAGGATAAACAGTGGATAAATAATGCATTTTAGGTGTTGGTCCTTGTGTGGTGGTTGGCCTAGCGGCGGCCCATAGGACGCTAGTGTACTAGCAGGTGGTAGGCATTGTGTTTGAATCTTCCACGATAGTTTTTTTGGTAAGCACTATTAAATTTATTGATTGCCTAAGGTTGAGGGTTAGGTGCTTGTGGTTTATTTGATTATTGTGAGCACTATTGACTTTAGGAGATATAAGGGAAATTTATATTATTCTTTGCATTTATTTTTGAAGAAAATTATAATGAAATATTTTGAAAATGATTTTATGGAATAATAAGGATCGTTAATAAATATGTTATGAATGTGTTTCTAAATTTGAGAGGGAGTTAAAAGGTGTATATGGTATTTTAATTGTTTGTATTTTGATTCATTTTGAAGGATTTGATTTATGATTTAATGCTATAGTTTGAGAAACCAAGAGAGTTGGTTTGGAGTTTAATTGTGCACACATTTTAAAGGTTTGCTAACTCATGAAAGAGTGTTATAATAAATTTTATAGTTGCAAAATATATTGTGTGAGACATATTTTTGAAGACATATATCCATAAGAGAAAGGCAAAAGGTATGGACACATATTTCCTTATTTGAGGTGTTTTGTTGAGTGAATTTTTCTGAACACAAGGTGGAGTGAAAAGGATTGTTTGATAAGCATTGTTGGAAATATTTGAATTAGGGTTTGAAACCTACATGGTGTTATTTGTTGGAAGAATATTGAAAACCTGTGTTTAGGGTTTGTGAGAAAATTGTGCTTTATTGGTTGAATGAGTGTGTGAAGTTTTTGAGCATTGGTTTTGAGTGATATTGAAAAGTAAATGTGCAAACATTAGAATTCATATTTGTTAAAGCAAGTGTGTGAATCAGGAAGACAGGTGGCATATGCTAGACTAGATCTATCTTTAAAAGAGCAATAAATGTGAGACATGTGAAAGTGAAAAACTTAATGATTGAGTAAAATATATTGAGTCTTTGATAGAGCATATCATTCTCTTTATGTTCCAGAGGTTAAACAAATTCTAAGTAGAATTTGTTTTTTTGAGGAAAGTATTTCTGAAAAATATATAAGTTGTGTTTGTGTGCAAAGTTTAGAAATATTTGAGTAGGTTAAGTGAGAAGGCTTTGAGGATAGATTTGATCAAGTCTTTGAGAAGGCTTGAAGGAGGATTTGAGAAAGTCTTTGAGAAGTATTTGAGGACAAATTTAAGCAAGTCTTTGAGAAGGCTTGAGGGCATATTTAAGCAAGTATTTGAGAAGGCTTGAGGACAAATTTAAGCAAGTCTTTGAGAAGGCTTGAGGATAGATTTGAGCAATTATTTGAGAAGGCTTGGGGGTATATTTGAGCAAGTATTTGAGAAGGCTTGAGGACAGAGTTGAGCAGGATTGATTGCAGGTTTTATTGATGATTTATTCAAGCTTTGTGTTAAGGCTTGGGATAGACCTAAGCAGAGTTGAGAGAAGGTTTTGTTGATGATTTTTTTAGACTTTGTGTTTAGGCTTGGGGCAGATCCAAGCAGGGTTGATTGCTTATTTGATCAAGCTTTGTGTTAAGGCTTGGTGTAGATTTGAGAAAATTTGAGAGTAGGTTTTATTGTTGATTTGATCAATCTTTGTGTTAAGGCTTGGGGCAGTTTTGCGCAGAGATAGAAAGAAATTGAAACATATTTGAGCTAACCTTGTAATAATGTTTGGTACAAATTTGATATAGAGTTGAGAATAGACTTTGGAGGTGATAGAGTATAGAGAAAAGCAATCTCCAGTGGCTAGAGATCCATCAGCTAGAGTAGTGGTGATAAAGGTCTCAAGTGGAGAGAGATCTACAAGCTAGATTAGTAGGGGTAGAAGTCTTCTAGAAGATCACCAACTAGAACATAGGGGATAGAGATATCCTATGGAGAGAGATCCATGAACCAGAGCAAGGGGAAAGAGTTCTCTTGTCGAGTGTGATCCATGAACCAAATAGGAATATAGAGTTCTTCTATGGAGAGATATCCACAAACCAGTTGAGGAGATAGAGTTCTCCTGGATCAAGTTCCACAAACTAGAGCAATGGAAAATAGTTCTCCTATGGAGAGAGATCCACAAGTTATAGCATAGGGGATTGGTGTCTCCTTTGGAAAAATGTCCATAAAAATTATAATAGGGAATTTATTCCCAAGAGATTTGTTGAGAAAATTTAGAAGAAATATTTTCTCCGTGGATTATCCCACATTGGTTGAATCACGTTAAATTTGTGTCTCTCTTGTGTGTGATTATTTGTGCATTGTTTTGGTTACTACTATTGATATTGCCATTGATAATATTGGATAATATTATTTGGGAAAGAAAAGTAAAAGTTGGTCTTATATTGTTCACCCCCTCTCAGTATAAGCCTATGTTCTTTACAAGATGTTTGAAAAGGTGTTCCCACTCTTCCCCAGATGTCCGGTGTCTTTTTTTTGAAAAGAAGGTTAACTTCTTGTTTTATCGGTAATTTTTTGAGGTCAACAGATGCAGAATTTTTGATGCTATTTTCCACCATCTAGTAACTTTTACTTCTCAGTTTATATATATATATATATATATATATTCTTATTTTTATTTTTTTTGTTGTTTATTTTTTTTTTAAATAGTTTTGACTATACTAAAACAAGATGGATTGACCAATCGATTTTAGCATAATAATAAAAATAAAGCATTGTTCTTACCATTTTACTTATAAGATATATTTTCATTATGGCTGTGTCACTCAATCAAACCTACTTTGTATACTACCTTGTGTTTCTACAGGCCAAGAGTCTCAGATTTAAACTAGCAACAACCACAATGTGCAAGAAAATAAATTGCTTGAAAAATAAATTACTAAAAAGAAAATTGCTAAAAAGATAAATTACTAAAAAGTAAATGCTAGAAAATAAATTATTGGAACATAAAGGCTAACTATAGGAAAGCAATAAAAGTAGAGTTAATAAAATAGAACCTAGTCTACCCAAGGTGTGAGATGCTTGGTGTACGTGTGTGTTGATCACTACTAGAACCACCCTCCACACACAACTCTATATGTGCATTGATTACTACTTATGAAACCCTCTATGTGTAGGTAATATTCCTCCCTTACGTGGTCCAACAATATTTATATTTTTGCAATGGTACTATTCACCTCGAGAATGATGCCAAAAATTTCTAGCTTGAACATCTAATCATTTAATTTATCAATCCAGGTCTTAATTGATTTAAAGAACATATATCTAGTATAGATATTCCATGATATTAACCAGCTTACTTAATTCAATTTCTTAAGATCAAGTTACAAAAAAGATAAAATGTTTTAAATGTAATTCTTTTTAATATGAAATTAATCCTAATGAATGTGGATCCACGTGCAACTAATGATATTTTGACTATTTTACTTTTGAAATAAATAATGCAATTTAATTTATATTAATTCTATTTTATACTAACTAATTCTATTCTATTGTAGGAGCGATAGAGTAGGGATTGGTCTTGTAGAAGTGGGCCCTACCTTAAAAAAGGATAGTATATTTCTCTTCTCCTCTACACTAATTTATCTTAGTAACTACTATTTCATTTAACCTATTCTAACATCTAACTATTCATTGATGCAGGAAAAATAAATATTCTACAGAAGAAAATAAATCATTGCGAAAGATAGAAAAACATTGCAAAAGATATGGAAATAGAATACTATTTTATTATTGAACTTCAATCATGTACACTGCTGGTAATTGTAACATTTTTCATAATACTATGAGAGACTTCTTCAAATTATTTTTCGAGGACCTTTTCAAAGGCCTCTTCATTGTAATGTATACAACTATTCTCAACAAAGTCTTGCATAATGTTCTTTGTCTCTTTCTATTAACAAATCTAAATCTTAACCTACGTACTAACAACTTTTCTAAACAAATACAATTTCATAGAAAATGGGACTTTGGACTAATCAATGCAAGCCCAAGTGGCAACCACTTTAACAACTATTTAATTTAAGGAATAACAATAATAACCTATTTGTCCTAATCTCAAGGAAAGATAAAATAAGTTGGCAAAATAATTTAACAACTTTGATCCTCTCCAACTTTAATAACAACTTTACAACTTTTTATTTAATAATAATCAAAATACCAAATATGTTACCAATATTGATAGTCAAATGGCTGACTGTGTATAATATGCTCCTAATGTGACATGGAAACATGGTTTGATAAATTCTAACTTTTTTATTTCTATAGCACCTTTAAATAGATGCTTTTAGTAGTGCCTTTCTGTAGTACTTTTACGTAGTATCTTTCTGTAGCACCTATCCATAGATACTGCAAGTGTGACATACATTCATCCAGTATATGTATACATATTTCCTAATTCATTAGCCACGACCTCTGCTTAGCCTCATACACATTTTTTCCTAACAACACAACATATTACACACAATTTGTGTAAAATATATGCATAAATCATTTTTATAACAATTAATCATTTTGATGCATAAATAATGATATTAAGATGAAACAATAATTAAAAACCATTCATATCCATTCATTTGTAAATAATATATAAGTAAACCAGATCCACATACTGTAACACTTTGACACTCATCATAAAATATGAAGCACTCTATATTAAAGGACAAAAGTAAAGCTATATCATAGTGGTTTGATTTTTGCTTTGGAAGCTAGATGTAATTGGTTTAATTCTCATGAACAACTTTTTCATTAGTATAGGAAGATTCAAGTATTTTTCTTCATATACCTATCTTGTCTATCTCTAGTTTATGCTTATGGTGTAATAGTTATACACCTTATTTGGACAGCATATAATGAGGAACAAGATTAATAAAAATCAAACTAAATAATATTAACAATTGCTAAGGTTAAATAGGCCCAAAGCCACCCAAAATACAACAAGTCACACACAAATCATGTGAATAGTCACCCAAAACACTTAGCACGATAATAGGAAGGAAGAAAATTAAAGTTGCTTAACAACATGTAATAATAGTTGAACGACTAACAAATATGTCAACTAATCTAAGTGCACACTAACAATAATAATACTTATCGATAATCAACCAAAAATAAGTTTTCGATAAATAATAAGGTGTAATATTATTAAACCTAAGAAGAAAATACTATTCTAAGCCTATGGAAATATGATGCCCTAATCATACCTCCCTACTCAAGTAGCATTGGAATCCAATGTGTATATGGTAGTAGGGTGAGTCACCAATAACTACAAAGAGGTCTCATAATCAAGCAAAAAATTGTCCTAGATACCCTGGGATGTCGATGTAGAGTTGCAATGTCGAGAGGACTCCCTTGCCAAGGAAATATAAGGAGTAAATACTTGTTGTTGGATATGCATATGCTGCTGAAAATCATGGAACCTATGAATAACTAAAAATTGTAAAGAGGTTGTTGCAGTGCTCGAGGTGGAACAACAGAGGTGCAGTTTAAGCAACAAAAGGAGTCTTGATGAAAGAAGAGGAATGACCACCTAAGAATGAAAAATATCCTGAAGACCATGAGACTAATCATAGTAGCTAGCCTAGCCATTTCATCTACTAATAGAATAGCCTTATGTTCACTGGTGCAAGCCAAAAAGGCTATCAAAAATATCTCAAATAAATGAGTACATATCACCCATGTGGGATGAAGTGGTCTGTGTCAGAAGGAGAGTGTCGGGTACCACCGAAATGCACTCCATACAAATCCACCAAAGTTTTGAATCCCAAAATGGGAGGAGCAATTGAACTCCTCAAAGATCTCATGGATCTTATCCACAATGTCAAGTGGATACAAATGCCTGCAGAAACATGTTTTCTGAAAGGTCATAATGGTGCTATGAGTTTCAAGCACTCTTTGAAGCCAAAAGGTCTTCTATCTTTGCCTCGTAGGGCAATACAATGTGCTATGGTTTTCAAGCACTTCATGAAGTCAAAAGGCTTTCATGCTTCGCCTCGTCAGGCAATAACAATGTGTTATGGTTTTCAAGCACTTCATGAAGCCAAAAGGCTTTCATGTTTTGCCTCACAAGGCAAGTACAAGATGCTATAAATTTCAAGCATTTAAGAAAAATCAAAATTTCTTTTACAATAATTTACCTCTTAGGCAATTTTCCAATGCTATCCTAATGTACGGGAGTTTGCAAAAATAAAGCTATAAAAATGAAACCTTGTGGGCTTTTACAAGTGTTTTGCAAAATAATAAACCTTAGGCAAAATAGAAAAAGCTTCAAAGAAATTTCTAAAGGTGATATGCCAAAAGTAAAATTGCAAAATAATGCAATTGGAAAATAATTAAATTGAAAAAATCAATTTGATTAAAGTTACATATTTTAATTTTAATTTATATTAATTAATTTAAATAAAATAATTAACTAGAATAACTTTTTAACAAAAATAAAATATTATACAAGCTAATATTAGCCCATGTAGCCACCCAGTTAAAGTTGGACATGGTCCAACGGGCAACAAAACTGCCATGGGGCCCTACAATTAGATACCTATAGGAGTCTTCATCTTGCCATCGAGTCAGCCACCGTGTGGTGGTCGATACAGTATATGGACCTTTACCCATTTAAAGGCCAAAATGGCCATCCCACGAAGAATGTGGGATTCTTGACCATAGAAACTATGACCTCCTAGGAGCTTCTACAAAAAACCAGTGACTTCAACTACCTGGTGTAGTCATAACTTTAGTCCACGATCGATGATCTCGAACATAGCCACACCAACGACGTACCTCTAGCTAGAACAATTCATCATTCCTGAATTTTGCAAAGCCTAGGGAAATATGCTGACCCCAATCTCTATCAGTTATTAGCCAAGAAGACTGCAACACTTTCCAACATGTCATCTACCTCTAGAAACCTATGTACGATGCTACGTGAACAAATGCGGTATATTTCCTTGGATGCGTGAGCTCCAACGTAAATATCTAAATATTTGGCATAGAAATTTTGCACACTTCGATCGATCTGACAAACTAGATAAAGGACACCTGCAACACATCCACCTGTAGCTCATTTGTAGCTTCAGATGCATTGTCTACTGAGTGCAAAATCCACCATCAATGATCAACTGCAAGCATCAAAAGGTGCAACAAAATTAAAATGACTCCCCTGGTTAGAGAAAGGAGTACAAATCTGGCTCTTCTTGTATCTTAATGATAAATGACAATTAAAATGGATAAAATTGAAGAATTCCACCAAACACGAGACTATCCTACGATATACGCATGTCTAAATTGCGATGTAAATCACCGTCTTTGATGGGCATCAAATCGCATCGTGGACTTGCAAAATATGTCAAAAATCCCTACGACACACACAAGCTTTAGGAGCTCTTGATCTACAAATGGATATATTGCCAAAATATCTATGGCCCAACCTTAGAGCTTTTGTATGCTGTAATGATTTGCTTTCATCGAAAATGAAGTTAAAAACTCACTATGAACTTTAGTGCTACAACTTTTGGCAATGTTTGTCAACAATTCACTCTGAAAATGTCACCTCTCACAATCACAAGTGCAAAAAATGAACAAAATTGGACACTAATTCCCCAGACAAAAATTTGTAGAGGAAAATTTGAAACCTACAAAATGTTTGAAAACTGCATTATAGAATCAACAAATGGCAACCACCATTAGAATCCACGTCTCTTCGCTATTCAAATACATAGAATTAATTACGTCTGTGGAGGGATGAAAACATCCTATGACACACATAGGAAAACTTGATCCGAATGCTGCACTTGAAAAAATATGGATACCTTATGGATTCATCGATGACATATGCAAATGTGCAAACAACAGTAATTGAATAATACTACACATCCATCTGAAATGATGCATATACATGCACGGTAGGAAGCAATTTTGTTTTCACAAAAATCCTACATTTGGGATGCTGCAAGCAAGGAGGTGTTTAAAATGTGAAAAGTGCATATTAACATTTGACCACCTCTTGGTGGTCTAATCCTCCACTTGTCTATTTTACCACCCAAACGTCAACACTATGATATTTTGTACCGTTATAGGATTATCCCACCGTACTCCATGTCATTAGACTTGATTTTAGTCAACGTGTACATGTATGAGTGCTACCTCCTAGGTTAGGTCTTGATCCTCCACATTGGTCATATCAAGCCAACTGCATCCACGTCAGGTCCTAAAGTTGAAGCTTCAAAATCTATGCCCATGTAGAGTCCACACTGTGTAGTCTTAGGTAGCGTACTTGGTCCCATCATGTCAAGTAGACTTAAGTATAGGCCTACTCAGGTGGGCCATCACGTTGTGTATCCTTAAGTCCTACATAATGGACTTCACGGGCGTCAAGCCATGTAGTAGTTGTCTATGAGTGATGTAGAATCTTCGTTGAAGTCACACCATGTATCAGTAAGTCCTGCACGATGGATTGCACAAAGGTTAAGCCACATAGCAGTTGTCTACGAGTGCTATAGAATCTTTGTCAGAGGTGGTCTTGCCACCTCTAAGTATAATATTTCTTGGCCAAATGGCATCAAAAAGTAGGCCCAACTAGACAATTATCCACAAAAAATCCAAGTAGAAAGAATGCTTAAAAATGCAATTCTATGGAATATAATTGCAAGGAGGGAAATTTCCAAAATTTTCCCCCTCACAGGTCGATAAGAAATTTTGGCTCTGATACCAAATAATTAGGAACAAGATTAATAAAAATCAAGTTGAATAATATTAACAATTTCTAAGGTTAAATAGGCCCAAATTTTCTCGAAATACAAGTCATGCACAAATCGTGCGAATAGTCATCCAAAATGCTTACCGCAATATTAAGAAGGAAGCAAATAAAATTTGCTTAACAAATCCTAATAATAGTTGAATGACTAACAAATATGCCAACTAATATAAGTGCATGCTAACAATAATAATACTTGTCGATAATCAACCAACAATAAGTTATCGACAAATAATAAGGTGCAAGATTATTAAACCTAGGAAGAAAATACTATTCTAAGCCTAGGGAAATGTGATGCCCTCATAAACATATATCTTAGGTTTGAATATCATAGAAGGTATTTTTTAAAGGGAGATAGATTTTTCTAACTGCTCATGGGTCAAATTTTGTTGTACATAGTTTGTTCTAATAATTATTCTATTATTTTCACCTTTAACTCCATGCCAAGTGGCATGGCATAATGGTAAGGGTGGTCCTTTCTATTCGCTTGGTGAGGGGTTTTAGACCTAGTGTTCTCCTTTTATTGACAAAGGTAAAACAAACATGGTGCTTTCTCAAGGTAGTTGTGGCATCTATCTCAAAGTACACGTGTGGTGCATTGGTAATATTACCCATTTTCTTGGGCAAGATCTCAAGTTTCAACATCATTGACTCCTAAACCCATTCATTTATTTAATGTATATATAAGGAATTTAATCTACCAATCACATCAAAGAATGTATTAAACTCATATTTGTAGGTGCAACATTCACTCTAGTGGTCACACATCACATTTGCTTACTTGACAAAAATAATTCTAAGTTTGACATTTATTTTTCTGATTTGAGTGCTAATTTAACCAAATATTTTGAATGCCATAACGTTTTCTTATGGAAGCATGTGGATCCTTTTTTTTCTTAATTGCTTGATGTTTTAGGCTCTACATAGTGGTAACATCAGTTTCTAGACATGTTATAGATCTATTTAGGTTTTTTATGCAAAATGGATTCCCTAGGATATGTTACTTGCCTCAATGGGAAAAACTCTCAAAATTTTAGATTTTAGTAATTTTAAGCTCCAAAAGCTAATGTAGCTATGGTAGGAGATAAGGTAAATAATTATGAATAGTATGGCAAATCTATTACTTCCAATATTTCTCCTTTTTATACAGTTGGTCTAGTTTTTTATGTGAATACTATGACTATTAAAGAGCCATAATCCATCTCTCTTGAAGGACTATTCAAGCTTATAATCTATTATGTAGTGGCAATGAGGAATCATATATCACTTTCTCACAAATATGTTGAACCAGAAGGCTTCAAGTGAATGGAACCTAAGGCTTGGGTACCTAAGGTAAAATCTAAGGTTTCAAAAAATTTAAATACTTGTGAGTATTATAAAAGGGAATGTCACTCCATCACTTATTGCATTACAAGGCTAATGAATATTGAGACAAAATTATTAATATATGGACACAATATTTCTAATGATGAATATGAGGTTGAAATAGGAACATCAAAGGCCCATTAGAGAATCCATTATGGGAAAAGATGTTACTTTTGATGTCTTCTCTCCTTAGTCCTCTCAAGTGAGATTATGGAGGGTTGTTTAAATTTGTGTAATTTTATCTTGTTTAGGCCAAGGCCAAAAGTGTGATGATGTGTTTATGAACAACATTTATGTAGCCTATGAGCATGTGATTATGTAATACCATGGGCATTCCTCATTTATGTAAGCATACATACATGCTCATATAAGATTATAGTCCCCTTTCATATTTCACCTTTAGTGGTATTGTTTAATACACATTTATGGATAACCTCACTTTAAAGGATAATTTATTATTATTTTATTATAAGGTTAACCTCAAGGTTAAGTTTATGTTAGCTTGAGGTTAACCTCTCATTTGGTATTTGGTATCACTATAAATACCCCTAAATGAGGATCCATTTGTATAATATCTGTGAATAAAATGTGATAGATAGTAGAACCCATGGGAATCCATGTTATACTTCTTCACATATCTCTTTATCTCTCTTGCTTGATTTATTATTGCTATCTTCAGGTTGCTCTTTAATCCCTTCTAATATTAATTTTGGTGAATATATGTGTAGCACCCTAAAATTGGCGCAGTAAACCTTAGCAAATAATTAAAATTACCTTAGTAATAATTCAAATTCAAATTTTAACCCCAAAATCGCTCCCAAACCCCCTGCTACCCGTTTTCTCATTTTTCGCACCATTTTTAGAGTTTGTTTTTTTCGTTGGACAATATCGTCTCCGATCAGACGATATCGCCTCAGATTGGACGATTTCATCTAGAACAGAACGTCCAGTCGATTTCATCCCAAAACGGATTTTTCATAATTAGCTTTTGTTTCAACGATGTCTCTAATCTTGGCAGAAGCATGTCTGCGCCATTAGAGACCTCCCCCATTGGATATCTTCCAGATTAGGATGATCTCCAACCTCCTAACCTCCCTCCTAAGCCTATTTAAACCTTAGGACCCCCCTTGACATCCCCCTAGCTGAATTTTTCTGCACTTCAAGTTTACATGCATTAGAATATCCTAGACCATTGTTTGCCTTTGTATCTTTTCAAATTTTCTTGCAGGAACTTTGTTATTCTTCAGCTGGAGCAAGCTCAAATCATCATAGACGATCCTATCCAATTCGAGACAATTTCATACCAATCCGAGATGATTTTGACTGCAGTCAACATTGGGGGCAATCAGTGCCCTGAGTTTGCATTCTTTCTCCATTTTTTACTGTTTTGCTTTGCATTAGTTAAACTTATTATTATTTTGCATCCCGGAGTTCACCCATATAGTTTTAATGCATAATAAAATCATAAATTGTCATTAAATCATTGTAATGCACTCGTGTTTTTGTTTATTATTATCATTTTAACATTATTACTGTCATTCTACATCATTGCCCTCTTATGGTATAGCTGCATTTTTTGTATTTTGTATCTATTTCTCTAATTGCAGGTCTCTTATGAATTCTTTTGATGAATTCGTCAGATCTCAGATGATCCTGTTAGATCGGAGATGATTCTATCAAATTCCAGACGATCTTGACCACTTCAAAAATTAGAAACTCCATCAGACATTCAGAACTAGGTATGGATCTCTTCACTTAATTATTCTCTGTGTTTTCTATTTAAATATGTTTTCTGTCTTCATTTAATTTGCATTTTCATAATAGAACAACTTAGATTCATCTGGCAAAACCTAGGACTTGGATGTTTAAAGCTAAAACTGAACACATCAAACACATTCCCAACCTAGGCATGGAAACTGCCACTAAACATTTCCTGGTGAACCCCACCATCCATCAAAAAATCACCTTAATACCCCTCCCCGAGAGGCGGGACCTTCAAAGGGCCTCTCAGTCCGAGGTATTGTCCCATCCTTTTCCCATCCTCCTTTCGAGCATGGATCCTTTATCCTGAAGGTAAGGATGCAAAAAATTTGGAACGATACATTTTGGTGGAGGAGAGTTCCTTGGGCTGTGTTATATCGAGAGTATTGCCACAAAATTTATTTCTACCACCCAGAATCTGAGACAGATGATATCACTATAGCACTTTTCATTAAATTCTTGAAAGAAAATTTTCAATTTGAAGAACACTTCATGACTCCTAAAGAACTCGAGCCCATTAATGATATTTATAAATTGTTTATAGAAGACTAGATCATTGCTTTCATTATTATTATTTCTTGCATTTAGTGTGTTGTTTGTTATATTTATAATATTTTTATAAAAACAAAAAAAACAAAACAGAAAAAACAAGAAAAACCAAAACATAACAAAACTAAAACATTTTATTTCAAATACTATAGTAGGTATATAATTAAAATATATACCTCTTAAGCTTGTTGCATATATATATATATATATATATATATATCAAGTATATATATATTTTTTGAAATCTAAATTTAAGCACAATGCCTAGACTTAGGAATGGTAAACAAACTGAAGAAGAAGAAGAAGATTGGTTAGGAGACAAAACAAAAAACCCAAATGTCCTTCCTGAGGAATCAATTCTGGAAGGAGAAGCTCTAGAACATCCAGAAGATGAGCTGGCTGAAGAAAATGAACAACAAGAAAATCTTAAAGAGGAGGGATCCTCATCCCCTAGAATGGCTCTAGATGGAACTATTGCTTTTGATAACTTAGATCATTTCTAGAAAATTTTCAATAATAACATTGGTGCTCTTAATATGGCAGTTCATATTGATAGAGGACAAATTAGTGACACTCAAGCAGCCATGGAAGATATGTTTAACATACACACTAATCCCTTGTCCTTTGTTGATCAAGAAAGTGATAAGGTCTGGACCATCCAATAGAGATATGGTCACTATGATTCATAACATGCAAAAACAACAGGTTACCCAACCCCATAAGGAACCTATTATTGAGCCTAAAATCATTCCCACACAAAATAAACCTTCATTCACTGCTTTATTTCGCCAAACTATTGATCAATATGCTTCAAATCGACAAAAACCTAAAATAAAGCCAATTACCAATTTTCAACAATCGGGGATACAACATAATACAACTTCAAAACTTCTTCATAACACCCTTCCTACCAACAATTTACACAATAGCAACATAGCATCTAATCTTCATGTCCCTCCATCATATGTTCACAAATCTCATATTAATGCCCTACCGAATCAATATGGTGGGCAAACCAGTAATCTGGAAGCCATGGTGAAATAGTTAGCTTCGTGTATGGACCAGATAGATCCCTACCGTCCCTCGTACAATTATCGAGAGATATGTAGTCAACCTCTGGATCCCATATTTGTAGCACAACCATACCCTAAACACTTTCCCATGCCCGTCCTGCCTATATATAAAGGAACTGAAGATCCCATAGAGCATCTTCGCATGTTTAGGATAGCATGTCATGATATATCACATGATGACTTGCTATTACTAAAAATGTTCCCAAAAAATTTAGGAGGAATGGCATTGGAGTGGTACTATCAATTGCCCACTCATTCTTTGAGAAATTTTGAAGAAACAGCTGAATATTTTGTCCATCAATTTAGTGCCTACATCAAGAGGCATGTCACCATTAAATATTTATACAACTTAAAACAAGACAAAGATGAATGTTTTGCTAATTTCTTAGCTAGATGGAGGCAGTTGATAGGAAAACTACACTTTGTGCTACCTTATAGGGAAATGTTGGATATTTTTATCAATAATTTGCAAGAACAAATATCTTATGAGTTATCAACTGCTACCTTAACCACATTCGATCAAGCTATAGACTTAGCTCGAAGGATAGAAGATGCTCTCATTAGGAGAGGTCAGCTCAAAAAGAAAGATGATGAGAAAACATCCAAAATATCAACATCTTCAAAACCGTCTTTTATCTTTGTACCTCTCAATTCTTAAAGTATTGCAGTTATATTTTCAAATTATTTTTGGATAAATTAGCATTTTATTTGGAATCCCTCACTATCACAAACACAAAAATAAATATCTTGATTTTATCTGGCATGATTATTAATCTCTCTTATAACAAAGTCCACAAAATTTAATTAAATAAAGTTTGAGCATAAAGAATTGATCTTGTTATTTACTTAAACCAAGCATATATTTTCACAATAAAATGATTACATTTGTAATGTCCATACTATGCTACATAGTAGAAGTGGTTTCTTGAGCGAAAAGTTTCCCCTGCTATCCTATCATGCACATGGTCTAGAATCTTTGAGAATTGGCAAAAGGACAAGCTCACCCCTACCCGAAATAAAAATCCCTTGCTCTACAGCTAATCCGAGCAAGTATCCCTAGCATAGGAAGAAAAGAAAAGTTCAAGAAAAAGAGAAAAATAAAAAAAAGTTATTCCAATGTTATCTCAAATATCAAGCCAAAATACAAAAGTACAAAAAAAAAAAAGAAAAAAAGAAAAAAAAAAAGAGCAAAAGAGAAAAGCAAAAGCAAAAGCAATAAAATCCCTTTCCCTACCCATTGAAAAGAAAAGAAGGGTTGATGAGCTTGAATCCCTGGAATTCTCAATTATTTGAAAATTGTGAGGTAAGCCCCATAACAGGTGGTTTGTGCCCAACCCGCTTGGCCTTGGGTAACTCCTAGCGTGGTGATATGTCTGTCACATTAGCGACCTTCTTTTGTACAGACCTATGTTTGCTTATGGATTAGCTAGCTCTTGATAACCCGACCTACATAGTAGTTTGGTATGGTTATATGCATCTAAATCATGGTTAATGAACACTTATTTGGTTCATTCAAATCACTTGTATCAAATTATCTTGCTCAAAACTGGTAAATGAACAATGCAATTGCACACACATTTGTATTTGAGAGATTTTGTGTATCATTGTGATAAATCAAGATTGGTAATGAACTCACTTACGCACATGGGATTCCTTATAAATTTAACTTTTGTCTTTAAGATACTTTGAAATATTTTTGCAAATTGTTTGGAATAAATTCATTTTCTTCTTTGAAGAACAGTTGTTTAGTATAAAGACAACTACATGCATTATCAAAAATCAAAATCATTCTCAAAAACATGCAATCAAGTTACATTTATATATAACTTTTGACTTTTGCGACGATGGTATAGTTCCAAAACCAAAATTGGAATTTTATGACTAGCGCAAGTCCTCATCTTCATATTTTCTAACTATTTTCAAAAATTAAAAATCAACCATGCAATAAAACAATCTATTTTCTTCTTTGGATTTCGCGATGATGGTATAAGTCTATACCTATAATTCTATGCCTAGCGTAAACCATTGTACCAATTTTATTTTCCATCTATTTAAAAGCATCAAAACATGTGACTTAAATCATTATGTTATACAATTATGCTTTAAAACAAACAAACACTTATTCTATTTCATGTCATTATGTCAAAATTCAACTTTGCAATGATGGTATAATTCCTAGGGAATTATTCAAAAAATTTATCACACTTAGGACTTTATGCCTAGCAAAATCATTTTAAAATATTTCATGCATAATATTTTCATGGAAATCTGAAAACAAATCATCATTTGCATCATCACAACAAAGTCTTAAGACAGTCTCTTAAGCACTCTTTTACTTTTAGCAATATTTCTATACCGGGATTAGCTTGATGACCGAGTGAGCGGCGACTCCATGAAATGGTCTATAATAGCGACAATGTCCTTTGAAATTATTGTTAAAAGTCCCCTTTTATTTTTATCAAATTATCACATCACAAACAACCAATTTGTTTACATTAGATTATTTCATTTAAATTTTACAAGCATGACATTCAAACCATAATATTTCCAAACGACATAATTACATGAATCATCAAATCAAAACATTAAAGCATCATACAAACACATAAGACAAGTCATATGATCAAAAATATCTCATCTATATATATATCAACAATATATACATCATCTCAAAATTGGATCGGTATGCCACAATCTGTACCTCGGCATACTCAATCCCCTATCAATAATAATAAGCACTATGTATCAATCTGTGCAGTGCAATCTGTAGCAGCTAGCCTCGAGAACCCCTCGAGCTCTCAGCCTCATCTCCTTCCCTACCCTGAGGTGGATGAGGTGGCCCCATCGTAGTACGTGTGGTGCTATGAGTCCTGGACTCTGATCGTGATGATGTCCTCGATGACCTCATCAATATAGGCTCTGTAATATGGGCCGACAATGGTAACCTCTGCCCCTCTGGAACCATATGGTGGTATAGTGTCTAATAGAATGTGACCTAGGTAATAGCCCATGTTAGGTCTCGAGTGCTTGCCCCTCCGCTCCATGCTCTGAGGCGTGCAACCTCATCTCTGAGCTGTGTAGCCTTAGCTCGGTGGCGTGTAGCCTCATCCTGTAGAGTTTGCACCTATGCCTAGAGACAGACAGTCTTCACCTAAAGAGTATCCATATCACTACTCTCTCCTATGTCCACACCCTTGCCCTTATCGGGTGATGGTGACCTCTCTCTCTATGGAGAAGTGGGTCTCTCCTCCCTCCTCTCCCGTTGTTGCAGCCTTTGTTGAGCCTGTGGCCTCGTCTGCTCTCTCTCGCCGTGACCCTGTGCCGCCTCAATGGCCGCTTGGCACCACCTCCCTATTCGACGCACAACTACATGAATCAAACCCTAAGCCCTCGTCATCCGAGGAGGGCGGATGCCTGTGTACCAGGCATCATAGCCGTCGGCTACCCCTGTGTCGTCCCCATCCACTGGCTGGATCGGGGCATCATCTGCATCCTGACTCTAGAAGCGCTGCATATCTGGAGCCCTGCTAACTGTAGTGTTATGCTGGACGGTCTAGGAAAACTTGTAGTCTCTGAGAGATGGGATCCCCTGTTGTAGACCGAACTACCTCAAAACTCGGTTGTAGAGATGGAGCTCCACCTCTCCCCTCTCCATCCTCAGCAAATATATTTGCCTAATGCAATCCAGCTCCTATCCGTCCTCGGCCCACCTTGGATGATCTCTCCAAGGCCTCCAGGTGATCTAGTCAAAGACAAGGTCTTCAAGTAGTAAATGGGACATTGGCAGATCTATCTGCCATTGTGACCCTCTCTGGAGCCACTAGTAGAAATCTTGGGGCCTCTCCCTGTTAATCCCTATCAGTGGAATCCCTACCGGCCTCTGCATCACGATGTGCTCCTAGCACCAAACCTGTAGTAGTGATGTCATGACCAGACATTGGTCGCCTTTATATATGACCCCATGCAGGATCCTATACAATCGGCATAGTACAAAACTCCCCCAAGCAAACCTGTACCCATGGTCTCTCATGTCACAGACCACATCTATCAGTAGCCATGGTACTCTGCATCCACTCTGATGGTATAGCAGCAGACCACCTACAACCCCGACCAAAACCTGTGTCAGTCTAGATGCCTCAGGCATCTGGCGTAGCGACTCGATGTTCACTCCGCCCTTCTCCAGGGCGAAGCTCGGATCTCCGCACAGTCGCATCATCGCATGGCCCTGATTGGCCGTGGGAGTTATTAGCAATCCTTGTATCGGGATCCTAAAAATCCTCCATACATCCTCCAGTGTGGGAGTCATCTCCCCTGTCGGTAACCAAAAATAGGAAGAACCCGGATACCACCTCTCTGCTAGGGCTATCAATAGCCCCATATCTATAGAAACCTATGGCATATCTGCCACATGCTGCAAGACGACTTGAGCCAACCGATCTCGCTCTGCCTGAGATAGAGTGGCCAAGTCATCCCTCAACCCACCGTATTTCCATTCTCTGCTCTTTAGTAATCCTCTCTGCAACATAAACAACAAAACAATAAAAATCATTAATCAAACAATGATTAAAAATGCAAGTAACACAAGTTTAATTTGATCAAATTCGTCTTCAATTTCATAAGCCAAAATTGTCCCTTATTTGACGAAATCGTCCCCATTTCACCGATTTCACCCCTGGATGAAATCGACGATATAGAGACGATTTCGATGAAATCAAGATGATTTTGTCCCGACGACGTCGATGGCCCAAAAATGGCCGTGATTCTCAAAAATCATTTAAAATTAATCTAAAAAGCATAGAAAATCAAAATTAAAGCATTCTAAACTAAGTTAGACTCTTAACCGTAGCCCGTGTTGGACCTTTGTCGATCTGTGTGCTGTCTCGACCATTGTGTTTGCAGAGCTCCAGAAACTAGAAAATGAAAATGAACAGTAACAATGAATTAGGGTTTTTCCCTATTTTCTTAATTTTATTCAAAAACAATTAACAACATTTTAAAATTTTGCTTTTTTGCGTTTTTACCTCAAACGTTCGATTTGGGTAAAAACACGGAGGGGGCACCATAATAAGCTGTCTTACGATTCGACCAAGAATCATCGCCTAAAAATGGGAATAATTTTTTCTTTCTCGTAGATCGAGAAGAACTCATCTTTAAAGCATTTTCCTCAAAAAATTTCTAAAGAGGGGGCAAAATGTAGCACCCTAAAATTGGCGCAATAAACCTTAGCAAATAATTAAAATTACCTTAGTAATAATTCAAATTCAAATTTTAACCCCAAAACCGCTCCCAAACCGCCTGCTACCCATTTCCTCGTTTTCCATGCCATTTTTAGAGTTTGTTTCATCCGTTGAATGATATCGTCTCCAATCAGACGATATCGCCTCAGATCGGATGATTTCGTCTGGAGCAGAACGTCCAGCCGATTTTGTCCCAAAACAAATTTTTCATAATTAGCTTCTATTTCAACGGTGTCTCTAATCTGGGTAGAAGCGTGTCTACACCATTAGAGACCTCCCCCGTTGGAGATCTTCCATATTAGGATGATATCCAACCTCCTAACCTCCCTCCTAAGCCTATTTAAACCTTAGGACCCCGCTTGACATCCCCCTGGCTGAATTTTTTTGCACTTCGAGTTTACATGCATTAGAATATCCTATACCATTGTTTGCCTTTGTATCTTTTCAAATTTTCTTGCAGGAACTTTGTTATTCTTTAGCCGAAGCAAGCTCAGATCATCGCAAACGATCCTGTCCAATTCGAGACGATTTCATACCAATCCAAGACGATTTCGACTGCAGTCAACATTGGGGGCAATCAGTGCCCTGAGTTTGCATTCTTTCTCCATTTTTTTCTGTTTTGCTTTGCATTAGTTAAACTTATTATTATTTTGCATCCCGAAGTTCACCCATATAGTATTAATGCATAATAAAATCATAAATTGTCATTAAATCATTGTAATGCACTCGTGTTTTTGTTTATTATTATCATTTTAACATTATTACTGTCATTCTACATCATTGCCCTCTTCTGGTATAGCTGCATTTTTTGTATTTTGTATCTATTTCTCTGATTGCAGGTCTTTGACGAATTCGTCAGACGAATTTGTCATATCTCAGACGATCCTGTTAGATCAGAGATGATTCTGTCAAATTCCAGACGATCTTAACTGTTTCAAAAATCAGAACCTCCATCAGACATCCGAAACCAGGTATGGATCTCTTCACTTAATTATTATCTTTGTTTTCTATTTAAATCTATTTTGTCTTCATTTAATTTACATTTTCATAATAGAACTTAGATTCATCTGGAAAAACCTAGGACTTGGATGTTTAAAGCTAAAATTGAACACATCAAACACATTCCCAACCTAGGCGTGGAAACTGCCACTAAACGTTTCCTGGTGAACCCCACCATCCGTAAAAAAATCACCTTAATACCCCTCCCCCAAGAGGCGAGACCTTCAAAGGGCCTCTTAGTTCGAGGTATTGTCCCATCCTTTTCCCATCCTCCTTCCGGGCACGGATCCTTTAGCCTGAAGGTAAGGATGCGAAAAAATTGGAACGATACAATATGTTTCAATACACTTTTAAAAAATATTGTAAATTTAGACACTTTAATATTATAGAAATTTAATAATACAAATCTTTATGACCTTATTTATATGCTTCTTACCAAGTCAAATGTTGGGTTCTCTTGATAATTCAAGAAAAAATCATGCTTAATCCAAACAAAAAATATTTACTAAAATGATTTCACTTCTAGGGTTTTGTATATCTCCTAATTTATCTTTAACATTTTGTTTGTATTCCAAAATTGATCCACTTCCCTGATGAATATTATAAAACTCTTGAATTTACTTTTGAATAACCTATGAAATGTACTTCTCCATTAAAAACTCTTTGAATAGTTCCCAAGTGACTTATATTTTATTAAGTTTCATTATGACCTCTTAATTATTCCACTATGCATCCATAGAACTTTGTAAAAGAAAAATGGTAAACTTAGATTTATCCTTGCTAGAAAACTCATTAAGTCAAAAATACTTTTCTATCTCCGTAATCCTTTCACGTGTGACTTTTCCTATAGTAGTTCTAGAAAGCATATATGATTAAATATTACTCAATTTTTTAAAGATATGCCTACTACCATATTTTCCCATAGGTATTTCTTGGGCTCCACCCTATTGTGATTACTTTGATAAAGGATTTCTTTATTTGGTTGTTGCCAGATTTTATATTTTATGTTGTGCTCTTAGAAATTATTCCACAATAACATAAGTCAAATTTTGTATTACGTGTCAAACTTGACTCATACAATAATTCAAATTATTCTCGTTATGTGGAGTAATTTCATGATATCCTTGTTGCAACACATCATATTATTGATTAATTTATAGTTGTACCCCAACCCTTGCCCTAAATAATCCCCTTAGTACCCCATGCCCTCTTCTAGCCATCTATGTATAAAATTAAATTTAGACTAACTTATCCAAAAGGTCTACATTTTGACAAGTAGGCTATGATACTATGTGACAAAACCCAAATCTACTTTAAATGATTCTTGATTGGTTTATTTGTTTATATAGGGAGATATCACATTCATGTCTTTTAAAAAAAATGTCACAATTAATATTTTAAATTTACTTTTTAAAATTCTTCTACATCCAAATAATAGATCTAATAATACATTTTATAAAACTTTAGGGTATTAATTAAATCCATCATACACTATGTTCATGTAGCAATAATTACAAAAATACCACCATGAAGCTATAAAAAATATATTAAGTTACTCAAACCATTTCAATGCTTATCTCACTTTCATATGATCAAATTTTAAAATATAAAAAAATGAGATCAAATACCACTCTCTTCATGTTTTAAAAGAACTATCTAAAACTATAATCATAAAATAGATCAAAATATATTTTATTTAAAATAATAAAATAATTTGATAAGTTTATTAAGGATTTAAAGACCTCTAAAAGAAAATAGTATTAATATTAATCTATTATAACTTTTCATTTCAAGTGTTTATTGTAAGTATATATATTTTTTATATCACTTAATAAGGAATTCTAGACAAGAGAAATTAAATGTCTCTAAACATTATTTAAAATAATAAATTTTAGTGTAATTCTTTGTAAAACAATTTAAAGAAAATCAAATAAAAGACACAACAATACTTGTAAAGTTGATTTCATGCAAATCTATGTATGTTTTTCCTATGCTTTACCTTTAGATATGTTGGAAATTCTCCTAGATTATATCATAGACTAGATTACTTTTACCAAGATCAAATATTATTTATAATATTAAAGCATTTAACTCTACGACCAATATCACTTAATATCATTTGTAGAATAACAACAATATTACTCAATAATATACACAATATTGTTCATATATCATCAAATATATCAAGGAAATTGTTACTTCTTCGATAAATTATGGAGTTTTGTATCTATTAAATAACCTTACATGACTCTTCAATACTCAACTATTGCTTCCATTAAACATCAGGAGATGCATTCTTTCCTATTCCTCATATATGATAAAACTCTCATGACTCTTTACTTTATATCTTTCCACATATCATATGACTCTTGACTTACTTACTTGACACTTTACATTCTCAAAACTTACACCTCACACCTTGATGGCTTTAGTAGCATTACAACATGAGACAAAGATCAAAGCAATAGAACATATTATTAAGAATGAAAAAAAGTGATACATTTGAGTAAGGGTGTGAGGCCCTTTATATAGGAAGATGGATTCCTTGGCCAACACTCTATCTAGTTGTACAAGGGACACCTTGCACATTTACAACTTGCACATTGACACTTGTGCATATACTATGTTGCATGAAGCAACTAGATAACTTCCCCCAAAGTAATCTTACATAACCCAAATGATGTAATATATTCTAACACCCCCTTGTATTAAATTATTTGGGATGATATGAAGTTCTCTTGAATCACATAGATGATCTCTAAATGTTTGAAACTTGATTTTTTCAAGTGCTTTTGTAAAGATGTCTGCCAGTTGATCTTCTGTAGGAACATACTTGAGGATGATGTGCTTGTTCTGAAAATGTTCTTTGATGAAATGACATTGAGCTTCAATATGTTTTGTTCTTTCATGTATGATTGGATTCTTGATTAGATTTAGTACTCCTTGATTATCATAGAATATCATAGTGGGGGTTCATTTGATTCCCATGTCAGATAGTATGTATTGTAACCATAGAGCTTCACATGTTGTATCTCTTGCTGCTCGATATTCTACTTTAGTTGATGATTGTGCTATTGTATGTTGTTTCTTGTTGTGCCAAGATATGGGTCCTGATCCGAGATAGAAGACATAACCTGAGGTAGATTTCCTGTCATCAATAGATCCAACATAATCTGAATCTGAGTATCCTTGTAGATAAAAATATTTGACATCCTTCATATAAGTTAATCCATAGTCTGTAGTCTTCTTGATATATTGTAATATTCTCTTTGTAGCTTTCCAATGACTTTCTCTTGGTTCTTGCATGAACCGTGAAAGATAATTTACTACAAATGCTATGTCTGGTCGGCTGTTTGTTAAGTATAGAAGACTTCCAATCAATTGATGATACATTGTTGTTGAAACCAATGGTGTTTTATCATTTTTGGATAGTTGAATCCCTTGTTCCATTGGTGTATCTTTGGGCTTACACTCTGTCATTTTGTATTTTTCAAGAAGAGCTTTTGCATATTTTGATTGAGTGATAACTATTTTATCTTTTCCTTGATAAATCTCTAGACCAAGGCAGTAGTTCATTAGTCCCAGATCTATCATTTCAAATGCCTTTTCTAGATCCTTTTTTATATCACTTATTAACTTTTCTAAATTTCTAGTAATTACTATGTCATCAACATATACTATGAGGATCAAAATATCATTTCCAATCTTCTTGGTATATAGACTGGGATCTGTTGTACTCCTTTTGAAATTATGATGTAATAGGTGATTGTTGATCTTGATGTTCCATGCTCTAGGAGCTTGTTTTAAGCCATATAGAGATTTATTTAATTTGCATACCTTACTTTCCTGCCCTTGAATGACAAAGCCTTCAGGTTGTGTCATATAGACTTCTTCTAAGTCACCATTAAGGAATGCACTTTTTACATCCATCTGATGAAGTTTCCACCCCTGATGTGTTGCTAGTGCATAAACTATTCGGATAGTAGTCATTCGAGTTGTTGGTGTGAATGTTTCTTCATAGTCAATTCCCTCTGTCTGAGTATATCCTTTGGCTACTAGTCGAGCTTTGTATTTATCAAGTGTTCCATCTTCTTTGTATTTGATTTTGTAAACCCACTTGCATCCCACTATTTTCTTTCCTGGAGGTAGATTTACTAGATCCCATATCTTATTCTTCTTGAGTGATGCATATTCAGATTCCATGGTTGCTTTCCAGTGTGAGTCTTTTAGTGCTTGAGGAGTTGATGTTGGTTCCATTGTGTTACTTAGCATTCCTCTATTCATTCTGGTCATGCTACGAGTTTGAGGTCTTGTAGAAGTAAGATCTGGCATTCTTTCTAGATTTGATTCTCTAAGAGTATCTCTGAGCCATATTGGTTCTTTTCTAGGTAGTTCTGTTGATGCTTCCATGTCTTGTTCTACTGATTCTGACTCTATACTCATTGTATCTTCTCTTGGTAGATTTAGGAGGACTTCTATGTCACCACTGGATTTATCTGTGTCAATTTTGACCTTTTCATCAAAGATTACATCTCTGCTAATGTAGACTTTCTTTGTAGATGGATCTAGTATTATGTATCCTGTAGATTCATTGTCATAGCCAACAAATATCCCTGTCATAGTTCTATCATCGAGTTTAGTCCTCTTTTGTTTTGGAACATGCATGTAGGCCTTACATCCAAAGATCTTTAGTTTTTCTATGTTGGGATTTTGTCCTAACCATGCTTCTTCTGGTGTAATATGCTTGAGTATTCTTGTTGGTAGTCTATTTTGTATGTAGACTATTGTTTGTACTACTTCAGCCCAATATTTGTGATCAAGTTGAGCTTCTTTTAACATACATCTTACCATTTCCATTATTGATCTATTTCTTCTTTCTACAATTCCATTTTTTTGAGGTGAATATGTTGTAGTAAGTTGTCTTTTAATTCCATTTTCTTCAAGAAATGAATCAAATTATTTGGAAATAAATTCTCCTCCTCTATCTGAATGAAGTGCTTTTATGGTCTTTCCTGATTCTTTTTCAACTTGAAGTTTGAATTGTTTGAAGTAACTAAATGCTTCTGATTTATACTTCATGAAATATACCCACATTTTTCTAGTGTGATCATCAACAAATAACTGAAAGTATTTATGTCCTCCAACACTATCAACTCTCATTGGTCCACATAAATCTGTATATATAATTTCTAGAGGATGTTGAGCTCTGTGTTGATGAAGTTCAAAAGGAATTCTATGTTGTTTTCTTGCTAGACATTCTGGACATACAGTAGTTTTTGGAGATAAGTTGGGTAGTCCTTCTACCATTTGATATTTGAATAATTCCTTCATTGATGTTTCACTGGTATGTCCTAGTCATTTGTGCCATAGTTCTGAATCATTGACTGAAAGAGTTGAGTGAATAGTAGTGTCTAGGATAAATAGACCATTTTTATATGAACTTGATGCTATCATTCTTCCCTATCTAGAAATGTGACATTGTTTTCTGCCAGTGAAGACTTTGAATTCAATAGTTAAGTCTTGATCCATGAGTTGAGAAACAAAAATGAGATTGGTAGTTAATCTTGGAACATACAATACATTTTTTATTATACCTCTTCCATCCTTAAGATTTACTGGAATATTTCTTATTCCTTTCACTTCATATGTTTTGCTATCTGCTACTGCAACTAGCTTTTCATTTATCTTCTTCAAAGAATTGAACCAATGTATGTTTCCTATCATATGCTTACTTGCACCTGAATCTATATACCAATACTCCATGATGCTGTTATTATTAGGACTTGTGGAATACCTTATGTCTCCCTAATGATTTTAGGAATATGATATAGTGCTTTTGTAAAATATAGTTCAATTTATGGTTGATTTTGTACAGTTTTGTAAAGATCAAAAATCAACTTTTCTAACACCTTATTTCTCCTAATTGAACTAAGCACTTTTCCAATTTTTGAAGAGGTTTTAATGTTGGATTCCTTTTGTCCCTTTTTGAGAAATTTTGAGACAAGAAAAATATAAATTTCCAACCTTAACAAAAAATATTTAATAACCTCTTTTTATAACCCTTAGGATTTTAATTTCTAATTTCCAATGACCTAGTTTGATGTTGTAACCCTTATCACTCCCAAATTTGGAAAATTAGAAAATTAATAATATTTGCAAAATATTAAATAATTTAATCCAAGTAGAATTCCTTATTTCTCCTAGGTTGAGTTGCAAATATTATTTTAATTTGGTAAGTTATCCCTTATAGCTTTTGCTTTCAAAAAACTAAATTTTCAACCTTAGCTTATAACCCTTATATCTCCAAAATTGAAAGCAATAATAAAGTGGGATTTAAACCTTACCTTTTTATGCTAATATCCACACTGTTTGGTGCTTCCTTTAATTGAATATAACAATAATATTAAATTTCCCTTGGGCATTGGAATCAATGGATATGCTCATCTTTAATGTTAGAATGTAGATGCTACTGAAATAGGAAGGTTTGACCTTTAAGACCAGGAGCCTTTAATGCTCCTTCTTCCTTCCTTCCACATTATGCTTGACTAGCTTTGATTGTGTTTCACTATGTTGTGATATTTGGACTTTGAGCACCTTTTATTGGAGGAATAAACTTGAGCTTTGTGACACGTGTCACATCCATTACATATGAGCGCTCCTTCTCCTTTTCTAACATACCTATTTCTTTTTTAACGCTTCTTGGTCACTCTGTAATGTATGATCACTCGTGTGGGACTTGTGGAGGATAACAAGTGTCACCACGTCTATAACGTATGCTTGAGGTTGATGAGCATTGAGAGTCAAAGTTCCTATAACATATGCCTTAGAATATTGATGCCAAGTGGCATTCAAGCTCTCTACATGAAGTCCTTTCCTATAATTCCTTCCAAGGAGATTATTATAACTCCTTAAGTCCTTTCATATGCCATTCCTTTGCTTTGCTACATTTCTTGAGCAACAAGCAAGGTTATTTTCTTCATGTGGATTGATGAGGTGCTATGGAGCTTTGAATAGTGATTTTGATGCTTCCTTTGGTGGATGATCTTCACCAAGTTTAAGATCTTGAATGTATCTCCTTTTCTCTTTATCTTCTATACCTCCAATGTATTAATTCTTGTGCTTCTTTGTAGTGTAGATATCCTCTTGTTATGTTGTCCATCTCACGTTGGTAGAAGTAGATGCCTTCTCTTTGTAGTGTAGATGTTGTCTGTTTGTATATGTGCACTCTTTTATCTACATAAATGTAGCTTGATGATAGCCTCTTGTGGGCTTTGTTTTTGCAGGTTCATCCATCCAAGATGAGCCCTTTGAGTGGCTCCTTTTGCTTGGGAAGAAGAGTGCTGATGTTCGACCTTTCTTGGCTGATTTTCCCTGTAGTTATTGTGCCTTTTGGGGCACATTCAAATCTTCTCTTGGGCTGTAAAAAAAATTAAAGTAGTGTACTATATATTGTACATAAACCTCCTTTGATGCACCTTCTTTTGCACTCTTGGTTAAGATCTGAAATTCTAGGTTTATGGCAGATTTTTCTGAATACAAAGAGGGTTTTGAGGTTGTCTTTTATGAGTAGACACCTTCCCATTTTTTCTTGGACACTTTGATAATAAATCCAAGCTTAGATAATAGTAGATAGAAGCTTTTTATTTATGTAATTTTCTGCACTTTTTTCTTGCATCCAATCTTGTAATGCTTTGGATTTGAGACTCACCAAGTCTCAATATTTGAAGCTTCTATTTCTATTTTTGGTTAGTTGTGTTCTTCTCCAAGTTTTGGATGATTCTAACCTTTTTGGGTGGCTTCACTTGGCCACTATGTATGCAGATTTTTGTGCTTCAATAGTGTCTTTAGTCACTTGATATAAATCAGAATTTGTGCCCTTCAAGAACACAAAAACTAATTTTTTTTAATGCACTAACAATTTCACCTTATCACTCCAATCAACTCTCAAGATAATGCACTTAATCAATTTATTGTAACTAATCAAGAATAATCTGAAATGAATCTTCAAGAGTTATTCTACAAATTCACTACAACTAATATTGTAGGGCTTAGTCTTCTTTTTTTTCCAAAGTAGATGATAGGTAGTTGATAGATATAATTCTGAAATCTAATCAACTCCTAATTAATGTGAAAATGAACCTTAAAAAGAACCTTTTTCTTTTTGCACTTTTGAAGATTGTAATCTACTTTTTCTTCTTGCAACTTTAATCCAAATAAGGTGCTCTAATGAATCTGATAAGTAGTCTAATTAATGAGTTAGTTAGCACCAGTAGTTGCATACATTTTTATAAAATTTTGTAGCTCCTTTTATCACTTTTGTAGAGGATGTGGATCTTGGTGTCTAAGATCACCAAGTTGTTGCTTCGAGTAGGATCTTGTAGCTTTTTGTAGACTATCTTGAACAACTCCTTCTACTGTAGATTTGGAGAAGTATCTATCTCTGAAGAGGTGCCTTCTTGTTGTGAGAGGTAATCTTCAAATATCTCAAATTTGATGAGCTTCTTCTCAAGATTTAGCACTCCTTGCCAAAAAATTCTTCATGGATTTGGTAGATCTCCTTCTGATCTTCTACCTTCTTCTTTTTGGGCTTGTTGTCGGATGGCGATAATTGTCCCAAATCTTTCGCTTATCAGATCCTTCTCCTTATTCTTGTCGAGCTCTTCAAATGATCTCACAACAATGGAATTTGCAAGTGGTAGGTCCAAAGGCATATCTGTTTTACAAAACCTGTAGTAGTGACTTTCCCTATTCCTCTCTAGGAATGACCGTAGCTCTGATACCACTGATGGCTTTAGAAGCATTACATCACGAGACAAAGATCAAAGCAATAGAACATCTTATTGAATGAAAAGAAGTGATACATTTGAGTGAGGGTGTGAGGCCCTTTATATAGGAAGATGGATTCCTTGGCCAACACTCTATCTAGTTGTACAAGGGACACCTTGCACATTTACAACTTGCACATTGACACTTGTGCATATACTATGTTGCATGAAGCAATTAGATAACTTCCCCCCAAAGTAATCTAACATAACCAAATGATGTAATATATTCTAACACACCTTTGAAACTTGCACACTTTATTACATAACACTTGGACACTTCTTGCACATTAACACATATATTAGACAAAATATAAACACATTCACTAATCTAATATTTACCACATGCTACCAAGTAATGTAATATATACAAAACCACATTTTATTTCATAATTTTATTCACTAATCTAATATTCACTTTTAGTCTTCAATATTTGATTATGGTCTTTGTCTGTCGACTCTATTTTTTGCATTGCTTAAAGTTGTGGCACTGATATGTTAATCTATTTCCTATAGTATTTATTAGAAATTCTCTATATCTATAAAATCATTGTAGTGTGTCCATGTTCATGTTCCAATATGATTTTTTCATTTATCCATAGTGTACTTCTATTTTCTTTTCATGATATACTTTTGGTTTGGTTCTCTCATAAATTTTGTAATTCTAGAATGATCTTGATTTTAATTTGTGCCTTTCATCTATTTCTATGGTATTATTTTTAGCTACTTTTATTTCATTATTTGAAACATGAGTGCCTATAGGAATTTTTTAATTATTTTCCTTCACAATTCTTTCTCCTAATATTCAATAAATCATCCATTCACCAATTCATTCAATAATTCAATTCAATTCTTATTTATCCAATTCAAATATTTTCTTCAATTACTCCTTTAAATTTTAATTTCACCCTCACTATAAGTAATTCATATTTCAATTCAATTTTTAAATATTTTTTCCCTTTTAAATTGTATTCATAAATTCATTATTTTCATTAAAATCAAATCAAACTTCAATATCTCTTTTCAACCTTATAACTCAAAACTAAAAATTATGCACTCGAAGATAAAACATATCTTTAATAAATAAAATATTTTAGCTTACTCATCCATGTCATATACTCTGCTTGGATTTAGGGTTTTCTGCAATATTTTAATAGTAGATGTTACTTTACTATAAAACTTCTATGTTTGGCTCTTTGAAATCTTAGACTTGCGTACTCTATGCATTCTCCAGATGATTTGCTTATTCTTTGCTTAAATATTCTTCACTATATGTGTTCTTCACTTTATATTATTGAATCCATTGATTCTCCACTTTAGCCTCTTTGATTTGCATAGATTCTTCACTTCCAATAAGTTGTCTACTCTAGGTAGGCTCTTGTCTCAACTCACTAGATCATGTGTCCTATTTGACTCACTAGGTTTTTTATTTTAGCTCTTAGGCTTACATATGTTCTTTGATTCACAATTTTTATCCTTTTATCTCATAGTCTATCTTATCTTAAATTCATATATTATCTCCTTTTGGCTCACAGTCCATATGCTTCTTGGAATCATAATCAACATGCTTTTGAAATCATAATCTGCATTTTTTATGGAATCATATTCTTATATCTTAATCTTCCAAATTATCCTCACTTAATACCAAGCATATCTAATATTCAATGCTACAACTTCTATAATTCTTCCTACACAAATATTCTAATCACAATTTGGGCGACTTCATCCCTATTCTTCAAATATCTCCAAATTTCTCAAACTTCCTGCACAAATATTCAACTCCAATAATTTATCTTTCACAAAGTCTTATCAATTTGGCCAGAGTGTGGCTCTAATACCATAGTTGGTAATTCTCTTTAATTATCAGATAAATCCCTTTACTAGGATCAAATATTAATCATAGTATTAAATCATTTAACTCTATGATTGTTATCATTGAATATCATTCATAGAATAACACTAATATTTCTCAATAATAAGACACAATATTATTCATAAATAATCAAATATATCAAGGAACTTGTTACTTATTTGTACAATGCATGGAGCTTTATCTCCATTAAATAACCTTGCATTACTCTTCATTACTCAACTATTGTTCTCCTCAACAATTTGGGAGATGCATCATTTCCTATTCCTTATATATGATAAAAATATCATGACTCTTCACTTTACATCTTTCCACATATCATGTGACTCTTCACTTACATATTTGACACCTAACATCTATGACTCTTGACTTACTTACTTGATACTTTACACTCTCACAACTCACACCTTACACTTTGACACTTGCACACT
The DNA here is from genome assembly GCA_028583015.1 of Wollemia nobilis. Classification (NCBI taxonomy): domain Eukaryota; kingdom Viridiplantae; phylum Streptophyta; class Pinopsida; order Araucariales; family Araucariaceae; genus Wollemia; species Wollemia nobilis. Next base: position 4,998,193 of record JAQPPZ010016925.1, on the reverse strand, counting down.
TTATTACATAACACTTGGACACTTCTCACACATTGACACATATATTAAAAATATATAAACACACTCTCTAATCTAATATTTACCACATGCTACCAAATAATATAATATCATTAACAAGATATCCTCCTTTTAAATTAATTGCTACTATATTCATCAATTATCAATGGTTCTCTATACTTAAATATAAATACATTAGTGATCACCTAAGTTCAAAGCTATTGCATCATGAAAGACTTGGATTTGGATATAACTATTGGTAAATGTTGTGTCTAAAATCCAAAAAAGTAGACCCTCATTGTCGCTCATCTTCATTAGGGGATTCATTACCTTTAAATTATTATAGGATGCCAATGAAATATAAATAATTAGTAGAATATTTCTAAATAAAAATGATCACTAGGCACAGTACAAACAATGATTGAGTTGATGTAGAAAATAGAGAGAGTTGCATTCCTTACACCTTTCATGTTTTATTATTTATTTCAATAGGTGGTAAGCAATTTATGTGATATTAAAAATATATGATTCACTACATGTTAAAAAAATTTATGGTTTGTGTGTCAAGAATTTTCTGTAAATGTTATATATTCTATAAATAAAATTAACTTTATAGCTAATAACAAGTTCAATAGGCCAAAATTTGTGGCCTCCATTTAAAAAACATAATGTGGTTGTCTCACTTAATTGAGTTTTGGTTCCTATAATATATAAGAATTTTTAGGAAGTCTTCTTCAAGAACTATACACCTATGGTATAAGCTATAGGCTCATTGGTGTTCATTTCTTCTATATGGATTTCATAAATTAGGCAACTTGAATGGTTGATAGGATCAATAACTACCATCATTCAATAATGTATGATATTAAATGTATGGTTATCTTATTTTTCATTGGTATTTTGAATACCATGGTATTTATAAGGGCATTTTCATGTCTATAAATGTACTTGTTTTATAATGAAATATCAATTTGGAATCTAGAATTTTAACTTCAAATTCTTAGCTTATAAATCCTTATTAGTTTGGTATTAGAGTAGTTTATCCTATATGGGTCTTAGTGCTTCTTTTGTGTTCGACACCATGCTATAGAATTCAAAGCTTTCGCTCAATGAGGTCTCTCACCGACTTAGAGATCTCTTCACAAAAATTTAGCAGATCCAATACCTCTCCATGGAAATGGAGCAAATCTAAGCTACAATTCTCACCAAAATATTCATTTTTGATGATATTCTTCCTACTGACGAAGAAACTATTCCATATATTGTAGCAACACCTGGATTCAAACTAATATTTATGGACAAGATGCCCATCATATTGTTTTTAGATGATGTTGCTAATGTTGTTGAAGTTTTTTCTATTGCTGCTCTTACTGAAGATGAACATGTGAAATATTTTAGCATATCTTTGGTGAAGAAGGTCACACCCCTTCTCTTTTTGGTTCCCAAGGTGATTGTTTTTCTAGATCTGATGTTTTCATACCATAAAAAAAATTTCTACAACCACACCTTTGAACATGTATGCTACCATTGTTCTCCTATGCCTCACCCATTCACATCATCGATGCTTAAAGCATAAATCCCAACCATATATAACCCCAAAAAGCCTTTATCACTGGTAATGCTTACCATGATTGGTATTTTCGTTGGTGCAAATTTTGATCAATGATTGTGCCACTGACTCCTTCATTCACCAAGTTCATTGTTGACTCCTTGCTACTCTTCCATCAATAGCTCATCATGTCACTGGTTTTTTCATACAATTTTATATTAGATCAAGTCATTGCTTTTCCATAGGTCACTCATCATGAGATCCACCATCCATTGATGACCACAGTGTTTCCCCATACCACTACACCTTGACCACCTCCACTGATGGATATTTCCACCATATGCTCCTAATCACTACCATATTACATTGCTCTTAAATCTTCTCAATCTCCCCTAACATCTTCATAGCCTTGGAGTTTTGATCTCCATTTGTCTAGTCTATCAATGTTGACCTTTTTCATCCACTCAAACTTATCTCATAAATCTTATGCATGTTCTCAATCTATGTGTTTTTCATCCTATCCACACCACATGTCCTTGCTTCAACTACTTGTGTCTACTAGCCATTAGCCTATATTTTTGTGCACCTTTTGATGTTACCTTCCATCAGCAGACCCACCAGTCATTGTCATTATTACCCTCACCTTTTAAATGTGTGCCTTCTTTCATTAATGCATGCACTCCATCATTAAAACCAATAATTTAATGCAAACCACACTTAAATTTAATTTAATTTAATTTCCACCGATGCACCTCTTTCGAGGAATTTTCTCCAGCATCTTCATTGTGCAACCAATGCTATCTTCTTCTACCAAATCGAGGTACCCATCCAGCTATCCATCGGTATAGCAGTATTTACAATCATTGGAGATATGTTTTCACAATCGATTTAGTGCCAGTGTTAGTTTTTGGTTTTTTAAATACCTGCTCAAGTTTATCATTTTATCTTCATTTTTTTGTAATGAAAGTGCATTTTTTGTTGTACCTATCACTCCTTTGAATTTCTCTCTCTCTTCCACACTTGTACGCATTGGAGACCAATGCTTTCTCAGTGAAGAGGAATGATAGGTAGCAGTAACTACCATCATTCAATAATGTATGACATTAAATATATGTTTATCTTATTTTACCATTGGTATTTCGAATACCATGGTATTTGTAAGGATATTTTCTTACCTATAAATATACTTGTTTTATAATGAAATATCAATCTGGAATTTTAACTTCAAATTCTTAGCTTCTCAATCCTTATCAATGGTTCTATTAGTACTGGGGTGTTACTTTTTCTTCTTTCAGTAGGCCATTCTATCTAAGTATATAAGGCTCCACACTACAATAGCAAGAATAATTAGATTAGCTTTGGATGAAAATATAAGTATGTTATGGATAAGTATAGATTCTCCTTTTGATTCCAATAATTTTTATTTTATTGTTTAAATAGATCAAGTCGATAATAACCTTGTACCACACATTATTCATCATACAATCTAACAACTCTTCTTCAAAGTATTCATAGGTTTACCCTTTACTATTTCATTAATTGAATCCATATCAAAGAAGAATCACTATTAGAATTACAATATCTATAACATTGACCTAAGTAATTAAAATATTTTTCTTCTTGCATCTCTTTCTTCTTCACCCCATTTCTTCTTTGTATTTTTTTGTTATTATCTATGTTGATTATTCAACAATTAGATCATCAGTTTTTTTTTTTTTTTTTTTTAATAAATTTTACTTTACATAGTGACTACTATATGAAATTATTTTCACTCTATTGAAGAAGCATTTATACAATTAAAATATTTAATAATAATTGCTCTACCCTATTAACTTAAATCCATGGATACATATGTTATTTTCATTTTATTTATTTTAAAATACCTCACATAACTAAGTACAAGTATTTTTTTCTTAATTAACCAAAACCACTTTCTTATTATAAGATAAGAAAAACATGATTATTCAAAACCACCAAGGGACATATTGGCAATACTCAAGGGGAGTTCATCTAGGAGTGACCAATCACTAATGAGTAAAAGCATGTTGTATATACCTAAATATATGTTGACATGGATATTTTAAAACCTTTACCACAATATATTAATATTAAATATAAATCAAGAGAATAGGATCACCGAGTGGATTATGAGAACATTGCATTTGTATGTCATAGATGTTATGAGACTACACACATGGAAATATATTATAAAGTTAAAACAATGGAGAAAGAGAAAAAAATTGTCATAAGATATATTTTAATGTGAATCAAGTAGAGCATAATATAGTAGAAGCTAGATTGGATCACAAAAATTCCACTCTAAAAAAAGCGATAAAGAAATTCTCCCTACAACATTATATAATGATTGTCATCCTAGTTCACTTGGATCAAACATTACAAAAAATATATACAAGGAATGAAGAAGTATTATATAAATGTTTAAATTTATAAAGAATTAAAGTTGAAAAGAAAGATGTGGAAGCAAATTTTAAAATAGAAAATATAGAAGAGATTCTCCTTACAATAAAAATAATATTGTAAAGTTTATGTTATGAAGTTTTGGTGTCGGGATAGTAATTGGTTACAGGTACTAGATAGTTATAGATAGTTTTAAATTCTATAGTTACAAATGGATAGTATCTTATTTCCTATATGTTAAAACATCAATGAATACACTTGTTGTAGGAGATATACTCCAACATTTGGTATCAAAATATTGTTCTATGGATGCGAAGAAGGCATGCAAGAATTTTGAACATGGATTGTTGTGCCAAATTAGTTTAGCAATAAATAAAGAACTTTATATTTGTGTGAAGAGTAGGCTATGCTAATTCAATTGAAGAAAAAATATTTTCTTGTTTTTTTTTATATTTGTAGGTATTAAAATATTTATTTAATATCATGGAAGTTACATAGTCATCCAGGAGGTATTTAGTTCATTCCAAAAGAGTTTCTATCATAAAATTGATCATTTTCATCTATAAAATAAATAAAATATAGTTAATTGAAGTTGTCATATGGAAAATATTTCTATCTGAAGTTCCCATCTAAAAAAAATTATAATCTAAAGATATTTTATGGAGCTACTACCATATGGAACTTTCATCTAGAGTTGTTGTATGGAGTTGTTACCATTTGGAGCTATTGTTGTTTGAAGTTGTTGTCTGAAGCTACCATCTAGAGCTATCATCTAGATTTACAACCATCTAGAGTTATTTTATGGATATGTGATCTAGAGTTGCTTTTGTTTGGAGCTATCGCTTGGAGTTGCCAATTACAAAAATGGTTACCTAAAGTAAAGTTTGACCCTACCACAATGCATAGGCCATCTAAAAATTAACTTTCAATGAAGTATTTTTGGATAAATGCTTGTGCTATAAATTTTAAAATATATATCTATTACTTACAATTTACATGGAGGAAAGTGTTGAAATATTACATGTAAAGGACATGTGGTTTAGAAATGGAAATGAGGCACAAATATATTTAAATAAATAATCTCATATGCTTTTTGGGAAAGCTTCTTGATGCCTTTGAAAGGAATTTTTTCTTTTTATTCTTAATGAATGTAGTTGCTAATACAATTATTCACACATTATTTCATTACATTGAAACCTTGAAGGAATTCAAGTTGGAGTGAAAATACCTTGATTTTTGTGCAAGTATAGGCATATAACTACTTTTTTTAAATATGTTCTTAAACCTAACATTACTAACCTAATTTTATTAAGGGGGAGAAACATTTGAAGCACATATGGAGACAATAAATCTCGTTAAGAAGTTCAAAGGATGACACTTCAATACATGGTAAGTCAATATTCATGACTATAGAAGCTTCATTAATTTACCCAAGCAAATCAATATTAATGAAGTAGCTAAATGGATCAAAAAAGACAAAAAAACAATGGATCTTATCATACTTGGACTCAAAAATACCTATCTACATCATATAGACCTCTCAAAGACTACAAAAGAAGTTTAGGATGAACTTAATACTTTATTTGAATCATAAGAATCAAGTGCAAACATGATTCTTAAGCAAAAATAATTTATATTAAAGATGATTGAAGGCAAAAATGTATTTCAACACATAATAAAGTTTGTTCTATGTTGAATCAACTTGTAAGAATTATTGCTATGGTGGAAAATGATGATATCAAAGCTATTTTTTTGAACAACATGCTTCCTAGTTATGCTAGTATGGTATTCATATTGAACAAGATAAATGTTAAACTAAAAATAATTGACGAATAAAATTGAATCAAAAAATAAGGTGCACTTATAGAAGAAACCGCAATGTTGATGAACGAAAAGCTTAATTTTATATTTAGATCTAGTCAGTCATCCTCAATGGCAAAGAAAATATCAACAAAAAAATTCATGTGTTTTTTATTGCAAGAAAATAGATCATGTTATAATGAACTATATGCAATAGGAAAAGGATCTCATAGAAGAAAAGTTAAATAAATACAAGGTAATAATGGTTACTGATGATAGTGAAAGTGATAATGAAGAACCTCCTAAGGATAATGAGGGGGGATATGTATTTTGAATTACAACAAAGAATATACATGTGAATAGTTGTGTATGTCCTTATTCACAAGATGAAGATATACTTGTATTTGGTTGAGTGTATAATTAATCACATAGGTGTTGTAGATGGTTGTGTCTGTCCTTGTTTACAACCTTGGTGATGGACAATGTGTGTGTCCATATCCATATTTTATGTAAAACCTTGGGTAATTATGTTTGTCCTTATCCTTGGTTATATGGTGAATAGTCAAGTGTGTCCATATTTAGTCATGGATAGTGTGTTTCCTAATCCATGATTTTTGAATGTTGGATGAAAATTTGTTTGTGTCCAAGTTCATCATTTGATCCTTAAAATTTTTATTTCTACTTCTACATGGATTCAATAAGGGGAGAATGTTATGAATTTTTGGTGTTAAGATAGTCTTCAATTATAAGTACTAGATACTTATAGGTAGTTGTAATTGAAATAGTTTCAAATGATAAGTATCATTTTGTGTGTGTGTCTATATATATATATATATATTATTACATCAATGGATAAACTTGATGTAGTAGATATACTTCAATAATTTATCCCTTACACTTTAGGGTTTCAAGAATAGCATAATAAAGAAATGAGAATGGAGGATATACATGGTAATTTATGATATCTAGGGCAACATAAGAAGGTAATACAATGGATGATTGTCATTCCACTTTAGGTATTCTATGAAAACATAAAGAAGAAAGTGTTTTTTATGCTATTTCTTGCACTTTGAATTATCTAGGGAAAGATAAACCTATAGATGAGAAGTCTCATTATGAATAGTATAGAAAAACAAAAATATTTAAGAATATGTAAATTTCAGTAGGAATATAAAAAGAAAAGGAATACCTTACATCAATGAATAATAAAAAATTAAACTTAGAGGGATATTAAAGCTAATATTGTAAGTGTTAACAAGAAGTAGGTCCATGATTACAAAAAAAATGAAAAGTGATTATGAAAATGATATCTTTGAATATTAGGGGTATAAATAATATTCACAAAATAAGAGTTGCATGGAATTAATAGGTTTGCATAGCCAACATAACTATAGAAAAGGACTAGGTAGATAATTTTGTTAGAAAATTATCACGATTATATCATAGGATTCAATCACAAGATAATAAATAACATAAATATCATGCATATATCAAATGAAATCCAATATCACCCAAATCACACTAAAAAAATTTATTAAAAAAAACTCAAGCAATGCATAAATGCAAAGCTTCTTTGAGTTACATATTACATTGCTTTATCTTCAATATAAAGATACATGAGACTCTTCACATTACATAACTATTGACCTTTGATCTCCCCAAAACTCATAGGAGAACTTACCTCTTGATATTCCTCTCTTACATAATAAATTTCATATATTACATAAAGAAAAAATCTCTCATGATTACATATTACTCCCTACTTCTGAACTTGACACATCACTCAAATAACTCTGACTTGCTGAATAGACATCGCACACACTTTATTACATGACATGTGCTCACATATACTAACTTGACACTCAAATATCCATCCCACACCCTAATATATATATTTACAATAGGACCTATAGTGATAAATCACTACACCTTTTGAAAGAGAAATTCTGAGTCACATACAAGCACATTAAGAAAGGTCCACTCAAAAATACCCGATCAAGTGGAGGCCAGATTTCATGTGCAAGAAAATTTTAAAGTTTGAAAGTTTCTAATTCATAAATAGAGGGTGATAACAAAATGTATCGATAAAGAATAGAAGATAAAAAATTCTTGATGATCTGAATACAAGTGGTCCTAAAGGATTAAGAAAAAATCTTGAAGAATAAAGTACCAATGCCTCAAAGGTCAAATAAATAAAGTACATATTCTTTGAGTTAAATTGTCCTTTTTGTAAAATATATCTCATATCTCTAAGAAAGAACAAAAGTAGCATGGAGTCATGACAAAAGTAGCTTGAATATCTAGAACATTAAATTAAAGTAATATTCTACATCCAAGTGATGGAAATCCCCAAAAAATGGGTAGATGGCAATTAAAGAGGTAGTTGTGCATCCAAGGGCCAAGATCGACTAATATTCACATCTTCAGATCTAGAAAATTCTAAAGGGATAAAAAATCAAAGGACATGACTTAGTATCTGAAATGACAACCACCTAGAGATCTCTACATGAGTTTTGGAGGGAAAACCCTCCCTTTTAAATCTATAAATAGGAGTAGTATTAGCTTTGTAAAGGATCGACAAGTTTGCATTTCATGTATTTATAGGATTTCCTTTCATTTATCTCTATAAAAATGGTAGCAACCTTGAGCAGCTTGTGGGTAATTTTGAACCCCACTTTTGGCACAATATGTAAAAGTTTATCTGCATCTATATATACACGAAAGCTTGTGTCTATTTTTTATCCTTTGCTTATAGAACCATGGAAGTGTATGTATGTGTGTTTGTATTATTTTATATGAATATCAGGTGTGCTAAGTGTATGTGTGTGTGAGGGACCTACATCTATTTTGGGACTAGGTCACTTATGAGCTTGGCCCTCCTATAAGACCCACCTACTCACACGTGTATAACTGGTAGACCTCGATTGCTCTTCACTATGTCAAGGAGAGGAAGTGTTCACCACTAGAACATAGCATTTGAGCCTATTTTTATAGGGAGATCTTAGTGAATTTATTGGTGCATCATCCCCCTTTTCCTTTTATTTTATGAGTTTTTCTCTTTACTTTTTTTGCATCATTTTCACTTGGTATAGTAGTAAACGCCTTATAGATCACATCTGAACAAGTATCTAGCCTTGTAAAAACTCTCAAGGGCACCCCATTGAGTCGAACCCCTCACTCTAGATTGTGGCCTACTGTGTTGCTCTAACATGAGCTATGATTGTCTTGGACAAGGACAATCAAAGATGACAATAGTTTAATGGAATGCCTAATGGGGTCCTAGTGACACATCATTGATCCTAAAATTACAACAAGTAGGGCTAAGACTTGGTGAGGGTCTTAGTCTATTCCTTGCTTGCTAAAGTGCCTCTTTCTCACATGACAACAACACTCTAGAATTAAAACTATAAGAAGTTGGTGTTAAAGATACCAAACCAAGGATTAGGTGAAGACCTTAATCTATCTACTTTCTAGAAGTAAGAAATTGGATTCACCTAATGACTCCACTACAATTCAAAGGATCATGAAAACTCCACTATGGAGGCAACATGCCAAAATATGAATATTTTTATTTTTATGAACTTCTTAGCATGGAATATAAGGAAACCCTTACAACCTCTAGTGCCACCAAATATTTGGGATGAATATCTGACATTCATACTATAAAATATATCATATTATAATGGTTAAGGATTGTCAACACCCTAATAACATCTATAATATATGGTTTGATCTTATCAATTACATAACATCACAAAGCAGAATGTGACCTTGAGATTACTAGCAAATTCCTTCATAGGAAAGGCTTGCAAGGGATTTTACTCCTTCCCCACACTTAATTGTAGAATGGGATCAGCTCACTAATCTCTTCATAAATGAGTTTAAGGAGAGGGAGTATTCAATCTCAGTTGTTTAGACTTGTGTTACTCAATCCTCACCCGCACAGCAAAACACTGCTCCTCCCTAGATTACACCAATCTAGGAAAAGAAGAAGGATTTCATGGAGGTAGAAGTAACATTTCTCATTACGACCTAGTACCAGTATAAATATTAAAGGGACAAGAAGACAACAAATATCATGAATCCACTGCCTTAGAGGTATTTAAGCAAGTAATTTTAGATATTTACATAATCCAAAAGGAAACTCTCTTCCCCCTTAGGGACCCAAAAGAAGTGAAGAAAATAAGTTGGAGGAGGAATAAGTATGATATCAAGGCCCAAGAAAGTAAGATAGTTGGTGCTAGTACCAGCCTTGTCATAGCAAGAAAATATTTAAGCTAGACTACCAAGCAATTTGAGCCATGAATGCTTAATAAATTGAGTCTTAGAAGGGTGGAAGTAATCTTCCCAAGGAACTGCAATAAAAGGAAGAAGAAATAATGGAGGCTCAGGTAATAAATTGAGGAGGCCTTCACTCCATGCCCAATGGATAAAGATCACTCACTTAAAATTATGTGCATATGTACCGTAGACGATCTCAGTTTCATGAGATAGTAGAAGCATCGACCACCTGCAAAATTTCAAGTAAGGCGTGTTCATTAGAAACCTCTACTTTTAGAGGAAATTTTTCTAACTCTATGCCTAATGGACTAAGGCACCAATTGTTGGTTTCTTATTTTAGCAAGCTAAATATCCCTTGAGAGTTACTATAACTATAGTGATAAATCACTACACCTTTCAAAAGTGAAAGTTTGAGTCGCATACAAGCACATGAAGAAAGGTCCAATTAGAAATGATCAATCAAGTAGAGGCAAGATCTTGTGTGCAAGAAAATTCTAAAGGTCAAAAGTTCCTAAATCATAGACAAAGGGATAACACAAAGTATCGATAAAGAACAAAAGACAAAAAAGTCCTAATGATCTCAAGACAAGCGGTCCTAAAGGATGAAGAAAAATTCTTGAAGAAGAAAGTACCAATGCCTCAAAGTCCAAGTAAATAAAGTACACATTATTCGAGGAATATTTTCCTTTCTATAAAATATATCTTGTATCTCTAATAAAGGACAAAAGTAGCATGGAACCATGGTAGAAGAAACTTGACGATCCAAAATATTAAATTAAAGTAATCTTCTGCACCCAAGTGATGGGAATCTCCAAAAAATGGGTAAATGATAATTAAAGAGGTAGCTATGCATCCAAGATGTAGGATAGACTAATATTCACATATTTAGATCCAAAAAATATTAAAGGGATAGAAATTCAAAGGACATGACTCAGTACTGAAATGAAAACCACCTAGAGATCTCTACATGAGTTTTGGAGGGAAAACCCTCCCTTGTAAATATATAAATAGGAGTAGTATTAGCTGTGTGAAAGATAAAAAACTTTATATTTCATGTATTTATAGGCTTTCATTTCATTTCTCTCTATAAAATGATGGCAATATTGAGTGGCTTGTGGGTAATTTCAAACTCCTAATTCTTGCACAATATATGTAAAAGTTTATCTACATCTATATATACACATAAGCCTATATATTTTTTTAACATTTACCTACAGAACCATAGAAGTATATGTATATGTGCTTGTATTATTTTATGTGAATATAAAGTGTGCTAAGTGTATGTGTGTGTGAGGGGCCTGCATCTATTTTAGAATGAGTGACTTATGAGCTTGGCTCTCCTACAGGACCTATTGCTCACACATGTGTATAAGGTAGACCTCGATTTCTCTTCACTGTGTTGATAAGAGGAAGTGTTCACCACTAGCACATAGCATTCAAGCCTATTTTTGCAAAGATATCTTAGTATATCTCTTGGCACATCACCCCATTTTCCTTTTATTTTTGAGGTTTTTCCTTTACATTCTTACATCCCTTTTCTCTTGGTATAGTAGTAAGCACCTTGAATATCATATCTTAACAAGGAGCCATCCTTGTAAAACTCATGGAGGCCCTCGATAGAGCCAAAACCATGCTCTCAGTTGTGATTGGTTATATCACTCTAACGTGAGCTGTGATTGTCCCAAGTAGGGATAATTAGAGACAAAAACAAGACCAAATAATGTAATGTGTCCAACAAATTTATTCAATTATGGTGTTGATCTTCATATTAGCAACATCAAAATTTTAGAATGAATTAACAAAGCGATATTTTCTCTTGATGAAAATGATGTTGAGCTAATTGCAAAACCATAGTATTTTGAGGAAGATGAAGAATATCTTTGATATAAATCCAAGTGAAGAATAATCGTGATAAAAATATAAATTGCATATGGTTTAATTGACTTGATAGCAACATAATGATAATATCCAACTTGATGGAAGTGATCTCAATAGAAACTATAGAGAGCTTATTAAAAAATAAAGTAGACTATGCAACCCAAATTGTCATCTACTAGTTTCTATACCATTTTTTATAAAATATTCTATTATAAACAATTATGATACTATATAAAAATCCATGCAAAAAGGTAAATTATATAGTATAAAAACCCCTACATACAAAGTACATAGAAAAATTAGAATCATTTTGATTAATGAATTTGAAATCTTAATGAAAAAATTATGTATTTTTCATTAATGTGATCAACCCAAAGGAAGAAAACTTCCATCTAGCATTTTTCTTACAAATTTCTTACCCCACCTACCAAGAAAAAAAATAACACATCTCAACATGGAATTAAACATTTATTTCTAAATAACCCCTACTCACAATCCCTATTACTCATCTACTTAGATAGATTAGATATTCTATAATGGACATCACCATCATCCCACTATTTTTGAAGAGCAAAAGACCCTAATAAACTAAATCTAGAAAAATAGTAAATATAGAATCAAAGGAAAAAAGAAGATAATAAATACACACATAACACAGTATTTCACCTGGGAAACCGTTACGGGAAAAAACCCAGCATAGTAATATATCCTTATTGTATAAAATTAATCATCTCCAATACAGTATTATTCATCTCTCATCTCAGTTCAAACCCTGATGCAAGTGTTATTGAAAAACAATACCGTGGATGAAAAACCATGGGTTTAAATATTTAACCCTAAACAACCCATATGGGTCTAAAAATATCTTAAGAAACCCTAAAACTTTTGTTGAGGGCTATCACCCCCAAACCTGCTGGGGGTCCAACTCAACCTCGAACCCCGGTGAGGATACATGGAGAGTGTCTAGTACTTTTTAGAGTTAACCCTGCCAGAATAACATGGAAAATATTCAACATATTTTCAACATTCTCCCACTTATTGAATACTTTCTATAGGGGCTGAAAACTGCCATTCTCAACTATCAAGGGCAACCATACCCATAGACCTTCTACACCAAGAAATTTTTTGAGTAGGTATAGCCTTTGTTGATGAATCGATAACATTATTCTTTATTTCAAATTTCTCCAACATAACCCAATTTCCTTCAACCATCTCTCTCACAAAATGGTACTTGATACCAATATTTTTTGACCTATCATGAAAACTAGGATTGTTGGCTAAAAATATTGCACTCTGAATATCACTGTCAATTCTCACAGCTTTCTGCTTAAGACCAAATATTGAACACAACCTGTGTAGCCACACTACCTCTTTACAAGCATGATTTTTTGCAATGTACTCTATCTTTGTTGTGGATAAATCAACCATTGAATTATTTTACTTATCCAACTTACTACCCCTCCAAATAGTTCGAACACATAAGCACTCGTGGATCTTCTTTTGTCCAAATCTTCGGCTTAGTCAGGATCCATAAAACCTTGTAGATTTACAATATTACACTACACCAAAAAAGGGCTTTAACAATAGTATTTAACCACGCTTAAAGACCTTTAAGGGTGGTTATTCAGTAATCGTCTATAAGAGCTTCGTAAAAAGTCCGTACCCATACGATGGTGGCTAAAAATTGCCCCAAATAACTCCCTCTTAGGGTCTAAGAAGGTAGTTTTAAAATGCCCTCTTAAGATGACTTTTAAAAAATATATAAAATATCTCTAAGAAGATGGTTTAAAACCATCCTCTTAAAGTGAAATTAAAAAATATAAATTTGGAATTTTAACATAACATTCTTCTAACACTTCCTTGTAATAAGTAAGGAAAAGAATGTATGTCTCTCCTGTCAATCCATCCCAAGTTATGGGTCAATTTTTTTTTTGAGGTAAGATACCCCAGATTATTCATCAAAACCAAAGACATGCCCAAGAATCTCTTGCACAAAATCTCAGTCAAACTCTGAGTACATGTTCAAGTAGTTTGAGTTTTTCTCCAGTGTTTAAGACATCACAACATTTGAGAGATATAGGAGGCTCAACACCTGTGAAGACATAAAGTGTATTTATTTCTTCTACGTAAGAGTGTTGTGGGTCTCATTCGTATCCCACAATTTTTTTGACTATATGAATCTCTTCCCATATTTTTTCATCATCTTCAACAACAATTTTTGATACACACCCAAACAATAATTGCATTCCAAGACTATGAATCAGTTCTATCTTCGTTGTTGTATCAAGGTTTTCTTCATGGATAGACTGCAAAGTTGAATAAACCTTTCCCTCTCTGCTTGCATTCTTAGATGTTGAAGGTGCCAAATCCAACTTTGTGGTTTATTCATAAAAACATCTCTCCAATAGAATTTCAAAATTCTCTTTTCTTTTAGATTGAGTCTCTACAGGTTGCTGCTCTGTACTCTCCTCAAGTTCTGATACTCCATACGAAGCAATTGCTTTATTTCTTGTGAGCCCTAACTCGTTTTTGGAGGCAACAAGCTACCACTTCCTAAACAATGTAATTGATGTTTTTTTGAAGAAAACTTTGAAAGCAACCACGCGTCCGAAAGAAACAGGAGAGGCAATACCAAAAAGTGAAGAAACCATCAAAGAAAGCAATAGAAATGGCAATGAAGAAACCAACACATCCCACAGTGTTAATCTCTTGTTATACATGTATCCGTAATTTTCTCTCCATCTTAAAGGTTGAAAAATTCCTCTGAAACATACACTGGATGATGCTCCACCAAATGAAATGTTTGTATGACATCTATAAATGGCAAAAAATGGGTTGTCATTTTATGAAAATACTCGTTTGCATCGAAATCAATATGGTCCAATAAATACAATATTTTGAAAAATAATATATAAAATATAATTAGTGTTAGAAAAATAAACCTAGATTTCACGCCTGTGCCCAACTGCGCTCCGAACCTTGGGCGAAACCGGATTGCGCTCCAGACATGGGTGAAGTTGGACTACGCTCTCACAGTCTGGGATCCCGGCAAAAGTGTGACATGACGTCGCACCTACCTTTTGATAAATTTGACACCTAACAGATTCGATCTCCGTAGGAGTTAATGCCCAGTCGGCGTTTGTCAGAAACCCAAGATGAGGGCCGGTCAGAGGATAACCCTTATCCGAAGTTGTCAGAGGATAAACCTTATCCTCCTCTCCCCACGACTATAAAAGGGCAGTTCGGGTCTACAGACGAAATAAGGAAGAGTGCGTGTGTGAGAGAAGTTCGTGAAAGAAGAAGCGGAGAGTAGAGCAGAGAAAGAAAGTAGAGCGATTCAATGAGCAGTGTGGCTTAGCTGATTAATGTCCGAGCAGCAGACTCGACATTTCCCTTGTTTAGTTTATCCTGTAGCGTAGCCTGCAGATGTTATTATTTCCTCGATTGAGGAATACTATAACCCTAGTTTCATATAAATAAACTTTGCTATTGTTTGTGGCATATTTAGGGTTTGTAGTAGTTTATTTACTAATGTTTTTTGTTCTCTATTTCAGCGTTTCTCTCCTCTCATTCGGGTCTTGCCAAGCCAGGCAAACCCAGCGACAGCCGCGAAAGACGAAGAAGTCGAAGGCCAAAATTGGCCAAGTCTGAAGCTTGTCAGTCTGCACTGAGCGAAGTTCGTCAGCCAGCGAAGTTCGCACTTCGCTGTCGAATTCCCTCCTGCATTCGACAAAGTTCGTGATCCGGTGAAGTTCGTACTTCGCACGAAGTCCGCACTTTGCCAGTTTTACTAGTGCAGTCCACACTGCACGCGAAGTTTGCACTTCGCCTGTTTAGCCAGTGCAGTATGCACTGCGCACAGAGTTCGCACTTCGCCAGTTTTTCCTGCGCAGTCCGCACTGTGCGCAAAGTGTGCACTTCAGTAGCATTTCCAGCATAGTTCACACTGCGCTCGCGAGTGATGGACTTCGCTCATGAGCCGGCGATGAACACACTTCGCCCTGTGAACTGGTGCTGTTCGAACTTTTCTCCCGTCGCCTGGAGCTCGTCCTGCGCGCGACGTTGTCCACATTTCGACCGACAAAAAATTGAAATCAGGAAATATTTCCTTTAATTTGGTATCAGAGCTGATTGAGCCGTGACACGGAGATAGAAGATGGATTTCGAAAAGAATTCCCTGTAGTTGCAGATCCCGCGATTTAATGGCAAGAACTACGATTACTGGAGCATCCAGATGAAGATCCTGTTTGGATATCAGGAGCTATGGGAGTTAGTCGAGAACGGCTACCCAGAACCGATAGATGCAGTAGCACTGGCCGCCCTCTCTCAAGCAGACAAATATCTGTTGAAAGAGCACAAGAAGAAGGACCAGAAGGCCCTCTTCTACATCATGCAAGCGGTTGAGGAGACCATCTTCTCACGGATTGCATCAGCCACCAAGGCCAAGCAGGCCTGGGAAACCCTGGCAAGTTCGTATCAGGGCACCGACAAAGTGAAGTTGGTGAAACTACAGATGCTCAAGAGAGAGTTCGAGAACCTGCAGATGAGCGAGTCCGAGTCGATTAGTGATTTCTTCACCCGGACGACGGACATTATCAACCAGATGTGGTTGAATGGAGAAAATGTGCAGAGCCAGAGAATCATGGAGAAGATTCTCAAAAGTCCGCTCGCCAAGTTTGACTCGGTTGTGATAGCAATCAAAGAGTCGAGGGATTTGACAACCCTCTCGACAGACGAACTCATGGGTTCCCTGCAGACCCATGAATAGAGGCTGAGCCGCTCAACTCAGTCTTCTTTGGAGCAAGCCTTCAAAGCACAAGTCTCAGTCCGAGACAACGACAGACAAGACTCCCACAATGATGCTTCTAGTTCTCAAGGAGGAAGAGACAGAAGAAAGCATGGGAACAAGCAAGGAGGGAGATCAAACCCTCAGGACGCTGAGCCAAGTTACAACTTTCATCAACAAGGAGGAAGAGGCACTGGTAGAAATCAGCAAGGTGGCTCTCAGCAGAAGAAGGACATGTCAAAGGTCCAATGCTACTACTGTAGCAAGTTCGGCCATTATGCCACACAGTGCAGAAAGAAGATGGTGAACGAGAATCAATAGCAAGCCCATTATACGGAGGAACCTGAAAATGTGACAGGAGGAAATGTGCTGCTGACTTGCAGTATTGAAGAGGAGAGCAAGAAAAACATCTAGTATCTTGACAGTGGTTGCAGCAACCACATGACTGGGAACAGGGAGATGTTCTCACAACTGGATGAAACAGTCCAGTCCGAAGTCAATATGGGGAACAACATCAAAGTTCTTGTGATGGGGAAAGGAAAGATCCTCATCCTAACCCGACATGGTGAAAGAAAAACAATTCAAGATGTTTTTTATGTGCCTGGGTTGAAGCACAATATGCTAAGTGTTGGATAGCTTGTGCAGAAGGGGCACACTGTACTGTTCAAAGATGGTGTCTGTTCCATCAAAGACAAAGTCCATGGACAAATCGCAACAATGTCCATGACGAAAAACAAAATGTTTTCGCTGTAGATTCAGAATGAATCTTTGATGTCTCTGAGTGCAGTTGAGAAGAATGCTACCTGGCTATGGCATCTCAGATTCGATCACCTAAGTTTCAGTGGCTTGAATCTGCTGCACAAGAAGCAGATGGTGAAGGGTTTACCCCTTATTGAGCAACCCAACCAAGTTTGTGAAGGTTTCCTGGTCGACAAGCAACACAGGGATGCATTCCCTATAGGATAGTCTTGGAGAGCATCACGGCCATTGGAGCTGGTGCACTCAGACATCTGTGGTCCCATGCAGACCACCACACTTGTCGGTAACAAGTTCTTCTTGACCTTCATTGATGACTTTAGCCGAAAGACTTGGATTTATCCAATCAAGTTGAAGTCAGAGGCGTTTGCAAGGTTTAAGGAGTTCAAGGCTCTGGTTGAGAAATAGAGCGGTCATTATGTGAAGACTCTCAGAACTGATGGAGGTGGAGAGTACATCTCCAATGAATTCCACAACTTCTGCAAGCAACATGGAATTCGAAGGCAGTTCACTGCCAGATATACACCGCAGCAGAATGGTGTAGCTAAGAGAAAGAACAGAACTACCATGGATATGGCACGGAGCATGTTGAAGGCAAAAAGTTTGTCACATGAGTTTTGGGCAGAAGCTGTAAGTTGTGCAGTTTATCTGTTGAACCAATGTCCCACCAAGAGTGTGAGGGACAAAATTCTAGAGGAAGCCTGGAGCAATTTGAAGCCAAGTGTGGCTCATTTGCGAGTTTTCGGGTGCATAGCATATGCACATGTTCTAGATGAGAAAAGGCAGAAGCTGGATGACAAAGCTGAAAGATGCATCTTCACAGGGTACAGCGAACCATCAAAGGCATATAGGCTGTACAATCTTGTGACAAAGAAACTTGTCATCAGCCAAGACGTGAAGTTCCTGGAGGATGAAGCCTGGAACTGGAATTCAAAGACTAGTTAGTATGAACCAGCAACTTTTGAATCTGTAGAATTGGAGGATGACAGTGCACAGCCACCTGTACCTTCAAGCAGCAACAGTGGTGCTAGCAGTAGCATAGCCTCATCATCCCGATCACCTCCACTTGTAAGCAGAATTCAAAATCTGAGGACTCCTGCGAAGACTCAAAGCTTGCAAGACATTTATGAGGTAACCCGTAATCAGTTAGATGAATATTATTCTGATTTTGCTCTCTTTACTGAATGTGATCTAGTGGAGTTTGAAGAGGCAAGTCAGAATCACAAATGGGTGAATGCGATGGATGAGGAGATAGCAGCCATTGAGAAGAATGAGACATGGCAACTAACAGATCTTCTAGCGCGAAAGAAGACCATTGGGGTCAAGTGGGTATATAAAACGAAGTTTAATGCCTAGGGAGAAGTTGACAGGCATAAGGCCATATTAGTGGCGAAAGGCTACAAGCAAAAGTTAGGTGTTGACTATCATGAGGTGTATGCACCTGTAGCCCGACTTGACACAGTTAGAATGATTTTGGCACTGGCAGCTCAGAAAGGATGGAGCGTGTACCAGATGGATGTCAAGTCTGCCTTCCTCAACGGAGTGTTGGAAGAAGAGGTCTACATAGACTAGCCGCCCGGTTATGAAATACAAGGGCAAGAAGGCAAAGTCCTGAAACTGAAGAAGGCCTTGTATGGGTTGAAGCAAGCACCCAGGGCATGGTACAGCCGTATTGACGGCTATTTTCAAGAGAATGGGTTTCAAAAATGCCCATATGAGCACTCCCTGTACATGAAGACAAATGCAGCAGGTGAGCTCATCATCGTCTGCTTGTATGTAGACGATCTGATATATATTGGCAATAGTAGCAGCCTATTTGCGTAGTTCAGAACAGCCATGAAGTCCGAGTTTGAAATGACTGACATGGGGCTGATGAAATATTTTCTCGGCATTGAAGTTGACCAATCAGCAGATGGCATCTTCATTTCTCAAGGCAAGTATGCGAAGGATGTCCTGAAGCGCTTCAATATGGAGGACAGCAAACCTACCATCACACCTGTAGCCACGAGTTTGAAGTTGAGCAAGTTGGATACAGGGAGGAATGTAGATCCAACCTTGTTCAAGAGGCTAGTTGGTAATCTGATGTATTTGATGCAACTCGGCCGGATCCGATGTTCGAAGTCGGTCCGATCAGCTTGTTTCATGGAGACTCGAAGGACACGCATTGGAAAGCAGGCAAGAGGATCTTGCGCTATGTCAGCGGGATGCGAAACCATGGCCTATTTTACATCAGACAGGACCAGTTGGAACTGGTAGGCTACACAGACAGTGACTAGGCTGGCAGTACCGATGATCGAAAGAGCACCTTCGGGTATGCTTTCCATCTCAGATCAGGGGCAGTCTCATGGGCGTCCAAGAAGAAACCCATCGTTGCGTTGTCCATAGCCGAAGCAGAATATGTCGTCGCCACGACAGCCGCATGCCAGGCAGTATGGCTGTGAAGAGTTCTGAGTGAACTGCACAATCCTCCAGAAGGCACGACAACAATTTTTTGTGATAACAATTCGACCATTGCACTGTTAAAGGATCCTATGTTCCATGGCCGGACGAAGCACATAGACATCCGGTATCATTTCATCAGAGAGCTGGTGAAATTCGACGAAGTACAACTGCAGTTTTGCAGGTCCAAGGAGCAACTGGCTGACATCTTCACAAAGCCTTTGAAGGAGGAAGACTTCAGCAGATTGCGAGAGTAGCTTGGAGTCAAAGTGCTTGTGAAATCAGGTTTAAAGGAGGGTGTTAGAAAAATAAACCCAGATTTCACGCCTGTGCCCAACTGCGCTCCGAACCTTGGGCGAAACCGGATTGCGCTCCAAACATGGGCGAAGTCGGACTGCGCTCCCGCAGTCTGGGATCCCGGCAAAAGTGTGACATGACATCGCACCTACCTTCTGATAGATTTGACACCTGACAGATCTGATCTCCACAGGAGTTAATGCCAAGTCGGCGTTTGTCATAAACCCTAGATGAGGGCCGGTCAGAGGATAACCCTTATCCGAAGCTTTCAGAGGATAAACCTTATCCTCCTCTCCCCGCGGATATAAAAGGGCAGTTCGGGTCTACAGACAAAATAAGGAAGAGTGCGTGTGTGAGAGAAGTTCGTGAAAGAAGAAGCGGAGAGTAGAGCAGAGAAAGAAAGCAGAGCGATTCAGTGAGCAGTGTGGCTCAGCTGATTAATGTCCGAGCAGCAGACTCGACATTTCCCCTATTTAGTTTATCCTGCAGCGTAGCCTGCAGATGTTATTTCCTCGGTTGAGGAATACTATAACCCTAGTTTCAGATAAATAAACTTTGTTGTTGTTTGTGGCATCTTTAGGGTTTGCAGTAGTTTATTTACTAACGTTTGTTGTTCTCTGTTCCGGCGTTTCTCTCCTCTCATTCGGGTCTTGCCAAGCCAGGCAAACCCAGCGGCAGCCGCGGAAGACGAAGAAGTCGAAGGCCAAAATTGGCCAAGTCTGAAGCTTGTCAGTCTGCGCTGAGCGAAGTTCGTCAGCCAGCGAAGTTCGCACTTCGCTGCCGACTTCCCTCCTGCGTTCGGCAAAGTTCGTGATCCGGCGAAGTTCGTACTTCGCGCGAAGTCCGCACTTCGCCAGTTTTACCAGCGCAGTCCGCACTGCGCGCGAAGTTCGCACTTCGCCAGTTTAGCCAGCGCAGTCCGCACTGCGCGCGAAGTTCGCACTTCGCCAGCATTTCCAGCGCAGTCCGCACTGCGCGCGAAGTGCGCACTTCGGCAGCATTTCCAGCGCAGTCCGCACTGCGCTCGCGAGTGACGGACTTCGCTCATGAGCCGGCGACGACCGCACTTCGCCCTGTGAACTGGCGCTGTTCGAACTTCGCTCCCGTCGCCTGGAGCTCGCCCTGCGCGCGACGCTGTCCGCATTTCGGCCGACGGAAAATTAAAATCGGGAAATCTTTCCTTCAATTAGGGTATAGGCAACAAAAATATACGGCTAAGTTAAATCTCATTTCATGTCACTTTAATCCCCACACGGTTTTGATGTTCATTATCATTCGTAGAACCAGAATTTATGTTCTCTAAAGCATGCAGTTCTTGAGGAATAGGTGGAGTAATAACAATCATTGGTATCACAATATCATCTGATAAATGCATTTCTTGGTGCTCTTGAGATAGTGCACACTAATGCATACAACAATGCACCAGACATGGATCACAAGGTGAGTTCTGTGAAAGGAAACCAAATAACATATATTTTAGTTAACATCTCACAAAAACATTCAAACAGTATTAAGCCTAAATTTACAGCTATAACGGGGCCTAAATAAGGTTTTAGTCAAGAGCCAGGCTAGTTTTAGTTTTAGAAGTCGATTTTCACCCTGTGATTCTAATGAATAAACTATATGAGATCGCTTGTTGTTGTAGGATGTAAAAAGCAAAACAATTGCTACAAAGTAAAAGATAAACCATGAATATGCAAAAGAAAAAAGAACCACTGAAATAGTTGTTTGCTGCTCAAAATCAAACCGTTCATATATGATTAAATAAGATTCTCTTCCTGTTTGGTATGTGTGCATGATTTGGAAAGGTGTCACCAAACATGCACTGCTAGGTGGAAGCATCACAAGCCATAATTAGCTTACAGATGTCATTTGAAGGTTTTGGAAACCCATAATTAACTTACAAATACCATTAGAAGGCTTTGGAAGCTTACAGATCGCAAAGCCTGGTGATAACTGTTAGAACTGTTTAAGATTGTTTCCCAGGTGTCTTTTTCCTCTTTTTTTCCCTATGATGTTGTGTATTTAAGTGTTAGATCAGGTGTTATTATGATATATGGCCTCTAGCTGCTGACCAGAAGCCATCTATCATGCAGAAGAAATTTATAGACTACCTTGCATTGTCTTGAATTAGGTTAAAATTTTGATTTCCGTAGAGCTCTTTGCACAAGTATTTTGTAGGCATGCCTGCATATCATAATTTGACACAAAGCATGTATTATTTGCTTTTTCATGAAACCACTAGCATGTATTTGTATTAGAGGAACAAATTTGTTTAAGAGCAACAAAGATATTAGTTTTGATTGTAAGCATCACATATAGTTTCAGTAAGTAATAGATTCTGAAGGCAATATCCAAAATGATAAATCAGCATTTTATTACAGCTGCTAGGAGGAGAATCTGAAAATTTAGAGGTGTATACTGCAATCACACCAAATGTGAATGTGAAGCTCTTACCCCTGAACAAGAGTCATCTTGAAGTGCTGAAAGTAAATTGGAAATTTCAGAAAAAAAAAGAAAAAAAATTGGTGGTAAGTTCTGATCAGATTTCTTCCAGTATTTATCCTTGCACCCTTCTTGTTAGATTCACTCCTCTATATATTCCTAGTTCCAGAGGATTCTAAAGTTGTTTCACAAATGCTTCAACATTTATGCTATTGACTAGATCTAAGTTTTGCACATTACTAAATCATATGAAATTATTTAAGCTTGAACCAAGAAAGGCTGAACTGCAATAGCAATTGCAAGTGATAGCCCTGTTAAGAAATACATCTAACAACCAGTGTGAGTCTGGTGCCTAAAGAGTTCCATTGATGACAATAGTAACAAGGGAATAGGGAGCATGTTATAGAAATAGCAGTAAGGATGACCACTGGCAAAAATTTGCGGACAATAGAACCTACATAAACATGATTGATATCTAAAAACAAGTGGATCATTAAAAACTATAGCAAACTAACACAGTCAACCCACACCTATCTCATATGGAACATTGGAGCTTGTATCAGAAGGTAAGTCTCAAGTCAAATCCAATTAGCATGCAGTTCATAAAGCATATAGACATCAAATGGCATGAGATTAAGTAATTAAAAATTAAGGCCTCACAATATGAAGTACCAAGTTCAAATCTTGGAAGGTGATATATGCATTATTGCCAGTCATAATACCACTATGTTATTTTCTAAAATACCATAGTATATGCAATAAAAGTGGGGCCGTTCCAATCCCATATAACCTATTAAAAAAATAGATTCATCATATATGACTTCAAGACTTTAAACAAAGATATATGCTATAAACACAAACTAATTCAAATTGTCCTTGAATCCATCCAATGCCCCTTATTGCAAACAAACACAAAACACAATAATATCACGAAAGGGAAATAACATATCGAACCCAAAAGAAAATATGCTAACACTGTGCACAAGGAAATGTATATATATTTTGTATTAACTCAAACAGGGAGTTGCTGCTCCTTTGTTTACAAACGGTTATATTAAATAGAACCTGAGTTGATTGAACCTAATAGACTTAGTGTTTCACTTTGACAAGCTTAGAGTTTCACTTTGACAATATATGAAATCTATTTGCAATTTGAAATACGCTTAAATGGAAATTACCATAGCCATTTTATGTAATTTACAATTTTCATGAGGAATGATTTTATATTTATTGTGTTATCAAATTCACTAGATTTTCAAGCTGGCTATGAATAATGTTATTTGTGAAAAGTTCCCTATAAATTCAAAACTTCAATAGGGCAACTTACTTCTAATTTGAAACATTTCTGGATAACATACACTTTTTGTAAAAATACCCCTCTTAAGCCAACAACGTTCTGTAAAATAAGGGTAATGTTCTATAAATTTAAAACTTCATTAGGGCAACATACTTCCAAATTGAAACATTTTATAGGCAACATACACATTTTGCAATAAGGCCCCTCATAGGCCACAAAGTCCTATAAAATCACATAGAACAAACAACATAAGGAGATGCTTTCAAATTGAAATTTTCTAACACCCACATTCCTAAAATTAAGAAGATAATGTGCATCTCCTAATTTTCATCTCTAATCTAAAGGACCAAGTGGTTAAATTGAATAGATAATATAACCAAAGTTTTCAAAATCTAGTCTAGAAACAGTGTAACGGAGATTATAGAATGATATTTTTTAGACTACAATGACAAAATTAATCAATACATAGATTTAGGACATTGTAGTCATGTAACCAATGCATAGTTTCAAGATTAACATGTAAATGATGCATAAATCTTGGATTGGTTCCCAAGTATATAATGCATTATTATTGGATTGGTTTATCTGATTTATCCTAGAATGATTTTCCATTTTACATTTGTTGGCTCGTATTTAATGCAAATCTAATTGATGAACCAAACAACAACAACGGATAAAAGTTGAACCCCCTTGTAGGTAAAACATGTGATCACTAAAACTATTCTAGAAGTGGAAAATAATGAGGACGTTCGACCCAACCCTACTCACACCTTATATATATAGCAAGATCCTAAAGTGAGAGGGAATTTATTCCCATTTAAGTGTTGTGTTTTATGTTTACTCTTCACAGGGTGTGCATGAAATACGAGCCAACATAAATTAATGCTAGGAGGACATTTTTTATCTGTTGTTTGTTAATATTGTCATTAAGGCTAGATTCTACCTTTAGAATAACCAGGTACCACCTGAGAACTAGAGAACTCCTTGTGTCTGAATTGGAAATCCCAAGGATAAACAATCTTAGGAGAGCCAAGTCTTTGTCCAACATAATTTTTGTCACCGCTAATGGTTTCTCCAGCCGTGACTTAGAATCTTGCAATTAATCCAACATTCATGGTTAATTGGTTAGGTGCCACTGCTCTAAATATCCTTGGTGTATCCCATGAGTTACCCAGGAATCCTAGGAAGTACCTTCCCACCAACAAATATTATGGAATCATAATAGCTAAAGAGCACATGGTTACCATCAAGAATGCTCTTAAATTGTTAAATGTCCTTCATGAAGATGTGGTATGTAGATTATTCTCATTCACTATCCAAGAGGAAGCGTATGACTGGTTTCTGAATCTGATCAATGACTCTATCACCAATTGGGATGAATTAGAAACTGCTTTCATTTCTAAATTTTATCAAGTGATTGATCCCAACGTGTTGTATCAGCAATTTTCCAACAGTAAGAGAGAATCCGATGAAATTTTTAGGTCTTTCAATGTGAGATTCCAAAAGAATTACGATATAATTATTGGTCATTACATACTGAGTGCAGGTCTAGCCTTGGAAATTTACAAAAGGGCCTTAGATCCAATGACCTCTATTTTCCTCAAAAGAGACACCAATGCCACAACCCTGATCTAAGCTTACAAAGAAGCTCTGATTCTTGAAATACAATTAGGACCTCAACCTTTGAATCACATTCCATATCAAATGCTAATGCCAACATATAAATATTTACCTAAGGAAACTTTGTTAACCTTGGTACACACCGGGTATGTGCAGACTATAGAGAAGGAATCTGAGTAAATCAAGGTTGAGGAAGTTTTAAAGATGGTTCAAAAATTGGCAAATGACTTCTTAAATTTTAAGATACAAATGTCTACAGGAGAAAGTTCAAACCGATTTCCTTACCAAATGAACAGGTTCTCCAAACCACTGTATGAAGCCAATAAGGATTATAATAAAGGTAAGGGGTTTGAAGTGAACATTTGTGACTTGGCTTTACCCAACTAGTGTAGGATCCATGGAACATCCCAACATGAGGAATTAGATTATCTAGAATTTTGCAATGCTTTTGAAGCTTTGTATGGTGAGTTAGGGTTTCTTTAAAATTAGAGAAATATTAACAGTTTTGGTTCATCCAAATAGAGTGCTACTATGGTTTTGGATTCATTCACCATTTCAGACGAGTCAGAAGACTATGTAGAAGTACCTATGGATGAAGTACAGGCTTTTCAACGGTTCCAAATGGATAATAATAATTTGAGACTCAAGAATCCATAGTGTACTACTAATAATGATCCTTCCCCACCAAAGGGTAATGTGATGCAGGAGCATCCGGCGGAAACAGAGCAATCTTGCATCAACCAAAACTTTTCTAAGTGTTTTGCAAATATGGAAAACAGGACAGAAGTTGCAGTAGGCGGAGGGGTCACGAAATCGTGACGTCGTGATATCGCGACCAAAAGCAAGGCAAGCAGGCAATGGTCGGAAGGGTCGCGATATTGTGACATAAAGCAAGGCAAGCAGGCAATGGTCGAAAGGGTCATGATATCACGACGTCACGATATCACGATGTAAAGCAAGGCAAGCAGGCAATGTTCGGAAGGGTCGCGATATCGTGACGTCGTGATATCACGATGTCGCAATATCATGACGTAAAGCAAGGCAAGCAAGCAATGGTCGAAAGAGTCACGATATCACGACGTCGTGATATCATGATGTAAAGCAATGCAAGCAAGCAACAGTCGGAAGGGTCACACTTTCGTGACGTCACGATTTTGCGATGTTGCGATATCGCGATCGAAAGAAAACAAATAAGAAATAAACACGCGGACGGCCATGTGCATGGAAAAAGAGGCAACAGTTCAGAAGAATAGTCTGACAAAACAGCGGTTGCAGGTCAAGGGTCTCATTAATGCGTGCTTTCATGGCAGATCAGGGCAGTTGGCCATTTATGGAAAGAAAATTGAAAGCTCGATGGAGGAAGCCAATTTTGCAGGTTTTGTTTAATATATTCGTGCAGGTGGGTCATTAATGGCAGAGAGGGTTGAGACCTCGATAAAAACAGAGAGACTGTAAGAGAAAGGAGTGGTGGATTGGAAGATCGCATACAGAGTGTGATAGTGAAAACCAAGTCGAGCACTGGTTATTGTAAAGCCTACGGGCTGTTTCTGTATGCATTTTCTAGATTAATGAATGAGAATTTGTAGTCTGTGAGTGTTCGATCTTCCGGTCCCCCATCAGTGGTATCAAAGCCGAAAGTTCTTGAGTGTGTAACAAATCGCCGGACGTGAGGCAGTTACACCAAGATCTGTGGAAGGGCTTGTGAGAGAGTGAGCAGAATGCCTCCAAGAAGAAACCCTATTAGTGTGAGAGGCATGGCGGCAGCGGAATATTTTCAAGTTTTGTAGAGGCAAATACAAGCCCTGCAAGAAGAGATGCGTAGAATATCGGAGCCAAGAAGAGATGATAGTAGTGAAGACAACGTGGATGAAAAATAAAACCAGTTTGAAGAAGAAGAGGTTGTAGATCCTGCACAAGCCAGGTTGTACAAAGCCATCTCTCATATTGGAAAGAAGTCGAAGATAGAGGTTTCTGTGTACTCAAGAAATCTGGATCTAGAGGAATTGATCGACTGGATCAACGATCTGGAAGAATACTTCGAGTATGAAGAAGTTGAAGATCCTGAGAGGGTCAGATTTGCCAAGACCAAGTTGAAGGGTCATGCCAGCATATGGTGGAAGGGAGTACAGCTGGAGCAAAATAGAAGAGGAAAAGAGAGAATAACAAAATGGGGACGGATGGTAGAAAAGTTGAAAAGACAGTTTATTCCTACAGATTATGAATTGGATCTGCTAAGGAAAATGCAGAGTTTGAGACAGATGAACAAAACTGTCCAAGAATACATCGAGGATTTTTACAAGATCTCTATTAGAACTGGCCATTTAGAGGCAAGCAAGGAGAAGGTGGCCCATTATATCAATGGGTTGAGACCCAGTATCCAGAAAGAGTTGAGCCTAGTTCGGGTGAGCACCATTGAAGATGCTTACCAGTTTGCTCTGAAGGTTGAAGAAAAGCTAAACAAAAGGTTTGAGAGTAAGCAGAACAGAAGAGGTCATGGAGGAAAGACTGGTGGAAGAAAAGATGAAGGAAAAGAGGAGAAGAAAGAAGAAGTTAGCAGCAGCCGGGATCAGAAGGAAGATGAGGAACCCAGATCCAGTGGCCAGAATAACTACCCAAGAGGAAGAGGTAGATTTGGATGAGGAAACAGAGGAGGAGTGTTTCGTGGAACCTGTTTCCACTATGGAGAAGAGGGACATCGGGCATATGAGTGTCCCCAGCACCGCGAGAGGGTGAACAAGAGACCTGTGGGTCCTGCCAGAGCTGTTGTGGCAGATGAAAGAACCGAATCAGAACATTCTAAGGAGGCAGAGAGAGGGGAAGTCATGGTCACAAGGAGAGCCATGCTGATTGAGGAAGACAAACCAGAGCAGAGGAGAAGCCTGTTCCACACAAGGTGCAAGAGTTCAGATAAAGTCTGTAATGTTATTATAGAAAATGGAAGTACTGATAACTTAGTCTTCGAGGAAATGGTCACTAAGTTGTAGCTGGATAAGAGGAGACACCTGCATCCATATCAAATTGCGTGGTTGCGAAAGGACCACAGAGCATGGGTCCGTGAACAATGCTTAGTCACGTTCAATATTGGGAAGTACCAGGACGAGGTCTTGTGTGATGTTTTCCCCATGGATGCTTGCCATTTGCTGTTAGGAAGGCCATGGCAGTTTGATCTTATTGCAGTGCATGATGGTCGTACAAATATGTACTCATTGACGAAAGATGGAGTGCACCACAAGTTAAAGCCATTAGAGGCAGTGGACGAGAAGGTGTGCAGCAGTGCCAGAATTTGTCTGGTAGAAGGCAGAAAATGTTTTTGCCAGGAGACAGGGTTTAAGTGGGTTGTAGAAGCAGGTGTACGTTTGGAGATGTTGCAGAAAACCATGACCGAATAGCACAGAAGTGAAGGTCACTTCTCCATCAACCTCGGGTGTCTGATGCAGGAGCATCCGACGGCAACAGAGCAATCTTGCATCAACCAAAACTTTTCTAAGTGTTTTGCAAATATGGAAAACAGGACAAAAGTTGTAGTAGGCGGAGGGGTCGCAAAATCGTGACATTGCGATATCATGACATTGTGATATCACGACCAAAAGCAAGGTAAGCAGGCAATGGTCGGAAGGGTCATGATATTGCGACGTTGCGATATCACGATGTCGCGATATCGTGACGTTGCGATATCGTGATGTAAAGCAAGGCAAGCAGGCAATGGTCGAAAGGGTCGTGATATCATGACATAAAGCAAGGCAAGCAGGCAATGGTCGAAAGGGTTGTGATATCGCGACGTCGCGATATCGCGATGTAAAGCAAGGCAAGAAGGCAATGGTCGGAAGGGTCACGATATCGTGACATCACGATATCGCGATGTTGCAACATCGTGACGTAAAGCAAGGCAAGTAAGCAACAGTCAAAAGGGTCACGATTTCGCGACGTCACGATATTGCGATCGAAAGAAAACAAATAAGAAATGAACATGCGGACGACCACACACATAGAAAAAGAGGCAACAATTCAGAAGAACAGTCTGACAAAACGGAAGTTGCAGGTCAAGGGTCTTATTAATGCATGCTTTCATGGCGGATCGAGGCAGTTGCCCATTTATGGAAAAAAAATTGAAATCTCGACGGAGGAAGCCGATTTTGCAGGTTTTGTTTAATATATTCATGCAGGTGGGTCATTAATGGCAGAGAGGGTCGAGACCTCGATAAAAACAGAGAGACTGTAAGAGAAAGGGGTGGTGGATTGGAAGATCGCACGCAAAGTGTGATAGTGAAAACAAAGTCGAGCGCTGGTTATTGTAAAGCCTGCGGGCTGTTTCTGTATGCATTTTCCAAATTAATGAATGAGAATTTGTAGTCTGTGAGTGTTCGATCTTCCGGTCCCCCATCATAATGAAAGTAAGACTTAGGATCAAACTAGTGCAATATCTAGGAAGGAGTATGACATCATCAAGGATATGAAGAAGATCAAAGCCAATATCTCTTTGCTTTAATCAACTTAGATCACAGAACAGAAAGATGTCATTTTGAAGATATATTTAGAACCTGTGGTTAAAAATTGGGAGAAAGGTATTTGATCTTAGGGGGTTTACACATACAATCCCTTTGAAAGAATTCTATATAAATTCTTTAGACAAAAATAGAGACATGTTGATGCCCTGATTCTGAAGGAGGCAAAAAATGTTAGCGTACTTAATCTATTTGTCTCTATTTCATTATTTAGCTCACTGTTACAACTGATGTAACAAGTTCAGTTTACGCCGGTGACTATTCCCGGCAGTGTAACCTGTATTTAAATCATTCTGCTGAATAATAAAATACTAGTTCGTTGTTTAACATGGCATCAGAGCCACTCGGAAATTTTTGGGCGAGGTGAGGAGCAGAGCGTGATTTTATTCGGGCGTGATTTTTTTCCCAGCCCGTGCGCTATCTCCTCGAGTGTGATTTTTTTCCCCAGCCGAGCGAAAACTTTTTTTGTCACGCGCAGACGCGCGACAGTCATCGCGCATCCACGCGCGACTGTGGAGAGGGCGGAGGCCCCCGTTGAACGGTTGGACATAGGAATTTTTTTTTTAAAAAAAAAAAAAAAAATTCGCAGCACGCAGGCAGGAGGGAAGCCGGACGCAGGACGTCCGCGACAGGACCGCGGACGCAGGTCCCGCACCCCCCCGCGTGCGCGCAGGCTGTGTTGGAAACGCGCGTGCATCCTAGGCGAGGGACGCAGAGTGGAGACGTCCGCATGGCGCGCGCATCTGCGCAGGAGGGAGGCAGACAGCCCCCCCCCTCGTGCGTCCCAAGCGAGGGACGCAGAGCGGAGACGTCCGCGTGGCGCACGGATGCCCGTCTGTGCAGGAGGGAGGCGGACAGCCCACCCCATTGGAGGGGAGGTCGCAGCGCATTTTGCGCGTGTCACCCCCCCACTCGGCGCGCTGTGTCGCGGGAGTGGCCACCGCGTGGGCTAAAAAAAAAAAAAAAAAAACCAGAGCGCCCCCCCGTTGAACACGCTGCGCGCGTCCAACGTGCAATGCACCCCCCCCCCCGGGTTGATCGGGGGGGGGGGGGGTTTTTTTTTTTTTTTTTTAAGTCTCCGCGACTGGGGAAGAGGCACCAGCGAGCCGCGACGCGGAGGAGGCAGCCACAATGGGCTCGGGTTGCAGAGAGGAGGAGGCACAACCAGAGTTGAAAAAGGAGGGCTCCACTGATCCCTTCGGATCAGCCCGCTAGCTCACTTGGCAGTGAGCTGTGCGGTAAGGCTCTGGGAGCCTGCAGGTCGGGGGTTCAAATCCCGCCGACTCCCCCCTAAGGTATAAAAAAAAAAATTTCAAAGGTTTTATTTAATTATTATTTTTTAGTTAAAATATTTAATTTTAATTTATTTTTTTTATAGTTTTTCAAAAACTTTATAAATTAAAATTTAATTTTGATTTATTTTTTTATAAGTTTTTAAAAACTATATAAATTAAAATTATTTATTTTAACTTTAAATGTATAATAATTATTAAAATGCTTTGTTAAAGAGTTTTTTTTAAGGGGGGATATTTTTTTCAAAAAATCAAAGGGGGAATGTGAGTAATTTTTTGAAAAAGCAATTTGGCGAATTGTAAAAGGTGCATTTTCGGCTGTGACCGACACCTTGTGGGTTATTCTTGTGGGAAGTTTTTTTGTTGTATGTTGCATATTTCATTTTTGCAAAACACTCCCTAAGTCCCCGGAATAATTAAAACCCATCCGTGCAATTTATTGCACTGTAGCGTTCGGTATTTGTGATACCTCTGGCCAGCACTTACAAGTAAAGCTATCGTGATTTGGCTACTGTATCCGCCGCCTAATATAGCTGCTACAACGACGTCTGAGCTTGTTCTCTATAAATCGTCGAGGAGAGATAAGTTAGCCATTTTTGCAATTTTTTTACTCCATCCACTACCCTTTATCGCACTTGTGTTTAGGCGTAAATCCTGACGAAGTATTCTTCATAGTGTTTAGGGGAAGTTACGCCCCACGCATGAGAAGAATCTTCTATGGTAGGTGCCATCAACAAGGCGATTCCCTTTCGGTACCGCTTATGTTCCACGTATCGTATGATCTCTAAAACTCACCTATAGTCTCCCTCACGTAAGGGCGGGTGATTTTTGTTGATCTTTCTAAATACCTATAGTTTCCCTCACGTAAGGGCGGGTATTTTGTATGGTATAACGGCCTAGCAAAAGGTATATCGAAAGGGGGACCAATTGGTGATATAAGGAACCTTCACTATGGCCGTTGTTGCAAAGTTAATGACTGATCCGCATCATTTATTGAAAGGTCCAAATTATACACCATGGAAACATAAGATGAAGGCAATTCTCCAAATGGAAGATTTGTGGGATATTGTTACTGGAGTAGCAACTAGGCCTTCACCAACAGAAGGATCCACAGGTCCTTCCGCAGATCAGATAGCTTTTGACAAGAAAGACAGTTGAGCAAAGGTGCTCATTTTGTTTTCTGTTTCAGATGAAGTGCAACCTCATATAGCGACAAAGCAAGTGGTAAAGAGGCATGGGATGCCCTTCAAACCATCTATGAGGGAAAGAATTATTCCACCATTCTTCATCTTCAAAAACAACTTCATAACCTGAGTTTGAGACAAGGTGAAACAGTTGAACTCTTTCTGTGCAGAGTGTCTGAATTGAAAGAGAAATTGAATTCTTTGGGAGATACTGTGGATGAAAAGCTTCTCATTTCACTTGTGATGAGAGCTTTGCCTTCTTCATTTGATATGTTGATCACCTCCATCCAAGTGTCTCAACGACAAATTACCTACATCGAGTTGGTCAATCTGCTTCAACAACAGGAGGCACGCCAACTTCACAAGGATGATTCTTCCAATATAGCCCTATACACCAACAGGCAGGGTTCTAGGAAGAAAGGTAATGGGCAAAAAGGAGGCAACTTTCAGAAAGGAGGAAATTCTCAACAAGATACGAAAGGAAAAGGCAAACAACCTCAACAGAAGAAGAGGTGGTGCAAGATCTGTGAGAAAGACAACCATGACACCAACGGGTGTTGGCATAAGAACAAGCAAAAAGGCCAAAACAAACCACAAAATAAAAATAAGCAACCCCAGGTGAATGTTGTTGTTGAAGAATCTGACTCAGATTCTGAATGGGCACACAAGGTGCTCATGACTACCATAGATTCCACACAGAGGGATCTCGTTTGGTATGTCGATTCTGGAGCTAGCAAACATATGACTGGCGACAGATCATGGTTTGAATCATTTGTGGCCAAAGAGGGCAAACCTGTCACCATTGCTGATGATAAAACCTACAGGGTTCAGGGAGAGGGTACAGTTTCAGTCACTCTTCCTGATGGCAAGTGTCAGATTGACAAAGTCCTCTATGTTCTGGGATTGGCCAACAATTTGTTGTCAATGACACAAATCCTGGATAGAAATATGGTTGTCAACTTTCGTGTTGAGAATGGCAAGAAGTGTTGTACTATTACCAGGAAGGGTAAGCATATTGCAACAGCTTCATATAAGCATGGCTTATTTGCACTAGATGCTATCTCTACTCCACATGTTGCCATGATTGTCTCTACCAAGGAGGCAACTTCCCTATGGCACAAGAGATATGGGCATCTTAGTTCTGGCTACTTACTTGAGCTCAATAAGTATGAGATGGTAAAGGGTCTTCCTTCCCTTTCTGCCACATTGCCAGTGTGCTCGATCGCTTAGCGGGAAAGCGACATAGAGTACCATTTGAGAAGAGCTCAACAAGAGCACGAAAACCTCTGGAGTTAATTCACACCGATCTGTGCGGTCCTTTCACACCCAATAGTTGTGGAGGGAAGAGGTACTTTCAGTTATTCGTAGATGACTACTCACGAAAGATGTGGGTTTTCTTTCTCCAACTGAAATCCGAAGCTTTCACATTCTTCCAGCAGTTCAAGAAATCCGTTGAGAAGGAGTCAGGAGCTTCTATTAAAACCCTCCGCTCAGATCGAGGGGGAGAGTTTACCTCTAATGAATTTTTTGCATTCTTAGATAAGCATGGAATCAAGAGACAGTTAACAACTGCCTATACTCCTCAGCAAAATGGAGTTGCTGAGAGAAGGAACCGTTCTATCATGGAAATGGTTCATTGTATGCTCACAGGAGCTACTCTTGGGCAACAATATTGGGCAGAAGCTGTCACCACTGCAGTATATCTGTTGAATAGGGCACCCACAAAGGCCCTAAAAGGAATGACTCCACAGGAAGCATGGAGTGGTCGAAAACCCTCCATATCTCATCTACGTATTTTTGGATGTCACGCTTTCATGCACATACCGAAAGAGAAAAGGAAGAAGCTAGATGAGAAAACACTGAGATGTATTTTTCTTGGGTATGATGAGCACTCTAAAGGATATCGTTTGATAGATCCTTTGACCAAGAAAATTCATATCAGAAGAGATGTTGTCTTTGATGAAGCTTTCACATCACAGAGCACATCAAAAGTACACCTAGATATTGTGGAATCTAAGGAAGAGAAGATTCCTTCGTCAACACAGACAGGAGGTCCTTCTACATCTTCTTCAACTCCACCGAAGAAGAATCCAAAATGGTGTACAAATACAATCAAAGATGCAAATTTATCCACTCCTCCCAATTTGAATTTGGATAGACCTCATACACGCAGTATGGCTCAAAAGGAAAGAGAAGCCAAAGAAACTGGTGAGGTTGATGATCTTTGTCAATCTTTTGAGGAACTTTCTGTAACTCCAAGTACAGAAGTAGAGGATATGGATATTGATGATGACAGGGCGTTCATGTCTACCATAGATGATCTTGAACCTACATCAGTGCAAGATGCTCTTAGTGAGCCTCAGTGGAAGGCCGCTATGGATACAGAGTATGAGTCTTTGATGAAAAATAAAACTTGGAAGCTTATTGATCTGTCGCATGGAAAGAAACCCATTGGCTGCAAATGGGTATATAAAGTCAAGTACAAGGTAGATGGAACAATTGATAAGCATAAGGCCCATCTTGTTGCAAAGGGCTATGCTCAAAAGGAAGGCATTGACTACGAGGAAACTTTTGCACCTACTGCTCGGATGACCACAATTCGGGTTATGTGTGCTATGGTAGCACAATATGGGTGGAAATTTCACCAGATGGATGTCAAAAGTGCCTTTCTAAATGGTGATCTCCAAGAAGAAGTCTACATGACTCAGCCAGAAGGATTTGAAGTGGAAGGCCAAGAGCAGAAGGTTTGCAAATTGGTCAAATCCTTATATGGTCTGAAACAAGCTCCTCAAGCTTGGTATATAAAAATGGACAATCACCTTATGCAGCATGGATTTAAGAGATGTCCGTCAAATGCAAACCTCTATTTCAAGAAACAGGGTTCTGAGATAGTGTTGCTTGTACTCTATGTGGATGATCTGCTCATTACAGGGAGTTCGAAACTATGATCTCTCTTGTCAAAAGAAACTTGTGCAAATATTTTGAGATGACGGATCTCGGACTTCTCCATTACTGTCTTGGTCTGGAATTCAGCCAGAAGGAGCACTCCATCAAAGTGTCTTAGAAAAAATATGCCAAGACATTGTTGGAAAAATATCGCATGACTGATTGCAAGCCAATGGCAACTCCGATGGAGAATGGACTTTAGTTATCACGATATGATGATTCACCTCAGGTAGATGGTACTCTCTATCAACAATTGATTGGGAGTCTCATATATCTGACCAATACTAGGCCAGATCTCGTATTTGCTGTCAACTATCTTTCGAGGTTCATGTAGGAGCCTAAGACCACTCATTGGAAAGCAGCAAAACGTGTTCTTCACTATGTCCGTGGTACTATGGAATATGGCCTAGAATACAAGAGGAACAACAAATTCTTCTTGCAAGGATACACGGACTCCGACTATGCCGGATCATTTGATGATCGCAAGTCAACTTCTGGATATATTTTTCATCTGGGATCCGGTCCTGTCTCTTGGCACAGCAAGAAGCAACAGGTGGTTGCTATTTCATCAACAGAGGTAGAATATCACGTCACACGTGAAGCTGTGTGCGAAGTGATATGGTTACGTTGCATTCTGACAAGTATGGGCCATCCATCAAAATCTCCAATACACTTGTTTTGCGACAATCAGGGTGTTCAGAACCTCGTCAATAATCCAATCCATCATGAAAGAACAAAGCACATTGACATACAATGTCATTTCATTCGATATGAAGTTCCAAAGCACCGAATTCAGCTTCAACACATTCCCACCGATGCTCAAGTTGCAGACATTTTCACTAAGGCACTTGGACATGTCAAATTTGAATTGTTTCGCAGCTCACTTTGTATTGCAAAATGATGTAAAAAAATTGTATGCACTTTGGGCTAATAGAAGAAGATAAAAGCAGGTTCTTAAAACTTCTCCATTTGCTTTATTGTATGGTACTCAACCTATTGAAGCATGTTTCTCTAAAATTGCCTACTTACCAATTCACTCTAGATTATTTTAGCGATTATGCAGATGGAGGAGCTCATATACTTGACTTAATTCATTTACAAGATGAATGACTTTAGGCCTTAGAGTATTTCAGTTGGTTTGATAAGAGGGTAAAAGTGAAGGTCTTTGAACATGTAGAGCTAATACTTCTATGGAATAAGGCCCATGAAAATAAAGGTAAACACACCAAGTTGCAGCCTCTGTGGATAGGGCCATACCAAATCACAAAATTTTTGGATAATAATGCATTTCGTCTACAGGACCTAGAAGGTATTTTTCTAAAATTGCCTATCAATGGTCAATATCTAAAACATTATTTTTCTATTATTCCATTTGTTGTATCATTTGAGTGATCGTAGGTGTTGGAATATTTTCAACATTGCCTCCTTAGTCCCAAGTATTAAGTCCTAGTATTTAGTTTTAGTTTAATGTTTTGATTTACATATTTCTAGTTAATTTGATTAGCATACATTGAGGTTTTGGCTTGGTTGGTCAATGTTTGACCATAGTCCAAGATTATAATGTTGTTAGGATAAGAGCTATCTTTAAGTTAGTTTGTTGTAATAAGTTTGAGAGGATTTCTCTCAACCACCGTGTCTATTTTTAGTTCTTTCAAGAACTATAAAACTATGTAATGCATTGTTGATCAATAGAACAATTTCACCATTGTTTCTCATTTGGTATCAGAGAAGGTTTGCTCAGATGGATCAAAACCTATGGAGAGTGGCGTGAAGAGATCTGAAGCACGCACTTTGTCAGAGAAACTCAAGTGGCCAGCACTCAACAGATTTGCAAGGAAGAGCTTGAGTAAATCATTAATATATCATGCATCCTGAGGTATTTTCTTATGAAATTTTTAGGGTTGTTAGATAATTGTATCAAGAGGATGCAGTCAAAATTTCAGGTGATTTGGAGCTAATTTGCTGATTTTATTAGCATTTTGAGTTTTTCAATAAAATGGTTGTATAAGGTGGAAAACAGGGTATTTGCATCTCAAATTTTGGGAGAAATATTATTTAGATAAAATCATAATTCAGATAAAATTTCAGGTCATTTGGATCTGTATTGATTGATTTATGTGAATATTTATTTTTCCTTCAACAATCCTAGATCCGGAATTGTGATAAAAAGGGAAAAAGTAAATGATCACATCTTTTTCACCTTTGCAAATTTTTTCTTCTAAAATTTAGAGGGTTTTTCAGAGTTGATGTTGTTTTGGAAGACTACAGTAAGGGCTATTAAATTGTTGTAGTAAAAAAAATAGGACAATGTGGTTTCATAAAGCAACATAAAAAAATATAAAAAAAAAACAGAGAGAGAATGGCCACAATGTATGAAGACTTGGAGGTGCCAAGTTTCGATGGTAAATATTATGCTATTTGGAGCATAAAAATGAAGACCTTCTTGATGGCTAAATATCTTTGGAGCATTGTCGATGAAGGATATGAGGAACCCACTTGGAGCAAGCTACAAGGCGAGGAGAGAAAAGAGAAGAAGGAGCAACAATATGCAAATTGCTTAGCTCTTATGGATTTGAGGAGAGGAATGGAAAAGAGTGTTTTCCCTCTCATAGCTAATTGTAGAACAGCTACAATGGCATGGAAAGTGTTGAAGGATGCTTATGGGTTTGATGAGGACACCCATAAAGCCATGTGTGACAATCATGAAGATTGTTTAAGCAAGGAGGAGCCTTGCTTCCTTGAAGAAGTTTCTGAATTAGATCCTTTTGAAGGAGTTTTTGAAGAGTCTTGTGAAGACTCATATGAAGGTATGTCTTTTGCAGAATACATACATTCTTATAATGGAGAATTATTTCTTAAAGAGGAAGATATACTTGAAGAAGAGCCTTGTGTGAAAGAGAGTAAAGAATCCCTTAATGGAGAAGAGGATAACAAAGAGGAAGAGACTTGTACAACTTTCCTTGGAGAGAGTCATTGTGAGACACAGATCATTGAAGACATGTCTTTTATAGGCATGGAAAATTGTAATAAACAATTATTTCTTTTAGGAGGAGAAAAAGTTGAAAAGAAAAATTGTACTAAAGAATTTTTTGCAGGAATGGCATGCTTTGACAACATTCACATTGATAGCAAAGAGGAAAAATAATTTGAAGATAAAGGAAGAGAAACACTCACATTGGAGTGTTCCTTGCTTGAAGACCATCAAAGTGAAATGTATGATGAAGAATGTCTCACACATGAAGAATGCATTATGGAGAATGCACCTAATATTCTCATGGAGGAGAATGATGAAGATCTACCCACATATTGTTGGTATGTTGATGAAGGAGCAATATTCATGGAAGACTATTGGCTTACTTTTGATGAATACCATTCACTTGGAATGGATGTGTGCTCTCTTGAAAGAGCAAATGAAGATGTAAATATGGAAGCTCACTCAGATGGAGTGAATGTTGATTGTAAGGCTCAAGTTATGTGGGATGTTGATCACCATGATATTGTTGATAAAGAGGAGATGCAAACTATAAGTTGCATGCTCAATAGAGATCACTCAACAAGAGTGATAAATACAGATGCTTCTTGTTCATCAGCCCAAGAAGTTTGTGTGAAGAGAAATTTTGTGAATCTCAAAGAAGAAAATAGTGAGATAGTCATTAATGGACTTCATGATGTAATGGAGGCATCATCAAAGGAGATTGAGAATTGTCTTGAAGAGACAATTGTGGATGAAGATCACTCACTTGGAGTGACTACATTGCAGAAAGAGAGTTGTCTTGAAAAGGCAACAATGTATGATTTCTTGAATGAATGGTGTTTCAACACACCAACATGGATTGAACAAAGGAGGAGAACTCTTAGTGAAGATTTGATGGTTGATCTTGAAGCAACATACAATGAAGGAGAACTGCTACAAAATAGCTTTATGGGAAGCACCAAATCTACTCATACTAAAGGTAATGTTTTTATGATTAATGATTTGTTTTTTGTGAGCAGGAATGAAAAGAAAGGAGAATGTTTTCCAAAGGCATTATTGAGAAGAGATTGTCTCATTGAGACAACTTTTACAAAGAGTCTTCTTGGAGAGAAGACAGTGATGGAGAACTTGGGTCACATGGATCAAAATGATGTGTTCAAAATTCCTTGGGAGAAGGATTCTTGTAAAGTCATTGTTTTGAGAGAATATTTGTGTGAGGAGCAAACTTTATGTTGCATATGTAGTTGGTCATTATATGGCCATATTTATTGTGATATTTTGTGTGGAAATATGTGAAAGAGTTGTATGGTATAATCATCTATGTGAGATGATTAATTGTAAATACTCATGTGGAGTATTGTTTAGTGTTGAAGATGTAAAAGAAGATCAAAATGTGAGAGCATGGTTTAAAGACCATAATGATAAATATGTAAGAGAGTGGTTGCTGAAAACCACAAGAGGAGATACTTTTGTTGAAGGGGGAGCTAATCAACAAAAGAAGGCACTCAAGCATTTGCAGGAAATTCCACATGAAGAGTGGAAGGAGTGCCACCATAAGTATTTTGTAAATTCTGATTTCTTGATTCAAGATTGGAGGAAACGTAAGAGAAATATTTTCTTCCAACTCTGTGATGCTTAAAGAACTCTTGCATGAGTGTCTTTAGCATCAAGGGGGAGAATGTTGGAATATTTTCAACATTGCCTCCTTAGTCCTAAGTATTAAGTCCTAGTATTTAGTTTTAGTTTAATGTTTTGATTTACATATTTCTAGTTAATTTGATTAGCATACATTGAGGTTTTGGCTTGGTTGGTCAATGTTTGACCATAGTCCAAGATTAGCATGTTGTTAGGATAAGAGCTATCTTTAAGTTAGTTTGTTGTAATAAGTTTAAGAGGATTTCTCTCAACCACCGTGTCTATTTTTAGTTCTTTCAAGAACTATAAAACTATGTAATGCATTGTTGATCAATAGAACAATTTCACCATTGTTTCTCAGTAGGGACCTTTTTACATATGTATATAATATTATAAATAAAAGTGAAGCAAAGTGTGTTTAATTTTTTTTATCGATATTAAGTTGGTCCTGGTTCTCTTTTTTTTTCCTTTTCTTTCCTCTGGGTTTTTGTCTCGATTTCGTAGTTTAAAGAAGGGTGGTTTTTATGAAAATGATGTCCTAAGTAGGGAGACAGTGGTAATGCTTATTATTCAAAATCACAATAGAGAGATAGTTTAGATTTTTTACTTTGCTCACCGCAAAAATTTTAATCACAAAAGAACTGTTATGTTGTTTTGTTGGAGAACTCCTAGGAAATCCAAGAAAAGTTGATCATGAGAAGAAAACTCTGATTCACAAACACACTTTAAATACTCCAAAGAGGTTATTGGACCTGAGCTGAAATGGTCAATTGATCAGTTTTTTGGTTAATAAAACATCAAGGTAAATGTAACTTTCAAACCTCTAGTAAGACTTCTCGGCTATCTGTCTGTTGCACAAAAGGGAGAGAAAAAAAAAAGAAAAGAGAAATTTCTACCAAAAAAAATAAAAAAGAGAGTTTTGTAATAAAGAAAAATAACCAAGATTTCTAAAAGGGAATTTTTAGACATGTTCACCAGGGCTATAGACGCCCCATGGCTGTGAACCAAGGTCTTGGAAAGCTAAGAGCAACTCTATCCTAGCAGTAGAGCTCTACTCAAATAACCTTCTACAATCCAAACAACCTAATTATTCCATAGTAAGAATCCTAAGCCATGGCTTTATTTGGAGGAAGGATTTATATATTGCAATCATACACTAGAATTTTCTTTGAGTGACTCAACCTAGTATATCCCTGGGAATTTTTGATAGACTGGTTGATAATAATTAAAATATTTTGAAAATCCTTGTGGTAGGGTGTTGTGCATGATTTAAATTGTTTTAAAACTGGAGTTTTGGGTTCCAAATAGTGCAACTATTTCTCCACAAATATCATAATTTATTGAGAAGCAACACACTCCCACTAAAAAGGAAATTTTAATCTTTGATAATTAATTTTATTTTCTAAGGGGACCCTCTTGAAGATTTTTTGTTTTAATTCCAAAATTTTGTTCACATTGTTTTTGAAAATTAATTGCATCAAAGTGCCAAAATTGTTTGCATAAGAGCATTGATTTAAATTAATTTTTTTTAATATTCATGTGTCAATGGTATTATTTCTGGTTAAGTGTTTTAGGAAATTTAATTTTCAATGGTTTTTCTAAAGTTCAAAAAAGATTAAAATCATTTTTTAGGGTTCTTTGAATTTGGTCTTGCCATGATTTTACTTCAAATTTACAATCACTATATATTTTTATAGAGGAATTCATTTGAGGTTATTCAAATTATGGATGAAATATATAGAGCTTGTCTTTCCAATAATACCAAATTTTCAAGGTTTCAATTGTGATTTGCTTTTCAAAAATAGCAGTTTCTAATTACAACTAGCAGATATTTTTAATGCAATAATTCTTGATCCGGAGTGAATTTTTGAGTTTTTTGATAGATCCGGATACCCATTTAGCTCATTTGAACATCTAAAAAGTTTTGTTTAATTTAGGTACATTTAATTTTCATCATATTTTATGCCACGTGAAATGGGCATATCTCCCGAGAAATTTAAATTTATTTTCCAAAATTTGAAAATCATTTTTGAGCATGGAGGATCCTTCACAAATATTTAAAAGTGCAAAATGCAGAAGGGCAAAGAAATGGGATGCCACCATACTCTGAGTGAAGCCTAAAACCTTGTCACTTTATGCAAAGAAAGCTTGGACGAAGAAATGAAGCATCATCAAGAAAAATAAAGTCCCAAAGTTACGCCCACTCTCAAAGAAGGAAAATCTTGGGCAAAAATATGAGAAGTTATTGGGAAAAAGTAAAGCCCGAAACCCTGCCCAACCTTACAGGCAAAAATATGGGATTCATTGCACTTTGCAAGCATCTCGAAATCCCACCCAAACTTTTGAGAAAAAAATTTAGACATTGCTAGTGAAAGTAAAGTGTCACCCATACACTTGGTCGGGAAAATGAGACATTGGTAATAAATTAGAAAT
The DNA here is from genome assembly GCA_028583015.1 of Wollemia nobilis. Taxonomy (NCBI): domain Eukaryota; kingdom Viridiplantae; phylum Streptophyta; class Pinopsida; order Araucariales; family Araucariaceae; genus Wollemia; species Wollemia nobilis. Next base: position 4,955,664 of record JAQPPZ010016925.1, on the reverse strand, counting down.
AAAACTCTCCCCACGGAAATAAAGCTCCCACAATTTGAAATAATGCCCAATGAAAAAATGGAGTCCGCCCATGGAATTTTTTCATCCAACCATTGAAGATCATTTGAATTGGTGCCCTAGCAATTGGCCATGGTGTAATGCTAGAAAATATTGATTTTAAATCCTAGAAAATAATTTTATGCAATACCTTTAAAATATTAAAAAATTAAAAGGTTGAATGCTTAGAAAATTAAAATTAATTTAATTAATTAATTTTCTTATGTTCTAACCTTTGCCCCTTTTAAATTTTGTAGGAATTTGTTGGTGGTCGCATTTATTATTGTAGAAGTAATGGCGGAAGTGATGGTGGGTAGATAATTTCAATGTAAACCAAGAAAATGGGATTGTGCGAGGATAGAATACATGGGAAGTCAATGACCCGCCTGGATTTTTTAGATGAATAATTAGCGAGATACTCCTGCAACTAGTCGAAAAGTAAATATACATTTGCACGCAGTATCCATTTGATGAAGATATGATCAAATTATATATTCTCCATTTATGGCAATATACTCAGGTAGATTTTTGGAGTGGTTAGAGTTGAACATGACTCTATTAAAATGTGTTTTTATTGTGGAAAGCCTTGGAGTGAGATTTTTAAATTATTTTTTCTTGATTAGGAGCTGGATATTTTGTGAAAAGATTAGGGCATGTCCTGAGTCTATAAATACTCCCATTAAATGTAAAGAACGAATGCAAGAATTTATAATATAAGTTATTTTTAGAAAATTACTTTTCTGGAAAAGCCTTTGTTGTCGACATAGGATATGTTGTGGTGTTGTTACTCTAAAGTGGTGTAACCAGGAGCTTAATCTATCTTTTGAGTTGGAATAGTGCTCATTTCCTTATTCTTGTTTTCATTGAAATGTATATGATAATAATTGTTATGAGTTTGATTTATTTTGGCATGTTGTTGATGTTATGTGGAGAGCTTCATTGAGGTTTACTCATTCTAAAATTTAGTTCTTTTCCTACTGGCTCTAGTTTTGTTGTGTGTGCTATGCTACTGGCAAAATCATCCCAGCAAGATTAAATCTTTAGAATGATTAAAATATCCTAAGTGTTTAAATTCATAGTTTAAGGATTTGGAACTGATAGCTCTAGTATGTGTGCATGAGCATTTGCTATCCACAAATATATCCTATTAGTTACAAGGAAAATTATGATTTAAATAGATTGGTTTATTCTATAAACTTGTTTCACCCCTTGCTAGATAATAAATTGATCTTAGAAAGCTGGAAAATTTATTATTCTATTTGTTATGATTGTAGAACATAACAATATGCCAAGTTGAAATAATAATTGATAATTAAAATTACAGGATTTCACCCTTCTTTTATGCCCTACCTTACCCTCTATATTTTTATTTTGAAGAGATTCATTTTTATGTTCTTTAAAATTCTTTATTCTTTTAATTTGTTGAAGTCTAAAATATCTAGATCTATTTACAAATGCAAATATTGATTGATGACCCAAACAACAACAGACAAAAGTTGAACCCCCTTATAAGTAAAATAGGTGATCACTAAAACTATTCCAGAAGTGGAAAAGAGCAAGGATGTTTGACCCGACCCTATAACTCACACCTTGGATATCCAGTAAGATCCTAAAGTGATAGGTAATTTATTATCATTAACTGTTACTTGTGTTTTATGTTTACTATTCATAGGGTGTGCATGAAAGACGAGCCAACAACATCCTAATGAGAAAATTATATTTTTAAAGTTGTACAAAATTTTGTATATATAATCCATATATTCCCAGGATGGTTTACTTGAAATAGCTATGGTAAATGTATTCAATATAAAAGTAACCAATATAGTAGACATAGGAGTACATTTTATAGAAAACATTTGAACTAATATAATAGACATATCAGTCATTGTTCTATAGAAATTTAGAACACAAGTCTCTAGCACAAATGAAAGTTTCAAGAATTTTGTCAAATTGTGAAAATGCATCACTAAAATTAAGTCAAAGTAAATCCTTGCATATATTACACGAAAAAAATACCTACCCTTTCATCTATGAATAGGAAACACGAGTATACTCTTTAAAATCATGAACAGAGTAGATTCTCTATTCTAATCTCGTCGGATAACATGGCAAGAATAAAACTTTTTGAGGTGGTTCATATGGTTGTGCTCATAAATTGTGTCTATCTACCAGGTAAAACAAACAAATCTCTTGCATTACTATTTATATCCTCACCCATATTTGTATTTTCTAAACATATATTTTTATTGCAAAAAACATGCATTCCTAAATTTGAGATAGATAACCGGTGTGTGTACATAGTTTGGCCCACTTGGACTAATTCAACCAGAGTGGTAGGAGAAACCTACGATGGAGGGCAAGAGCTCCAACCAAGTCAATTGTAAATAGTGAACATGCCAAAATCCATAATGATGGGAATATTATAGGGGTGAACGAACTGCAATTTTGACCAAAGGGGACAAGGATCCTACCAAATCGATGACAGCTCCAACTTACTAGCTTGTGATGGAGGCGCTAATATTACTTACACAATGGTGGAGTACACCCTAAATAGATCTCACAACTTAATTTCCAACTAGAAATGTTTTGTTGTAGTAGCCAAAAATTCTTGCACATCTAAAAAATTAAAAATTTTCCTTCGTGATCATTTAAAAAGTCAATTGCCACTTCTCATGGATGATTTTTAAGGTCATGCTAAGAGGATGGTTTTAAACTATCATCTTAGGATGACCCTAATAATTCGGTTTTAAATCGCCCTCTTTTCCCTAAGAGGGCGATTTAAAACCGCTCTCTTAGGGTGACCCTACAAGGGTGGTTACCCTAAGAGGGCAATTTTAAACTATCCTCTTAGGATCTATTAGGGCAATTTTTTACTGCCATAAAAAATCACCTTGGTGTGAGAGACCACGAATAGGGGGTTCTACATTATCAAAGTCACCCAGACCTAACCCTACCCGCACCAACATTATCAATTGGATTTTGGATACCCAATTCAGCTTTTTGGTAGGGTGGATATTTGAACCTGGGACCTCTCTTGGAGGATTTCCCTCTCCTCTCCAACTCACCTACAACACATGGGTCCATAAAAAATCACCTTATTTTAGCTGTCGTTAAAGGTATTTTTTGGTGTAGTGTTACTATTTCCATATTTTCCTTGGTAAAAAATACCATTGTTTGAAGTTCCATACAAGTATTTGAAGATCCTCTTCACAACAGTTCAATGTTCCTTTTTTAGATTTGACATATATCTGCTAACTACTCTGACTACATGTACAATATTATGTCTAGTACAAACCATTGCATATATCAAACTACTAACAATGCTAACATAAGGAACATAATACATTTATGCAACTTCCTCATCTATTTTAGGACAATGTTCAGGAGATAACTTTTGACCAATGAGATATGGAGTACATAATAGTTTACAATCATACATCCTAAAACTTTGTAGTATTAAATCAACATATTTTCTTTGACTTAACCATAACTTTATATTTGCACGATCCCTTATTATTTCCATACCCAAAATAAATTTTGCAACACCCAGATCCTTCATGTCAAATTTAGAAGATAACTGAGATTTTAGTAACTTTATCATCACTTTATTGTTACCAATTAAAACCATGTCATCCACATACAAAACAATGATAACAAAATTTTCACCTTCTTTTTTAAAATACACACACATATTTGCTTTGCTTTTTCCAAGCCCAAGTGTCAAAACAAACCTATCAATTTTTTGGTTCCACATTCTTGGAGATTGCTTCAAGTTGTAAAGATACTTTTTCAACTTGCATACCAAATCCTCCTTACCTTTTATACTGTATAATTATGGTTGTGGCATATATGTCTTCATCAAGTTCACCATATAGAAATGTTGTATTTACATCCATCTGTTCTATTTCAAGATCAAAATTAGTAGAAATAGTCAATAAAAATCTAGTTGAAGTTAGTTTAGACATAGAAGAAAAATCTTACCAAATTCAATTTCCTCAACTTGAGAAAATCCTTTTGCTACCAGACTAGCCTTGTACTTCTTCAACTTTCCTTCTATATTGTACTTCTTCTTGAATACCCACTTACAACCAATTGGTTTTCTTCCAAGGGGTAATTTCACCAAGTCCCACATCTTATTTTTATCCAAGGACTTCATTTCTTCCTCCATATCCCTTTTCTAAGAATTATTCTCACTTAACTGAAGTACCTCCTTTTCAATATTGGGTTCTTCATTAGTGACTAATATATTAAATGTACAAAAAAATATTTGAAGGGTTATACCTTTCTAGGAGTCTTCTCACTCGATCTAATCTCCTCAAACATGGAATTTCAGGTTTTGCATTTTCAGCTTCCTCTAAATTTTCCTCTTTAGAGTCTCTTTGTAGTTCATCTTCTTCTATAGGACTAGGTTATACCATATGTTCTTCTTCCTATCCCAATTTTACTTGAACTACTTTAGGTTCTTTGCTTGGTTACATTTCCTATTTTGGAACCCCTTTTGTTTATCTAAAGATCGCATTACGATTGTAAACAATATTATGTGTTTATGGGTTCCACAACTTATATCCTTTAACGCCATACTATAACCCACAAATATGTAATTTTCAGATTTAAATTCTATCTTAGTCATTTTCTCTTTTGGGACATACATATAAGCATTGCAACCAAAAACCCTTATATTACTGAGAGAGGGTTTCTTACCAATCTACACTTCTTGTGGAGTCTTGTCCACCAATTAACATGTCTTTTTCTTAGACTTTCCTTTCTAACCCTGCACCACTCATCCATTCTACAACTCCATTATGTTGTGTAGTATATGACGTTATTTTCTACCTTTCTATTCCACAACTTTTGCAAAACTACTCAAATTCATTAGAGCAATACTCACCACCATTGTCACTTCTCAAAACCTTTATCTTTTTCCTATCTAATTTTCTACAAGAGCCTTAAAATATTTAAATTTATTGAAAATATTAAATTTATTTCATAAAAATTATACCCAATTCTTTCTTAAAAGTCATCTATAAATGTAACAAAATAGATAGTTTTACCTAACAATAGTACTTTTGTAGGTCCAAACACATCACTATGAACTAGATGTAAAATTCCTTAAGATATTGTAGCACTACTAGGAAACTTGACTCGGTTTTACTTTCCAAAAGAACAATTCTCACAAAAATCAAATTTTTATGGGCAATAAAAAATTCCTTTAGCCATACCTTTCATTTTTAATGTTTGAAGGCCTTTCTCACCAATATGCCCCATGCGTTGATGCCACAAAATTATCTTTACTATAGGAATACTTGGATTTGCTTCTACCATATTATTCTCCTCTACAACTGAAGAGTTATTGCAATCAATACTTATAGTGCTAGCCTCAAGTCTAAACAAAGTTCTTGTATGAACTCCCCTTGCCAACACCAAGACTCCATGAACCATCTTGCAACTATCCTTATTGAATACCACAGTCACACCCATGCCATTCATCTTACTCATGAATATCAAATTCCTTGCCAAATCCAGAATATGCAACATACCAAAAAAGGTTTTAATTATTCCATATTTTAACCTCAACTTGACTCTTCCTCAACCTATTATTTTATATGTCAAATTATCTCCCAAGAAGACTTTACCTCCATTTGTATTTTCATATTCATAGAACCCCTCCTTATGAGGATTCATATGAAAGAAAGCACCTGATTCAATCAGCCATGAGTCATGGCATTCACTTGAGCATGTTGTAGCTAAGAATAATTTCCCTAAATATTCATTTATGATTTTTGTTTATATAGAAGTTCCTCCATCATATGATCATATATTATAAGTATTTTTAGATCTACAATCTCTTTTATAATGCCCTATTTTACCAAAATTCTAGCATCTTTTAAAATCTAGATCAATAGATTTATCCCTAAATTTCGATTTACCAAGCTTCTTTCTTGAGAACAACCTCTCACAACCAAGGTATTCTTCTAATGTAATACTCAAAATATTTTCATCTCATTTTATTAGATAGCAATATTCCTACTATATCCTCTACTTTCAATGTAGAAGTAGTATTGGTGATAGCCATAACTAGGTTATCCCATGAATTAGGTAATGAACAAAGTAAAGTTATACACTTTTCATCTTCATCTATTTTTACATCAAGAGAGTTTAATTGAATTACCATAGTGTTAAAAGCAGTCAGATGTTAAGCCATAGAGTCACCATTATTCATCCAAAGTGAATACAACTTATTTCAAAGAAATATTATTTACCAACAATTTTGTTTGATACAAAGTTCCTAGCTTATCCCATAATACTTTGTTGTGGTATTTTTCAATACATTCAATAATACCAAATCAAACAAGCACAATCTGATAGAACTCCTTGTATTTTAATTGATCTTCATCCAATCCTCATATGTCATTGATGTTGGTTTTATTTTTGAGACCACAATCCACTAATCTCTATCAACCAACATATCCTCCATATTGAGTTTCCATAACTCAAAATTCTATCCATTAAATATTTCAATCTCTACCTATATGCTTCCCATCATTTTCCTTTGCCTAGATTCTTCCACGTAAGACTCCCACTCAAGAATTAATTTATCACAAGGTTGAAAGCTTTACTCCTTAAACAAAGCTAAAAACGTAGCTCTGATACAAAATGAAGAGCAAAAGTCCAATACATAATCAAAGGAAAAAAGAAGAAAATATATACGCACATAACATAATATTTCACCTAGGAAACCCTTACAAAAAAAAACCTAGCATAGTAATATCTCCTTACTATATAAACTTAATTGTCTCCAATACAGTAAGGTTCATCTATCATATCACTCCAAAACCTTATGCAAGTGTAATTAAATAACAACACAAGAACTAATTTTATAATACCATGGGCAAAAAACCATGGGTTCAAATATTTAACCCTAAAAAGCCCATATGGGTCTAAAGATAGCTTAAAAAACCCTAAAACTTTTGTTGAGGGTTGCCACCTTTGGCCCCCCACTTTTTGGGGGTTATTGCCCCCAAACACCTGTTTGGAGTCCAACCCGATGCTAAAACCTGACGATGATACATGGAGAGTGTCTAATACCTTTTAGAGTTAACCCCACTAAATTAACATGGAAAATATTCAACATATTTCCAACAATTTTACAAAGACTAGGCATGTAATTTTAGAATTTTCAACACCTTAAATAAACTTAAAAATAGACAAAAAAATTAATGATCAAGAGGGGTTTGAAGAAACTAATGGATTATCATGAGTATGGCAACAATATCTCACCATCTAGACTTGGGAAACAAATAAAAAATATATGAATGACTTAGAAGTTAGGATTTTGAAGGTAGTATCCAAAATCCTAGTAGATAGATGTTATAGATGGTAGAGTTGATGTAAATAGGTAAAGAGTTACAAAAATATTAAATAATAAATTTATGAGGCTTCCACATGGTATGTAAATGTCACATCATTTCAAAGAAACCAATTTATAAAAAGATATTATAATAATTTTTATAAATGATCAAAGTATATCCATGAGACTCAAATGTATAATAAGTTAGAATAGCTAATCAACAATGATAAACAAAATATCTATTACTACATGGCCTCCACATATATAAAAAATGTTTGTGGCTCCTATGAAGTATAATATCAAATTTTCTAGCATATATTGTTTGACATCTTCAACCTATGTAATTGGAACATTGTTAGATATTATATATTTTTTGTAATTCAATGATCTCATTAAGTTCATACTTTATACAAGCCTTTCGTTATTTTTACATGCCCATAAACAAGTATTGCAATCATCAAGTACCATGTTGTGTATTTTTTCATCCCAAGTATATCAAATGATCAAATATGATCATTGTGAAAAGATGGTATGAAAAAGGTGGTTACACATAAAGCTCCAAAGATGCATGTCTAGGTTCCTTTGTCCATGTTATCAATTATATAATAGACATAGTTGTAAACAATAATTTAGAATAAGTGATGGATAATAGATAACATTGGACAACAATAATAAAAAATTATTAAAATCAACATCATAATAATAAAATTGAAAGAAATGATGTCATCTATAATATGGGCACAACCTTGTTTATCTTTCTTAGGAAAAGTGCATAACACAATCTAGAATAAATTTAAATTGTTAAACATACTTGTTGTGGCTGATCCACAACACACCCCAAAATTGGGGACCCACCTTTTTTGCATGCTTTCAAAGAAGATCTCAGTGACCCAGATGCTAAAAATCAAGAAAAAGGGGCAAAATTGCACAAGGATAAAAAGTGTCGCGATATCGCGACATGTCGCGCCATCGCTGTCGAAAAATGAAAATTGTCGCGATATCGCGACATGTCGCGCCATCGCTGCCGAAAAATGAAAAGTGTCACGATTTCGCGACGTGTTGCGCGATCGCTGCCGAAAATGAAAAAGTGTCACGATTTCGCGACGTGTTGCGCGGTCGCTGCAGAAAATGAAAAGTGTCACGATTTCGCGACGTGTTGCGCGGTCGCGGCAGAAAATGAAAAGTGTCGCGATATCGCGACATGTTGCTCCGTCACGGTCCAGATAGGAGAGAGAAAGGCAGAATGGAAAATTGTCGCGAAATCGTGACATGTCACAAAATCGTGGGTCAAACCAGTCAAACAGGGCAAAGCAGAAAAGCGTCGCGATTTCGCGATAGAAAGCAGCAAAGGGGCATGAAGCGAAAAAGCGTCGCGATTTCGCGACAAAGGTGTACGGAATGAAAAATCGTCGCGATTTCACGACAGAAATAGCAAAGGGGCCCAAAATAGAAAAGCGTCACGATTTCGCGATGAAAAGCTGGCAAAGGGGTACGAAGTCGAAAAACGTCACGATATCGCGACAGGTCACGTTTTCGCGGCTCAATAGCGAAAGTGTACGGAATGGAAAATATGTCACGATTTCGTGACATGTCACGTTTTGCCAAATAAGAAGAGAGCCGAAATGAAAAGCGTCGCGATTTCATGACAAAGTCGCAAGATAGCTCGAAAGAAAAGCATCGATTTCAGACAAAAAGGGTAGAATGAAAAACGTCGGATTTCATGATAGGTTGGCCTCACGGCGAAACGAAAAATGTCGCGATATCGCGACATGTCGCGTTTTCGCTGTGCAGGCAGAGGAACAGAGTTACATGCTATTTTTGTCACGATTTTCATGGGGCCGTTACAGAACATGCAAAAAAGTGCGAAACACGTGGCATACATGTGTAAAGGTTGCAGAGGCGTTACAGTTCACAGAGAAGATCTCGAGCATGAATTCAAAAGCAATAAAAAGCAGGGAAGGTGAAACGAAGCAATCTGGAAGATGAAACGAAGCGATCTGGAAGATGAAGCGAAGCGTCACAGGGCGAAACAGAGAGCATTGCCAGAAAGTATAAAAGCAGAGGCACAGATTGGCACAAGGGTCGAAAACCGCTGCGGGCAGAGTTGCAGTGCCTAAGGCGAGAAGCCATTCTGGGCCTGCTCGGGAGTGTTTTTCTTCCTTTTTCTGGTTTTGAGAAAACCAGAGAGTCTGCTATTGTAACATGATTTATTTTTAATGCAGGAGTGTTCAAAAATTTGCATCTTGTTGGCAAGAAAGAAGGAGTTATTTTCTGCATGCAAGATTTAATTGTTTATCTTTCCCTTTTAGATTTCTAGGCTTATAGGTGAAGTTGAATGCAAGTTCTCTTGGTTGCTTCATGCGAATGTCTAAATCTAGAATTACAGTCGAAACCCCAGAGACCAGCACTTAACTTATTTGGATTGTGCGTGTTTTGCAGGTTCAATAGGTTAGGTTGTATGCAGAAAACCTCATTGTCTTCGGTTTTGCCAGGACGGGATAGCATCAAACTGAATGCAATTTTAATTTCTTTTTCTTTGCATTTTATTTTCTTTTTGCTGCACTTTATTTTTCAGAAGCTCCAATTTTAATTTTTCAAGCATTAAAATAAAATAAAAAAATTAAAAAACTTCAAAATCCATAAATAATTCCTTCATGTTATGGCATTTCATTAAATTTTATTTTGAAGTTACAGCATGGTCATATAGAGACCAAATCACATTTACTTTATCAGGGTTCAATGAACAATCATTAAATTTCACAGTAAAATAAACCACAGTGCCCCTTGTTTTCAGTTACTTGCAACCACTAAGGTGTTCCAAGCATTTTAATTAAATATCTTTATTTGAGATTATTAATACACGAGATGCAAAATGCTAACATAACAGGAACCTTGGAGAAGTTACTTGTTTAATTTCTTTGCAAGCAGAGGATTTAGAACCCAAATCCTATCGGAGAGTGTGTTTTCACAATCGGGTGAAAATACCACTCAACAGATTGGCGCTAGAAGGAGGGCCTAAAGCGGTTTATTTTATCATGATTTTAGATGCTACGGGTTTATAATTGTTAAGAGCTTTACATTGCTAAATATTTCAAGTCCATTTGATTAGCATCTTCGGCCTCTAACACCACTCAACGGATTGGTGCTAGGAGGGCCGAACGGGTTTATTTTAGTGTTATTTAAATTTAAATTTTTTATGCTTTAGTCCTCTAACACTCAACGGATTGTAAAAAGGACGGCTTGAATTTATTTACTTGTTCTATTTTAAGCAATTCAGGTATGTTGTATATTATTCTCCTGATTGTTCATACAGAAATATGTGATTTGATTTAATTTTGAAAATTTTGGTCTCATGCAATTACTTGACATTTGATTTTAATAATTACATCTCTTGGTTGATGCTAACTTGATTTTTTTTACATTGCAGGTTGAATATTCAATAGATTTGGTTCTAAAATTACATTTTAAGTTTCACTAATGGCAACACTTGAGGAGCAAATGGTATCCCTGAGAGCTGAAATAGTGTCTCTAAGAGAGAGAATGGTATCAATGATAGAGGATCATTATGAGGGTTTATCTATACCTGTGGTACCCTATCAAATTCCTAAAATGTTATTGGATTTTTTACGGTGTTTTAATCAAGAGGTGCCACTAGGATACTTGCAAAAACTGCATGTCTACAAGGATACATTATGTAAATTCCAGATTTTCTATGAGGAGGTGGCTTGTAAGTTATTTGCATACATTTTGGATGATAAACCATTCTTTTGGTACAGCCAACTACCCATGGAGGTTAGGACTTCTTGGATACAACTAGAAGCAGCCTATCTTTACCATTTTGGTAATCAGGTTGACTTAGAAATCTTGAAAAATCAGTTTACCTCCATATGTAAGGAGCCTAATGAATCCTTGAGTCAATTCAATGGAAGATTTCGTGAGTTGCACTCCCAAATGTGGGAAAATTTTAACACATTAGAAGAGGAAGCCATGGAAGTATACCTAGGAGCCATACACCCCACACTTGCTTCACTCATTGAGGAAAAAGCTGAGTGGTTTGTCCCTAGAGAAAATCCATGAGGTCTTAGAAGAGATAGAACGACAAGGTCTTGAAGAAGAAAAGGCACAACATGTTCACATGAGAGATTGTTCTTTTGATGCCAACCTACACCAACCATCAAACATAGCACCCTCCACTCCAATGATACCTAAGGTGAATGATCAAGGGGATGAATTTGAATATCCAAATCTTACAACCACCTTAGATGTAGTCCACGAGGAGGTGCAAATTGCTAAGCCAACATCCACTAGTGAGGATTATGCAGAAATGATCTCATTCATAGAGATACACGATTATCCGGATGAAGGGGTTCTAAATTCAACAATGTTTGATATATGTGATAGGATGGAACCCACCATAGAATTGAATGAAGTGGTTGAAAGTGAAATTGGAAGAAAATCAATAAATGAATTTGAAGATATGATAGAATTTCACCACTTGTTCTTGGAAGATACTATTGATGAGATGTGTAAAATTAAGGATCAAGAAATTCTTCACCCTCCAAATTATGAAAAAATTGAATCATGGGTTACTAATTTGGACGATGATAGCCTTATAAATTTGAATTCAAGAAATAACCCACTTTTGGAAATAATTGAACCATCTAAGGAAGGTGAAGATGAATTTGATGAGAAACACATTGATGAATTGGAAGATGTTGAAGAAGTAGTTGAACGTCACCACTTGATTTTGAAAGATGATTATTATGATGCTTGGAAGAAATGGGAAGACTACACTCAATCCAAAACTACTAATGAAACTTGTGTGCCTATTGATATACAGGACAACATAATTGCCTACTCAAAGGAAGATATTACAACTCCTGTACAATTTGAGGATGTTTTGGAAGAGGGTTTCAAATCTCATCAAATTTTGGAAGATTATAATGATTCTATTACCAAGGACAAAGAAGAAAATGAATTGATGAATGAATCAAGAGATCATGTCACAAACATCATGGAATTTCATGCCATGGATTTGGATGACAATTTTCACAATGGTTGGGGGAGATATGATGATGCATTCTTTTCTCACATCTCTATAGATGAAACTCATATTTCACTTGATATGCAGGATGTTGAACCTTCTACATCATACGAAGATCTCATATTCACAAGATTTGAAAAGGTGACAAAATTTGATCATGTTGAATATAAATTCATTGAAAGTGTGGATGCAAGTTTGCATGATGATTTTGAGGATTCAAATGAAGAGATACCATGGATAGTGAACAAAGAATTAGAACCAAATGACAAAGAGATTGATCAATTGGAAGCAACTCAAATGAAGGATCATCAAGATGAGTCATGGGACATACACTTTGACCAAAAACATTTGAGGGTTGAGGATTTGCATGACCATGTTTTGAATTTGAATGATGTAGGAAATGTCATTAAAGGTAAATGAAAAACAAGGTATAATTTTTAATCACACCTTTAATAACATTGTTTTAATGAATGGAAAAGAAGTTGATGCACTTGAATTGTTAAACCAAATTCATCAACAATTACTAATTGAATCTAGGATAAAAACTTTTAATGATCCTAATTTAGTAAATATCCTAGATGCTTGTAAATTGTTACACAAATTTGATTGGCCTACAAATTTGGAAAATGATTTGGCTTTGAAATTTGTAGAAATAGGCTCTTACTTACAAAATTGCATATTTGAAAAGGATAGCCTAATTCTAAATCAAGGAGGGAATTATGAAGTTTACATTTTAAAGAATAGACATGATAAAATTGAAAATCATTTATTGTCTAATCATTTTAGTAATTTGATGCTCACCTATGGGAGTATTATTGGAACTAAATCAAATTGGTATGGTGAGCATGGCAAGTGGAAATTTGTTGCATTGTTTGGTCTAGTCTTGTTTTTGTTGGATTCCCACAACATTTGGCATGCATATCATGTTATATTTTTGTTGAAATGTTCTAATCATGTTTGGGATCCAGGAAAGTGATAATCCAAGCTTTGCATCATCTTGTATTATATTGTACATTTGTATATAGATTTTGGTTTTTGGGTTTTGGTTTGTGTTTTCAAGATCGTTTTTGAAGTTACTTTGGGTTTGGTTTTGGTTTGTGTTTTCAAATTTTCATTTTTGGGATTGCAGTTTGGTTTTGGATTGAATAAGTTTTAATTTAAAGTTGTGTGTTTATTTGACATGTTTTGTTTGTCTATATAAAAAAAAAAAAAATGATGAAAAAGTTGCCTTGAGATGCTAACTTATGTTCTAGATCGGGAGAATATGAAACATTGGAATTGTCTTGTAAAAGCTCCACAAGTAACACAAACATTTTAAGTAATATCGTTTGAAACTTGTGATGCATGAAGTAGTCAGTTTTATATGGCAATATTTCATTTGCATTTCAAAAGACAATGCATTCATATTACATCTCACTTTGCACATACATGCCATCTTAGTTGCAAATGCATTTCAAATACAAATCATTAAAGTGTGTCAAATCCTCTTAAGGTTATGCTATCACATAAATAAGAAGAAAATCCTAAGGTTGGGAACCGAGTCTTGAGATATCTAGAACCAAGCACATTTTATACACATTAAAAAGGATCTTGAGCAAAATGATCAAAACCTTGCTTGGAAGAAAAGGTTGGGCGAAAGAAGTATTTCATGTCTATCCTATTTATGCAACATGATCCTTAAAACAGTGGTTTTGACCACTTCCATAAAGCTTAAAGCCTAAAATCAGAGTAGTAAGGATAGGGCTAAATCCTCATCGAACTTAGGTTGAGGATCCAACTCCCCAAAGCTTTGATTTGACCTACATGGAGTAGTAAGGATAGGGCATAAATTCTCATCTCGCTTAGGTTGAGAATCTGATTCCCCAAAGCTCCTATGTCTCATTTCATGATAAATCTTGGATTGGAAGGATCGTACTACTTGTCCTCTGCAAAGGATGGGTAGTCATCCCCAAGGTCTAAGCAATAAAATTAATATTTTCCATTTTTATCCAAAGCTTGGATTGGAAGGATCGTACTACATGTCCCTAGCAAGGATGGGTAGTCATCCCCAAGGTCCAAGAAGTAAAAAATTAATTTTTCCCATCTCATATTTATATTGGATTGGAAGGATCGTACTACTTGTCCTCTGCAAAGGATGGGTAGTCATCCCCAAGGTCCAAAGAAATGAAGCTAAGTCTTGGATTATGGGGTTAAGTATGCCCATGCATGGCAACATGTCTTGTCTAAAAAACAAGACCACTGATTGTCCAAAGGGTTAGACTAGCATGACCATTTCTTCCATAATTGGTTAAATTATTTTGCTCAAAGTGAGGTAATGAATTCCAAATCAGAGTAGTAAGAATAGGGTTAAACTCCCATCTCGATTAGGTTGGGAGTCTGATTTCCCAAAGCTCTGATTTCACTTTCACTTGCACATGGGTTCAAGATAGTAGGGACTCATAACCAACTTTGGGATCTAATAAAGCAATTCATTATACATATAGTTGATCCTAAGAGGGTTTGATAATCTTGAATGTTTGTGTATGATACTAGAAGAAAGACTATGCCTTTTATAAAAGCAAAATCTCTTAGCATATTTATTAGGTTACACAAATCATTCACAATCTCACATATGCATTCATGTAAAACTGACGATGGAATGTTGATCAATTTCAAACGATAGGGAATGAAAACACATTGCACACACCGAGCTGATACTTAACAATTCTGATGATTCATGTATTTTTGATCTATGGGCATTTGTTTATATTTATTATGTGCTAACACATGTTTTCGAGTTTATATACTTCCAGGTAGGGTTCTCACTAAAATGCTCAAGAGCATTTGACAGCAGAGTCGCCATTTGTTGTGGCTGATCCACAACACACCCCAAAATTGGGGACCCACCTTTTTTGCATGCTTTCAAAGAAGATCTCAGTGACCCAGATGCTAAAAATCAAGAAAAAGGGGCAAAATTGCACAAGGATGAAAAAGTGTCGCGATATCGCGACATGTCGCGCCATCGCTGCCGAAAAATGAAAATTGTCACGATATCGCGACATGTCGCTCCATCGCTGCCAGAAAATGAAAAGTGTCACGATTTCACGACGTGTTGCGCGGTCGCTGGCCAAAAATGAAAAGTGTCACGATTTCGCGACGTGTTGTGTCGAAAATGAAAAGTGTCACGATTTCGCGACGTGTTGGTGAAAAGTGAAAAGTGTCACGATTTGTGAAGTGTTGGACGAGAGAAGAATGGAAAATTGTCGCGATATCGTGACATGTCACAAAATCATGGGTCAAACCAGTCAAACAGGCAAAGCAGAAAAGCGTAGCGATTTCGTGACAAAAAGCAGCAAAGGGGCATAAAGTGAAAAACGTCGGATTTCGACGACAAGGTTTGAAAAAAGTGCCGAAATAGAAAAGCGTCACGATTTGCGATGAAAGAAAGGGTACGAAGGAGAAAAGGTCGCGATTCGTGCGAAAGTGTACGGAATGGAAAATATGTCGTGATTTTGAAGAAGTGAGAAGAAAAAGGTCGCGATTTCAGAAGAAGAAGAAGAAAAGTGCGATTTCATGACAGGAAGGGAGAAGAAATGTCGCGATTTCATGATATGGTGCGTAGGAAAGAAAAATGTCGCGATATCGCGACATGTCGCGTTTTCGCTGTGCAGGCAGAGGAACAGAGTTACATGCTATTTTTTGTCACGATTTTCATGGGGCCATTACAGAACATGCAAAAAAGTGCGGAACACGTGGCATACATGTGTAAAGGCTGCAGAGGCGTTACAATTCACAGAGAAGATCTCGAGCATGAATTCAAAAGCAATTCGAAAGGCGGGGAAGGTGAAACGAAGCAATCTGGAAGATGAAACGAAGCGATCTGGAAGATGAAGCGAAGCGTCACAAGGCGAAACAGAGAGCATTGCCAAAAGTATAAAAGCAGAGGCACAGATTGGCACAAGGGTCGAAAACCGCTACGGGCAGAGTTGCAGTGCCTAAGGCGAGAAGCCATTCTGGGCCTGCTCGGGAGTGTTTTTCTTCCCTTTTTTGGTTTTGAGAAAACCAGAGAGTCTGCTATTGTAACATGATTTATTTTTAATGCAGGAGTGTTCAGAAATTTGCATCTTGTTGGCAAGAAAGAAGGAGTTATTTTCTGCATGCAAGGATTTAATTGTTTTATCTTTACCTTTTTCAGATTTCTAGGCTTATAGGTGAAGTTGAATGCAAGTTCTCTTGGTTGCTTCATGCGAATGTCTAAATCTGAAAGATCACAATAAAACCCCAGAGACCAGCACTTAACTTATTTGGATTGTGCGTGTTTTGCAGGTTCAATAGGTTAGGTTGCATGCATGGAAACCTCATTATCTTCGGTTTTGCCGAGACGGGATAGCATCAAACTGAATGCAATTTTAATTTCTTTTTCCTTTGCATTTTATTTTCTTTTTGCTGCACTTTATTTTTCAGAAGCTCCAATTTTAATTTTTCAAGCATTAAAATAAAATAAAAAAATTAAAAAACTTCAAAATCCATAAATAATTCCTTCATGTTATGGCATTTCATTAAATTTTATTTTGAAGTTACAACATGGTCATATAGAGACCAAATCACATTTGCTTTATCAGGGTTCAATGAACAATCATTAAATTTCACAAGTAAAATAAACCACGAGTGCCCCTTGTTTTCGAGTTACTTGCAACCACTAAGGTGTTCCAAGCATTTTAATTAAATATCTTTATTTGAGATTATTAATACACGGATGCAAAATGCTAACATAACAGGAACCTTGGAGAAGTTACTTGTTTAATTTCTTTGCAAGCAGAGGATTTAGAACCCAAATCCTATCGGAGAGTGTGTTTTCACAATCGGGTGAAAATACCATTCAACACATACCTTGTAAATCCTGTGAGTTGTTATTAGAATATTAATGTGCATTTTACCTATTAGGATTAGCATTAGGGTTTTTATTTCTTCAAACCCTAATACCTCTTGCTATATATATATATACTCATCCTTAAATAATAGTACTACATCTCTTATACTTCCAAAATTTGGTATCAGAGCAAAACCCCTTCCTACCTGAAGGCTCAAGGGAGGAATTACCTCTTTGGAAATTCTCCCCTCCCCCATTTGATGGTGGACAATTTCCTTCTCCTTCCTTATCCAAAGCTTAGGGAGTATGTTATCCAAATTCTAAGTGGATTAGAAACCATAAAGCTAGTGGAGAAAGATTCCTGTCTACCCCTAAATCTTAAATGCTTGGATCCATGAATATGACAATTTTTTTAACCAAGTTCCACACCATCCGTGTTGGGTGTAAAATTTGTCGTCGCTACAAATTCTCTCACCTACTTCCTATCCATATTTTTGGGTTACACACAAAAAATTAAGGGTCGCTACTAATATTTTATGGTTGTGGTAGGGAATGAGCCACCATGTTCTTCGCACAAGTGGAGCTACGAGTTTTAAGCAAACAAAGATCCCTCAGGGAAAGTATTTTTTTATATATTGGAGAACCCTCGATTGTCAAATCATGAGCAAAGATTCTAGTTTTTTTAGCCATCATGCTAGGAGGATTACGTGGTCATTTCTGTGAATTTTACCTCATTCATGATGGCTTTGTAATGTGCTCGACCTTGGACCTAGACTACATCTATTTTTGTGGTTAGGTGGTGGTGTTAAAGTCTCAAAGAGGATAACTTTTGCTAAGGAGCACCATATCTAGAATGTTGATATATTTCCAATTTTGATGCATCAACACCATTAGTGACACACAAAAAAGACTCCCGTCATGTTGTTTTTCCTCTATCATCTTTGCTATCCACTTCCATGTCTTCATATACAACAATTTTATTTTTCTTGGTTGCTCAAACTTTTTGCTACTTGTAGTTTAATGGCATGGGCACACTACAACACTTGCAATTTAATGGTGTTGTGAAAAATACCTCCTTTGGCATTGGATGAATAAAATTTGGACTATTGTATTTCTATATAGCCTCATAGAGGTGACATCGACACCCTCACGATCCAGGTTGGAGGGTACTGAAATCTTGTGAGGGATATTTTCCTCATGAAAACCCTCCCTTATTTTTTCCTTCTCCATTCCCATAGTGATGTCCTTCCCTATTTTTTTCCTTTATTTCAATTGGAAGAGATTATCCTCTTTTCCCAAGCTATTTTTCGTTCATACGGGAAAAAAAATATCTTTCGTCGATAATGTAATGGAAATAAGAGATATTTTATTTTTCCTCCATGTATGTTTCCAAATATCCATGGTGTGGTGGACTCGTGCTTCTAAAATATGTTTAGGGATATTTTTTTAATATTTTTTTGTACCAATATTCATCCATATTTCTTGGTTTAATTTGTGTCAAGCATTGTGTTGAATCAAGTTTTTATTACCATTAGGGTTTTTGGTGTAGTTTTGTAGTCCCCATGGAGTTGTTTTAGCTAGAATAGAGTTATTTGATTAGATTTGAAACTGCTTGTTACCCAATCATTTTGTTATTATATTCATTATTTTTTGCCTAATTTGATGTTTCAATGGGCCCTCAATAGCCCCTTAGAGGCCATAGCAGGCCTACAAAGGCCCACAACAGGCCTACAAATGCCATAGCAGACCCACAAAGGCCCACTATAAGCCCATAATAGGTCCATAGAGGCCCATAGTAGGCCCACAAAATGCCCCTAGTAGACCCACAATAGGCCCATAGAGGCCCCCAATAGGCCGACAAAAAGCCCACAATAGGCCCCCAATAGGCATATAGAGGCCCCCAAAAAGCCAACAATAGGCCTACACAGGCCCCTAGAGGCCACAACAAGATCATAGAAATCCCATAGAGGCCGACAATAGGCCCATAAAGGCCTGTAATAGGCTTATAATAGGCTCCCAATAAGCCCATAGAGGACCCCAATAGGCCCATAAATACCCCTATGTGACCCATAATAGGCCCACAAATTCCCCCAATAGGCCCATAAAGGCCCTTAGTAGGCCCATAGAGGCCCACAACAGGCCCACAATAGGCCCCTATTATGCCCACAAAGGACCACAAAAACCCCCAATAGTCCCACAATTGGCCCACAAAGGCCCTGAACAGGCCTATAGAGGCCCTCGACAGGCCCACAAAGGCCCCTAGCAAGCTCATAGACACCCATAGCAATCCCCTAGAGGCCCCCAATAGGACAATAGAGGTACATAGGAAGCCCCCAGTAGACCCAAGCCCCCAATAGGCCTATAGTAGGCCCACAACAAGCTAAAATAGCCTTTCAAATTTTTATTCTTATCATGTTGACTGTAATGAAAATAATGTAGATTCATAGATTATTATCCCATGCTATTAGTGGCCAAGTGAATTTGCTTTTTTCATATGTATGAAAATAAAGGAGGGCCCATGTAATTATTTTGAAAGAAAATTCTCAGAACGTTCTTGTACGAGGGAAAATTTACAAATTACAATGATGCGAAATATTCACAAATTTAATTACGTTGGAGGGAAAAATTACTCTCCATTTTATTTTTCCCAAGTTCTCCAAGTTTTTCAATAGCATCGTGAGTCAAACCACGTAAACCAGCACCAACATTGTGAGCCAAACCATGTAAACCAACTTTCTCTTCTTTGATCATAGACTACAAAAATTTGACACTCTACATCAAAATTACCCTAGGGACTATAGAATCTAAACACCCTAGACTACATCTAAAGACTACAGAGACTTTTACACTTTGGATATCATCACCATTTGAAGGCTATAGAGTTTTTTTGACACTTCAAATTTCTCCAACTTATTTCTTTATTTGTATAAAGGTGCATTTTCTTTTTATAAGGGTTAGGGTTAAGGTTTTCCTTTCTTCAAACCCTAACACCTCTTGAAATATATATATATATATATATATATATATATATATATATACTCATACTTTAATAATAATACTACATCTCTTATAATTCCAATAATTTGTATAATAAATTCATAAGAAAAAATATACAACTGAAGGTGAGGTTGACACCTTTATAGCAAGGTCCCAAAAGTCCATCAGGAAGCTCAAACCATTTTAAAGACCACATTTATAATGATTTGCCAAAAAATACTCTTTCTTAGCTTGAAATCAAAGGGGATTCTTCATTCTATAATTTATGCAAGTTCCAACCATGTGGATAATTTAGCAACTAAGCATAAACATGATCATTTAATGAAGAATACATGACATGCTAAATAAAAAATAAAGTGAAAGTAATTTCATTCTTATACAAACAAAAAAATGTGTACATCTATGGAAATTAAGACTAAGAGTAGACGATGAATCTCTAATTTGACACTTAATCTAGATTTTCATAAATTTGGAATCACAATTACATCATGTTTGTTCATATTGTTGATGGAACGAACACTATTCCATTAAGAATAACTCATTTAAATAATACATTGCAGCTCTAAAATAAACCCGGAGGTTGTGGAACCACCCGAGGTAAAAATAGAGATTGTTATAGAAAATAACAATACGCCTAAATAAACCTAAATAATGAAATAAATAAATATATCAATATGATATGCTAACATCCCCCCTTATTACATTATTTATGTAATTGAAGAACTACTAATATCCCCCATGATTACATCATTTGGTAATACAAAGAGAGTTGTGAAACAATTCAAATTTGACATGTGTAAGTGCCTTAGTGAAAATTTCTGCAACTTGAGCATTGGTGGGAATGTACTGAAGCTGAATTCGGTGCCTTGGAACTTCATCTCGAATGAAGTGACATTGTGTGTCAATGTGCTTGGTTCTTTCATGATGTACTGGATTCTTGACAAGATTCAAAACACCCATATTGTCGCAGAACAAGTGTATTGGATATTTTGATGGAAGACCCATACTTGTTAGGATGCAACATAACCATATCACTTCGCACACAACTTCACATGCGGTGCGATATTCTGCCTCTGTTGATGAAATAGCAACCACCTATTGCTTCTTGTTGTGCCAAGAGATAGGACCAGATCCAAGATGAAACAAATATCCTGAAGTTGATTTACGATCATCATATGATCCGGCATAGTCGGAGTCCGTGTATCCTTGTAAGAAGAATTTGTTGTTCCTCTTATATTCTAGGCCATATTCCATTGTGCCACGGACATAGTGAAGAACACGCTTTGCTACTTTCTAGTGTGTAGTCTTAGGCTCCTACATGAACCTCGAAAGATAGTTGACAACAAATACGATATCTGGCCTAGTGTTGGTCAGATATATGAGACTCCCAATCAACTGGCGATAGAGAGTACCATCTACCTAAGGTGAATCATCATATCGCGATAACTGAATTCCTATTTCCATCGGAGTTGACATTGGCTTGCAATTAGTCATGCAATATTTTTCCAATAGGGTCTTGGCATATTTTTTTTGAGACACTTTGATGTAGTGCTCCTTCTGGCCGACTTCCAGACCAAGACAATAATGGAGAAGTCCGAGATCCGACATCTCAAAATATTGACACATGTCTCTTTTGACAGTAGAAATCATTGTTTCTGAACTCCCTGTAATGAGCAGATCATCAACATAGAGTACAAGCAAAACTATTTCAGAACCCTGTTTCTTAAAATAGAGGTTTGCATCTAACGGACATCTCTTAAAACCATTCTGCAAAAGGTGATGATCCATTTTTATATACCAAGCCCGAGGGGCTTGTTTCAAACCATATAAGGATTTTACCAATCTGCAAACTTTTTGTTGTTGGCCTTCCACTTCAAATCCTTCCGGTTGAGTCATGTAGACTTCTTCTTGGAGATAACCATTTATAAAAGCACTCTTGACATCCATTTGGTGTACTTTCCACCCATATTGTGCTGCCATAGCACAAAGAACTCGAATGGTTGTCATCCGAGCAGTAGGTGCAAAAGTTTCCTCGTATTCAATGCCTTCTCTTTAAGAATAGCCCTTTGCAACAATTCGGGCCTTAGGCTTATCTATTATACCATATGTCTTATACTTAACTTTATACACCCATTTGCATCCTATGGGATTCTTTCCATATGGCAGATCGACAAGCTTCTAAGTTTTGTTTTTCATCAAAGACTTATACTCTGCATCCATAGCAGCCTTCCACTGAGGCTCACCAAGAGCAACTTTCATTGATGCGGGTTCAATATCATCTATGGAAGACATAAATACCCTATCACTATCAATATCCATATCTTATGTATCTCTCTCTGGATCTACAGAAAGTTCCTCAAAATATTGACATAGCTCATCAACCCCAGTATTCTCTGTTACAGCTTTCTCCTGTCGAGCCATGCTACGAGTACGAGGCCTATCCAATGTCAAATCTGGTGGAGTGGATAGCTTAGAGTCTTTGATTGTATTTTTATACCACTTTGGATTCTTCTTCTGAGGTGTTGAAGAAGATGAAGATGGACCTCCAACTTTTGATGAAGGAGATTTATCAACCTTAGTTTCCACAAGGTCTAGGTATACATCTGATGTGTTTTCTGATGTGAAAGCCTCATAAAAAACTACATCTCTACTGATGTGTATCTTCTTGGTCAAGGGATCAATCAAACAATAACCCTTAGAGTGCTCATCATACCCAAGAAGAATACACTTCAATGTCTTCTCATCTAGCTTCTTCCTTTTCTCTTTTGGTATGTGCATGAAAGCTTTACATCCAAAAATGCATAGATGAGAAATGGAGGGTTTCCTACCACTCCATGCTTCCTGTGGAGTCATTCCTTGTAGAGCCTTTGTGGGTGCCCTATTCAACAGATATACTATTATGGTGATAGCTTCTGCCCAATATAGTTGCTCAAGACTAGCTTCTGTGAGCATGCAACGAACCATTTCCATGATGGAACGATTCCTCCTTTTAGCAACTCCATTTTGTTGAGGAGTATAAGTAGTAGTTAATTGTCGTGTGATCCCATTTTATTTCAAGAACTCAGAGAATTATTTAGAGGTGAACTCCCCCCCTCGATCTGAGTGAAGGGTCTTTATAGAAGTCCCTAACTCCTTTTCAACAGATTTCTTGAATTGTTGAAAGAAGCCAAATGCTTCAGATTTCAGTTGAAGAAAGAATACCCACATCTCTCATGAGTAATCATCCACGAATAACTGAAAATACCTCTTACCCCCACAATTGTTGGGAGTGAAGGGACCGCACAGATCGATGTGAATCAACTCCAGAGGTTTCTTTGCTCTTGTAGAGCTCCTTTCAAAAGGCACTCTATGTTGCTTTCCTACCAAGCAGTCAGAGCAAACTGGTAAAGTGGTAGAAAGGGAAGGAAGACCTTTTACCATTTCATACTTACTTAACACAAGTAACCAGAACTCAAATGTCCATATCTCTTGTGCCATAGGGAATTTGCCTCCTTTGTAGAGACTGTCATGGCTACATGTGGAGTAGAGATAGCATCTAAGGCAAATAAGCCATGCTTATATGAAGTAGTTGCAATGTTCTTACCCCTCCTGGTAATAGAACAACACTTCTTGCCTCCCTCAACACTAAAGTTCACAACCATATCTTTGTCCAGAATTTGTGTGACTGACAACAAATTGTTTGCCAATCCTAGAACATAGAGAACTTTGTCAATCTGACACTTGCCATTAGGAAGAGTGACTGAAACAGTACCTTCTCCCTGAACCTTGTAGGTTTTATCATTAGCAATAGTGACAGGTTTGCCCTCTTTGGCCTCAAAAGACTCAAACCATGATTTGTCACCAGTCATGTGCTTATTGTCTCTAGAATCAACATACCAGATAGGATCCGTCTGCTTGGACACTATGGTAGTCATGAGAACTTTGTCGGCTCTCTCAGAATCCATGTCAGATTCTTCAACAACAACATTCACTTGTTGTTTTTTCTTTTGTGGTTTGTTTTAGCCTTTTTGTTTTGATTGTTTATTCTCATGCCAACATCTGTTTGTATCATGACCTTCTTTGTCACATATCTTGCAATATCATTTTTTCTATTGAGGTTGTTGAGTTTTTTTCCCTTTTGAATCCTTTTGTGAATTCCCTCCCTTTTAAAAATTACCCTTCTTATGGTTCTGCCATTTCCTATTGATGTAGAGGGCAGTGTTAGAAGAATCATATCGCTATAGTTGGTGTGCCTCCTCCTCTTGAAGCATATTAACCAATTCTACAAAAGTAACTTTTCGTTGCGATACCTGAAGGGAAGTGATCAAAACCTGATAAGAATTAGGTAAAGCTCTCAATACAATTGAGGTAAGGAGCTTGTCATCAACTGGTTCTCCTAAAGAATTCAACTTTGCTTTCAATTCAGACACTCTGCAAAGAAAAAATTCAACTGACTCCCCCTGCTTCATGCGTAGACTATGTAATTGAGATTGAAGAAATAGAATAGTGGAATCATTATTTCCCTCATATATAGTATTAAGGGCATCCCATGCCTCTTTACTATTTTCACAGTCAGCAATATGGGGTTGAACTTCATCAACCACAACAAGCAAAATGAGCACCTTTGCTTTGTTGTCTAGCTTGTCAAAGTCTTTTTGAGCAGTAGATGGAGTTGTAGCCCCAGCTGCAGATGAGGGTCTTGTTGTTTCTCCAGATACAACATCACATAAGTCATCCATGACTAGGATAGCCTTCATATTGTTTTTCCATAGTGTGTAATTAGGACCTTTCAACAACTGATGAGAATCAGTCATTAATTTTGCAGACATGGTGAAGGTTCCTTATAACACCAATTGGTCCCCCTTTCGATATACCTTTTGCTAGGCCATTATTTCGTACAAAATACCTGTCCTTACGTGAGGGAAACTATAGGTATTTAGAAAGATAAAAAAAATCATCCGCCCTTACGTGAGGGAAACTATAGGTAATTTTTATAGATCATACGATACGTGGTACTTAAGCAGTACTGAAAGGGAATAGTCTTGTTGATGGCACCTACCATAGAAAGTCCGCAATCCTCATGTGTGGGGCGTAACTTCCCCTAAACACTTTGGATTTTAGAACTTTCGTCAAGATTTATGCCTAAACACAAGAACTATTAGGGTAATGGATGGAGTAAAAAAATACAAAATGACAAACTTATCTCTCCCCGACGATTTATAGAGAACAAGCTCAGACGTCGTTTTGGCAACTATATTAGGCGACGGATACAATAGCGCAATCACGACAACTTTACCTGTAAGTGCTGGCCAGAGGTATCACAAATATCGAATGCTGCAGTGCAATAAATTGCACGGATGGGTTTTAATTATTTCGAGGACTTAGAGAGTGAATTTGATTTTTTTTAACTTTTTAATGAAATAGTGCAAAACAGAAAAAAATGCACCCTACAACATAAAAAGTGCCCACAGGAATGACCCACTAGGTGTCGGGTGTAGCCGAAAATGCACTTTTACAATAATGCCAAATTTGCTTTTCAAAAAATTACTCACTTTCCCCCTTTGATTTTTGAAAAAAAATACCCCCTTAAAAAAATCTCTTAACAAAGCATTTTTTTTTATAATTATTATATAGTTTTAAAGTTAAAAAATAATAATTTTAATTTATATAGTTTAAAAACTATTAAAAAATAAATTAAAATCAAATTTTAATTTATATAGTTTAAAAACTATTGAAAAATAAATTAAAATTAAAATTTTTAATTTAACTAAAAAAAATAATAATGAAAAAAAAACTTTAGAATTTTTTATTTTTTTTTACCTTTTTCTTTCCAAGGGGGGGTCGGTAGGATTTGAACCCCCGACCTGCAGGCTTCCTCCGTGGCTGGCGGCAGCGGCAGGATGCCCGCGGCGACATCTACAGCAGGTGGCCGCGGTGGCAAGGCGTCGCGCGACGGCTGCTGCTGCAGGTGGTCGCGGTTGCATGTCGTGCATGCTGCACGAAAAAAATCACGCGCGCAACGTCGGGGGGGTGTGAGAAAAAAAATCACGCGCAGGAGTTGCATAGCGCGGGTGGGGGGTGGGGGGTCTGATTTTTTTAAATGCGTGCACAAAAAAAACACGCACAGAAAAAAAAAAATTTCTCAGACCAGCGCTAGAAAAAAACAATGTTTTTATCTTCTAGCAATCTTCCGCTTCCTCCAAAAAAAACAGCTTCCGCTTTCTCCAGGCAAGACCAGCTCTACAAAAAAAATTTGTTGTCTCCTCTCTCTCTCACCCTTCTGGCTCTGATGTCATGTTGACGGAACGAACACTATTCCATTAAGAATAACTCATTTAAATAATACATTGCAGCTCTAAAATAAACCTGGAGGTTGTGGAACCACCCGAGATAAAAATAGAGATTGTTATAGAAAATAACAATACGCCTGAATAAACCTAAATAAAGATATCAATATGATATGCTAACACATATTTATATTTTTACTCATACTATGATGCAATAACCTTGTAAACATGATCCCCTTATTCTTGAATTTTGTATGCATTCTTATACAAAATCAATAAATATTTATTTTACTTTCAATTTCTACATATTTTCAATGGACAAGCGGGATGATGATGAATTAAATTATTTATGACTATTGCACAAAAAAGGTCCAAATTTCTAATGCTAACCACTAAGTGCACAATTGACCTTCGATGATAAGTTCTTAAATTAATATCAAACTTGGCTCTAATCAAAGTTATGTTGAAATACTTAGCCATATCCTTTTCATACTTTGCTTTTAGTTCAATAGCTTTATCCACATATTGTTCCTTTTCTTGAAATTTGAGGGGTAAAGCATCAAAAGAAAAAATACAATTTTATATGCATTTATTAACCAAAATTAAAAATACCGAAGACAAATATAAAATAACTTGGATACTAACCTTTGTTAACATTATCTTCCATTTATCACCACCTTCTTTAGCAACCTACAAGCATGTATGTAAACCATATTAAAAAATAGAAATGATGATAAGGATGAAATCATTCTTGGCCCATCAATTAAGATAGATTAGGCCTTTTGAATCTTTACAAAATCAAGCAGAGCACAAAATGGAGAAATATCCCACCTAGACAATTTTTGAAGAAACTTAGGAGTGAAATGCTTAAAGTATACCTTGTAATTTATGCATACAAAACATGAAGAGCATACATCCTTCCTCTAAATTTAAACTCTTCTAGCCTTAATCCATATATTTATATCTTAGACAAATGCTATGTACAAAATCACTCAAAAAGAGTCATAAATTTGACTGGGTCAAACGATAGAGACTTTGGTACTCTGAATAACATCCTCCATGAGGGTCATCTCACATGGTCTATGGCCTCATGGATATTAAAAATGTCTTACCTTTACCTTTTTAATACCTATGCACAAGCCTTGACATCAATATCGGTCTCCTTGTCATGAATTCTTCATTATTCAAACCATGTGAGCACACATCAAACCAATGCATAAAATAATTCAAATAACTCAAATCAAACTAAAAGTAAAATAAACTTATATGAACACGAAAAAGGTTATTTGGGGCTTCTTTAGTTAATTGGCACCCTTGACCTCTTCTTCATCCTTGGCTTCTTTCTCTTCTCTTTCAATACTATTTTCTTAGACCTATTCCTATCAACACCCACAAATCTAAAGTCAAAAAATTTCCTAAACACTAAAAAAATAAAGTTCGTACAAGAATTTAGATATTACTCTTAAGTTATTTTCTTGGCTTCTCCATCCTTGGACGTCTCTACTCTAACATAGAACACTAAAAACCTGACCAAATATAAAACACCTCAAAAATATATAAATCCCAACTTAAAAAATAAAATAATCTTTAAAAATATATAAACCCAAACTTAAAAAACAAAATCATCCTCAAAAGTATATAAATCCCAACTTAAAAAACCAAAATCATCTACCAAAATTTATTTAAACCTATCCTCATATGGGTAGTTATGTGTATCTACAATTGTAACATGAATATCTTTCTTGCATGCTCCACTACATTTCAAATCTACCATTTAGAACAAACATAAAATCCAAATTTTAAAAAAATAAAAAATTAAACCTTAAAGCTAATTTTACACCTATTTAGTTCAACTTTCAATCCAAATTGAATAAACCATTAAAAATCCTAAAGCTAATTTTACACCTATTTAGCTCAACTAAGTCCAAGTAAAAGTAATTTCATGGACTCTTGACTTTTCCTCTTTGTGTTGAAAGTACTGAACTTAAAATCATCCATAGTGGACTTTGTTGTATTTTGTTTCCTCAACTGCTTGGATTCCCTAGACTTGAACATCTGATTCCTACAATCCTTGATCTTCCTGCCTGTATTCCCCTTCCCCATTGATGACTTCCCCTTTTCTACCAGACTTGTGCTCGGGGAAACACAGTAGCCTGCATCTTTTTACTATTTAGAAACCCTAGCATTCCTTCAACCCCTCAGAATCCAACAATAGCTCATCCCTCCTCTTTTCAAATCTACCAGTCTAGTGCAACTTGTGACACTTCTTCACTACCTCGGTGTCCTGCATCTTCTACTTTGAATGCTTCTTTAGTTTAGCATCATACATAACCTTTGGAAACTTTTCCTCATCTCATGAGCCTTCTTATTCTCCTTACCCGTATTGATCTTCCATTCCTAGAAGAGTATTTTGCCCTGTGGGAGTCGGTTTTTACCATGAGAGGTCACCACTACTTCCCACTCAATTGCAACATTAAGTAATTAGAATTAGAGCTATAGAATCCATTCAATCATTATCCAAATATAGTTGTCTATGATGTGTTCATAATATCATTGAATAAATTATTAAAATATATGTAAAAAAAATTATAAACTTTAAATTTAATATTATAAATTTTAATTAATTAAATATTTAAAAAAAATCAAATACTACTTATTCTACCTCTCCTTTAAATATTTATCAATAAAATATAATTATATGTTCTCTTGGATGAATAAAAGCTACTTTATTGGAAACGGATAAGATGGAACTTCCTGAAGACAAAGAGGGAAGTGCACAAGGTTAGCTGGAACACAAAGATGAAAGTACATCTAGAAGGTGACATTTTTCTTTGCATAATCCAAATCATCCACGCTATCATAGTTATCGTCTTGTTAGAAATCTAGATTTCCAAGTCCAAGTGGGTGGCACTGTGGCTCATCCATATCCATATCTTGTCATTCCGCATGCCACCAAAGTCCCTCATCCCGTGGCTCTATATAAGCCACTAAATTATGATCTTGGGTTCAATCCATTGACGTCTTCTGACAATACTCCACTTCTGTGTCCCTTTCCTTTAAAAGTTTTCTTAGCATTAGACGGTGCAGGAGTAATTACCGGCAATTAGCCAACTGTATATTGGTTTAGATGGATTGTAGCGCATTAATGGTAGGCTTCCACAGGCATGCTCTGAGGGATCGTGTTTCTGCTAGAATTTCGCCTGCAAAAAAATTCGGAATGAGATCAAAGCGTTCGGCAGTTAAAGTTAGGGCATTTCAATATAGTGCCCCTCTTTTCTCCTCCTGCACGTCATTGTATGACGTATTGGCTGTCCCTGAAAATGTTAGCGCGCGGGACATCAAGAGCGCGTATCGTCAGATGGCGCTCCGATACCATCCCGACGTTTGCCCGCCTGAAGAGAAGGAAGAGTGCACCAGAATGTTCGTTAAAGTTCGGGAGGCTTACGAGACCCTGTCGGACCCTGTTCTCCGTCAGGAGTATGATTGGCGACTGCAAAACAGTTTGGATTTAAGCGATTACGAGGGTATATTACGCATGAATACTGATAATTATGATAGCGTGTGGGAAGCTCAGCTGGTAGAGTTGATTCGAAGAAGACAATCGGATTGTTGCCCGTCTTCGTGGGGTAGCAGAATGAGAAGACGAAAACAGCAGGGGACTGCTGCTAACTGAAAAGAAAATATTCCATTACTTTTCATTTTATGTACATAATTTGTAATTTAGAATGGGGAAAAGTGGAAGTGGGTGCACTTTAGTCAACAAGGGCCCCCTCTGGACCGATTTCACAGATACTTAATATATATAGCTGTCGTACTTTCTAGCACATAAAGGTCTGGAGGTCAAGGTAAGGTATCGTGGATGTTTGTTAGGAAGAGGTTAAGTGTTTGGTTTTTGTGTTTGATTTTTTTATATAAAAGTGTATTTTGTGGGATGTTTATGGGAAAAAAATTTTACGACCCTTTTTAATATTAAAAGGGAACTTTAATATACATCTTCCCAAACTTATATTTAAACTTATATTTAAAATATAAAATTATCGAAATAATTGTTTGCATTCAAATTACATAAAGAAACATATTAAAATGTTTGGGTTATTTGGAATCTCAAATTCCTCCTAAGTGGAAACTCGGCTTTGGATTTCTCTTTGTAACCTCCAAGGTGGAGATTCTTGGACGAGATTTTATCCTGTATAGTACAAATCTCTATAACAAAAACATTGTGTACCCTTATCGAGCGTAGAAAGTGTTAATGCCTCTTCAATTCAGTCCACTGCCACCTCTAAGATTAGTGAAGTTATTTAGGTTAAATATTTATGGCTTTTTTTAATTTTAATTGTAGGGTTTAAATTATAGGGTTGTTTTAATAAGATTATACCACTTATTTTATTGTTGATTCGGTGTGAGGGGACCACCGGTTACTAGAGATTCATAGATTCATATCGTACTTGTCGTTTTTGGTTGTGTGACATGGGTTATTTCTAACAAGCCTATACCACTTTGTTATATTGTCATTGTAGCAGATTTGGCACGCACTCAGAAGATTCATATCATAGTACTACCTTTGCAATTCTTGGTAAATGTTTGACCAGACACACATTTACCAATCCACGTAACTTATTTATGGCTTTTTAATAAAATTATAAAATTATATAACTTGGTGTTTTATGCAATCTACATGGATAATATTTTTTTGATTTTTGATCTTTTATTACGAAAGGTTAAAAGATTGATATTTGAGGGTAGCATATATTTTAGATCAAACCTTCTGACTCTTCTAAACATGAATCCGCAAGGGATGGTCCCTCTCACTTCCGGAGGAAGAACACAAATCTCCTGTTATAAATGATCCACTCCACTAACTCTTCTACATGTTAATATGGCTTTAACAGAACTGTCCAAAAAAATATAACTTAAAAAACATATATTGTGACGGTTAACCTATGTTGTATTCTAATTTGAATTTGCATTCAATGCTCACGTGGATACATGAAAGACTTTGTCTGCTTGCTTTTATTCTTCCCAATGGAAAGGCTAGTAGAAAATAGGCCCCACCGTCTCCACATTTATAATAGGAGATTTGTGTTCTTCGTCACCTTTCAATATTTTTTAATATATATACATGGAAATGGGTTATATTCAGAGTTTTTTTAGATTGAATGTTTTAGTTGGTTGCTTTAAGGGTTACTAGACTTAGAGTTTATAATTAAATAAAGATAACATAAATAAATAAAAATAACATCAACAACGTTATCAATTTTCCTAATAAATAAATCTCACTTCTATTCTTCCTTACCTTTCAATAATATTTCCTTTCTTAATGAGAAATTCAGAATTTTGACCATTTTAAAATATAAAATTTTAAGATTATTAAAAAGGGAGATTATACATTAATACAATTTAAAAATAATAGTGTATAATAAATTAAAACTTAAGAGTATATAAATAAAATAATAAAATAATTTTATTGCTCAGAAAGAGTATAATATAAGCAATTTTTGAGAAGAGATGCGAGGGTATAAAATTACATTCATTAGGTTTACCTTTCATAAGTTAGAAGGTTATCCATCATTAGGTTTACCTTTCATAAGTTAGAAGGTTATCCATTATGAATCCACCATAATGAATACAAAAGGTCATCCATATGGAAATGTAGTGGTTTATCTTTCATAATTTAGATCACCCATATGGAAATATGGTGATTCGTATTTTATGAGTTAAAAAATGCATTTAAATGAAGATTACATACATATGACTTGTCTTTTTGTGTTTTCTCTTCTACAAATGTGTCAACATGACTAGATGCATTTTGGCTACAAAAATATGAAAATAGAAGATTAATATTTTCAGTGACTATTTTGCTTTCTATTTTTAGTGCCTTTGGAGCATTTTTTCCTTCTTGTTTTCCAACATATTTTGAATAAATCAAAACAAAGTCCCCACCACAAACTTATGTCCCAAATAACATGGTTAGGATTTTAAAAATAGATTTTCAGGTATTTTCGATCATAAAGCCATGCCCTAAAAGTGTCATATGTCTGTTTCATTCATCCCCTTTGAAAAGCAAGGAAAAGCAAGGGCCAACATTGCATCAAATTTTGACATTAGGTGCAAAAATTGTTTCTTTATCTAATTTTTGGTGAGCAATTCCTATTGGTGACCAACTTGTTCTACCTTGACCACTCTATATATTTGAATAAACTGCCTTCTCATGGTCTTAATCCATGTTATCAACAATTTGATCCTCTACTAGTGCTAAACTATTTGGATTGAGTTCTTCAATGTCCAATTGTTCTACTTCTATAAAAGTTTCCAATAGATGTGGGTGATAGGACCTAAGAAGTTCAACATTAAATATTGAATGTAAAATAATATAAGATGGAATATTCAACTCAAAGATATTTTTGCCCATCTTCTTGGTGATGGTGTATGGTCCATAACAAAGAGATACAATCTTGATATTGGGTTCTTGCAAGTCTCTCTTTCTAAAGATAACCATACCTTATATCCAACCTTGAATATGTGGGACCCAATGTTGGTCATGACGATGCTTGTATTTCTTATTTGTCTTTTCTAAGAGGCCATACTTGTTGTTAGACGTGTTGAATTTGTTTCACGAATGATATTGCTTTTTCTACTTATTTTTCTTTCACAAGGATAGCTACATCAATGGGTGCCAAGGGTTGGAATCCAAAACATACATGAAATGGGATGTGTTTAGAAGAGCTATGTAGAGCTTGATTGTACCTATGTTGAATGTAAGAGAGGTTCTCGTCCCATGTACATGGATGCTTGGAATTGTACATTCAAAGAAGATACACAATCAATCCTTTCACAACTTCTATCTGGACATCATTCTAAGCATGGATGGTTGTGGCCATGAAAATGTTGGTATACATCATGTTGCATAGGGTGGACCAAAAAATTCTTATAAATCCATGATCCATATCAAATAATACGAACTTTGGAAATTTGAAGTTGAGCTACACATGACAAATAAATCTTAGCAGTCTCTTCAATTGAAATGAATTTCTGACAAGGAATCATGATAGTCATTTTTTTAAATAATCAACTACTATAAACACAGTTATTATTATAGAGAACTTTTCCCTAGAACCTTGCTTCACCCAAAAAAGACTTAGTCAAAGTGGGATAAAACAAATGAGATGGTTCGAAGGCACCTAGCACCTTTAGTTGGAAGGTAATGATTTCAAGGAAGTGGTGGATAAGTCCTAAAGTTGCATCGACTATTGGATCTTCCATCAATGGTTGACGCTCATCTTTCAATTTAACACTTCATAAAGTATTTATAATAGAGGAGAGTATAAACAATAAGCAAAGGCTCCAACAAGATCTCAAGTCAAACATGTTTCAACCAGTTGAGAGCTCAAGCAGAAGAGCATCAACACTCAAATAGAGAAGACCTGCCATTAGCCAAAGGAGGTTCCACCTTAGTTGGGGATACATGGTAATCATGCATTCAAAGAAGGCAGACAAAGGAGCATTTAACAAGAACACTTTCTATTGGCCACAAAGGTTGACTCTAGCGGTCCAGCCTATCTGAACCAATAACATGGAAGTTGTAGTGATTGCCTATTTTACATGCAAGCCTACCTTATTTCCCTACACCAATCAAGAAGGCTATACCCGCTACATCAACAAGAAGGGCATCCTTGGAGAAATATGACAAAGACTTAACTTTGCAACCATATCCAACACATCAATAATAATATATGTCAAGGATGATTTGACATCTGAATGCTCAAAAAATCCTAGCATTAATGGCCCTAGATTTAGATCGATGTTGTTGTTTCCAATTGTAAAGGATTTTAGCTGTAAATAAAAGGACAACTTGGATGACTTCTACACAAATTTTTAGAGGGAAAGGTCCCTCCTATTGGGTTATAAATAGGCCCAAATTGCATTTTAAAAACACTGAGAGTTATTTGCTTATGCCCAATATTTGGCCTTTTGGAATCTTCCTTTCACCTGCCTTCTTTCTAATTGTAATAAGAGAAGCTCAAATCTCAAGCCACTCTCTAAGGAGCATCAAGCCTCTAGGCCACATGCCTTGTAATCATTTCTAGCATGTTATTGGAAGTCGTGACTAATTTTGCTCTATCATTTCTTTGATGTGTTTTTAATTCCTAGTTATGTGAGGTTTAGTTGTGTTCATTCTAGCTATTAGCTGGTAGATCCAATTTTCATTTATGGCCACTTATTGCAATTGAAAGTAGGGATTTTAATTCTTGATATATTGCTCCTGTAGCTTAGGTTTAATTTTTTACAAAGTCTTTAATTTCCCTATTTTTTACTGTCATTGCAATTATTTTCCCTACAAAACCCCCTCTAGCCTCAACTCATGGAGGCCTCTATATTTAAAGGATTAATTATTATGAGGAGCCAATCTCGATTAAAAATCCTAGAGGTTTCCCCATAGGCAATCTTTCATCCATAACTCTTTATATTATTTTTCTCCACATGAGGCATTGGTAGCCCTAACATGTTGAATTTTTTTCTTGAATGGGTAGGTGCATTTATAGACATCAACTTTGTTTGGTATATCTGGTGGAACAAGCTTCTACATGTGCCCCACAAAGTTAAGAAATAATTTTTACTACGATCTCAATGAATATTATAGTCAACCACCTTGAAAGTGAAACATCTAAAATTCACCTAGCAACTATGCTAAAAAGAGAACTTTGAAGAAGTCATCCAACAAAAGATAAACCAAGATTCTGATGGGGGGATCTATCTCGTTAGCTTTTTGAATCAACATCTTCCCACTTGGTGACTCCATTATTGAAGGGTTCTAACTTATATGAGCAATAATCCTATAACTAGATCATTCACCTAAGCCAATAAGCAAGAACTGGTGCCACTGCTAAATCAAATACAAAAGAACTAACAAGGAAATATGGTGGCTTATAGTGCACATCCTCCCAAAATATTTTTGTAAGGAATGATAGAGGTCCCCTAATTCCATTAGTTCCACCTAATATATGGGACCTAATTTTTGCATCAATGCTCAAGTCCTTGCCTTAATTTTTAGGAGAAGATGTTACCCTAACAGATCATTTGTAGCACCTGTTGAGCTTGTGTACTATGTACTTTACTAAAAAAAAAAGATATAGCCCTAAAGTTATTAGCAACCTCTTTTAGAGGGAGAGGTCATGAATGGTACCTTAGCCTCAACCCATAATTAGTCAAAACCTAAGACTAAATAGGAGAGATCCTAATAAATAAATTCAAATAGAAGGTATATGGAGCATCTCTTCTAGAGCAACTCATGACCATCAATAGGGTACCTCCAAAAATAATGGATAATTTCAATGTCCAATTCTACAAGACTTGAAAAAGGATCCTAGATGACCACCTTCAAGTATACCATTCATTTACTATCTAAAAAGTTTTAATTCTAAAATTGCCATGATGGTCAAGTTTAAGGGTGGGAAACCATTATTGAAGGCCTATGAGATAGTCATCTATGCCAATAAATATATGATCTAAATAGGAAGGCTAGACCCTAGACCACTTCCTCTGTTATTTCTTTCTATTCATCCCTCATACCATTGTTCCCTAATTTTGCAATCTATCACCAGTCTTACTATCTTGATTATGAGCCAAGAGCAACCTCAGATTCCCACTCCTCTTGCTGCTAAGATAGAAGAAACGTATAATATGATGAGAACCTTATCTGATGATATCATAGCCTTAAATAGGTATAAAAATACCCAAAGGTTTCCCTATAATAGTTATCCCAATCCTCCTTAACAACAAGGAAACCCAAATGTCTAACTATGTCTTGTTGGATATCATAAGCCTCCATTTTTTACCAATATAAATCCTAGTAAATCATAGGCTCTAAATAAACATATAATACATGTATTAGTCTTAGTCCAAAAAATGCCTACTACCTCATCTAGGGACTTGGTTGCCACCTAGAACAACTATGTTGAATATCCTAGTGGCTAGTACTATCCTACTTCCAATTATCCATCTTTCAAATGCTATGTCAAAACATAATCTCAAGTTATCAAGTCAACTCTTTTTGACCAAATTTTTATATATTCTCATAATTCAAGCCCATATTCCAAGTCTGAAACCTACCAATAAGCCTACAACCATACCAATAGTTGCTAATTCATCAGCATTAAAATAGGCCTTTGTTACCTAGGATGAAGAAAAAGTGTATGTCATGTGAGATGAAACAAGTCCCTTAAACTTAGAAAGGTTGCAAGTCTAGTCATAATGCATCATTCATTCCAAGAGAATGGCCATTAAATAGTAGAGGGTATATAGTCTAACAAATACTAGGCCCTAGAGAAAAGAAGCTAATAATTGAAGGGTTTCTCCAACACAAGTTACACCAAAGAATCAGGTCCAAGTAGTCCCAACAATTATAAGAACTACCCCTAAGACTCTAAGGCAACCTATTACAATTTTTCAAGGCCACGTCTGATGAAAAAGAACCAAGCTTCCAAAATCATCATATATTCCATGATCCCCTTCTATCAAATCCTTCAATTTGATGAACCACCCGAGTAAATCTACCATAGCCATACCTCTTTGGGATGTCCTCTTTATTCCAGAATAGATAAACTTAGAAGAGGCCTAAAGAAGTACAAAGAGTTGAGTGGACAAGGGATGCCTATTGTGCTACAAAATTTAGGCCCAAATCCTTATAGGGTAAAACCCACACCATTCCACCTGAATTTGATTTATGGAGACAAGTTGATACATAACTGCATGGTGGAATCAAGGTCAAGTACATCAGTCATGCCAAAAAGGGTAGTAGATGCACTTGGCCTATTTCTCAAGAATGCTAATAGTAGGGTAGTCTAGTTATATGACACCTTAGTGCTAGTATTCAAGCTAATTTTTAACCTTCCTTTGGAACTCCAAGCATGCTCTGAACTAACGATTCATCAATACATAGTGGTGATCAATATTTCAACCACATTTGGCATCTGTCTTTCAAGTTGCTAAGATCAAAGGATACTTATTACTTGACTAGACTCACATTCTAATTTGAAATAGGTATGAAACTAATTTTAAAATATCATTAGAACCACTCCACATGTACCACATAGATTAAATTCTCTTCAAAGGAAATGGAGAGGAGTAGGCCTACTTGGTAGAATAATAGTTTTCATACTTTGAATGCTTCATGGACAAGGTACATCCATACATCCTTGATTATTATCTAG
The DNA here is from genome assembly GCA_028583015.1 of Wollemia nobilis. Classification (NCBI taxonomy): domain Eukaryota; kingdom Viridiplantae; phylum Streptophyta; class Pinopsida; order Araucariales; family Araucariaceae; genus Wollemia; species Wollemia nobilis. The sequence continues at coordinate 4,917,917 of JAQPPZ010016925.1, read as the reverse complement.
AGCAATGGGTATCCAAGACATGGGGATCATATCCTAACAAATTTATCAAGCCAATTGGTATGGGATGATCCATCACAAGAAGTATTCCTTTGTACATAATGTAAATATTGTATATAGTGTGTAAAAAAATGATTGAAAAAGCCTTTTAACTTAGGACGATCTTAATGACAAATATCCTCCCCATAAGCATGTAGCATGACCAAATAAACTGAAGGAAAGTGTGATGGAGGCTAAAGTGATCATCCATATTTAGTCTAAATCCTAATCATCAAAACAAGGTCACACGACACCACCACACCTATCGAAGGACAAGTACTCATAGGCAACAAATTATTAGGATAGTTTTGTTGACACTTGGAGGGCTTGAGCTAGATCCAAAAATATGATAGAAGCATTGAATAATATACCAAACCTCTTAAGAGCAAGTAATAACACAATATATTTCTAGAGAACTTAACAATAATTTTGAATATGGATGGATGAGAAGATAATGTTCATGCAAAAATGAGGGCCATTGGCATCTAAAAATCCCACCAAAATACTATGCCCTAATAGAAACAAACACCTATCACCTATAGGTCTATCAAAAGAAATATGGGGACAACTACCATGGATGAACACAAGGGAGAATAATAGTTAATCAAGCTTTTATGATATCATCCACACCGAGAATCATCAAATAGCAAAAGAAGGATGGATAGGACAAAAAGTTGCAAGTGACCCTTCCAATGAAAGAAATATATAAAAGAGAAAGCTTCCCTAATTATGATTCATGAACCCTCAGGATGAGCTAATCTCTAGGTGAGATCATCTTCGTGAGATTCTAGTTTGAGGAAACAAATTTTAGAATAGAGTTATGATGTAGATATGAGGAATACAAGGGATCCAAATACCCTTCCCATTTTTCAAACTATCAATTCTAAAAAATTCCAAATATGCCTATAAAGGAGAACTTGTGATGAGGGTTGCTGAAAGGTTTGAAGCTCCCTATGCTACAAGGAAATGATGGCCACTTGGACTGAATAAGCAGAGGGATATAACATTTTTTATGGTATCTAAGCCCACCCTCATAAAATTAGAAACCCAATTTTTTTTTTGATGAGGGCTCTACCACCATTAGGGCTACACCTTGCTCAGTGAACCTAAATCCACCTTTTGGTTAGATGCATGGATGTGAAAACAAAACCATCCTCTTTTGGTCATTGGTTTTCATTATAAAATAATATGTGCAACATCCCCATAAATTAAAACCCAAGGGTCATAAATAAATGATGATAGGTGGAACTATGTTCATAAATCTAAGACCAACAAGCTTGGCAAGGTCTATTGGTTTAAGAAGGATTTTCCTCATATTTTATGGAAAAAAGGCATCAAAAGGAAATTGGGTTACATCAAGTAAAAGATATAGTCTAGGAAACTTATTGAGTAAAGATATTTTATGATCCCATAAGTAGATAATATTGAAGCATCAACACAACATTCAATGGACTGGGGGAGTAGCCAAACTAGAACTATGATTGATAATCAAGATGACAAAATTACCCATAGGTATTTATCATACCATAAGTGTTACCCGGCACTCATATAAGAAATGAATAAGGTAATCCTTCACCCCAACTAGGATCCCACCATAAATAAATGTTAGTAAAAGAGTTCGGCCCCAAACAAATCTATAGGTAGTAGTTATTCCTAGGTTTTTCCTCTACTTTATTTTATTTATTTCTAGCTTCCATTTTTTTTTGTGCCTAAGGACATGCCAAGAAGTCTAGGTTCACTCTCTTTTAGGTAGGATGAAAGGCCCTAGGAGATGCTAAAGCTAAAGAAAAGTTTTCCCTATAGCCCTACTTCACTTAAAGAAGACTTTGTCAAAGTGGAAAAAACCAAAGAAGGCAGTCATAAGGCATCAACCACCTTAAATTAAAAGGAAACAATGTCAAAAAGGAGGTAGGCAATTCATAAAGCCATGTCAACCATTGGATATTCCATCAATAGTTGACTCTCATATTCTACTTCGAGCCAACCAAATTGAGGGCACTAAGGCTTGTAGGCCATTTATTTTTAATCCAATGGTCCATGCAGTCCATTTAATAGAAGAGAGCACAAAAAATAAGAAAATGCCTTGACAAGATCTCAAATTGAACATGTGGTGACTAGTCAGGAACTTGAGGAGAAAATTGCAAATGCTCAAATAAAGGAGGCTCATGATTGAATGAAGGAGGTTCCAACTTAATCGAGGACATGTGGTAACTATACATGCAAAGAAGAAGGCAAGCGAAGGAGCATTTAAGAACACCCACAGTAGGCCACAAAGGTTGAATTTAGTGGCCTAGTCTATCAAAACCAACCATGTGAAGGCTATTATGACCATCCACCGTATGTGTAAGCCTACCCTATTGATATACACCCATAAATAAGGCCTTGCCCACTATATCAACAAGTAGGGAATTCTTAAAGAAACATTACAAAGACTTAATGGTGCAACCATCCCTAGCATAGGAGAAATGAGACAGATCAATAACAAGTTGTCATCCAAAGGCTCAAAAGCTCCCAGTAATAATGGCCCTAAATATAGATATCTTATATTTTCTATTTCTAGTTGTAGAAGGATTTTGGCTATAGAGTAGAGGGCAACTTGGAGGTCTTTTGCATATAGTTTTAAAGGGAAAGGACCCTCCTCGTAGCTTATAAATAGGTCTAAATTGTATTGTAAAAACATCGAGAGATATTTTGTGTAGCACAGGGGTGTAGTATTCCTAGTGGGGAGGTGATTTCTAATGCTTAATATGGTCAATTTACTAATCCCAACTTGTTTACCAAATCGTACGACCGTACGGTCTCTAAAACTACTAGTTTACGCCCAATGAACAACTTGTACGGAAGCCAAATCGACACACTGTATGATCTAAAATCATACAGTGATGGAGCTTGTATGATTCCACACTCAACCAATCCTTCAGATTTAGTTTTGCAGGCTGTCGTACACAGTTTTGTAACTCAACAAGTCGAATTTCCCAAAACTGCCAAATCGGGTAAGTTTCTTCCAATCGCATAAACTGCCAAATCGGGTAACTATCTTTTGTACGATTTGTACGGACTCTGGTGTACGATTTGTATGAAATGAAGGTACATCCAAGTGCCAAATTGGATACTCTAATGGACCAATCTCTCTCAGATAGGTTTTGTAAGGGTTTAATGTAGTAATTAATCCTTTTCCAATAACATGCAAAACATATCAACGGGGCTTGAGAGAGTTGCAAATCCAATGGCGATGCCCAAAAATCATACAACAGGGTTCAATACATCTTCCTTGGGATTACCATCATTCCATATCATTCCACAAAGCTACACCAGTGTCGGTTCCATCCATTATTCCACAACAATGCATAAATTAGCCAAAACAATCAAACAAAAGTACATGCAATAGAACTAAACCATCAATTGCTATTCAACCATTCCAGAATCATACAACACGTGAGAGAAGCCATGAGTTCTGATTATTATTCATTCTATTTAGTAATGACATACAATCCTTCTCTCAGAGCATAGTCTAACTCCTAACACTTGCTAGATTAACCAGAAGAATCCAACTCTATCAGATTATATTCAATATATGTCCAGACCATCAAAATAAAAAATGGGGCCTTATATAACATTGCCCAGGCCATTCCAAAGTGGTTCCTAAGGCAATTAGTTATTTACAACCACCCATGCATAACAGAATGCATTAATTAAGACTTTTACTAAGTCTAACACCTTAATAATCAAATACATGCGCAATTACAACCTGAAATTACATTTCCTATGCATTTCACTTCATTTCATTGCGCCTTGTATGATTTACCTTTACCTTGTATGGTTTGCCTTCCTGGATGTATGGTTTACTCCTACCTGTATGATTTACAAAATTTGTCAAAACTATCAAAATTGGGCAAATCCATTTATCACTTCTTCTTCTAGGAGGAGGATTTGCCGCCTACATCTGCCCTCCCCTTTACTTTGGTCGGTGTCCTCACCGACTCATCCTTTTGTTTTAGTCATGCTTCATAATCCATGACCACCTCTTTCAAGTCATTCACTTGGGATTGAAGAATTGCATGTTCGTTCTTCAACCTGGCTGCATAGTTTCCCATTTCCACTACTTTCACCCCATGGTAATTTGCTTTCTCTTCGATAGTCTTCAGGAGTTCCCTCATTTACTTTTCATGATCGGTGGCACTCTTCTTCAACTTCTCCTACAAATGAGCTTCTGTTCGAGTTGCCACCTGAAGCTCCTCATTCTTCTCTGTAATGGTCTTCAGGTGGTGATCAACATCAGCTTCTAAGGCATGAATAATATCTTCTCTGGCCTTCAATTGTGCTTGCTTCTCCAGGACCATATCATTATATATTTTGTTGTCCTTCGTAAGCTCTTCTATCTTCTTGGCCTGTGCCACCATTTTCTCATATTTTTTGGCCAACTATGTTTTCACCTATTCATCCTTTGCTCTGAGTTGAGCCTCCAACTCCTTAATCCTATCTTCTACCATTTGTGAGACCTGTCACTTCTCTTCTTCAAGTGAGCTAAGTCTGGCCTCAAAATCAGTTCTGGTGCTTAGCAGTTCTTCTTCCAATTTCTTTATTTTCTCCTCTATCGTAGCCTTACACTTTTGCAATTCTTCCTCCATTGCAATCATTTCCTTTCGAGTGGCTTCCATCTCCTCCTTCTGAGCTTCCTTGAGCTGATAAATCTGCTCCAATCCGATGCTCAACCACTCTATCCAATGTGTTAGGAAGTTCAACTTCCTTAGAGTGATAGCCAATCCTATAGTGACCCTCTTGTGTTCCAAATCCACTATATTCATGGGACAAGTCGGATGATTGGTTCTATCTAGGTACAACCTCGGATACTACCTATAGTTGGTTCTCACTCCCTCTGGCAAGTCATCTCTTCCCAACATCATGGTTACCTCTTCCCTGGGTAACTTCCATGGGTGTTGTACATGAATGTCTACAATTCTCCTTGTACGCTCCTCATTGCTCACCCATTCCATTATCTTCTCCAATTCGAGAGACACTTGTTCCTCCCACAACTTCAATTCTCCCATGCATCCAATACAAAACTATAATTTGGTGCTAGCTATGGCATCGCCTATCTGAGAGAAGAAATGTTCCACATCATCTTCTACTCCTTGCACTGCCTCCTCAGTTTTGATCTTGTCAAACTATGGTACCTTCAAAAGGTAACTTGTTTGCATTCTCCATAGTTCCTCTTCTGTAGGAGTTTGTTCTTCCTCCTCTTCCATGTGGTGGCTAGAGCTTCCCCTGAGCTCTAGTAGTGCTCTCTCTGTATTTATATTTTCTCTTGGTGGAGTCTGTTCCACTATCTTCTCCACCTCCATATCATCTTCTATATTCACAATATCCTATTGATATTGTTGTTGCTCTATCTATTCTTGGGCTTCTTTCTATTCAGTGGAGCCCACCTGTTGCTCTTCAGTCACCTGCTCTTCTTCCTGATTCTGTTGTGTCTCCATCGCTGTGACTTTTTCAACAATAGGTTCTTCTTGTTCTTGTGATGCTTTCGCCTCTTCTTGCGCATCACTTGGATTATTTTATTTTGAACTTCCCCCCATCATGAATTTGAAATGGGGCTTCTTCTTTTTTCTAGACTCTTCCTCTGAGGCTTCCACTCTCACTTCGGTTTCCTCCTTTTCCTCTTGAGTGGTGGCTGCCACTTCCTGTGCTATCTTCCCCACCTCTGTGTCCTCCCATAATTTTGAAGAGTCTAAAATTTCAAATTCGTTATGCTGGAAGATTTGTGGGGATTCCAGTATCTTCTCTACTTCTACCCAATTCCACTCATGCAGATCCAGCTTCTCTGAGTCTGACTGTCTCTTTTCCTCTTGTTGATCCTTCTATACAGTCTCGGTTTATTTTTCTGGAGCGGGATTCTTTGCCATTCTTTCCCGTTGTCTCCTTGTCCTTATTTGTATTGGGCTGGATTGCCTCCCCACAATTTCCTCCCTTTCCTGAACTGATGGCTGCTCCTACTACCATTGTTGAATTGCTTGTTGCTCTAGTTCAGGTTCCAACTTCCTAGGCCTTTTTCTCTGGGGGTGTACATCCTCATCATCCGAAGGAGTATCCTCCTGTACCTTAGTGGCCTACTGCTCTTTCTTTGTCCGAGACTTCTCTAGAGTCTCCTTCTGAATAGGTACTAACTTTGCCCACCTCAAAATGGTTGGTTGTCCTACCCTCACATTCCTAGGTTCTATCAAACCTGGAAAGTGGATTCCCATTTCCGTAACAACATTTAATAACAATCCAATGGCATGGAAAGTCATTCCAAAGTTCTTCGATATTTTCATCAGTACTTCATGCATCTTTCTTTCTAGATAGGTACCCCAATCATACTTGATCCCTTTGGTGATACCTTCTACATATTGAGCCATCCATATTGGCATCTTTGTAGCCCGTGTATCTCCTGATAGTCGAGCCATCATAGTATTCATAGCACATGGCCAATCATTCCCTTTCAACTGGCTCTATTTAATTCCTTGAGTCCCTGCACCCGAGATCTTTGCATCAGTCGGTGACTTCACATTGGTTAATGAAGTGATGATTCGATATGTCTCAATCGGATCAACCAACTTCTTAACTATCTTTGTGTCGTATGTTGGCAATCCGAATGTCTTCCTGAATGCATCCATCATAACTTCTATTCTCACCGACCTCTTGCCCACATTGACAAAGGTAGTTCTGGTTGCAGGATTATACGCCTGAACCATCTACAATAGATAATTGTAGAATAAGGTCTTCTGGTGTGGTGGCACTTGCGCTATTACAGCTACACCAACCTCCTCAAACTATTTCCTCTAGGGGTGGTTCTTGTTCTGTTCATTATTCCACCACCTCCTGCATGTCTCTCCTCCATGTTGTATGAATGTTATATTTATTATTTCCACCTGACCTTCCTTAGGTCCACTACTCAGATCCTCATCTAGATCTAGAACATGTACCTCACTCCTCAATTCCCTCCTTAGGACTCTTTCTTGTGCCATCCTCTCCTCTTGGTATCTTGGTGGTGTTCTCCTTCTATCAGCCCTCCAGTACCTCTAACCTCTCCATGACTTGTATCCTCCTCTTCTCCAAGGATGAGTACCACACCAATCATGGGACTAAAATTATCACCCTTGGTACTACCATGGTCATGACTCTCTCTTGTGTAGAGGTCCTAGTGACCGTTCCACCCTATTGGCTACAATTCTTCTTAATCGATATCTGAACTCTTCGACTAAAATCATTTTCTTGCCATACCTTTGGTTATCTTGCTACTCGAACATCACCAATTCTACAATTAGAAGTGTCTCAAAAATCATACAATCTACTACAAATCATACAATATACTCTTCCTCTTACTCTTGTATGGTTTCCTTATGAGCAACCCTTCTAGATCGTACAATCATTCAATCTATCACTATTCGGTCTTCAAACTATTCAATCTTCTACAAATCATACAATTGTAGCCTAAAATTATATAGGGATGTACTACTCCATACAGTATCCCTCTCTAGCTACTCCCCTTCATCGAATCCGTACGATTTTGTATGATTTGCTCTAAATGGCTAAAAATAACCCAAAAACTACCCGAAATCGCACAATCTTTCTTCTGAGATCATACACTCTATCACAAAATCATATAGTACATCTTTTCAAACCCTTATCCACCTAAAAATCATATTTTTCACTTTCCTTCTATGATTTCTCTCTGACCTAGTTGTCGAAATACCTCGATCTATCTTTTCAATGCTTTTCGGGAGCAATTTCCCAATTCTTCCACCCTTGGCACAATTTATCCTCAAAAATAAAAATTTTTGGCTATCAATTATGGTTGTACGGTCTTCTCCTTCCTTTCCTCCATCTTCTCCCTTTCATTTTTGGCCACTTTTTTCTGATTTAGGGTTTGTAACTTCCTTTTCCTTGTAATTTCTCTACTTTGGCTCCAATCTACCACTTCTTCGAACCCTAATGTACATTTTTCAATGACCTGGTTCATGTTTGGATATCTTCTACTACAAACCCTCCTTTCTTTCTAGTTGAACTTGAATTCTTCCTTCAATGGAGTCAAACCCTCACTTTTTCTCCTTTTTCCTTCTCGGTTTGATTTCTTCGAATGCGAAAAGTCTCCCTAGTGCGAATTTAAAAATGGGTCACAAATTATTGTAGCTTACTGGTGAGTTTTAATGCCCATGTAGTTGCCTCCATTCAGTTGCATGCTTGTCACCTTCATTCTCCTAAAAAATTTGAACTCTTCTTTGTACGGTTTAAAAAATTGCTAGGGTAAGCCTTCTATTTAAACTATCTCCAAACCCTAACCACTCAAATTTTGAAATTGCACCATTTTGCATGTCTTTTCATCTTCCTTTCCTGGATGATTGACAACTCATCACTTTTCATGCGATTTTTAACTTTTTCCCACTCTTTTCTGACAACTCATCGATCCACACATGCGAACATTTAATGCGACGGTTGAAAATCATACACTATGCCTAAAATCATACACTGTATGACCTAAATCATACAACATGCCTTCTTGTATGATTTCCAATGTACTTTTTCCAATTTCACTTGTACGATCTCTCTTTTATGCTTTTTGACTTCAAAAATTGGCTTGTACAATCTATCACTTAGAGAAATTTTTGTCTATTTTCTCTCTTGAAGAGGTCATCATTTCCGGTTTTCAACCCACTTCCTTCCTAATTGCATCTCGAGGGATTTTCACAATTAAGGCATTTTATTTTATTTTTTTTTCATTCCTAACCTATTTACACTTACCATCATGGAAATCGTACAGTGACATTCACTTGTACGATCCCATCGGATTCTTCTCTTGGAGGTTCGACTATGACATTCTGAGTGGTTGTGTCACCTGGTGCCACTTGCTCTCTAGGTCGATTCATCTCCACTTGTGATGTTACTAAATTCCCTGGCCTTCCCCTACCATGTGTACAATTTGGAATTGTACAATTGCAAGTTGGAGTATCTTCACCTGGTGTCCTTTCCTCTTGTCGCATAGGTGATTGATCCCTTGGTAGCGGTGTCCTTACTACTCTACTATCATTCGAGTGACTTCTTCGCCTATCCCCTCGGATCAATTCTGGCTCTAGACTTGGTGATCGGATCCTTAGTTGTCCCTGGTTCCTTTCATCTATAAAATGTACTCTTCCTCTACCAACAAGGCCTCTCCCATGTGAGTGTCTTCCCCATCCTATTCCTCTTGACATCAGGTTTCTCTATGCCAATGGTGATTCCTCCCTTTCTTGGAGTAATCCTCTACCACCTACCACTCTTTGAGGTCCTCATCGGATTAGTGGTGGTCGTCCTAATGGATACTGCCTTGCAGGGCTAGGTAAGATTCCTCTCATCCATGGTAACCCTCGTAGATTCCTTGTCCAGTTCATACAAGCTAAAGGTGTATCTCCCGACCATCTAGGAGTAGGGGGTCGAAACCTTCCTCATCCTCTTCCTCCTCTAATTGTAACATCACCTTGTCCTTGCTCACTTCGTAGTCGAATACCTCCTCCCCTTCCTGGCTGAAGCCTTAGGGGTCCTTCTCTGTTCCTTCCTCCCATTGCTCGGTTATCAGGAGTTATCTCTACCAACTCAATGTTGGCTAGTGGACTTCTACTTCTTCTTGTGCTTGGTGATAATTATCGTAGTGCTCTGATTCTATGATCTACATGTGCTAAGCGATATCTCCATATTCTTTCCTCGAAGCTTCTTTGTGGAGATGAAGTTGCCAAGACCTCTCTATATGCGTCAAAAAAGTCTATCTCAGAACTTGAGTTATTTTGATTCTCTTCTCTCTGTTCCACCCAATCTGTTGGTAAATTCATCAGTCTCTCCAATATTCGTACTTCTCTCCTTTGTCTTCTCAACTGTCGATGGGCTATTATATATGCTTGTGGATCAAGGTTGGTTTGACGCTCCTATGATCTCCCTAGTTGTCGTTGTGTTGTTGTACATGCTGGGGGATCACGATTATCTCAAGGATTCTAGGGGTTCCCTGGGCAATCATCCTCATCACTACTTTCTATGCTAGGTTCCCTTACTAGCCAAGGCATTCCTTCATTACTAGAGTCACTCAAATCCAGTCGTGCATGGCCTTGTGATTCAGGTGATGTAGTTGCTTCCTCAATGTCTCACCACAACATTTCTGCATCTTCATTCGTCATTGGCGGATCACTTGGTGGTACTTGTGAACTTGTGCTCGCTCCATAATTTCTTACACTACTTCTTGGAGTTATCCCCTCATCATCCTTAGGTTCTCCTTCTAGCTCTTGTAGCCTAGCTATTCTTTGTTCATCCAATCTTCGTATTGTACTATCCAATTCTTGGATGGTTTGTTCTCTCAACCTTACATTATGACCTCACAACATCTGGTATTCTTCTTGCAGTTGTTGAGTCTGTAATCACATTCTCTATTGTAATAGCCCTATCTAAGCCAATGGAGTAAGTCCAACCAATTCTTCATCGATGGTCTCATTCCTATCTTCTTCTAGAACTTCCATTTCAAAGGTGTCCACTCTATCCTCGTATCGTACTGTTAACCGTATCCTTCTTCGTCCTTCCACTTGTTGGGGTAGTTCCCTCTATTCTACCCGAGGATACATCATATTTCTACTTACTTGGGGTGCTTCTTCTTGCCTTCCCCTATTTTTGGGTAATAGTACTATCTCTTGATGTCCTCTTTCATTTGGAGGAATCCATTCTTCATCTTCCTCCTCTACTCGTTCGGTCCCATCCACAAATCTGACATGCACTCACAATCTTCTTCTTTCTCCGGGTCGAGGTGCCAACTCTTGTTGTTCTATGGTTGGTCGTGTCTCCTCCCCTTCTACAAATAAGTGTGCGAGTCCCATGTCAGGCTCCTCCTATGATGGACCTGGCTCATCTTGAGTCCTTCATTGAGCTTCTGCTCATCTTCTTCATTCAATCTCTTCTGAAGAAATGAATAAGCACTGTACCTTGTAAGGCTTCAACTTTGAGCCATTTACAGTGTCGGGTACCTCCATCCCATTCAAGTTCTACAACTTGACTACTCCATTATTCATTACTTCAACCACTTTATAGGGACCAAGCCATAACGTCTTCAACTTATCGGGCTTGATTTCCCTCTTCCCATTAAACTTTAGAACCAAGTCACCCGGACTAAGTTCTAACTTTCTCAAATGTTTGTCATGCCATGCCTTCCTTATTTTTTGAGCTACCTCAATCACCCATTGTGCCATGACTCTTCTTTCATCTAATTTGATCAGTGTTGTCAGTCGCTCTTCCAAACTTTCTTGATCACCCAAGCGATGCTCTACCACGACTCTCAAACTTGGTATCAAGAATTCAACTGGCACCACTGCCTCCTGTCCATACATTAATTGGAAAGGTGTATGCTCTATTGTAGGTTTAAAATTTGTTCTATATACCCACAAAATAGATGGTAGCCTTTCCTCCCAATATGCTCCCTCTATTCCACAGGTTTTATACAAAGTAGATACCAGGACTTTATTTGTTGCTTTCACCTGCCCATTAGCTCTAGGATAATATGGACTAGACAATGAGTGCAAAATCCTGAACTCTATCATCAGCGTTTTGATGATTTCATTGACAAAGTGTCCTCCTCGGTCACTTGTTATCTGTAGTGGAATACCAAATCTTGTGATTACCTACTCATACAAGAATCTCACTGTACTTTTTGTTGAGTTATCAGGTAATGCTCTCGCTTCAACCCATTTTGTCAAGTATTCCATTGCTACTACGATGTATCTACACTTCCTTCTTCGAGATGTCTTCAATGGTCCGACGAAGTCTAATCCCCACCTTTCAAATAGTTCCTAGGGTTGTGATGGATGCAATGGCATAAAGTCCCTCTTTACCAGCTTTCCTACCCTTTGACAAGTATCGCATGCTTTCACATACTCTTTCACATCATTATACAGTGTGGGCCACCATAGTCCAGCTAGTAATATTTTCCTAGCTGTCGCATCTGGTCCCATGTGCCCTCCTGCTAAGCCTTCATGAGCTTCTTTCAATGCCGCTTTGACTTCTTCTTCCATCACACATCTTCTTAGGATACCATCGCTTCCCATATTATACAATAATCTTGCTATCAACTGGAAGGGTGTTGACTTCATGATCACTTTCTTTTTCTCGGTTGCCATCATTTCTTGTGGCAACTCACCTATGGATAGGTACTGGCCAATCAACTTGTACCATGATGGAACAACATTGATGGTGAATAATTGTGCATCCAAGAATTCATCCGAAACTCCTGTTCCTATAGGCTCTCCTGATCGTATCCGAGACAACTGGTCTGCAATGACATGCTTCTTACTAGGTCTCACTACTACTCGAAATACGAACTCCTGTAGGGTGATGAGCCACCTACTGACCCATCCTTGTATCACCGATTTATTTATCAAGTACAATAGAGCTTGGTGATCGACATAGAAAGCAAAGGGATTCACCAATAGGTAATGCCTAAACTTCTGGACTGCATATACCATTCCCAAAGCTTCTCTTTCTGTTGTACTATAATTTCTCTCCGGCCTTGACAATAGGTGACTAGCAAAGAAAATAGGCTGATCTAGCCTGAACTATCCTTCTTGTGCTAAAGCACATCCAATTGCAAAATTTGAAGCATCAATATGGACATGGAATTCCTTATCCCAGTTTGGGAACACCAAAATCGGGCTACTCACAAGCTTAGCCTTCAACGGGGTTATGCATAAGGGGTCAGCCCCAAAGTGTATTTATAAAATCAAGGTGAATCTAGTCCTAAGGTGTATAAATATCGGGGTGAATTTTTCAAAATTTTGCAAAAATAATATCAAATAATGGTGATTTTTTTAAAATTGTGCACCAAAATTTTAAACCTTAAAAATGGCGACTGACATAAGTGATTGTCAGAAGGTGACTAATAGAAGAAACTATCACAAGGTGACTGGTAGAAGTAATTGTCACACGACGACTGCCAAAGGCGACTGTCACAAGGTGACTGTCATGACGTAACTGTCACAAGGCAACTATCACAAGGTGACTGTCACATGGCGACTGTCACATGGCAACTGTCACATGGTAACTATCACATGACGACTATCACATGGCGACTGTCACATGGCGATAGGAAGAATGTGATTGCCAAATATCATCAATAAGATGTTGCCATGTGTCCTATCCTCTGCCACGTATCAGGCATCCATTGACTTCATCCATGTACAATTCTATAAATAGAATAACAAGGTCATTTTTCACCTTTCGCATGATGATTTTCAAAGCAATTTCAGAGAATTTTCCAATATTTTTAGTGCATCTTCTACAACTGTTTTAGAGCTTTTTCATGCGGTTTTTTGAGCATTTTTTGATCATTTTTCAGGGCATTTTTTGATCATTTTCAGGGCATTTTCAAAGCTTTTTTTGTGAGTTTTTAGAGTATTTTTTTTTAATCTTTTTTAGAGGTTTTTTGGAGCATTTTCCCAGCATTTAAAGAGTTTTTTAAGAGCACTTTTAGATATTTACAGAGGGTTATCAGAAATAGCTAGCGCTTCCTCTCCTCTCCCTTCCAAGGTATCTTTTAAGAGCTACTATTACCTAAATATCAAGAACATTTTTAGCACTCCTGGGAGAGATTCCAACTAGATTTACACCTCCGAATTTGCTAGAGTCATGAAGATGCCATAGTTGAACGTCAACATCTCCCTGATGCAACGTATTGTTAGTTCCTACGACCATGATGTGTCCACTGTACAGATCAGAGTTGATAACAAGGATATTGTTTTTACTGTAAACCCCTCATATGTGCAATGATTAACAGGGCTACCATTTTCAGATGGTCTCCTTGTTAACAACCAGTACGCATTGACTGAATCTGACAAATCAGTGCTGAAATCCAGATATGGCATGAATCCAGTCCATTTGAAAGATAAGTTTTTGACAATTTTGTTTTTTTTATCCTTAATTTTGATGTATTGTTGTTTTCAATGTCCATTCTCTAATAATGTTCTCTCTATTTTTTAGTTAGTTCTTCTAAATTGAAAAGAGGTTTGAACATAACCCAGGTGTTGTAGGTGAGTTGGAGAGGAGGGGGCAATCCTCTAAGGGAGGTCCCAGGTTTGAATCTCCACCCTACCAAAAAGCTGAATTGGGTACCCAAAATCCAATTGATAATGTTGGTGCGGGCAGGTCGGGTGCGACTCCCGGGTGACTTTGGCGGTATAGAACCCCCTGTTCATGGTCTCTCAGACCAAGGCGGCCCCGCAAGGGGTTTTTCGCTAAAAAAAAAAAAAGAGGTTTGAAAATTTCCAATGTTACACATACATTTTTTTGTTTTTATTGAATTTTTCTTGGGAAGGCTTATTCTGTAGGGCCAACCTATAGAAATGTCATTTTGGGTATTGTCATTGTTGATTCATTGTATTGATGGAGATAAATATGATTGGTGCACTCACATTTCAAACCGCCTAAAACAAGACCTTCTTTCTACATAGAAAATGTAATCTGTGTATACAGTAACCTACAACAACTTTATTATTTATATTTTTCATGAAGCAAATTACAATATTCAACAAAAAATCCTCCAACTGCATTACACCCAGATTTGTTGGCTATTGGGATCAATGAGAATGAAATACATGTAAAATTATATATTGGAATAGTCTCTCTTTTCTGTCTTTTCAATCAATCTTGTTATTTTCTAATTTTCTTTCAAAAATAGAGAAGAGCAGCTCACTAATCTAGTAAAAGGGATGCCACCATCAGGATTCAAGAAGCGTCTACCGATTCTGACACACAGTCGCAATCATCACTAGTAACTTTCGCCTGTAAATGTAGGAGGTCTTCTTATGGACAACATACATATTCGACTCCTCTTACTTTTGGACATGCATTTGCTATAGTGGATATTGAAGACGTAACCTCTAGCTCATAAGGTAAACATATTTTTTTAAAGTTTTAATTTTAATAATGTATTTTAACAATATAAAATTATATTTAGTTTGAGAAATTTTTTTAACTATTTTCAGAGCAAAGGCCATCAACGGAAACGATTGTAGAGTATGAGTCAGTTATGTTTAGTTAAAATTGCTATATTTTAATGAAATTGTCTTTAAAACTAGTTTTAATTTATAATTTCCATGTGAAATTTTGCAGAGGGACCATCTAGATTTAAAAGACTCAAAAAATAGATACCTCCATTGGATGCACAATAGGAAAAGTAGCCAGTCCTTCTATAGAAAGTACATAAACATAAAGTTCATCCACAACAAGTTTGACAAACTCCAAAACATGCACCATCAGTGAAGAACAAATCTTGCATGCATGGGAAATAGTTCCTTACACCACCGTAACAACTGCACCAAGGAACCAACAGTCAATTTCAGACACAGACTCAAACTGTGGGTCAGTCTGTTGTTTTAGGGATGTCATTCCTAATTTTAACACTTGATAATTTATCAAATGTAGAAAGTGTATCTCATATTCCCCCTCCAGATGTGAATCTCGAAGATGATTTTATGTATTAGGATAAGAATAATTTGAATTTACCACTAAATGCATGTGATCTGCTTCATGGTCTAGGGATTGATGATGAATTAGATGAGAATGTTGAAGGAGATGCCACTGATGTTTTATCTTCCCCCACCAGAAATTCGACACCCATCATCATCTGACCGATGATGATAAGATAAACTTTTCAAAAAATGTTTTATTAGCAAATAGATGTAAGGCTACTATTACGAATAATATTCTTGTAGATATTGAGACATTAAGATAATAGAAATATCGAACCAAGGTTCTGATCAAAGCAATAAATGGCTGATACAAGAACTTCACACATAGAAAGAAGCTATTTTCAAAGGTAAAGAATGACCCACAAAAGCTCGATGCTCTGTTACAAAAAGTTGAATCTGGAACAGTCAAGGCCGATTCTACAAGTAGTGATGAAGTTCTGGCCATTATACTTGACCGATTAGAGAACCTGAATACCGAAACACAAGCATATTTCAATGAATGAGAACTAGATAAGAAGAAAGTAATAGTAGCAGAAACTGCAAGACTTACAACAGATGTAAGTTTTACATATATATGAAAATCATTTTTTTCTTTAATATATATTTTAATTAAAATTAATTTTTTTCTATTGTATTTTTATAGTCTAATTATCAACATTTAAAGTAGCAAGTTTCAGCCATAAAAACGTGGATCAAGATAGCAAACATCAGTTTGAATAATTTTATTGAATTGAAGAAGAGACTACAATATACTGTTCGAGAAAACAATTGGCTGAAGAAGATTATCAAAGATAAGGACCTAGATGTTGATGTTGCAGTAAAATAAAATGAGAAAGAGCTTAATGCACCATTTAAAGAAGATCCTATGAAGGAAGAAGGTTTATTGCTATCAGGGATAAACACTACAATTGATAGTTTAGTACGGGCTGGTGCATTGGAAGTAAAGGATATTTTGGTAGATGTACTTGACACTTCAAGCACTTTTTAGGAAGAAAACGTAGAAAAGTAGAACTATTGTTTCCTTATTTGATGATTCTGGAATATGGTGAAACTGAAAGAAACATATTTTTAAAGACTCATATTTTAACATGTTTTCAAACATATTATTTTATTTTACATAAATTTTATAAATTTCATATTACTTTTTCATATTTTTTTCAATATTGTGATGTTTTGATTAGTTATGTGGATGGAATAAATAATTTTAAATTATGTGGATGCAATAATGGAGCAACAATATTTAGTTTACCATAAATGGTTTACTCAATACATGGTTCATTCAATAGCATGGATTTCCATACATTGTTTTCAATACATGGTTTATTCTATACATGGTTTTCAATAAATTGTTTATTCAATACATGGTTTGCCATACATGGTTTTCTATACATGGTTTATTCAATACATGGTTTTCCATACATTGTTTTCAATACATGGTTTATTCAATACATGGTTTACCATACATTATTTTCAATACATGGTTTTCAATACATGGTTTATTCAATACATGGTTTACCATACATTATTTTCAATACATGGTTTATTCAATAGATGGTTTGCCATACATGGTTTATTCAATACTTGGTTTTCAATACGTGGTTTATTCAATACATGGTTTATACTTTATTCAATACATGGTTTGCTATACATGGTTTTCAATACATGGATTGTCATACATTGTTTATTTCAATACATGGTTTATTTAATACATGGCTTATACTTTATTCAATACATGGTTTGAACTTTTCTATACATGGTTTTCAAAATATATGAAATTATAATATACATATTCTATTGACAACTGATAGCATAATATATGAAATCAAAATATATGTAAAAAATAGTAATATTTGTGATTCTGTAATCAATATTATGTTCCAAAATACATGAAAATATATCTCAAAATATAGTCAAATCTTAATATTTTTTTTTTTGAAAAAATTGAAAAAACTTGTATTAAAACAAAGATCAGTTACATAAGGGAGAAGACCCTTCCCACCGATTACAAGGCACGAAAACACGACACAAACCACCTTTGACCGCAAAAAGTCAACAAGTCACAAAATCACCACAGGTCGCGATATCGTGGCAACAAACCATCCAAGACCGCGATGGAGCGACATGTCGTGAAATCATGACATGTCACGATTTCACGACAGCTAACCCACCTTGGTCGTGACAAGGCAACAAGTCGCGATATCATGACAACTAACCATCCCTAGCCGCGACAGAGCAACATGTCGCGATATTGCAACATGTCGCGATATTGCGACATGTATCCATCCCAAGCCACGATAGAGCAACATGCCGTGATATCGCGACATGTCGCGATATCATGACAAAAACCTTCCTCGGTCGTGACAAAGCAACATGTCACAAAATTGTGACAACTTTCCTCCAATGGTCGCGATGGCACAACATGTCACGATATCGCGACAACTTTCCTCCCATGGCCGCGACGGTGCAACATGTCACGAAATCATGACAACTTTCCTTCGAAAACTGCGATGGTGCAACATGTCACAAAATCACGACAGCTTCCCTCCAATAGCCATGACGATGCAACATGTCGCGATATCATGATAGCTTTCCTCCAAAGGCTGCGATGGTGAAACATGTCGCGATATTGTGACAACTTTCCTCCAAAGGCCGCGACAGCGCAACATGTCACGATATCATGATAGCTTCCAACCAAAGGCCGCGACGGTGCAACAAGTCACGATATCGCGACAACTTCCCTCCAAAGGCCGCGACAACGCAACATGTCATGATATCATGACAGCTTCCCTCCAAAGTCTGCGAAGGTGCACCATGTCACGATATCATGACAGTTTCCCTCCAAAGTCCATGACAATGCAACATGTCGCGATATCACGACAGCTTCCCTCCAAAGGCCACGACGATGTGACATGTCGCGATATCATGACAGCTTCCCTCCAAAGGCTGCGACGGCATAACAGGTCACGATATCGCAACAAAAACCACCCTTAGCATTTTATTTGCTCATTGACGTAAGGATCTTTCAAGGCCCTACCTAATCACTTCATCCTCCAAAGGCATGTCACTGTGCAGCTGCACCCCTACCTCTTTCTCAGCACCCATCTTTGCAAGGAAATTGATCGTTTTATTTAAATCTCTACTCACATAAACGGGGATCACATCATCTAATTCCCTCCAAAGTTCTTTGATTTGAGAGACCAAAATCTGCAACCTCCATGCTTTCGAAGCAAAGTTCCTCATGCAGTCTAGAGCGCCAACCATAATTTGAGAATCAGATTCAAGAATTATCCTCCCGTGGCCCTGATTAATAGCCCAGATGGAAGAAAATTTGACAGCAATGGCTTTTGCTTCATTGTTTGTGGCTCTTCCCAAGCCTTGCAGTTCCCAATAGAGCACTGAACCAACATGATCCCGACAAACTACACCAATTTTGGCACTGCCCGAATTGCCTTTTGCAGCACCATCAGTATTTATTTTGATCCAACCTTCTGGGGGTGGTTTCCAGCTAGCTCTGTCATGTCTCTCGTGCTCTTCAGCTCCCTCTTCCAGTGGCCCAAGACCAACCTTATTTTCCTCTTTAGCATAGATGGCAACAGTTTCTGTGACTTTGCTCCAGATGACTTGCCAAACTCCATCTAGCGAGGAGAAAATTTCTCTAAAAATATGGGCATTTCTCTCCAACCACACTTGCCACCAGATGAAAAGTAAGCCAAGCTCCCAACCAATTCGAAGAGCTTTAGATTTAAATCTACCCCTCTTCCATTTTTCCTAGATATTGGTCCGATTCAGAGCACCATTAGCCTAAAGTTTATAGTGAGAGAACCAATGCTTCCAAATTTGATGCGTGAAAGGGAACTCAAACATCAGGTGATCAGCTGTTTCCTTGTTCTTGTGGCATAATACACACTGAGAAGGACCGATGATTCCTCTACTTTTGAGATTGTCAAAAGTGAGAATTCCATTGTGCATAAACTGCCAGGCAAAGAAATTTACTTTCGACTAGCCCTTGGAATGCCAAATCTTTCTCCAGTCCTGAACCAAAAATGAATGTGGGGGAGGCTCTAGGAGGATCTTGTCGTATCCATCCTTCACTATATATACACCAAGGTTCCCATAGCCCCAAGCTAATTCATCCTCCTCGTCTCTCCCTATGAGAAACCTTTCTGTCAAGATTTTGGTCAAGATGGGTGCCAGCTCCGGAGGGATTGTAATTGGCCACTCCTCCAACCTCTTAAACTTCTTAAACTTATACTCCCCCATTTGGCTAATGTTGAAATAACTTTTGATTTGGACCCAGCCCTTGGCTTCTATGGTGGATTTAATTGGTTGTAATTCAGGGTACGCAACAATGATGGGTGGATACTGGTCCCATGAATCAGTCCAGAAGCGTGCCTTCTGCCCTCTCCCAACTTTCCAAAACAATTTGTATTTAATAACCTGAGATCCAAGCTTGAGAGCCTGCCACACTAAGGATCCAGTACCCTCCAGAGGGAAACGGTCCACCTCATTGGGGTGAACATGACCCAAATATTTACTGGTTAGGATTCTACTGAATAAGGAGGTTGGATGGGAAATCCACCTCCAATACAGTTTTCCAGCCAAAGCTTTGTTATTAAGCTTGAAGCTTCTCAGTCCCAGCCCTCCTTTTTCCTTGGGTTGGGTAACTTTATCCCAACCAACCAAGGCCCATTTCCTCTCCCCTTTTGCTCCTTCCCATAAAAATATTCTAGCCATTTTTTCCAGCTCTTTTCATATAGTATGTGGGGCAGCCGGGATAGAGAATTTATAGATTAGCATGGCCTGAATAATCGATCGTAAGAAAGTTAATCTACCCCCATAGCTTAACCATTTATGAGACCAATGATTCATTCTATATTTGATACCATCCAAAAGATCCTTCCAGATGTCTATTTTTAATTTTTTGAAATGTAAAGGAACTCCCAAGTAAAATATTGGAAGAGAAGTCCTTGTGAATCCCAAGATCTCTATAACTCTGTCCTGTAGCCTTTGGTCAAGATTGAAAAAGACCACTTTGGATTTTTTATCATTGACAACCTGGTTTGAAGCCCTAAGGTAGACATTAAGAGTATCTTTGATTCCTCTAGCTTCCTTGAAGTTGGCCACTCCAACCAATCCTATATCGTCCACAAACTGTAAGTGAGTCAAAATTTCCTCACCCACCTTGATACCTGTTAGTAGGCCTTGATGTCTTCTCCTCAAGAAAAGTCTACCTAATCCTTCAGCCAAAATGAGAAAAAGATAGGGAGAGCAAGGGTCTCCTTGACAAAGACCACGAGTGGCTCCAAAAGGTTACGAGGGAAGACCCTTGATTAGAACAAAATAAGAAGGCGTAGAAACATAGCTCATGACCCAATCTATCTAGTCCTGAGAGAAACCAAAGGCTGCCATCATCTTTGACAAGAAACTCCACTCCACCCTATCATAAGCCTTGGACATATCCATTTTAATGAACATTCCTTTAGTACCAGATTTTTGCATTGTATGGATTGCCTCCTGAGCGAAAACCACCCCATCCAAGATCTGTCTACCCTCTACAAAACCCCCTTGCTCTAAGGAGATGATGTTATGAATGAGAGGTTTTAGCCATTCAACCATTATCTTTGTGATTATTTTATAAATCACGTTGCATAAGGCAATAGGTTTGAAATCAGAGATATGTGCCCCCTCCTCCCCTTTTGGAATTAAAGTGATGAAGGTATGATTTATTGCCTTAAGCATTCTTTTATTAGTTCTGGACTCCTCTATGACAGCCAAAACATCCTCCTCCATAGTATCCCAAAAGTCCTGAAAAAACTCAATAGGAAAGCCATCTGGACCTGGAGATTTGCCAGTGCTCATTCCAAAGACCACATTCTTCAGTTCATCTCTGTCAATGGGTCTAAGAAGGGTCTAATTTTCTTCTTCAGAGATAATAGAGGGTATGACATCAATAACTTCATTCTGAGCCTCAACATCATGCTCCATACTTTCCTTAAAAATTTTAGAAAAATAATCCATTGAGTGGGAATGCATACCAGGAAGAGTATCAAAGGAGTGTCCATTCTCATATTGAAGGGCTTCCATGTTATTCACCTGTCTTCTAGCACAAGCTGATCGATGGAAAAATTTGGTATTTCTATCACCTTCTAATAACCAAGTGTTTCTTGCTCTCTGTTTCTAGTAAGTCTCCTCTTGGTTATCAATGTCCTCCATCGCTTTTTGCAAGGCATCATCCTCGGTTTTGAGCTGCTCAGTAATTGTTCCTTCCCTAAAGAGTTTTTGAACCTCATCCCATCTAGCCACCAAGGGAGCTCTTTGGAGCTGGAAATCTGACTTATTAGCTTGCCTCCATTGTTTCAGTTGAACTGTGACAAAATGAAGCTATTTGTGGAATCTAAACATTGCTGTCCCAAAAGGTGGACGACCTTCTTCCCACCACTGCAGAATTTTCTTTCGAAGATCCTCCTTTTGTAACAAAAAATTCTCAAATTTAAAAGGTTTGTGATGCTGCCCTGTCACAGTCCCTCCCTCCAACAAAATGGGAAAGTGATCTAAAATTGGGCCCTCCAAAATCTGGAATTTAGTGTTCCACTTTACAAATGCCTCCTTTGAGACCAAAAAATGGTCTAGCTTTACCTTCCTGCTATGTGGCTCCCTCCTCTTGTTAGTCCAAGTAAAGTAGGTTCTAGGGCCTTTAACATCCACTAAGTGAAAGGCCTAAACTTGGGCAATCAGAAGCCGATCCCCTGGATCCAAAATTGGGGTTCCACCTTCCTAATCTCGAGCAGATAATTTAGCATTAAAATCCCCAGCAATAATCCAGTCTAAATCTTCCCTTGAGGACCTCATGTTATGTACAGCTTTCCATTGGAGCCTCTGGACATCAAGGTTTTGGGCCCCATAAAAATTTATGATTAAGATATGTTCAGCTGTGACATTATTCCTAAAATGAGATGTGAGAACACCCCTCCAAGCTATATGTTCTGTTGTAGTCCATTCCAGAGGGTTCCAAAAAGTAACAATCCCCCCTGAGGCACCTTGGGCAGCCACATTCATATGACCAGCGCCCCTCCAGATTCTATTAACTATTTTACACATAATATCTAAAAACATTTTTGTCTCCTGGATAAGCAAAAAGTCTGTTCTACATTTTCCTAAGAGTCTTTGAACAACAAATTGATGGGTTCTACTATTTAAACCCCTAACATTCCAAGATTGAATAATCATTGAAAACCTTGAGAGCAGTAAGAGTCAATTGTCCTCACCGATCCTCCAGTGATCAGCTTTTCTCCTTGAACTGCTAATAGGTCCTTATTTGATTTTCTGCCCGCTCCTTGAGAGTTACTATTTTTGGATTTCTTTTCCACCTGAGTTATCCCTAGGGCTGGCCTTTCTCTATTCTTTTTTGCAATTCCCATGCTGACATCCTTAATTACTAGCTGCGCTTGGGAGTGCACTATCAATGCCCCTGCATTCTCTGGCTGTAGTAACTCAGTGGACTCAATCACCTATTCTAATACGAGGGGAGATGAAGGAGAAGCATGAGTGTGGATGTTATTGTCCTCAATATTCCCATCCACTCCTTCCATGACTTGATCCTCTTGATCCACTAGTGTCTTAAAAATTTCATATCTATTGGTTGGCTTGAGTTGTGATTGCTCCTTACCATTTTTCTTTTGCTTTCTCCTTCTTTTAGGCTGTTCAAAGCCATATTTCTTAACATCATTACCCTGAGGAGTATTGGATGTTTCTTTGGCAAGAATAGACTTACCCTCTCTGGGGCGATTGGGCATTCCAAGCGGAGCCTCCATTTTTGTGTTCAAAATATTTGGACAAAACTGGGCCAAATGCCCATGTTTGTGGCAAACTCTGCATCTGAAGGGCAGAGCCTCATAATCTAACTATTGGATCCAAGATATTTCTACCAGTTCAAGTTCCACCTCTGTTGATAGAGGCTGGATAATATCCATTTCCACGTTAATTCTTGCAAAGACAGTATGTTACCTTCTATGGTGTCCTTGGAGACGCCTAGATGTCTATCGAGGGAGTTACTGATCATTTCCAGAACCTGCTCCCCCCAAAACTCCATTGGAAGAGCATACAACCAGATCCAAATCGGGACAGCTGTGGGTTCAATACGAGGATCGAAACCCACTCTCCGGGGTTGAACAAATAACCCTGTCGGACCATGATTCCTATTTTCTGATTCAAACGCCTTGTTTCTATCAGCTAGAGAAGAAAAACTAACAATGAAATACCTGTTACTAATAAACCATAAGGAATACTCACCATGAGGCTCCCGGTCTGACTCGACCCGTGTATGCAAGAAATTCGGGGTAGGTCGGATACCCATGAATTTATAGATCAGATCATGGTTAGCTCTGTATATGATTGTGTCTTCGACTATCTTTGGTTCGATGACAATCTTGGGTCTGGAGGCGGATTGTGGGAGGCATCCATTAACTCGATGTGCTATTGAACTCTTGCCAGCTTTCTTGAAGAGCGTATGAAGAGTATTTCTCTGAGCTTCGTCATTAGAAGACAAAATTTTCTTTTAGCAATTCAGCGTAAGAGCTCTTTCTCCCAGAGAGAGGTTCTAGAGGAGACCCCATTGGGCCCTCCTGGGGTAGCAGACGTTCCTTCAGATCCACAATATCCAAAAAAACACTACGACAACCCACCTGATGCCTTGGATTTTCCTTCGCTCCACAAACCCTAGAACATCGCCTGTCGCCTGCTCAAAAAATTTCCTGCCCCCGGGCACTCGATATCCTCCAATTCCCTAAAATATTAATATTAATATGTGAAATCAAATCAAATAAATGAATCAAATCCCAATATTCTATTGAGAAATTATAGTTTAATATGTGAAATCAATCAAATGAAAGCATCTTTGCATCATAATGGTGGAAGCTAGAAAAAACTCTTTTAATATTATGCAAAATCTTTTGCACTCATATCAAAAATTTATGTCATCATTGTTACCATTATCCTCATCATCTTGAGTATTCATGACACTTCTTCTCTATGCAAGAGATTTCTAATATGAAAAATCTCTTTCATAAGGAAACTGCTCAACCTCATATGTTGACACATATACTCTCAAACAATTTTCTAAATTTTTGTCCAATATATTTCAAAATTTAGATTTTACATATGATAATGCACTAAATACCCTTTCATACTCAACATATCCTAAAATCATCATTTGGCATAATTCATATAAACTAAAATATTCACTCATAGTATGTTGCAGGATACTAATGGGATATAAATATTTCCACAAACGTGAAATAGAACCCCTTTCATGGTGATTAGTAAATTGTGAAACTTGAGCAGACATTGTGTTCCAAAATAGTTTGATTGTTTTATCAAAATATATTTTTTTAGAATGCCATTGATTTCAATTTTTATTGAATACCATAGATTTCGTGAAATGACTAGCAAGAGTGCCCATGTATTTGAGAAACAAACCATTTATATTCTGGTATTCATTACAAGGATTCCAAAATATTGGGTTAACCACACCCATAGCCTCAAGTAATTCATCTATTTGAAAATGGTCTTTGATATATTTTATCAATAATTTTGCTATTTGTTTCAGTTTAATTTTTGTATCTGTTACAACTACATGAAATCTGTTGTATGTTATGGGTATTTTTTCAACTTCATTTGTAGCTATATTTATTTGTTGACCAAAACAATATAAAGGAATTTCCTTTCCATGGACATTAATACAAAGATAATAATTTATATTTAACTTCAAAAATTTTTGAGGATAATTCACGTTTGTCAATGCTCTCCAACTCTCAAATATGGGATCCATAAAACTTTCACTATATGCGTACATCGTATCAATATGTAAGCAAATTCATTTTCCCGCCCTGATGAAATCCACAATATAAATCGATCTTTCTTGTGTAATTTTTATCAAAATATTCATTTCTTCCAACATTGGAATAATACCACACAATGTGAGAAGTGTTTCAAAGTCACTCATTCAAAATAGCAAATATTTAGCCTTATCAACTGCCCTATGATTTGCATACATAAACCCTGCCAATGATTGATATTCTTTGAAAACTCTATATGTCGGTTGATACACCAAAATTTACCTAGTATTTTAAGAGTTTTTTACCATCAGTAACTCCTAGTGCAAACTGCTAAAACTCTAAAAATATGTTTTGACTGAACGAAAAATAATCATGAATTTCATGGAAAAGCTCTTCCACTCTTACTACATTTGTAAATGTATCCATAATTTTGTATGAAAGATTAATTATATGAGCCATGTAATGAATAAGGATCAAATATGGGGCAACAAATGTTTGTAGTCTAACACAAAGACCATTCCTATGTTCTTACATTGTAGCAACACCATCGGCTCTGACACATATTTGACACATATTAACTTAGTGGATATTTCCATTTCATTTTCCTGTAAACTATAAATAACAACATTGTAAATGTTTTCTGCATTGCAATTTTCCACCATATTGTGTAGTCCAAGTAAATGAGGTTTCCTTAAATGATTTTCCAATGTGTAAACATGCATGCAAATCCAAGATGTGTTATCAACACCAGTCACCTCATCAATTGAAAGTGAAATGAATTTGGCCTTTTTTATTTTCTCTTTAAGGTCATCCTACTCAACCAATGACAGACATTTTACCATTTCTCAACCACTTCGATTTGACCAATGGGCACTAGGTAAGTTCTACACATCAACTAGTCGAAAGAGAGATTTATAATCAATGAAATCTGATATAGGTCTACCCTTTTTAAGAATAGTGAGTACAACAGTAAACTGTAAACTTTTTGAAGCTAAAGTAAACTTTTCCATTTTTCAAAATTGGGCTTGAATCGTTGAACCTTTTATCAACCAAAGTTTACTTTTGTTTCATTTTTTATCATATTATTGTGCATATCTGATATGGGTACACTCTAATGCATCCTTCCACCTATAATTTTTCTGTATTGGTCCATCACTTTCTTTTGTTTTTATATAAACCTTTCCACAATGTTTTTCTACTATATCTTTCTTAACTTACAATCTGTGATCCTTTTCGTGTTTCCAGCTACAAATTATGCATTTAAATTATATTATTACCTCATTACTATTCTTTGGAAGCACTGGCTCAACAAATAGAAAATCTAAAACCCAATCAGGTTGAAATGATCTATTAATTATCCATCTAGATGACCTTGCACATTTATGTTTTTTAGAAGAAGATTCTCTAGAAGTAGGTACTGCATAAGAACTATTACTTTGTTTTCCATTTGGCGTGTTTGTTTTAGGAATATCTTCATGTTTTTGTTCCATTTCTTTAAGAAAATTTTCATCTGTGGACTTTTCATTATCGTAGTTATGTGGAAGTGGATTTATACCAGGGTCAACAGTGTTTTTTGTAGAGATAATACTAGGGTCAATACCAGGGTCATTATCACTGTTCTTTTTCAAAGCATACCTTATTTTAAAAATAAAGATAAACAATGGATAAATCCATCCACCAAAAATCACCCTTCTTAATGAATTAAGACATTATATAAAAAATTAACAATGCACAAAAAATAACTGGTTAGTAAGTAAAGGCATTCATAACTTCAATTTGTGCAGATATTGATAGCTGACTGGATTTCGAAATATTATGAAAGTATTTGAGGATACTCCATTTATTATAACTGGAAGACTGGCCTCCCTTCTTTCCACTACCAACAAGTGATATTTTACCTATATAAACAGAAGAGTAACAAGAATATCATTTTGAAAAATGGAAATAACTGGTAAAAGAGAGAACTACTATTCAAGACAACAAAATATCTGACCCAAGGAAGCTTGAGATCGGTGCCCAAATAGTAGGAAAATGATGAGGATTGATGTTTGATCCCTCATATGATCCCTCTAGTAGTTCCTAGCTAGGTTTGCATAGTTTATTTCTTGCAAATTAATAATTGTAAGTGAGTCTCCTTCTCACATGCACTTGTGGGCACTAGTTATCTTCTAGTTGTCATTTAGAGTGTTAGTTAGTAAGTGTGAACTCAAAGTAGGAAGTGTGTACTTCAAGATAGCTAAAATGGATCTTCTAGTTAGCATTATTCCTTTTCTCTTAACTTAGAAATTACGTGCATTCTCCCTTGCACTTTTGTAGATTATGGTTAAGCATACTGGATCAAATCCATGATTGATGGGTTTGGTTATGTATTTTGGGCCATTAGTGCCTATATAATGAGTTTGTAAATAATATGAAGTTAGTTGGATTTTCAATCCTTTTCAGAAAACCTCGTTATTGAGTTTCAATGAACAAAAATATATAAAAAATAAACATAAATGGTAACAAAAACATATCGATAAATGGTTGGTGTTGTATGTCAGTCACCTTGTGATAGTCACCTTGTGGCAGTCACCTTGTGAAAATCGTCTTATGACAGTCACTTTGTGATAGTAACCTTGTGACAGTCGCCTTGTGACAGTCGCCTTGTGGCAATCACCTTGTGACAGTCACCTTGTGATAGTTGCCTTGTGACAATCACCTTGTGATAGTCATCTTTTATCAGTTACTTCTACTGGTGGTCTTATGTTAGTCACCTTTTGACAGTCACCTTGTGATAGTTGCCTTTTGTTAGTCGCTTCTATAGGTCACCTTGTTTCATTCACCTTGTGACAATCACCTTGTGTCAGTCATCTTGTGGCAGTCACCTTGTGATAGTCGCTTCATGTCATTCACATTGTGATAGTCACATCATGTCAGTCACATTTTATCAGTCACTTATATCGGTCACCTTGTGTTAGTTGCTTCTACCAATCACTTTTTATGGTCACCTTGTATTAGTCATCTTGAGACTATGAGTATCGTTTTCAGTGTTACCTATATATAGTGGGGTAAAAGAGGTGAATTGAGTAGGATAATTTTTTTTTAAATAATTTTAAGGTAAAAATTAGGCAGGAAAACATATTGTACCAAGGCGAATTTACCCTAAAAAAATTAATTCTATAATTTTTGGGTGAATGGACCGACCTCTAGGGTCCCAAAATTAGAAAAATAAAAATTGTTAAAATCCTAAAATTCACTATAAATTACGATATTCACCCTTGTGCATAACTCTGGCCTTCAGCTCCTCAAAGGCTCCTTGGTGCTCTTCTGTCCATCTGAAAGGAATATTCTTCATTAAGGAATCCAATGGATAGGATACATGTGCATAGTTCCTGATAAACATTCAATAATATCCCATCGATCCTAAGAAGGTTTTAAGTGAACTCACATCGTATGGTTCCTCCATGTGTATTATCACATGGATCTTATCAGGGTCTATTTTTAATCCTTCACTACACACTATGTGTCCTAACAATTTTCCATATGGCACCATCAGGTAGCATTTCCTAGGATTTAATGATATTTGTGCATTTTTGCACCTGCTCATACATTCACTGAGGGCAGGAAGATGCTCCTTGATCTTCCCATAAATGGACCAATCATCCAAAAATGCTTTGAAATTCCCTGTTGCTAATTGGTCAAAAATATATAGTATGATGCGTTGAAATGTAGCTGGGGCATTGTAGAGTCCGAATGGCATTTTTTTTTACATTTAGATGTCATTTTACACAAAAAATGTGGTCTTTAGCTTATCCTCATCGACTATAATAATATTATTGTAACCCAAAAATCCATCCAAAAATGAATAGATCTCGTGCCCTACGATTTCCTCCATGATAGAAGCTATGAAGGGAATATGGAAGGGGTCTTTAATAGTTACTGCATTAAGAATCCTAAAGTCCACACATATTCTGATCTTGTCCACTTCCTTCTTCAAGGTGATCACTATAGGTGATACCCATTCACTGGTTGTCACCCTGAAGATGATTCATGCCTCCAACATCTTGTCTATCTCTATGTTCACTAATGCAGCATACTTTGGATTCATTCTATATGGTCTCGTACTTACGGGTTCTGCTCTAGGCATTAGTGTAATATTGTGGACACATAACTTAGGTAGTACTCCCTTCAAGTCATTATATGTCCATGTAAATACATCCCTATATTACAAGAATATCTTAAAAGTTGTCGCTTTTAGTACAGGATTCCAATCATTGTCGTAGTGAATCATCCTAAGTTCCTCATCCATTCCTAGATTGATGTCCACTATTTGAGGTCCTTCATATTTGATATTCTCTGACTCACTTGCTACTTTCTCTACATTTTTTAGGTGTGTCGGTCTTGTATCAATCTCTGCATATCTTACTGTATACTCTGCAAAACTTTTTGGAAATGTCCATTTCTCTTCTACCTCCTTCTTGGGTTCTTGATTGACTATTGGTTCATCTTATTTTTCCTTTATCTCCCCTAAATCAATATAGAAAAAATTGGGCTGAAAAAAGTTTTACTCCTCCATTTTCCAATGAAGAAGTCTGCTATTAGATCTAGCTTCATCTTCACTACATTCATCCAGGTACAACATTCCTTCTCCATCAGGTTCATACCCTTCATATCTTGATGAATTTTCTGATTCATTTATCGTAGCTACATCCTCACTGACTTTTTTATTAGTTAGATTAATCATATATTTATACTATCCCTTCTTGAAAGTGATTAGATTCTTTCCTCAATTATGATTAACTTTGGCTACTTGTAGCCATCCTCTTCCCAAGAGAGCGTCATATGTAGGCTTTTTCATAGTAATCATAATGAAATCCAAGACAAATTCTTGTTCAGCTATCACCACCTTTTGTGCTATCAAGACTCCCTTTGTATCGATACCATAATGGTTAGCACCATATAATTGAAATCTTAGAGCCCATAGATATGGAGTGCCTAATTCTAGCTAAGTTCTTTTAGGTAGCACATTGACACTAGATCCTCTATCCACAATAACTTGTGTCAATTTGTGCCCTAGGATCTCCATATGAACTAATGTGGGTTTCTTTCCCACATCAATCATCAATATAGTCAGATCCATGAATTAATATTTTCTTTCCTTCTCCTAAATCGGTTGGCTCTACACTTCCATCACCTTATATAATTGTATTTTTTCCACCATTGCTTTATACAGTGCTAGAATAGCTTCCAACAGATTCAACAATTTAATATCTACTGTGGTGTCCAACACCTGTGCTGCCAGACTTTGCACAATCACCTTCTATTTTGATGGTTTTTTTTGCTCCTTCTCTTTAGCTAAATTTATGTGTTTAGATTTTTGTGCTTCATCCTATAGTATTTTATTTGTTACTTTCCAATGTTGCTTTTCCTTTGCTGGCTCTGGGTACTTATCCTTTTAGCCTAATTTCTTGTCATGATTAAAACTTCTTGGGTTTCCTCCTTAACTTGAGGAACCTCAATGTCTAAATAATTGACATTCTACGAGTTACTTGAACTCGCCTGCTTTGGATAATTTCTTTATTTGTGGTTCCTCAGACCACACCACCTACACATGTGTAGTGCTTTCTTGTAGTGTTTCCTACCTTTGAGATGAAGGATAATTTTTTACAAAATGCCCCCATTCTTGGCAATTGTGACATTGTATGATCAACCTCCCTCCCAAGTCATACTACAAATGGCTCTGTCCTCTTTGTTGATTACCCTGGTTTGATCTTCCACCTCACCTGCTATTTCTATAATTACCATTTGTTGCTTGTTGCACGCCTCCTAGGGTCTTTTGTTTCTCTTCCTGCTCTGGGATTGTCAGGACCTGTGGATATACTCTTTCATTATATAAACATAGCATTACCTCATGTCCCATCACATTAAAGATGTGACAATAGTCATTTCATGGATACTTTACATTTGTATGCCCTTCAGTTTTGCATTCTATGCACCAAATGTCATTCCTATTAGGTTTGATATTTTGTTCTTTCATGATCTTATCAAACTCTTGACAAAATGATGCTACTATCCTTTGTATAGTGTCATCATTAGACTTGGGGTGAAACAAAATTCTTATATACATCTATTTCGATTCACTATCAAAATTATTTGCATACTTCATAGCTTTTTCATACATTTATGATGGTATTGCCTTCATATTTTTATTATATTTTAGCAGTAACCCATCTAGGGACCACAAATTTACCAATACATATGTCATAGGCATCTGCATCTTATCCACTAACTGCTTTAGTCCATGGTTGTATAATTTTACATCTTCATCCTACTTTTGCTTTGTCATGCAGAGCTCAGTAACAATATCTTCATCATCCTTCAAAGAATAAAATTACTCAATTAATTTCTCCTTTACTTGAGTCCAAGTCTAAAAATTTGTAGTATTTTCCCTTTTTAGATACCAATCGACCACCAATCCTCTCAAGGTAGCAAGAAATAAAGTTACCTAGTCATCTTATCAATATACACCATTTGACCTCCAAATGGTTATACAAGTTATAATATGTCTTGTGGGATCTTCTTTATCCTCATCTATAAAAGGTGGACATATTTTCTTGGATGCCTTATTAGCCATCTTCAAATAATCATCAATATCACTTAAGGTCTCTCGTGGAATCTCTATCTGATTCCTCATTGGGGTTGTCTTACTACAATCATCATCAAAATTTTCTATCTAAGGTATATTATTATGTTCCATAAATAATTGACCAAAATCGTGTGCATATTCACTCCATGACCTCCTTTGCTGATGTGAGGAAGATGGTCTTGGTCATTCTTCCTGAGACCTCACACCTTGTTGCTCTGGTGCTTGACTCCCATCCTTTGCACTCTCTTGCAACCCTTCTGTAAATTTCTTAGGTGTCACCATCCACTATCCATCCTCTTGTACTACCTCTCTATCAACTCGTGTCTCTACACTAGGTAGTTCTGATACCTCATCTTCTATCTCTATCAACAACGCCTAAAAGTCTCCTTCTTCAGATGTCCAAAGTTACTCTATTTATGGTTTATGTGTACTATGGTCTGAGTTACTTGCATTCTATCTTAGACCAATCCTCATGATCCTTCTTACTGGAATTTTCTCTCATACTTCCCATATCCTATGCCTTGGTACACTGGTTTCTATCATTCACCTTCAACTTTGTAGTATTCTTTCTTTGTCAATTTGACCCATTTTAACAAAAATGCCAGATTTGATAAGGCAACGATGCCAAATGTAGCATAGGGGTGTATTATTCCTAGTGGGGAGGTGATTTATAATACTCAAGATGATCAATTTACTAATCTCAACTTGTTTACCAAATTGTACAACCGTGTGGTCTCCAAAACTACTAGTTTACACCCAATGAACAGCTTGTACGGAAGCCAAAGTGACACACTGTATGATATAAAATCATACAGTTATGGAGCTTGTACGATTCCACACTCAAAAAATCCTTCATATTTAGGTTTTTAGGCTACTGTACACAGTTTTGTAACCCAACAAGTCGATTTTCCAAAACTACCAAATCGGGTAAGTTTCTTCCAATCGCATAAACTACCAAATCGGGTAACTGTCTTCTGTATGATTTATACAGACTCTGGTGTACTATATGTATGAAATAAAGGTACATAAAAGTGTCTAGTTGGATAATATAAGGGTACAATCTCTCTCAAATAGGTTTTGTAAGGGTTTAAGGTAGTAATTAATCCTTTTCCAATAGCATGCAAAACATATCAACGGGGCTTGAGAGAGTTGCAAATCCAATGGCGACACACAAAAATCATACAAAAAATTTCAATACGTTTTCCTTGAGGTTATCATAATTCTATAGCATTCCACAAAGCTAAACTAGTGTCAATTCCATCCATTATTCCACAATAATGCATAAATTAGTCAAAGCAATCAAACAGAAGTACATGCAACATAACTAAACCATTAATTGCTACTCAACCATTTTAGAATCATACAACACATGAGAGAAGCTATGAGTTCTAATTATTATTCATTTCTATTCAATAATGACATACAATATGTTTCTCAGAGCATAGTCTAACTCCTAACACTTGTTAGATTAACTAGAAGAATCCAACTCTATCAGATTATATTCAATATATGTACAGACTATAAAAATAAAAAATGGGGCTTATATAACATTTCCCAAGCCATTCCAAAGAGGTTCCTGAGGCAATTAGTTATTTACAATTGCCCATGCATAATATAATACATTAATTAATACTTTTACTAAGTCTAACACCTTAATAATAAAATACATGCGCAATTACAACCTAAAATTACATTTCCTATACATTTCACTTCATTTCATTGTGCTTTGTATGATTTACCTTTGAATTATATGGTTTTCTTTCCCGGATGTACGGTTTACTCCTACCTGTACAATTTACAAAATTTGTCAAAACTATTAAAATTGAAAAAAATCATTTATCACTTCTTCTTCTTCTGGGAGGAGGATTTGCCACTTACAATTTGCTCATGCCTAGTATCTAGTATTACGAGCTCTTCCTTTCACTTCCTTCTTGATTGTAATAAGTGGAGGTTAAAACTCGAGCTACTATCTATAGAGCATCGAGCCTCTAGGAAGCATGCCTTGTAATAATTTTTGGCATGTTAATGGAAGTCATAACTAATTTTGCTTTATCCTTCTTTCTTTGATTTGTTTTCAATTTCTGGTTATGTGAGCTTATTTGTGTATATTCTAGCTATTAGCCAATGGTTCCCATGTTCATTTATAGCCACTTGTTGTAGTTGGAAGTAGGGATTTTAATTCTTGGTGTATTTCCCCCATATCTTAGGTTTAATTTTCTACAAAGACTTTGCTTTCTCTATTTCTTACTTTTATTGTAATTTCTCTCCATACAAAACCCCCTATTCTCATCTCATGGAAGCCTCTATGGATCAAATATTAATTTCAATGAGGAGATAGACTCAATTAAAAATCCAAGAGTTTACCCTACAAGTGGTCTTTCATTTGCGATGCTTCTTTCTATTTCACTCTACACGAGGTGTAGGTGCCCTTGGCACATCGAGTTTTCCACCTAAACAGGTAGGTGCATTTAGAGATGATAATAATTACCACGCTTAGATGTGAGAAAACTTGAGAGTAAATCTATGGACACATATTCCAAGGCTTGGATGGTAGTAGCAATGGTGTATATAGTCCTTGTTTTTTATTGGTTGGTTTGGCAACATCATAGGGGGTACAAAATGTAGATGGGAAAAAAGTTTGTTCTTCCTCCTATGTCTAATTAAATTTCAAGTGTGCTCGGGGGATATTTGCTGGAATCTCTGCTTCCCTACTTGAGGGTCTCTTTCCAAAGGAGACCCTGAGAATTTAGATATTCTCAACACAACTAGGCTCCTACTCAATGCTTTTTCTTAGGTTATGTAGAAAGTTGATGTTATGCTTGTTGGAACGGTGTTCTAAATGGGTTTATTCAAAGAAAACACCTAAGGTTTTGGATCACTATCTATCTCGACTCTTTTTCGAGCCTTAATGGTTATTTAAACCTAAATCATCAATGATCATCTAAATATAATGCTAAGGTTTTTATCATACAAATTCAAGAATCCAAGAGCTATCCTATATGCTTTTCAAGTTTGATGCATTAAGGATATTTTTGTATTTCAAGGAAAACAAAATAAAATGCAAGAAAACAAGCTAGCCTAGATGCAACTAAATTAATTTCGATTTCTTGCCTTATTGCTTTTGAAGGAAAGGTTTTAGATGTTATGATAAGATTATTTGATTTTACCCTAAATACATGTGATTAAAGAAAAGGAAATTGGACTATTCTAAGGGTTCCTTGATTGACCAAAGTAAATGTGATTTCAAGAAAATAAATTATGAAAATAAAATACTAAGCAATAGAAAGTGCTGAAAATACAATGAGCAAGGAGTGCCAAGTGGCCAAATTACCTGTTTTGAAGATTGAGTAGAAGGTGAAG
This sequence comes from Wollemia nobilis, assembly GCA_028583015.1. Classification (NCBI taxonomy): domain Eukaryota; kingdom Viridiplantae; phylum Streptophyta; class Pinopsida; order Araucariales; family Araucariaceae; genus Wollemia; species Wollemia nobilis. Next base: position 4,882,560 of record JAQPPZ010016925.1, on the reverse strand, counting down.
TGTTGTTAGACTTTGGAAGAGAATTTGAGAACCTACAAAACTTGAACAAAACAAAAAAAATAGGTGTATCTGATTTGGGGGGTCTGTCTGAGTGCAGTGAGATGATAAGCTATCATCCTCGCTGATCAGATCCCCTGTTAAAACAAGATTGAGTATGTGTGCCTTCCTTGGAGTGGAAAAAGAGGTGACAAAGTTGCCATAATTTGATAAATGAATTTGTTTTGTGATAGAAGGTTGAAGTATTTTTGAGATAAAATTGAGAGTGAATTTGTTCTAAATTTTGTTTTAGGGATGCCTAAAAACAATAAAAAAATAACAAAAAAATGCTTTCAAATTGCTATTGATTAGAGTTGACTTTGATGAGGAAAAGGCAATCACAATTATGGTTTAGTATATGGTTTATATGCAATAAGTTGAGATAGATCTTGTGACTAGTAAATGAACTATGAGTGAGCAAATGCAAAAGGAAAGTGTTAAATTAAAATGTTATTTGGATTGCAACCTAAGCCAATGTAAATTAAAAATATGCATATGAATATCTTTTAAATCCAAAGAAAGGTGAACTTAAATGGTCTTAAAAAGCATGGACAAGAGAAATGATAAAGGTTAGTAAGATGACAAACCAAACAAACCTTCAATAAAGTGAGTAAAAGGAATTAAATAACGATGTGATACATGAAAGAGCTATGTGGATGCAATCTTAAATAAAAGGCAGCAATGAGTTGTGTGCACGAGATGTGTATGGCTGTAATTTTACATAACATGCAATAATAAGTGAGCATGAAATGTATATACGGCTGTTATTTTACAAAAAATGCAGTAATGCATGCAAGAGAGCTATGGCTGCAATTTTAATAAAACACAACAATATGATCATTGAAGATATGTATGGCTGTAATTTTAAAGAAAAGGCATCAAATACAGTTGTGCAAGATGAATATGGCTGCAATATTAAAGAAAATGCAGCAATATGATTGTGAAATTTGCGTGTGGCTGCAGTATTAAATAAAACGCACCAAATGAGTTTGTGCAAAAAGGATATGGCTGCAATTTTATATAAAACGCAGAAAATACCTGTGAAACATATATGTGGCTGCAATTTTATATAAAATGTAGCAAATGCGTGTGAAGCATTTATGTGGCTGCAATTTTAAATAAAATGCAGTAGATGAGTTTGTGCAAAAAGGACATGGCTGCAATTTTATATAAAATGCATGAAATGCATGTGAAGCATATATGTGGCTGCAATTTTAAACAAAAACGTAGCAAATGAGTTGTACAATGTATATGTGGCTGCAAATAAAAATTAAAATGCAGCAGTAAAGAGGTATGAGCAGAGATTGATGTGCAAAGAATGCAAACAGACCTGCAATAAAATTATTAGAATCAAAGAAAGATATGTATATGAAAAAGAGTGAAAGTGTTAAAAATGTGACTGAAATTGCAATTAAATGAGAGTGCAAAGAAGTGAGAAATATATATGATGTTGTTAGGAATGATATAGAGTAGCTAATCTAACCTCGAGTAAATTCAAATTAGCATTAAACAAAGAAAGACTGATGAAATTGGTGAAATGTGCAAGTGTTGCCCAAAAACTTATAAAAACTATAGCATTGAATGAGTGAGCAAAGTGGCTGGAATTGCAACTGAAACAGGGATGCAGAAGAGTGAAGAGTATGTGAAATGGTGCTAGATCCAATATAGAATAGCTAATTTAACTTCTAGTAAAATCCAATTAGCATTTTATGGTGAAAGTAAATAGAAATGCTATGATATGTGAAAATGCCCCAAAACTCATAAAATTTACAGCAGTAAATGAAAGAGGAAGGGGAATTACAATGGGAGATATTTGAAGCTTGGTAGAAGGGTGAGACAATAGGGCAATAACAACCCTATATCTTCAGTACCTTGCCTTAAAATATGAAAGAAAAATGCTGTGTATGGAATATGAAATTACATACAATGCATGAAAGAAGAGGCTGGGAAATAAATGATTATATTGAATCTATGCTTACAAATGAAAGCAGGATGAAAACTAGATGAGCATGGAGGAAAGCAAAAGGTTAGTGTGCTGCAAATATCATAAAATGACAATAAATAGAAATGGAAGCAAGTAATGTAAAGTAATATATGAAAATAAAGTGCGATAAATCCTGCAAAACACAGGATTAATGCCAAAATGTAGAAAGTAAATGAGTGTAAGCCTACAAAAGAGGTGTTATATGGATAAAAAGAGGTCTGAAAATGCTTGAAATTAGACCTGAAAATGATATTGTTAGAACCTACAACACAAGAGTAAGTTACAAACAAAATGAAAGTAGATAATGCAAGAGAAAGTATGCAAGCAAATGAAGTTAGCAATCTAGCAAAGCTATGTTAGAGAGCTAAATTGAAAATGCAACAAATAAATATAAGGAGAGAACCATGCTGAGGATGATATCACCTAGAAATGACCTCTCCCTTGCACCAAGAAGATCTTCTTGCCACTAAGATCTCTTTCCCTGCTTGATTCTCCTTCACAAATGCTTGCCAGATGGATAGGGAATGCTTGAAATGCTTTCTAAATGAAAGAGATGATAATGAATATGCTAAAGAAGTATTGGTAGAGTATAGATACAATGAAAACCCATGGTGAATATCTCTCCAATGGATTTTATTTATAGATTCTTGGAGGAGGGATTGAGGAGGAAATGGATTCAAAATGTCTTGAGAGGGAATTCCAAAATTTTAGATTCATGAATCTGGTGTGTTGCTAGGGTGTGTGGGATTAATGGAAGACGATAGAGGAGTGTAATCCATGTCCTACTTACTCATGCCAAAATATTCTGATATTTTTGCCAAATCCGCCACTAGGACCAAATTTGCCACTAGGACCAAATTCACCATTGCCAAATTCACCTTGGGTATAGGTAGGTGCAGTTTTTACATATTTTTTGTTAGCATATCTTAGGGATATCTGATTTATTTCATTATTTAGTTTTTTATTTTAGGCGTATTGTTATTTTCTATAACAATCCCTATTTTTACCTCGGGTGGTTCCCCAACCTCCGGGTTTATTTTAAGCTGCAAATGTATTATTTAAATCAGCTTCATGAATGAAATACTGGTTCGCATTTCAACATGGCATCAGAGCCAGAAGGGTGAGAGAGAGAGGAGGCGGAAGCTGGCTGGTCTTGTTAGGAGAGAATTTTTTTTTTAAGGAAGGTTGCAGGTCTGTTTTTTTTTCCAGCGCTGGTCTGGAAAATTTTTATTTCCCAGCGCTGGTCTGTGCGTGTTTTTATTGAGCACGCATTTAAAAAAAAAAAAAACACAGACCCCCCTGTGCGTGTTTTTTTTCCCAGAACTCATTTCCCAGATTTTTTTCATCATGCGCGGCATCCTCCACCCCCCCCGCCGCGACGTGATTTTAATCACGCACGGCCCCCCCGCGCACCCCCCCAAGCGCCATCGCGTTGCGTGATTTATTATTTCATGCGACGCGCATCGCAACCCCCCTCCCCACCCCCCTTTCCATACGTCACACGTGCGGTGCGACGTGCGACTGCGCGACAACGGCCGTCGTGGGCTGTCCAGCTCGTCGGCCACTCGTCGTAGCCGCGGGCTGTCCAGCCGTCGGCCGCCTGCTGCAGCCGTGCGCTGCAGACACCGCCGCGACCAGCAGCAGAGGAGGGGGCAGCTGTGGCCACCTGGCGGAGGCAACCATAGAGGGAGCTGCGGCCAGGCGGTAGCGCACGGGCAAAGGGCTGGGGACCCTCCTCAAATAGGAGGGGGTCCCTGATCCTTTCGGATTAGCCCGCTAGTCCACCTGGTGGTGGACTATGCGGTAAGGCTCAAGGAGCCTGCAGGTCGGGGGTTCAAATCCCGTCGACTCCCCCTTGGAAAAAAAAAAGGTAAAAAAAAAAAAAAATTCAAAGTTTTTTTTAATTATTATTTTTTAGTTAAAATTAATTTTAATTTTAATTTATTTTTCTATAGTTTTTTAAACTTTATAAATTAAAATTTGATTTTAATTTATATTTTCATAGTTTTAAAAACTATATAAATTAAAATTATTTTTTTTAACTTTAAATATATAATAATTATAAAAAAAATGCTTTGTTAAAATATTTTTTAGGGGGTATTTTTTTTCCAAAAATCACAAGGGGAAAGTGAGTAATTTTTTAAAAAGCAATTTTAGCATTATTGTAAAGGTGCATTTTCGGCTGCGCCCGACACCTAGTGGGTTATTTATGTGGGCACTTTATGTTGTATGTTGCATATTTCTTTTTTTGCATTATAACATTAAAAGTTAAAATGAAATTCACTCCTAAGTCTCCAGAATAATTAAAACCCATCCGTACAATTTATTGCACTGCAGCGTTCGGTATTTGTGATACCTCTGGCCAGCACTTACAGATAAATCTGTCGTGATTGCACTACTGTATCCGCCGCCTAATATAGCTACCAAAACGACATCTGAGCTTGTTCTCTATAAATCGTCGGGGAGAGATAAGTTTTCCATTTTGCATTTTTTTACTCCATCCACTACCCTAATAGTTCTTGTGTTTAGGCGTAAATCCTAACGAAAGTTCTAAAATCCAAAGTGTTTAGGGAAAGTTACGCCCCATGCATGCGGATTGTAGACTTTCTATGGTACGTGCCATCAACAAGACTATTCCTTTTCGCATACTGCTTAAGTTCCACGTATCATATGATCTCTAAAAATTACCTATAGTTTCCCTCACGTAAGGGCGGGTGATTTTTTATTGATCTTTCTAAATACCTATAGTTTCCCTCACGTAAGGGCGGGTATTTTGTACGGTATATTGGCCTAGAAAAATGTATATCGAAAGGGGGACCAATTGGTGTTATAAGGAACCTTCACCATGTCTGCAAAATTAATGACTGATTCTCATTAGTTGTTGAAAGGTCCTAATTACACACCATGGAAAAACAAGATGAAGGCTATCCTCATCATGGATGACTTATGGGATGTTGTATCTGGAGCAACAACAAGACCTTCATCTGCTGCTGGTGCTACAGCTCCATCTATTACTCAAAGAGACTTTGACAAGCTAGACAGCAAAGCAAAGGTGCTCATTTTGCTTGTTGTCGCTGATGAAGTTCAGCCCCATATTGCTGACTATGCAAATAGTAAAGAGGCATGGGATGCCATTAAAACTATCTATGAAGGAAAGAATGATTCCACTATTCTATTTCTTCAATCTCAATTACATAGTCTAAGCATGAAGCAGGGGGAGACAGTTGAATTTTTTCTTTACAGAGTGTCAAAATTGAAAGCAAAGTTGAATTCTTTAGGAGAACCAGTCGAAGATAAGCTCCTTATCTCAATTGTATTGAGAGCTTTACCTGATTCTTATCGGGTGTTGATTACTTCCCTTCAGGTGTCACAACGAAAATTTATTTTTTTAGAATTGGTTAATATGCTTCAAGAGGAGGAGGCATGCCAACTACAACGAAATGATTCTTCTAACACTGCCCTCTACATCAACAGGAAAGGGCAGAACCAGAAGAAGGGTAATTTTTAGAAGGGAGGGAATTCACAAAAGGATTCAAAAGGGAAACAAACTCAACAAACTCAACAGAAAAAGCGCTATTGCAATATCTGTGACAAAGAAGGTCATGATACAAACAGATGTTGGCATAAGAATAAACAATCAAAATAGAAAGGCCGAAACAAACCACAAAAGAAAAAACAACAAGTGAATGTTGCTGTTGAAGAATCTGACACAGATTTTGAGAGAGCCGACAAAGTTCTCATGATTACCACAGTGTCCAAGCAGAGGGATCCTATCTGGTATGTTGATTCTGGAGCCGATAAGCACATGATCGGTGAAAATCATGGTTTGAGTCTTTTGAGTCCAAAGAGGGCAAACCTGTCACTATTGCCGATGATAAAACCTACAAGGTTCAGGGAGAAGGTACTGTTTCAGTCACTCTTCCTGATGGCAAGTGTCAGATTGACAAAGTTCTCTATGTTCCAGGATTGGCAAAAAATTTGTTGTCAATCACTCAGATTCTAGACAAAGATATGGTTGTGCACTTTAGTGTTGAGGGAAGAAAGAAGTGTTGTTCTATTACCAGGAGGGGTAAGAACATTGCCACTGCTTCATATAAGCATGGCTTATTTTCCTTGGATGCTATCTCTACTCCACATGTTGTCATGGTAGTCTCTACAAAGGAGGCAACTTCCCTATGGCACAAGAGATATGGAAATTTGAGTTCTGGTTACTTACTTGAGTTAAGTAAGTATGAAATGGTAAAAGGTCTTCCTTCCCTTTCTACCACTTTACCAGTTTGCTTTGACTGCTTGGTAGGAAAGTAGCATAGAGTGCCTTTTGAAAGAAGCTCTACAAGAGCAAAGAAACCTCTGGAGTTGATTCACACCGATATGTGCGGTCCCTTAACTCCCAACAGTTGTGGGGGTAAGAGGTATTTTCAGTTATTCATAGATGATTACTCACGAAATATGTGGGTATTCTTTCTTCGTCTGAAATCTGAAGCATTCGGATTCTTTCAACAATTCAAGAAAGTTGTTGAAAAGGAGTCAGGGACTTCTATAAAGACCCTCCACTCAAATCGATGGGGGGAGTTCACCTCTAAATAATTTCTGAGTTCTTGAAAGAAAATGGGATCACACGATAGTTAACTACTACTTATACTCCTCAACAAAATGGAGTTGTTGAAAGGAGGAATCATTCCATCATGGAAATAGTTCGTTGCATGCTCACAGGAGCTAGGATTGAGCAACTATATTGGGCAGAAGCTGTCACCACAGTAGTATATCTATTGAATAGAGCACCCACAAAGGCTCTACAAGGAATGACTCCACAGGAAGCATGGAGTGGTAGGAAACCCTCCATTTCTCATCTACGCATTTTTGGATGTAAGGCTTTCATGCACATACCAAAAGAGAAAAGGAAGAAGCTAGATGTGAAGACACTGAAGTGTATTCTCCTTGGGTATGATGAGCACTCTAAGGGTTATTGTTTGATTGATCCCTTAACCAAGAAGATATACATCAGTAGAGATGTAGTTTTCGATGAGGCTTTCACATCAGAACCCACATCAGATGTATACCTAGACCTTGTGGAACCAAAGGTTGATAAATCTCCTTCCTCAAAATTTGGAGGTTCATCTTCATCTTCTTCAACACCTCAGAAGAAGAATCCAAATTGGTATACAAATATAATCAAAGACTCTAAGATATCCACTCCACCAGATTTGACATTGGATAGGCCTCGTACTCGCAGCATGGCTCGACAGGAGAAAGCTGCAACAGAGAATACTGGGGTTGATGACTTGTGTCAATCTTTTGAGGAACTTTTTGTAGATCTAGAGAGATATATAGAAGATATGGATATTGATAGTGACAAGGTATTTTTCTTCCATAGACGATCTTGAACCCGCATTAGTGCAAGTTGCTCTTGGTGAGCCTCAGTGGAAGGCTGCTATGGATGCAGAGTTTAAGTCTTTGATGAAAAACAAAACTTGGAAGCTTGTCGATCTGCCATACGAAAAGAAGCCCATAGGCTACAAATGGGTGTATAAAGTGAAGTATAAGGTAGATGGTACAATAGATAAGCATAAGGCCCGCCTTGTTGCAAAGGGCTATGCTCAAAGAGAAGGCATTGACTATGAGGAAAATTTTGCACCTACTGCTCGGATGACAACCATTTGAGTTATTTGTGCTATGGCAGCATAATATGGGTGGAAAGTACACCAAATGGATGTCAAGAGTGCTTTTCTAAATGGTGATCTCCAAGAAGAAGTCTACATGACTCAACCAAAAGGATTTGAAGTGGAAGGCCAACAATAGAAATTTTGCAGATTGGTAAAATCCTTATATGGTTTGAAACAAGCCCCTCGAGCTTGGTATATAAAAATGGATCATCACCTTTTGCAGCATGGTTTTAAGAGATGTCCGTCAGATGCAAACCTCTATTTTAAGAAACAAGGTTCTGAAATAGTGTTGCTTGTACTATATGTTGATGATCTGCTCATTACAGGGAGTTCATAAAAAATGATTTCTACTGTCAAAAGAGACTTGTGTCAATATTTTGAGATGTCAGATCTCAGACTTCTCCATTATTGTCTTGGTCTGGAAGTCAACCAGAAAGAGCACTCCATCAAAGTGTCTCAAAAAAAATATGCCAAGACCCTATTGGAAAAAGATTGCATGACTGATTGCAAGCCAATGTCTACTCCAATGGAAACATGAATTCAGTTATCGCGATATGATGATTCACCTCAGATAGATGGTACTCTCTATCTCCAGTTGATTGGGAGTCTCATATATCTAACCAACACTAGGCCAGATATTGTTTTTGCTGTCAACTATCTTTCGAGGTTCATGCAGGAGCCTAAGACTACACACTAGAAAGTAGCAAAGCGCGTTCTTCACTATGTCCGTGGCACAATGGAATATGGCCTAGAATATAAGAGGAACAAAAAATTCTTCTTACAAGGATACACGGACTCCGACTATGTTGGATCATATGATGATCGTAAATCAACTTCAGGATATTTGTTTCATCTTGGATTTGGTCCTGTCTCTTGGCACAGCAAGAAGCAACAGGTGGTTGCTATTTCATCAATAGAGGCAGAATATCATGCCACACGTGAAGCTGTGTGCGAAGTGATATGGTTGCGTTGCATCATCACAAGTATGGGTCTTCCATCAAAATCTCCAATACACTTGTTCTACGACAACATGGGTGTTTTGAATCTTGTCAAGAATCCAATACATCATGAAAGAACCAATCACATTGACACACAATGTCACTTCATTCGAGATGAAGTTCCAAGGCACCGAATTTAGCTTCAGCACATTCCCACCAATGCTCAAGTTGCAGATATTTTCACTAAGGCACTTCCACGTGTCAAATTTGAATTGTTTCGTAGCTCTCTTTGTATTACCAACTGATGTAATCAGGGGGGATATTAGTAGTTCTTCAATTACATAAATAATGTAATAAGGGGGGATGTTAGCATATCTTAGGGATATCTGATTTATTTCATTATTTAGTTTTTTATTTTAGGCATATTGTTATTTTCTATAACAATCCCTATTTTTACCTCGGGTGGTCCCCCAACCTCCGGGTTTATTTTAAGCTGCAAATGTATTATTTAAATCAGCTTCATGAATGAAATACTGGTTCGCATTTCAATATTTTTGAGTATTAATAGATATCCAAACATTGGCTTATATATACTCGTTGGAAAAATATTTTTTATCCCGAGCTAATGGTGGTGGTTTTGTGAAATTTTGAGATGATTTGATAGGTCAAAATTTGTCCCAAATATGACCTTACTTTTTAGGGTTATAAACACCCCAAATTTGGGTATGAAGATGATTGATTTGATTTGCTTGATCAAAAGGCTTGTGAAGGTAAGATAATTGATGAGTTTTTATAAGATTGGATATTGATGAAGTATGCCAAATTTTATGCCAAATTTGACAAGGTTAGGATGACTTTATGAGGTTTTGTTTGAGGATGACATTGGCTAGGTGTGTCAAAATTGGGTGTTTACATTTTACTCCAATTTTGATGCGATGCCTATAGGATTGCATCAAAATTTAAGTAGTAAAACTCAATTTTGACACTATGATGCATTGTTGTTGAAAAATTAATCCCATGGGAGAAAGGTTACCCCATGGATGCCTCCAAATTGAATTTAATGACATGATGATTTGATTTGATTGTATTGATGTATTGATTGTTGAGATTATATGATGTATTGAGATTGTGTGATGGTAGTCTTGATTTATTTCTTAGCATTGATCTTGTGAAACCATGATGATGATAAAATGCTAAGGGAGGGAAGTTGCCCTATTGAGAGATGTATTGAGTTTTGAATGATAGGTAATCATTCAAATGTATGCTGTGAGTGGTGGTCTCTAGACATGATATAGGAGAATGCTCATGCTATTTAGAGGTAAATGTTTAACTTTTATGCATTCCCATAGGTGGGAACATGATCTCATTATGTTTAAATGGTGGCCTATGATGCCGCATTCATGATAGCATTTAAGACATAATGAGGTACCTATAATATGTACATGAAGTATAAAATATTTTTCTTCTCATCAATGTTTAAGTGCCATACTCTATGAAACACTTAGTTGCGTAGATGAGGTACCTGTAATATTTACATGATGCATATATATATGTTTTTCTCTCATCAATGTTCAAGTGCCATTCTCTATGAAAAACTTGACTGCGTAGATGAGGTTTTTAATTTTTATCAGTATTCAAGTGCCATTCTCTATGAAACACTTAACTGCATAGACAAGATACCTGTATGATATATGTTTATTTTCCTCCTTATCAATGTTCAAATTCCATTCTCTATGAAAAATTTGATTGCGTAGATAGGGTGTTTGATCTTCATCAGTGTTTAAGTACTATTCTCTATGAAGCACTTAACTGTGTAAATAAATTTTTTGCTTCTTATCAATATTCAATTGCCATTCTTTATGAAATACTTGATTGTAAATATGAGGTATTTTGATTTTCATCAATGTTTAAGTGTCATTTTTTATGAAACACTTAATTATGTAGATGATGTTATTTTGATTCTTATCAATGTTCAAGTGTCATTCTCTATGGAACACTTAACCATGTAGATAAGATATTTGTTGTCTATAAACCTTTTGCAAAGCTTTTGAGATGATGTTTGACAATACTTTTGATATATTTGATGTTGATTATAAAATGTTTTAAAATGCTTTGTAATGATGTTGTGATGATTGCAAATATTTTTGCAACATGATGAAATGTTGTCTAAAAATGTTCTTGTGATCCTTTGCAAATATTTTTGTAAAGTAATGATGATTGAAAATGCTTTCGTTATCCTTTGTAAATGTTTTGCAAAGTAATGAAATGATGATTGCAAAAGGTTTTGTAGTATTTTATAGTGCTTTTTGAAAGCATGATATGATGCTCATAAATATTTTGTGATGTAATGGAATGCTTCTTGAAAATATGGTGTAGTGTAATGTAATGTTATTGATATTTACGGGATGATTTAGCAAATGATGTTGTATTGTTATTTTTCCCCATCGTTTGAAAGCAAATGCTTTGATAAAGATGATGATGTGATATTGATTGAGATTGTTTTTGTAAAAGCTACCAGTAAGGGTTATCTTACTAGTAAGGGTTATCTTAAAGATCATATGCCTCATATTGACATATTTACAATGTAATTGTAAGTATGCAATTTGCAAGGACATGATAAATAAGGTTACCTTTAGGAGGCAATTTATTTGATTGTGTAAATTGAGTTGTTTTAAGAATGTTTGCTTCTAAGATTTTGAATGCATAAGATGAACTCTAGGGATGTAGGTCCAATATCATATGCAAATATTTACATGCACGTGAGGCATGGAGCTAGTGCCTAGAGCACATATGATGTGTTGAAATATTTGATAGTTTGTAGGGTAAACAAAATCTTTTAGACTAAGGGTAATGCTCCCATATGGATGATCCAAGAGAAGAAGAAACCCTTCTCTCTTGCTCGACGTGTGTACAAAGAATTGTATATGCGCAAAATATGGGAAAAAGAAATCCCCTTTTCTAGGAGGTCCATGTGATAGCATGGTCCTTAGTCTGAAGGATCTTGTTGTAGATGAAAAGATAACATCCATTTTGGCCCATAAATCATTAGGAAGTATAGGAAACTAGGATGTGTTTGTTTTGTTAGATGTAATGATTTTTGAGAAGTGATAGTTTGTTGTAGTATATCAATATGGAGGAAGTTCTCTATCTATTGACTGATATTTGTATGAACAGATAGAGAATATCTAACTATATCAATAGGTAGTCTTTTGTGTTCTTGTGTAATAAATTAGCTAGAAAACAAAGTTATGTTAATCCAACATCTTATTAGACAAGTAGCTAGTGAAGAGAATGTGATTCATGGATGGCCTATTGTAGAAGACCAGAAGCTATGAAGATAACATCGATTTAGTGTTTGATGAAGCCTACAAATGATTGTAGGCTCACAAGATATTGGATCGAGGGAGCCTCATAGTCTGATTGACCTATTTAAACAATAGTTTATGAGATTTTGTTTTTTGTTTGATAGAATGCCCAAGACATAAACCACATGGTTTTATTGGAGGTAATCGATGAGATTGTGATTTGGATGTGATGGTATGCTTAATATGATGTGAAATGACAATGTTTATGATATATATTTGTAAAATAATGATTTGTATAGTTGCTTTGATATTTACCCCCAAGTGGGGAGAAGATATGGATGGATATGTATTCTGATGTTTGAATGATAAGATAGAAACTTGGGAGAATGAGATGCCCCCAAGTATGTGTAAATAAAATTTTGTAGATGCATTGGTGCCATGTCTTGAAAGTCATGTCTTACTATTCCATAAGATTTCTAAGAAAATATGATGATGAACAAAATCTTGTTATCATCATGAGGAAGGAAATATGATTGATAGATGCCCCCTAGCCTATTTATAGACTAGCAAGGAGTATTGGAGTGAAGATATTTTTGTCTAAAGTAATATTGAGGATTATATTTTGGGAAGCATTAAATGCTACCATGCACCATGTGTGCCCCCTTGGGCTTAAGAGGGGAGGCCAAAATTGAATTAAGGAATTCAATTTACATGGGGATGATAGGAATGAGTTGAAAATGGGTGAGTTGTTTAGGATGATGATTGATTGTAAAAGAGTGTATGATTGGATGAGCCTACTTATGGTTTTAGAATTGATGTCCCTATGAGTGGGGGTAGGTCTACATGATGTATATACAAGGTTTGATATTGATTCACCCTTAAGTGGTGGCCTTGGATACACACTTAAAGGGTGTTTCAAATGATGATGCATCCAAGTGAGAAAAATATGTACAAATATCACTTGGTTAGTGTTGAGAGTTGTCCAGAGGACTTTGTTAGCTTTCTCGAAGGACTTAGTTAGCTTGCATGAAGGACTTAGTTAGCATGTTCCCAGAGGACTTAGTTAGCTTTCTTGAAGGACTTAGTTAGCTTGCCTAAAGGACTTAGTTAGATTTCCTAAAGGACTTAGCATGGTGATATGATATGATATGTACAAAGCAAGGAAAAATATGTACAACAATGCTTGGGCCATGTTTTTGAGATGAAATATGTATAATGATTAATCCTTATGCAAGTGCATAAGGAGTGTTTGTTATGATATTTTCTTGTGATACAAGATATGTATATACATCATGTGATGATAACCTAAATGGGGTTCCTATTTTTTAATGTCACAAAGGGGAGATTTTCATGTGAATATGCCCAAGGGGGATTCTAAAGAGGGACTTTAAATGATTGCCCCAAGGAGGATTTTAAATGTTTATGCCCTAAGAGGGACTTTAAATGATTGTCCCAAAGGGGGACTTTTAAATGATTGCCCCAAGGGGGAATTTTAAATGTTTTATCCCTTTAAGTGAAAAGGGTGTTGTAGGTTATGATAAAGTGTTTCCAAGGATGATCCATCCTTGGTCAAATGTCTAAGCAATGTTTCAAGGTATTTATTTTCCCCTAGATGAGGGCAAAAATATGTAATGTGTTAAAGGAATAGGTATGAGATATATGTATTTGATGTATCCAATAAAGGATGATTTGTTGATTAATTTTTAATGTTAAGGATAATTGTAATGTGTTTTGATTTATGTCCTTATGTGTAAAGGAGGAAGATTGAGATTATTGTAGTGGCATTTATGTGGATGTACTCTTCTTATGGTAAGGAGAGTTTTGTGGTTTGCAAGAGTGTAATAGTTTGATAAAGATGTGATAGAGATTGATGATTTATGTTTAGGTTAGGAAAAGGTGGCTAAGTGAATGATGATGGGGATTGATTTTATGACTAAGCATGTGCGACAAGCTAATTGTGAAAGGCAACCATGCAGATGAGGAGCCAATGCAAATAGTCATGTGAGTAGGTAGTTAAGAAGATATGTGGATTGAAAGGGTGGCTATGACCTAGCAAAGGATCCTTAGCTATTTCAATCTTGTTTGTAGGTATGGTGTAGCTAAAGCATACTACCACTTAGGATGGACCCTATGCTATGACATCCTTATCCTATCCAAAAAGACCTTAATGCACCTATGTTTTTGACAAGGAGCTAAAAGGATTTTATGGAAAAGGTTGATGAAGATGGGGTATTGTTGGAGCAAGCATAGTTTGTTGCCCCTTGGTTATGGATGGGTGATGGATCATGGAAGGTTCTAAGATCCTGATCTAAGCAAGGTTGGAAACTAGAACCACTAAGGTCAAGGTTTCCATTGTCTATCAAGTCTTGGATTAGATTTTTAAGGCCTCTACAATTATTGGTTGCATGGCCATTAATGCGATGGAAGGCACAATGTTCATGAGAATGGGATGAATGAGTTCTCCCTTTTGCAAGGTTGATAGGCTTGATAGGTGGAAGCTCTATCATCTTAGTTTCAAGGATATGTGTTAGGATAGTTGTAGGAGATTGATCTAATGTAGTGAAGTTTGGTTTTGGTTTTAGTTGTATAACAATCCTTTGAGGATTGGTAGTAGCATTGATATTGTTGATTTGTTGAGTATTTATGACTTTGTTGCCTATGCCATGTATGTTCTTATTTTCCTCCTTTGGGTAAGGGGAATATTGCTCTACTTCCTTAGAAGTATAGGTCTTTAAGTGCCCCCTTCTATGGAGGATGGTTTCTACCCTTTTGGCCATTTCTATGGCATCTTCAAAGGAAGACACATTGGATATTTCTAAGTGAAAGGATAGTTGTTCATTGATGTTTCTTATGAATATGTTTAAGAGTTATTTTGGTGGAGGGACAAATTCAAGCCTCCATACCAAAGCTTGCCACCTTGCTAGGAAGTCAAGGAGACTCTCATCTTGAGTTTGTTTGAGTTCAAGAAGGTCACTAAGTGTGGGCTTCTCTTCGATGTAAATGGAGAATTGTTTGATGAATAATTCAATAAAATCTCTATAGTTTTTGATGGAGTGCCTTGGTAATTGGAAATACCAGTCCAAGGTAGGGCCACTAAGGCTTTTAGGGAAAGTTTTGAGTAACAATATTTCATCATGTTCAATGTTAGTACATGCAATTTTGAAAAGCCTAACGTGTTTGATAGGATCTTTATTTCCTTCATATGTTTGAAGTTTGGGTATCTTCAAGTTAGAAGGAAAGGGATGACTAACTATGGTAGGATCTAGTGGTTGATTGAACAAGTCTTCATAGGAATACTTAGACTTGGAATAGGATGTTTGGAGAGAAGCTATTTGTTGCTCTAGTTGCTCTAATTTAGAGTCTTGCTTTTTTAATTGTTCTAGCCTAGAGTTTATGCTTTGATAGTCATGGAGAAGTGGTTTTGAAGGTGCTTGAGGTATGATAAAAGAAGGTTGTGAACTAACACAAGGATAATATGGAGATGTTGGAAGGGATGGTATCAAAGGTGATATCCTATGGCTTATCCCTAGATTACTTGGTTTAAGAGGTTTGATAAATGTAGGACAAGTGGTAGGAGAGATAGAAGTTTGAGCAAGACTCACATTTGCACTAGTGGAACTAGGAGATGTGTTGGTGAAAGGATGAGGGATTGAAGCACTAGGTGGCACCCCTAATGTAGGGGTGTTTTCCATGTTGGCTTGTTGAGATAAGGGGTAACTTATGTTGTCTCTCAAGAGTTCATCTTGAGATAAGGAATGATGATGTATTGAAGGTTGAGCACCTTGGGTCCTAATATTTTCAACAATAGGATTAGGTTGTAAAGCATTGAGGTTTGGAGTATCTTGTATGTAAATGGAATTAGGAGGAAAAGGGTAATCCCTAGGGGAATCCTTCCTCAAGGGAGTGCTTTGTTTATTGTTATTATTTTGTATGGAAATTGGAGTAGAATGAGAGGGTAATTTATCAACATTAGATTCTAAAGGGCAATCCTTAATGGAATCTTCCATTAAGGGAATGTCTTGTTCATTGCTAATGTTATCAAGAAATTCATTGATAATTTCTTCATGCTCTTGTGAAAGGGTTGTTATATGATTAAGGGAACTAGGAGTTCTCTTTTCATCATTGTTATGAATCTCATCATCAAGAAATTCTTGGATGATAGTTTCATGTTCTTGTGAAAAATATGTTGTATGACTAAGTGCTTTAGAGGTTGTTTTCTTTTGATCATTGTTAAGAAATTCATTGATAACATATATATGCTCTTGCAAAGAGGTTATCATATGATTAAGGTCATCATGAAAGGAGATTAAAGAGTCAAGAAGAATGACATCTTTATCTCCTTTGTTGGAATTTGGACTTTTGTGGATGTTAGATTCTTCATAATATTCCACCAAAATTTTTGGATGGGTAGCTACTTTACGAGTTGTATAGTATGTTTTGGGTTTTAGAAAGATTTGAAAAAGGAAGACAATCCATTTTAATAAACTTGTAAGGTCTAAGAAAATGACCATTGAGTAAGGTTTGGAAAGAGAGGGTTGATTGATTTTATTAAAGTTTTGTTTCTAGAGTACTTATAGCAAAGAAGAGAAGATATTTGAAATCCTTATGTCACCTTGAAAAGCAACCCTCCTTATGACTCCCACTAATCCACCATGATATACTAGCCAAAGAAGATTGCTCCCCTAAGGTTTGTACTTTGGTTTACTCAAGGGGTCGTTATCCTTCCCCTAGTAGGATTAATAATTGGTTATGTTCTTGTTATCTTGATTTAATGTGATGTAATCTAAGCAAGAAAATTAGATGATCTTGTTTAAGTTTAACAAAATTTTATCTTTGTTAAGGCAAAAGGAGTGTTCACGTCGGGTTCACCAAATATGTAGATGGGGAAAAAGTTTGTTCTTCCTCTTAAGTCTAATTAAATGTCAAGTGTGCATGAGGGAGATTCATTGGAATCTCTGCTTCCCCACTTGAGGGTCTCTTTCCAAAGGAGACCTCAAGAATATAGATATTCTCAACACAACTAGACTCCTACTCAATGTTTTTCTTAGGTTGTGTGGAAGTTGATGTTATGCTTGTTTGATTGGTGTTTTATGGGTTTATTCAAAGAAAACACCTAAGGTTTTGGATCACTATCTATCTCGACTCTTTTTCGAGCCTTAACGGTTATTTAAACCTAAATTATCAATGATCATCTAAATGCAATGCTAAGGCTTTTATCACACAAATGCAAGAATACAAGAGCTATCCTATATGCTTTTCTAATTTTGATGAGCTAACTAAGGAGATTTTGATATTTCAAGGCAAACAAGAGATGAATGCAAGAAGATAAGCTAGCCTAAGATGTAATCTATATGCCTTTTGATTTATTGCCTAATTGCTTTTGAAGGAAATATTTTAGATCTTATGCTAAGATTATTTTATTTTGTCCAAAATAAATGTGATTAAAGAAAATGAATTTGGACTATTCTAAGGGTTCCTTGATTGACCAAAGTAAATGTAATTTTAGGTAAACAAATTATGAAAACAAAGACTAGGTAGTAGAAAATAATGAAAATACAATGAGCAAGGAGTGCCAAGTGGCCGAATTACCTATTTTGGAGATTGAGTAGAAGTTGAAGTGTTGCTAGACTTTGATAGAGAATTTGACAACCTATAGAAGTTGACCAAAAAAATTAGGTTTATCTGATTTGGGGGGTCTATCTGAGTGTAGTGAGATGATAAGCTATCTTCCTAGCTGATCAGACCCCTTGTTAAAATAATATTGAGTATGCGTGCCTTCCTTGGAGTGGAAAAAGAGATGATAAAGTTGCCACAATTTGATAAATGAATTTATTTTGTGATAGAAGGTTGAAGTGTTTTGAGATGAAATTGAAAGCGAATTTGTTCTAAATGTTGTTATTAG
The DNA here is from genome assembly GCA_028583015.1 of Wollemia nobilis. Taxonomy (NCBI): domain Eukaryota; kingdom Viridiplantae; phylum Streptophyta; class Pinopsida; order Araucariales; family Araucariaceae; genus Wollemia; species Wollemia nobilis. The sequence goes on along the minus strand of JAQPPZ010016925.1, from coordinate 4,864,732 downwards.
GGATGCCTAAAAACAAGACAATGCTAAAAAAATGCTTCCAAATTGCTATTGATTAGAGTTGACTTTGATGAGGAAAATGCAATCACAATTATGGTTTAGTATATGGTTTTTATGCAAGAAGTTGGGATAGATCTTGTGACTAGTAAACAAACTATGAGTGAGAAAATGCAAAAGGAAAGGGTTAAATTAAAATGCTATTTGGATTACAATAGAAGCCAATGTAAATAAAAAAATATGCATATGAATACCTTTTAAATCCAAAGAAATGTGAGCTTAAATGGTCTTAAAAAGCATGGACAAGGGAAATGATAAAGGTTAGTAAGATGACAAGCCAAACAACCCTACAATAAAGTGATTAAAAGCAATTAAATAACAATGTGATGCATGAAAGAGGTATGTGGCTGCAATTTTAAATAAAACACAGCAATGAGTTGTGTGCAAGAGGTGTGTATGGCTGTAATTTTACATAAAACACAGTAATGAGTGAGCATGAAATGTATATATGGCTGCAATTTTACATAAAATATAGTAGAAAGTGCATGCAAGAGATGTATGGCTGCAATTTTAAATAAAATACAACAATATGGTCATGCAAGATATGTATGGCTGCAATTTTAAATAAAACATAGCAAATACAGTTGTGCAAGATGAATATGGCTGCAATCTTGAAGAAAACGCAGCAATATGGTTGTGAAATGTGCATGTGGCTGCAATTTTAAATAAAATGCAGCAGATGAGTTTGTTCAAAAAGGATATGGCTGTAATTTTATATAAAACACACCAAGATGAGTTTGTGCAAAAATGATATGGTTGCAATTTTATATAAAACACAGTAAATGCATGTAGAACTTATATGTGGCTGCAATTTTAAATAAAACGCAGTAGTTAAGTTTGTGCAAAAATGATATGGCTGCAATTTTATATAAAATATAATAAATGTGTGTGAAGCATATATGTGGCTACAATTTTAAATAAAATGCAGCAAATGAGTTTGTGCAAAAAGGATATGGCTGCAATTTTATATAAAACACAGCAAATGCATGTGAAACATATATGTGGCTGCAATTTTAAACAAAAATGCAGCAAATGAGTTGTGCAATGTATATGTGGCTGCAAATAAAAATTAAAATGTAGCATTAAAGAGGTATGAGCATTGATGTGCAAGGAATGCAAACATACCTGCAATAAAATTATTAGAATCAAAGAAAGAGATGTATATGAAAAAGAGTGAAAGTGTTAAAAATATGACTGAAATTGCAATTAAATGAGAGTGCAAAGAAGTGAGAAATATATATGATGCTGTTAAGAATTATATAGAGTAGCTAATCTAACCTCGAGTAAAGTCAAATTAGCATTAAAAAAAAAATATTGATGAAATTGGTGAAATGTGCAAGTGCTGCCCAAAAACATATAAAAACTACAGCAGTGAATGAGTGAACAAAGTGGCTGGTATTGCAACTGAAACAGGGATGCAAAAGAGTAAAGAGTGTGTGAAATGGTGCTAGACCCAATATAGAATAGCTAATTTCACTTCTAGTAAAAGCCAATTAGCATTTTATGGTGAAAGGAAATAGAAATGCTATGATATGTGAAAGGGCCCCAAAATTCAAAATTTACAACAGTAAATGAAAGAGGAAGGTAAATTACAATGGGATATGTTTGAATACTGGTAAAAGGGTGAGACGACAGGGCAATAACAGCCCTATATCTTCAGTACCTTGCCTTAGAAGATGAAATAAATATGAAATAAAAATGATATATGTATGGAATGTGAAATTACATACAATGCATGAAAGAAGAGGCTGGGAAATAAATGATTATATTGAATCTATGCTTACAAATGAAAGCAGGATGAAAACTAGATGAGCATGGAGGAAAATAGAAGGTTAGTGTGCTACAAATATCATAAAATTACTTTAAATAGAAAGGGAAGCAAGTAATGTAATGTAATATATGAAAAGAAAGTGCAATAAATCCTACAAAACAGAGGATTAATGCCAAAATGTGGAAAGTAAATAAGTGTAATCCTACAAAAAAGGTGTTAGATGGATAAAAATAGGTCTGAAAATGCTTGAAATCAGACTTGCAAAAGATATTGGTAGAACCTATAGCACAAGAGTAAGTTACAAACAAAATGAAAGTAGATAATGTAAGAGAAAGTATGCAAGTAAATGGAGTTAGCAATCTAGCAAAGCTATGTTAGAGAGCTAAAATAAAAAGGTAGTAAATTAAATAGAAGGAGAGAACTATGCTAAGGATGATATCACCTAGCAATGGCCTCTCCCTTGCACCAAGAAGATCTCCTTGCCACCAAGCCCTCTTGCCTTGCTTGATTCTCCTTCACAAATGCTTGCAAAATGGATGGGGAATGCTTGAAATGCTTGCTAAATGAAAGATATGAGAATGAAGATTCTAAAGAAGTATTGGCAGAGTATAGCTACAGTGAAAACCCATGGTGAATGCCTCTCCAATGGGTTCTATTTATAGATTCTTGGAGGGGGGATTGAGGGGGAAATGGATTCAAAATGCCTTGAGAGGAAAAACCAAAATTTGAAATTCATGAATTTGGTGCATTACTGGGGTGCATGGGATCAATGGAAGAGCATAGAGGAGTACAATCTATGTCCTCCTAGCTCGTGCCAAAATATTCTGAGCTTTTTTCAAAACTTGCCACTGGGATCAAATTCGCCACTAGGACCAAATTCGCCACTGGTCTAGCTAGGTGCAATTTTTATGCATTTTGAGCATCAATAGATATCCAAACATAGGCTTATCTATACTCGTTGGAAATATATTTTCGAGACTAATATAATGGTGGTGGATTTGTGAAATTTTGAGATGATTTAATATGTTAAAATATGTCCCAAAGATGACCTTACCTTTTAGGGTTATAAACACCCCAAATTTGGGTATGAAGATGATTGATTTGATTTGCTTGATCAAAAGGCTTGTGAAGGTAAGGTAATTGATGAGTTTTTCTAGGATTGGAAATTGATAAAACATGCCAAATTTGATGCCTAATTTGACAAGGTTAGGATGCCTTGATGAGGTTTTGTTTGAGGATGATATTGGCTAGGTGTGTCAAAATTGGGTGTCTACACATAAACTTGATCTGCCTCTTGACATCGTTTCTCATATTGAGCTAATACAAGAACTTTTCAGGTACAACCAAAATTTTTTCTATCCCAAAGTGACCCACTACTTTGTTGAAGTGTGCTTCCCAAATATTTTTTTATTTCTCACTTGCTAGCACACAAATATATTCCATATGCTAAAGGAGGCTATCTTGCAAATAAAAATAAAAAGCATACTTACTCACAAGAAGAGCTTGGTATGCATTTTCAAAATTAGAATCTACTTCGTACAACATGGACCAATCCTACAAGAATTAATAATAATAGTGAGTGCTATGATTGGAGGTTGGATCAAATAATTTCCATTAAATTGGTATTCCCTTTTTCTAGTGATTGTCCTCCTACTTTGTGGCTTGATTATCAATAGAATATTATTTTTTAATTTTGACTATCATCTTTGTGCATTGTTTAGCACTAGTTAAGGAAACAAGGTTGGATGAGATACCTTTGCTATCCCAAATAACTGACCTATGATAGTGTTTATGACACCTTGGGGCCTAGGTCATATACACTATGGTTCTTCCATATAACTATTAGCCTGAAATCACATCGTAAACATCCAATGGCACAACATCACACAAAACTTCATCTTTGAAGGGTTGATGATATATTAGAGGATACATTATTGAGTGACATAAATGTCTATCCCCTATTGTAACCATACAACATTATATGGTTGTGGGTATTGTGTGATAGGCAAATTCAAGTCCTTCACCACTTGATTAGAAATCAGACTCTTTTGAATACTACTATAAAAAATGAAATGTAATGGCTTACCCTTGATCCATATTTGTGAGTGAAATAGAAATTCCTCCTCTTGTGAATATTTGGTGCAACATGTGTGTTGGAAATGGTCACATTTGGTTTGAATTTTACGATTTGCTTCTTTCTGAAGGACAAACATTTATACCATACACAAATCAAATGAAATGAAACACGATACAAGAAATCAAATGATAATGAATCCCATGTATTAATTTGTATTGATTCCTTAAAAATGTTACATAGAGTCCCCTTCAGGGATTTTACCGATGATACAATGTTACAATGAGGGACGTTGTTCCCCTTTTCATCGGATAGAACTTTCCTAGGTGCAATATGGAAGATTCTTGTGTTAGCACAATGTTTTTGAAAGTAAGTTTCCTTTAGACCGTTGCACGAGAGGAAGATCTAGAGAATTTCATGGTATCTAAACCCTATTACCTGTACATAATGAAATAGAAATGAATCAATAGCATTTATGGGACCCACCAAGGATGGACCCATATTTGATCATGAAATATACAACAAAATAAAAAATGTATGTATGCATACAACAATGGAAATCTATGTTACTACAACAATATAAAATGCATGAAATGAAAGATCTGATGCTAAGATAAATATATAAATAAAAATCTAAGCTAATATGTAAAAAAAATGATGAAAAATGATCAACTGATTGAGGTCATCTCAGGTAGATATGATCTTGTCTGTGGATCATCTTGGGGTGAGACGGTCGCTATCGTAGACCTGCACTTCTATGAAACTAGGTCTTGACAATGTTGGGGTGACACATAAGGGTTTTTTCAATAGATTTCTCATGAATGTGGAGGCAAGTTGGTAGATTCGGGTGATATGGAGCAGCATTGTTGATCAAGCGAGGAGTAAAAATGTAATCTTGAAACTTGCGTGGAAATCAAACGGTATTGAATTAGGCAATCGGAAAGCATGGTGATGTTTTGGTGGCACTTTGTTTCTTTTTTTAATTTAGTATCTTCAAAACAATAGATAAAATCCTAGTTTTATAGCCTCTAGCATGAGGCAGAAGGGGAAAGGAGGTAGCAATGGAAGTTAGATTGGCTGCCAATTGATAATTGCAGTTGATTACCTAAGAAAAAGGTGCCAAATTTTTACCTGCATGTAAGAAAGTACCAAATTGTAACCTGCATGCAGTTGTTGTTAGGTAGTTAACTACCACTTTTTACTTTTAGATATGATTCTTCGTGATCGTCTTAGGTTGAGACGATATCTATCTTGATAACATATTAGGTGAAGACAGTTCTCAGCCTGAGACCATCTTAGGTTGAGATGATCATACTTCCTATGGGGAAACATACATTTTTTGTTGGAGAAATACATCAAAATAGCCTTGAGGCTACCCAATATGGGTGATGTGAGTTAGAAAGGAGCCTTTTCAATAGACTTCATGTGATGATGCATTTTAGGTGTCTACATATACCCATTTTTGGAACGCTTTTTACCTAAGCACAATGCAGAGCAAAAATAGATGACCTAAAATGGTTGAACTAATGATGAATGATGTTAATATTGAAAAAGTCAACGTGAGATATCCCAATCATAGAAAGGGTGCACATCATTGTATTATTGCTTCTAACACATTGATGAGCTTGATTTGATCTTTGTAACCTTTCAGTCGTAGGTAGACAAGCTTTTAGTCTACAAGATTTAGGCTTCAAATATATCATGTGTTTGTTTGATTAAGATTTTGCTTGTTGTTTACCCTAGTAAGAAGGGCCTATGATAGTTTTAAGCAATGATTCTTGGATGAACGCAATTTATAATTTTAAGTGTTTTATTTGTGACTTTATTTTGAGATGTAAATTTACCGTTACTGACCACCCCCTCAAGCGACGAGTTTATGGAGGAGATGAAAAATGATGAAAGCAACAATGCGCTTGATAAGAATGAGACTGTTAGCATGGCTGCTATGAGAAAAGGGAACATTATTAGACCATATTGACCCAAGATAGTTTCATTTGAATTAGTTTTTTTCAAAATTGTAGCCATCTTGGATGGTTGTGTGGTGCCATGCAACCATCCTGAAAGGTCGCACCCACTAAGAACTATATATAGCAAGTTTTACAAAAAATGAGTCATTTTCATCGTGCAAGATGAGGAGGAGAGAAGTTAATTTTTTGAAATGAAGGGCTACTAGTTTGTGAACCGAACAACACCATGGACCCATCCGGTGCATCCATAAGTGGGGGAGTCAGTGCAAGAAAGGTAAGGATATAAAATCCTCACTTTTCCTTTATTTAACAAAATGAACCAAATTAAAATTAAATAAAAATGAAATGGTGGGGTGGGTGAAATAGGTAGCCTTAGGCAAATGAAAAAGCAGGTGGGGTGATGGGTAGATAGAATTTAACACACATTTTTTTATATATATTTTTATTATTGTGCAATGGAGATCGTCTTAGCTAGAGACGGTTTTGTTTTGTGACTGTCTCGACCCGATATGACCTCATGTGGTGACCATATAGACTTGAGATGGTTTTTCTTGGTGATCATCTTGGCTCGAGATGATTGTTATTGGTGACTATTTTTTGAAATTTTGATTGAGTATTTTTGTTTTTAACAGTTTTTTAGATCCAGGCACTGTTTCACAAACACCTTCAAGGAGGCTCGTGTTGTAATGTCCAATGACGATTGGATGCGATTGAAGGACTTGGACCTTCAACACACTATTTGATTGGAGTCTATTCATATTGATTAGACCTATTACAACCTTGATAGATAGATGAGATCCTCAGATGAACACTTTTGATATGCCAACTGGTGAGATTAAAGTGACATTGGAGGATATCTTCCGAATTCTATGGGTCTTAATTGAGGGCGATCCCATTATGACTACTGCAACTACTCAGGGATATGTAGTGCTACAAGTCTACCGAGAGCACTAGTAGTGTGTGGACTATGATGTAGATAGTGGTGAGGTGAGACTGATGGTTGGATACATCACAAGATTATTGTTATCTAGATATGTAATACTTATGTCACTGATGTCTGACTTCATCCTACTAGACTCTTTTAGTGTGAGGTTCCCCTAGAACCTATTAGGCCTCATTCAATATTTGTTGGGGCAACCTTGGATCATGGTATGGGGGACTACCTTGTTTGCACAACTTTACAGAGAGCTCTATGAGATCTGATAGAGAGGCCAACAATATTTAGGATGCAAATTCCTCCTATAAGTATGGGTATGGGAGCACTTAAGTGTGGATATACCTACTGGGTTGTTGTGGTCCTTACATAGAGATATGGTGGATTGAGATATCCCTTATGCCATGTGATGGCTACACGAGTGAAAGTGGAGTAAGAGACACCTATTTTAGGGGATCAAAGAGCACTACAAAGACTCGTGGTATGGACTATAGTAAGGTAGGTTACATAGATATCCTAGAGAGGAGAACCACCTTGGACTAAGGAGGGTGAGCACCTTAGGCAGGTGCAACATGGTAGGTGGTTGGTAGGATGACATGAGTGACCTGTCAACTTGGGGTGAGGTAGGGTGTTCATGATGACCATATGGTATATAGGCAAATGATGATCAAGACTCAGTTGGCATGGCCACAAGAAGAGCCTATGGGTGAGGAGGTATATGAGACCCTGATATATGTAGAGGTAGAGGATCCTAGCACCACAACCAAGTACAATGCATGGTGGATCACTAGGTAGCTTGGCGTAGTAACTAGAGAGGCAAGGAATCCATCACAACAATGAGTGCATCATCATATGGATAGGGATATGGGTACCTCACAAGGATCCACTCAGGTTTTAGAGACACTTGTGAGGAGTTTTAGGGGTGTAGAGGTAGATGAGGAGGAACCATAGGAGCATATTGTTGCTCTGAGAGAGTAGGTTTGCATACTTCAGGATCAGTAGATGGATAGGGATACAATACATGTGATTGAGTAGAGTCATTGGTTTATAGATAAACAACATTTTTAGGGTTGGGAGGTGGACAAGGATACCTTGTAGGATCAGCTTTAGAGCCTATAGAAGTGGGAGCATATTATAGTAGAGAAATATGCTCTATGGAATCAAGGGGTAGGATTGACAACTAGGTAGTTACAACCATCTACAAGGGGGTAGTCTATAAATGAGGTTGCCAGGATATAGGCAGTGGTGGCATAACTATAGGATAGGGTATCCAGATACCTCTCATAGTACTAGGTAGATTGAGATTACATAGGGCAACTAGAGGATGAGATAGATAGACTTAGTGGGGTACTTCCCTTGTGAGCATCGTCATCTTAGTTTCATAAAATCTAATGCAACAAAGCATCTGGAAAGCCATCAATGAGATTGATTTTTGCCATGATTTGTAGCATCAAGAGCTTCTCAGATGTTAGGGGCCAAAGGATCCAGGTAGACTCTTCAATATGAGGCTACATCCAGTGGGGAGATCAGTGAGAGGGGTGGTGCAGGGTCAGCCCAAGGATGGAACCTTTACATTAGCTTCTATTTTTGGATGTGACATTTGAGGACCCACTTATTATTGTAGCCTACAAGTATTTTGATTTACTTTTTATTGATGTATTTATGGTGTTGGTCGATATATCTATATCTATATCTATATCTATATATAGATATATAAGATGATTTTATGGATGCCTATTATGCTTTTAGTGTGCATGTATATGTATCGGTATAATGATTAATGAATGGAAGTAATGGTAGATGATCATAAACGTATGCCTAGATTTGTAGATATGATGATGCATGTATGTTAGATGAATGTTTGTGATATGATAGAGCTATTATGTATGCATGGTTAGATGAATGTTTTTGATGTATGTGATGCACTAATGACATATGATAACTTAACTAATGCAAAGTGTAAATGTATGCTTATGATATGTAACTAATCATGAAACATAATGAATTTTCCTAGAATGCAAGAACAATGTAAGTGTAGGTATTGAAAAAGTTGTAAATCAAGAGTTAACAAACTTATCAAGGGCATACATTTGAATGAAAATCAAGGGAAACAAAGTGGGAACTGAAAAGGGGTGAGTGTAGCGGATGGTGAATAGTGAGAATTCACAAGGGAATAACAAGGCTTTTAGGAGACTCAAACACCCTAGTTGATCATTCAAAGGTTGTATAATGACCATGCAAGAATCTAAAAAATAAAAATCTGCTAGGAAGACCAAGATATTAAATTTCCTTGTGTGCATAGTGAAGTTCATTACTTCAAGTTTGTACTCAATTGGACTTAACTATTCTGTAATGCAAGCCACTCAAAAGCTAGTTCATTTGCAAGAGAACATTGGTATGTACAAAATAAGGTTGCTAATGTGATATATGTGTTACCACATGTAATATTACTCCACTACAAATTAGGCATCTATAGCCTATTGCTAGCGATGGATATTGCCCCATTATTGTCAAAAACTGAGAATTCTAGGGATTCAAGCTCTTTTGCCCTTTTTTTATACTTTCTCATTTTGTGGTGAGCAAGGGAATTTATTTATTTTTAGAGATTTTTCTTGTTTGTGGATGAGCAAGGGAATTTATTTATTTTTAGAGATTTTTCTTGTTTGTGGATGAGCAAGGGAATTTATTGCTTTTTGGGGATTTTACTCATTTTGGATAGGAGCAAAGGGATTTTTTTTAAAAGGGGGGATAGGGAGCTTGTCCTTTTATCAATTCTCAACCTTTTAGACCATGCACATAATAGGAGAGCAAGGGAAACCTTTTGCTTAAGGGGTGAGAACTACTTGGTAGTTTCATCTTTCTTTGTTCAAAAATTATTTTTAAGAGTGAGACTGTGTTGGAATTTTGAGATAAGCAAGGTACAATCAAAGCAAGACCCTACCGCCAGAGATTAATATGACATTCTACAAGATTTGAAAGGAATAATAGGAATGGCTAAATGACTAAAAGAACTTTTTGGACACCTTGTGAAAACTTATTAGAAGAAAATTAGGAGAGAATGAAATATAAATCAATAAAGGGGAATGTGGAGGGGGATGAACGATGAGATGGAGTGTATGCCCAAGATAGAAGAAGTTTCATCAGGACAAATGAAAATCATACAAACATTGTGCTATTCTTAATGCTCATAAGAAAAGGCTAATGCTAGCATAATGATACCAATGCCTAATGCAATATGATGACAAGTGTAGCTAAATGCTTTCTACAATGTAAAAATGAAAATAATAAAAATGCATGGTGCGATAAATGGTGATATGCAATGCAATGGTAAGTGAATAAGAAATGTAATGGTAATACTATATTTTTGTGCTTTTTTTAAATTTTTTTTTTATTTTATGCATAAAATACCCACAGGTGGAGAATATTAAGGGGTTCAGGCTCCTCAACACCCTCATGTGAAGCTAACTAATAAGTTCTTGGTCTCAACTTATGCTTTATTATGAGTGGGCCTAACCATTTTATGGTGAATTTGTCATGTAAATGTCTAGGCAAGTTAGAGTTCTACTGATTATTTTTTAGCACAAGATCATTCCCTAAGATGAACCCTAGTATCATGGGCTCATTTAATATGATATCGATAAACACAAAGATGTTCAAGAGTATTAATTCGTCTTTCATAAATAAGCATGAGTTGATCAAGGTGAGCCTATCATGCAACATCATCATCGATGAATTATTGTAATGATATGCGTAATGAGGAAATTTCAAGCTCCAAGGATATGACGGCCTTAGTGCCATATACTAGTGAAAATAGATTTGCCCCTGTTGGTGTTCAAATACTCATCCTATAAGTCCAAAGTACTAGAGGCAACTAAAGATGCCAATCCTTATGATGATTATTTATTGTTTTCTTCAGTATTGCGATGATCATTTTGTTTGATGGCTTAGCTTACCCATTAGTTTGTAGATAGTAAGGAGTTGAAAAGCTATGCTGGATATGATACTTATTGCACAAAGCTCGAACATCCTAATTTTTAAATGGTAGCCCTATGAATGTATAATTCGCATTAGATTGAAATAATTAAATTACAAATATTATATAGTAGCCCTTAGTCTGTTGGAGAAATAATAGGGCTTACAAACAATTTTAAACAAAACTCTATTCCTACTATGCCGACATCCTGCCGACTTGTTGCTTGCCATCCACCCTAGCCGCATGTCATCCAACCAAGGTGAAAGGTGGGGTAAGATGTAACATTTATTTTTTTTAACTACCAACATTCTCCCCCTTAAATTTGAGAGGACTGACTATACAATCTCTCAGCTTTATATATTGAGCTCTATCCATGCCTTTGGTGAAGATATCTGCAATGTTGTCCAAAGTTATGCAATGTTTAAGCTCAATGATCTGGTGCTCCACCATGTCTTGGATGAAGTGATACTTCATATCAAAATGTTTTTATCTACTATGGTGGATTGGATTATATGCCAACTGAATGGCACTCATGTTATCACAATACAGTCGAGTCGGACCACTTTGTATTTCTCCAATCTCTTCAAGGATTTTTCTCAACCATAGGGCTTGAGTACTAGCATATGTGATGGCTATATACTCAGCCTCAGTATATGACAATTCTACAACCTGCTTCTTGGAACTCCATGTAATTAGTCCTGAACCTAGACTAAAACAATTCCCTGATGTAGATTTCCTATCATCTATATTGTTGCCTCAATCACTATCACTGAAGCCAACTAATTTAATAGAATTACATTTGTGGTAATGGATTCCAAAATCCAATGTACCCTTTACATATCTTAGGATTCTTTTAGTTGCTTGTAGATGCAGCTCATATGGACTAGCCATAAACCTTGAAACTAGAGAAACATCATATTGTATATCATGTCTTGTGTTGGTGAGAAACATCAAACTCCCAACCATGCTCCTGTAAGTGGTCATGTCAACCTTTGGTGCTCCATCATCCTTGCTCAGTTGGATCCCATGTCCAATTGGAGTTGCAACTGATTTGCACTACTCCATGGAAAATTTCTTGATCATATCATGAGAATACTTGTGTTGACATATGAAGATCCCTCTATTTGATTGATGAACTTCCATGCCTAGGAAGTATTGCATTAAACCAAGATATTTCATCTCAAATTGTTTCATCATGGAGTGTTTGAAATCCATATTCATCTTATTATTACTACCCATAAATATTAGATCATCCACATATAAACAAACTATGAGAATGTCTACACCATGCTTTAGGTAGTAAAGAGTAGGTTCACTTTTGCTTCTAGTGAAACCATACTCTTTGAAATAGTCGTCAATGTGAGAGTACCATGCTCTTGGTGCTTGCTTGAGGCCATAAAGTTATTTTTTTTAATTTATAAACAAGGTTCTCCTTACCTTGTTCTTGAAAGCCTTGAGGTTGTTGAACATAAACCTCCTCAGTAAAGTACCCTTTGAGAAAGGCACTCTTCACATCCATGTGCTGAATGTTCCATCCTTTGTGGGCAACCAAGGAAAGAACACATATGATTGTTTCCTGTCATGCAATAGGAGCAAAGGTTTCCTCATAGTCAATGCCATATTTCTAAGTAAAACCTTTTGCTACAAGTCTTGCCTTGTGCCTTTCAATGCTTCCATCAACATTGAATTTGGTCTTGTAGACCCATTTACATCCAACATTTTTTTTTCCTTTGGGAAGCTTTACTAGCTCCCAAGTATCATTATTTTTTATAGAGGTTATTTCCTCTTTCATGGCTTCCTGCCATACATTATGAGTACAAGCCTTCTCATAGCTATATGGTTCTAGTTGTGCACTAGTTAATAAAGCATAATTAACTACATCTCCCTTAGGATCTTGGGAGTCATCATCCCCATACATATGCATATTTTCAAGTTTCTGCAAAACTGAATTCATTTCACTAGCTTGGCTTCTAGTGTATCTTTTCTAGAAATTTTGATCCAACATTTGAAAAGATGGATGATGCTGTAATGTTATTTTTCCTCTTGATGGAGAATCAATATCCATAGGTGAAGAACTTACTGATCTCTATGGAGAAGGACTTGGAGTGGTTGTTGATGTACTTGAAGTAGTACTCCTGCTTGGGCTTGGAGGGGGTGGTGTGCCTTTATTTTTCTTGGGAGACACCTATTGTATTTGTGAAGAACTTACATATTGGGATTCATCATCAACAAAAATTCTTTGATGACCCCATTCTCCCCCTTCATCAAAAATTACATCCTTGGAAAGTACAATTTTGTGCGTCTTTGGATTGTAGAGTCTATATGCTTTGGTAGACTCACAATATCCTATAAAAATACATGCTTGACTCTTGGGATCAAGCTTATTTCTTTTTTCATCAGGAATGTGTGCATATGCTAAAGAACCAAAAAATTTGAAATGTTTTACATTTGGCTTCTTTCCATACCACCCCTCATAAGGAGTGATTCCATCTAAACTAGAAGTAGGACTCCTATTTAGAATATATACACTGGTTCTGATAGCATCAGCCCAATACATATTAGTTAGATGCTTAGTTTGAAGCATCGTTCTTGCCATCTCGACTATGGTGCGGTTCTTTCTCTCTACCACACCATTCTGTTGTGGGGTGTAGGTGGTGGTGAATTGCCTTTTGATCCCACTTGCTTTACAATATTTCAAAAATTCTTTTGAGGAGTACTCGCCTCCTCGATCTGTCCTAAGAAACTTTACATAAAACTCACTTTGTTTCTCTACATTGTTCTTGAAATCTATGAAGCAATCAAAAGCTTCATCTTTGTGTTTCAAGAAATAGATCCAAAATATTCTAGAGAAATCATCTATGAAAGTGAGAAAATAATAATTGTTTCCTAGACTCTTTGTCTGCATTGGACCACAGATGTCCGAATGCACTAATTGAAGTGGATAGCTGGCCCTCCATGCTTGTCCTTTTGGAAACTTAGACCTAGAGTGCTTTCCCAAAGCACATCCATAGTAGACCTCCTTATGTTCATTGACTTTGGGAAGTCCTGTCACCATAGCTTGAGAAGTTAACAATTTCAAGCTGGCTGAATTAAGGTGACCATATCGCAAGTGCCAAAGCACACTTGGATTTGCTATAGCTACATTTGCAAGTTGAGCTCCCCCTAGTTCTCCAAACTTGAGGGGAAATAACCTATTCTTGGTCATTGGTACCTGTGTGATGACATGATTACAATTGTTTTTATCAAGAATGATACATTTTCCTTCATAAAAAACAAGTTTGTAATTATTCTCCATCATTTACCCAATGCTTAGCATATTGTGTTGGAGCTTTGGAGTGTAGTAGATGTCATTCACTTTCTTTATGCCTTCTTTCGTTGGAACCTCCATGGCTCCAATGCCTTCAACTTGCAAGGCTTTATCATCCCCTAACTTGATGCAGGATTTATAAGTGGAATCTAATGTAGCAAAGAGTTCTTCTTTGCCACTCATATGGTTGGAGCAACCAGTATCCAAAATCCATGTATCATTTAGATTTTGTTCTGATTGTCCATATGAAAGAAAAATATTAGAGGTTTCATCTTCTTCACCATAATTTCCATATTGACTGCTGCTGCCTTGAGAATATTTTGACCAACAGTCATGAGCAAAGTGACTTGGTTTACCACAGTTAAAACAAGCCTTTTTGGACTTGTCACCTCCTCACCCTTGATTTCCACTTTGACCTGGATTTCCACCTCTATTTTGGTTTTCACCTCTGTTCTGATTTCCTCCTCTACTGGGATTGCCTCCTCTGAAGGTGCCTCTGCCTCTAGAGACCTCTACCTTGACCTCTTCCATGTCCTCTTCCAACACTTTCATTGGATGTGAAGGCTTTATCATCGCCTCCATAACTAGTTGAAGGAGATTCTTGTAATCTCTCTTCATGAGACATTAACAAACCGATTAATGCATCAAAAGTTAAAGTGGAAAGGTCTTTTGACTCTTATATGATTATGGCTATGTGATTCCAACCTTGAAGAAGTGTTTGCAACACTTTCTTTACAACTATTTTAGGTTTAATTTCCTCGCCAAGTGTAACCATTTTATCGACAACTGCTTTTACTCTGATGCAGTAGTCACCAAATTTTTCGTCTTCTTTCATTTTGAGATTTTCAAAATCTCGTTTTAGGGTTTGAATCCTCACTTGCTTCACCTGATCACTTCCCTGGAATCCGTATTTCAAAGCTTTCCATGTAGCTTGTGCAGTTGTACAAGCGGCTATTCTAGGGAATATACTCTTCTCCAATGCTGCTTGGAGATGATAAAGAGCAGAAGAGTTGCTCTTTTGTGCTTCTTTCTTTGTTTTCTTATCTGAAGCACTTAATGTTGTCCAATCTATGGGTTCGGTGTAACCCTCTTCAATTATGTCCCACAATCCCTTGCCTATGAGTAAGGTCCTCATTTTTATGGACCAATACTCATAATCATACCCGTTGAATTCTGGAATAGGTAGATTGTTATGTGAGGCCATAGCTGCTATAAACTAAAAAACACTCCTTTTATTTCTCTGTTACAATAAAGCACTCTACTTTTCAAATAAAGAAGAAAGAAGAAGAAGAAGAAATTACAAATTGAGATCAAATCTGTCTTGATTCACCCTTTCACTGATAGCTTGTTCTTCTTGTTGGGGTGCTTCTATCACTTGATTCATGAAGTTGTCTGCTACTTGTTCTTCGTCATCACTGATCAATATTATCTCTGGTGATTTTGGTTCTAGAATTTCAATGGAGTCATTATTACTGAATTATGGATTTACTGGTTCTTGTGGTGCAGATTTCGACTGCTCAAATATGCTACCAAAAGAGTTATCTTCAGAGTCTACCTCGTATCCTGAGTCTAGATGTCTCTGATGGGCTATTACTACATTCTGCAATTGACTAAACACAATATGTAGTCCATAAGTTCACACTTTTTCATCAAACCCTTTGGCATTTTCTCTTACCAAAAGCGCATAGAGGGCATGATAACAACCTCTGGATCGTATCATGAATTTTTTGCCTTTCAATGTGCCTTTACAAATTTCAAGTCTTCTATGCTTTTGCCTCTCTCAAATTTTTACAAAGAAATTTTTAAGCCTCTCAGGATTTTTACAAAATATTTCCTCTTAGGAAATATTTATATCCTTCCATAAAAGTTGCAAAAAAAAGATTTTATAAAACTTTACTAAGTTATTAATTAATAATTAAGTAAATATTTTAATTAAAACATTTAAAAAATATATTTTAATAAAAAATATTAAACTAAATTATTAATCAATTTAATAAAGTAAATAAAAATTTGCAAATTTTAATAAAAAAACTTTAGGACTTAAAAAAAAAAGAGTCATCGGGACTTGAACCCGTGACCTAGACAATAGCATAGAGTCTCCTTACCACCTCAACAGCCTTGGCTGATGAAACAAAAAGCACATCCACTATACCTTATAGCTTTTCCCTTAGCATTGATATATAAAAAAATTAAAAATTGCTTTGTCTATCATCGCTAGGTTTTGAACCCACGACCAGGTGGGGGGCGGGTGCCTTAAGGCTGGCTCCTCGAGCCAGTCGAGCTAGGTGCTCGACGAGAAGGCGTTGGAAGTGCCTTCTATATGAAGGCAATCCGCGCCTTATTTTTTTAAAAAAATTGGGACTTTAGTCCCACATGCTCCCTATGAGGAGCGTTTGAGGTGTTTAAAACCCTCAAGGCACATTAAGTTGTTTGATTGCCTTCGGTAATCAACCACCTGCCTTTTGGTCTATTTGTCCCAATCCACTCATGCCATGTTGGCCTCCTACCTGCATTGGCCTTCTGTCCACCTCTCCTCGATTGCCACATCACCTGCTATATTCACCTCTCACGATCTACCACGTAGCCTGGTCAGCTCCTTGTCCGCTAGTTGTCATGTTGTCTCTGCCTCTCATGATCTGCCATGTATCCTGATCAGCTCCTTGTCCATCAGTTATCACCTGGTCCACCTTTGCTGGTCTTCCAGCTGTCCCTAGTTCATTAGTTAGGTTCTTTGGTCTATCACCTGGTCTCCTCGTCCGCTAGTTGGCTCTCGAGCCAACACTCCCTCCTTGGCTTGGCCTCAAATTTTGGGTATGGGTCCTCCTGCTCGACCTCGGGATGTGAGCCCTCAGATTTTGTGGCTTCTGTGGGCCTTAGTTAGCCTCACCTCCCTGCCTTGATATGATACCATATGTGAATGTATAATTCGTATTAGATTTAAATAATGTTGTACTTAGTATGGCACTGAGAGGGGGGGTGAATCAGTGTGGCATTCCAAAACATGAATTAACAGCTCTAAAAACCACAGCAATTAAAACTTATAAACAAATATAATAAGTACAGCAAGAGAACATCACACAACATAGATTTTTAACGAGGTTCACCAAAATGGCTACTCCTCAAAAAGAACAGTTGCTTGGACTACCATCCAAATCCGGCCTCTTGCAAAGCACCAACTTTACAATTTGTTTACCGGCACCAAGCTGGAAGGAGCACCAACCCCTTATTTATCTGCACCAACGAGAAAGGAGCACCAACCCCTAATTTTCCGGCACCAAGCTGGACTTCAATTTTGAATGAAAATGTTTGACAAATACCTTTGTTATTGCAAGACTCTAAGCTGATCTACTTCACCTTTGCAATCTCTGCACACTCTGCTCTTTCTTGCGCAATCTCTTCACACAATCTGCTGCACTGCTACAGCCAAACTTTGCAATCAACTTTGCCCTTTGCGCTCTCTGCACATTCTACTTTCTCTGCTCACACGCTTCGCACACTCTGTGTCGTTCCACACTCTGCTCTCTGTGTGCATTCACATTATGCACTTCGCTATCATCTCGCCGATTCTATGCTATCTACGCTTTTACGGCCGCATCTCGCACTTCAACATTCACCCGATGGATCCCTAAATCTCCAAACAGCCCCGCTTATATACTTGAGATTTTGAGATGAAAACCCTAATAGTAGTCGGCTGATTATGCAAATGCAAACCCTAATCTTGGTCGGCTGCAAACCCTAAACATGGTCGGCTGCAAACCCTAAATGTGGTCAATTGCAAACCCTAAAATCTGTCAGCCTGCATTGAATGACTTCTGAACTGCCTGTCCACTGCATTATTAGATCTAACTGCCTGAGTTGACAACAATGACAAAACTCTTGCAACACCTTGCTCAACAATCTCCCCCTTTGGAATTGTTGGCAACACCTGTGTACATTCCTGTAACTCTTCTCCCCCTTTGTCAATAATACCAAAGGGCTGTTGTAGACTCCCCCTGAGTCCATACACACCATTCTCAGAACCACATTGAAATAGTTAGCAAAAATCATGGATATGATCAATAAGATGAACAAATGCACAAATGCCCCCCTTGAGAATTTGATCCCAATGGCTAGTCAAATTTTAGACTATTCTTGGGAATATGTGGCCACTTCAATTCATGCTGTCTTCTGAGCCTCAACCCTCTGTTGCTCTGCAATCTCAAACTTGTCCACTGATTTTAGTGAAAGCATACACTGATCGTTTAACTATCCAACTTTTTGCTCTGTAATGCAAACAACATCTGCATATACATCTTGAATATTCTCAACAGACTTGAACCTACTGACAGCTGTTTGTCTTTCTCTGCAGTGAGAATCCAGTAGACTACCTCAATTCTTTATAAAAGCACCTCAAACATTCATCACCAGGCTGGAAATCATCTGGCTGCACATTATAAACTTTTTCTTCAATCTTCCCATTCAACATGCTGATTTCACTTCTATCAACAGAATTGACAAGTGACTCACATCTGTACCAATTTTTGTCCAGCACTGCAATTTTACTGCCAACTCTTACTTTCAACTGTGCATGTCGAAAGAAGACATTTTGTCAAACACTTTATGGCCAACCGTAGTGCACCTTACTCAGCCTCAAACTTCTTATCCTTGAATTGGCATTATATTAAAAGTTAAAACAAAACTGTCTGTGAATTAAATATATTCACCAAGGTGTAATGAAAGATCTGACAATCTTCACATCAAGCGTCGAACAAAAACATGCTGCTATTATCGAAACACAAATACGCAGCTGGGGCAAGCATTCTTTCAATAAACAAAAACAATCTGAACTGTTATAATCCATAGCTATAATCAGTGGCAGTAAGAACCATCAACAAAACAACAATGACATAAGCAATACTACCAATGGTGAAGATTCTCAATGCAAACACTACCCTTCACGGCACTTCCACACACAACTAAATGAACAGCCAACACACTTGACAATTATACCACAAAAGCCCAAGTGCTGGTCTTTCATCCTCGGGATACCCGAGACAAATATACTGAAGCATTAAAATAAAACCTTTTTCAAAATGCTCCCCCCGAGGATGTGTTACACGGAGTTGCTTAGTGCGATAGAAGAAGCCAGTCTCCTTTAGTTCAAGGAGACACGATTTCCTCTCTTCTTTCTTTCTCCAGACTTTCTTGACCTCGGGCTTGGATTTTTCACCTGCGTCCCTATTTTGCATCATTGCATGAACTTGAATATCTCTCTGGTGTGGTTGTCTCTTATGCATCCATGATGAATGATTATTTTCCTTTCTTCTATGAACCTGATTTATTTCCTGTCTGTGTTGTGTTCTTTGCGTCTTATGAAATCTCTTGTTTTGCCTTAGATTTGATACATAAGCGCTTGGACAAAACCTTGCTATGTGCCCATGACCATTGCATTGAAAACATTGTACAAAGTTTTCACTCAGATATGCAGATGTATTTCGACCGGCATAACTCTTTGATTTATTATTTAATCCACAATAAGTTGCCTTGTGACCATATTGGTTACATCTGAAACAATAGCCATTAAAAGTGTTAGTATGAAAAAAGTGAGAGTGGTAGAACCTCTTTTGTTGTGGCTGCTTTGCTGTAAATCTCCTTTGATATTTTCTTTCTTTTGAAGATACAACTTTAACCTTTTCTTGCTCGGACCCTTCAACAGTGAACTTCTTCTTCTCTGCAGAATTGGAAGATACAGGTTGTTCAGCTTCATATCCAAGACCATGCTTAATCGTGGAGCTTCTCTGATGACTTATCATTTTATCTAGCAATTCTGTGCTCTTCTCGAATTTAAGATTTGTATTGGCCTCTTCTAGTTGTTTCTTCAATGAAACAATCTCTTCTTCTTGTTTGCGGCAAATAATCTCTTTCTCATTGATCTGCGACCCGAGAGTTTCCTCAATCCTTTTAGACTCTTCTACTTGCAGCTTTAGATTACTAACTACTTTGTTAGAATCCTCTTCATGTTTGTTACACACATTGACTTTATCATTCAGCTGTGACTTCAAGTCTTCTTCTATTTTCTTGGTCTGTTGGAATTGTAAGAACAGATTTTCAATCTCATCCCCATATTCTTCCAATTTCTTGGAGAGTCTTTTGTTCTTTTTCTTTTCTATACTAAACTCTTCAAGAGCGAGAGATCAACTCACCTTCCCGAGTCTACTTCAGCATTGAGGTTTTTATTATACTGCTTCGGTGTTCACCCCTTACTGCCTTTTATGGTTCAATTTCCTCTACCACAGAAACTGAAACTGGTTGAGATGTCCTTTTGAAGGAGGTTCTATTCTTCTTACTTGGAGCTGTAATTTGATCTTCATTCCAATTTGCTTCTGCATTCATTTCTTCTTTATTACATTCCTGTTCTGATTCTATTTCTTCTTCATCTTCACTGCTACTAAACCCATAACACTGACGTTCATTATGCCGGAGTTGATCAAAACATTATGAACCTTGAGAACCTGCATTATGACCGAGTTGACTCTTGGCCTTTTCTCCATTGTTTGATTCATCTCTTGAATCTACAGCAATAATGAATTTATCTTTATTTTCTTTTATGACCCTGTGTGATCTTTTCTTCTTGTGTCTCATGGTTCCATTCTTGCCTTTCTTTGCCATTAGAGTATTAATCCAAGATCAACCCTAGCTGATTTAGCCTTTAAAGGGAACTTGGCTCTGATACCAATTGTTGTACTTAGTATGGCATTGAGAGGGGGGGTGAATCAGTGTGGCATTCCAAAACATGAATTAACAGCTCTAAAAACCACAGCAATTAAAACTTATAAACAAATATAATAAGTACAGCAAGAGAACATCACACAACATAGATTTTTAACGAGGTTCACCAAAATGGCTACTCCTCAAAAAGAACGGCTGCTTGGACTACCATCCAAATCCGGCCTCTTGCAAAGCACCAACTTTACAATTTGTTTACCAGCACCAAGCTGGAAGGAGCACCAACCCCTTATTTATCTGCACCAACAGAAAGGAGCACCAACCCCTAATTTGCCAGCACCAACTGGACTTCAATTTTGAATGAAAATGTTTGACAAATACCTTTGTTATTGCAAGACTCTAACTGATCTACTTCACCTTTGCAATCTCTGCACACTCTGCTCTTTCTTGCGCAATCTCTTCACACAATCTGCTGCACTGCTACAGCCAAACTTTGCAATCAACTTTGCCCTTTGCGCTCTCTGCACATTCTACTTTCTCTGCTCACACGCTTCGCACACTCTGTGTCGTTCCACACTCTGCTCTCTGTGTGCATTCACATTATGCACTTCGCTATCATCTCGTCGATTCTATGCTATCTACGCTTTTACGGCCGCATCTCGCACTTCAACATTCACCCGATGGATCCCTAAATCTCCAAACAGCCCCGCTTATATACTTGAGATTTTGAGATGAAAACCCTAATAGTAGTCGGCTGATTATGCAAATGCAAACCCTAATCTTGGTCGGTTGCAAACCCTAAACATGGTCGGCTGCAAACCCTAAATGTGGTCAATTGCAAACCCTAAAATATGTCAGCCTGCATTGAATGACTTTTGAACTGCCTGTCCACTGCATTATTAGATCTAACTTCCTGAGTTGACAACAATGACAAAACTCTTGCAACACCTTGCTCAACAAATAATTAAATTAAAAGCTTATATAGTAGCCCTTAGTATGTTGGAGAAATAATAGGGCTTACAAAAAATTTTAAACAAAACTCTATTCCTACTATGCTGACATCCTGCCGACTTGTTGCTTGTCATCCACCCTAGCCGCATGCCGTCCAACCAAGGTGAAATGTGGGGTAATATGTAACATTTATTTATTTTTAACTGCCAACAGGCCCATTATCCAAGATGATTTTGGATAGGATATCAAAACAATATATGATATTATGGAGTAGGAAATCCATGATGTGTGCTCCAATCATAGTGGTAAGTGGGATAGATTCCATGAACTTTGTGATATACTCAGTGGCCATTTAAAAAAATATGTATCAACTTGAATATGGAGGTAGGATTTTCCAATTAGATCAAAGCCTTATTGCAAAAAAGGCCACAACAAGTGAATCAATTTTAGTACTTACGAAGGTATGTGTGACAAATTAGCATGATACTGAAACTTAACACACCTTTTGACATAAGTGCAACAATATCGCTCTATAATAAACCAATAGTAATCCATTTTGAGGATGCATTTTGTGATAGCCATACTACTAAAGTGGCCATCACAAGTACCATTGTGAGCTTGATAAATGGACCAAGTAGACTCTTGGAGCTCTAAGCATCAAATAAGGAGACCATCATAACTTTTATGGTATAGTATGTCTTCTAACAAGATATATTTAATCACTTTTTGCTTGAATGTTTGTTTTAAGGTATGCAAAAAGCCCATAGGAGGGCTACCAAGCTTCACAAAATCTATAATTATGAGAATCGGTATTGATAAGGCTCAACTTGGACTAGATGAACATCTTGCTCCTCTCTAGAATCATCGTGTGCAAATGCATATTGAGAAAGAACCTTAAGATAAATGGTTATGACATTATCATAAGGGACCTATGGGATCAGGGATCCCTAGGAAGCAAGTTTCAAGAAGTTGTGAATTTAAGACAACCAATATTGGTATGATTTAATCTATACCATGTGGATGCTTTACTCTTCTTTAGAAGCATCTCACAAAACCATGGATTGAGAGAGCATTTTGATATGAATGGTAGTGATATTATCTAATGTATTTTATGAAATGCTGTAGTTGTGGATCTTTTGAGATGGATAATATGAAGATTGCATCATCAGGTAGCTCAATTGTAATAGGTTTATCATCATGAAGATGTGTTTTCACTAGCTGGTCTATGATGAACTGACCCTTGATAGAATTTTATCCAATGAATTCTAGGTCAAACTCTGTCAAGAGTATGATCCACTTTACGATGCGACTATTATGATAAGTATGACTTATCATGTATCGTAAAGTATTTTCTTAGGAGATAACATATGTTGTATAATTAATCATGTAATGACAAAGCTTCTTGGTGGAAAAGACCATTTCTAAGTAGATTTTCTCAACATAAGCATATTTTATTTCGTATGAAACCATGGTGCGACTGATGTAATATATAGCCTATTCCTTATTTACCTCGTTATTTTGGGCCAACATGGTCCCTAAGGCAAATTCAGTGGTTAAGATGTATAGTATAAAATGTGCACCTGATCTCAGAGGAGATAATACTGGCATGGAAGCCAAGTATTACTTGATATCCTTAAAGGCTTCTTGGAAATATTTATCCTAATGGAAAGTCACCCACTTCTGTAAAATATGAGTGAATGGTCAGAACTTGTTTGATAGTTGCACAATGATACATCATATGACCTGTATCTTTCCTTACAAGCTATGAAGCTACTTAAGGTTGGTGGAAGGAGGCATGTTTGTGACTGCTTTTACCTTCTTTGGATCAACCTAGATGCCTTGCTTAGACACAACAAAGATTAATTTTTTTGGTATGTTAAGTCGAAAGCACACTTTTTAGAGTTGAAGCATATGTTATGCTCTAGCAAGAAATCAAAGATCTTTTCTAGAACACCAATATGGTCCTGATGCAACAAATATTTAGCCAGAAGATCATCAATGTAATATTCAACAATCTTGTATAAGTAGTCATGAAAGATGTATGTAATTACCCATTGATAGGTAGCACCAGCATTTTTGATACCAAAAAGCGTGACTTTGTAGCAAAATGTTCCCCATGGATTGGTGAAGGCAGTTTTGGGCTGATCTTCAGGATTGACTTGAATTTGATTGTAGCCCAAGAAACCATCCATGAGGGAAAGCATTTCATGACCTACGAATACATCAACAAGCATATCGATGTTGGGAAGCATAAATTCATACTTGAGGCTTGATTTTTTAAGGTCACAAAAATCGATGCATACACAAACCCCCCCATTTGGATTCTTGATAGGTACCATGTTGGACACATATTCAGGATAGTCGATAGGTTGGATGAAGCCTGCATCCAATAATTGTTTTTAATTCATCCTTTATCATTAGGCTATAATTGAATGTAGTTTCTAGAGCTTTTTCTTGATTGGGTTATTTGTTGGATTTAGTGTCAAATTATGGATAACAAATTTTGGAATCTAGACTAGGCCTTGTATGACCAATCAAAATTGACCTAACCACGGAGCGTGCACCTAGCTACTGTATTGATCTATACCATCATGAAAGCATAAAGATTCACACAAGTACATAATTTGAACAAAAACAACGTAAGTAAGGTTTCTTGTATTAATATTTGAATGAGCTTTGATTACAAAAATGCCCTCTTAGGGTCACTTGAAAGATGATACTGATATTACAATTGCCAATGCCCTCAATAGGGTAGGCGCACTTATAGTGCTCTATTGATTAGTCACAAACTGCCTTGGGGTGGAGCTGACCCCCTTCTTCGTGATGTGGAAGGATTATGACATAAGCTCCTCTTGCACTTGTCTCCCTACGAACAAGAAACAACAGCACACGATTAAAAATATTGATAGCCTCTCGTGATGAGGCCCTTTAAGGAAATATGTATGTAAATGCCATTAAACTAGTAAAACAAGAAAACATAAAGAAAGACTTTAAACTATTCTAATTTGATCAAGAATTATACTACAACATGAAGGACATGAATAAGCAAATGATGCATGGATCAAATATCAAGTTAGGAGCAATAAAGTGCATAAAAGATCCAATATAATCCTACTTAATACAATGCATGAAATGACTAATTCCTATGGTCAAATTTTCTCTAAAATGCAATTAAACCTATGAAAAGACTAATATAACTAATCTATGCGGTCAAAAGCAAAGCAAGTAAGGTGATCAGTCACCTATTGCAAACCATAGCTATGGTGGGTGGTCTGCACTATGAACCATGGTTGACAACCATGGTTTGACCTCTGATAGGTTTACCCTCAGAATTAGGGGCAGTGGGCTTGACCTCCTTATCCAAATTGATGTTCAAGGGTCACCTTTGTTGTCCTCTGACATATTTGGTGGTCAAATCACTGTGAAGGGCCTTCGTTTGCCCGGATTTGTGTTTCTTGAATCTCCTAGGCACCTAGGGCATCCATGGCTAATTGGTCTTTAGGTGAATAGCAAAGGGGCTCTCAAATGCACAGATTCAGTATGCAATTTGACAGGGCTTCGCTGCTCTCTTGATCAATTAACTCTCTCTTTTTTCTCCCCATTTGGAGGGGGTATTTATAGCATGCCCCTAGGGCTAGGGGTGGCTTCATGGAGAAGCCAAGACCAAGAAGGGTGGTTAGGACAGTTGGGATGGAAGCCTCTGGAATCTTTCATCCTTCAACTGCCTCCTTCTAGATCTTTTGGCCGTTCCAACCGATTTGGCTCGGATGGAAGGCCTAACCGAACTTCAGTTAAGACCGCAGGTCACAGTTGCGGTCTAGACTGTAGACCATAGGTGTCAACCATGGTTTAGACTAGAGACCGTAGGTCTGGGCTGCGGTTCAGACTGCTTAGGCCAAAATGCCTAAATTGAGTGGTTAGAACCACTGCTCTATCTTGGAGTCTGTCCAAGATCCTCCATATGGTTTTGTAGCATGTCCATATGAGTAGTCACCCTCGACATGACATGTTTTAGGTGTCTACAGATGCCCCTTTTGAGATGCGTTGTGAGATCGAACAATGCTGAGCAAAAATATACATCCTAAAATGATGTCGAAGGTTCTATGATGATCATTAGTCTGATCAACATTAGATGCCCCAGGTCCAGCAAAAGGACGCGCATCCTGGAATCATTGCTTCCAACTTGGAAAGGCTTACATTTGAAAAGTCTGCACTCGCCATCAGACGTTCGGGTAGCTTTGGTGCTACAATAGGAGTTAGGCCTATATAACCGAAGGATGAGAGTTACAAACAAAATTTCATATTTGCTATTTACCCCAAGCAAAGGGGGAAGCTTATGATAGTTGTTAGCAATGATTCGCAAGAACGAACACAATTTTGACAAGATCAAGGGATCTACGATCTCCGAGATCTTCTATTGATTTTGATTATGACATGAAATTATGACTACCCCCTCAAGCGACGAGTCGATGAGGGTAATGACAATGTATGAAGCGACGAAATCGCTTGACCATAATGAATGATCCTGAACAACTTTAGATTCGAGCCTTTTAATGCCTTGGCTAGGCCTGGTTCAGCTTATGATTGCAACTCTTAGTAGTACTTGCACATCTCTATCCCATGGAGCAGTCAAGCTACGATAGCCGTCTTAGGGAATCAAAATAATACAAATGCAATTAGACTTGTGTTGAATCATATTGTCGATGATTTGTTGAAAGATGTCATAAAAGAAATGACAAGTTTACCCCAAATGTCCTTATGGTGATTTACTCATCTTGTCGGATTGCATGGATCGCAAGTCGTTGCAACCACCAATTTTATAGGATAAATCACTGAATACGAGGCGCATTTGGTTTTTCATTATTTGATTTTTTTGTTTTTTGTTTAATTTTGCATTTATTTGATTGATCCTGGTGCTTTTAACATCACCAAATTTGCAATTTTAATCATTGATTTTGAATTTTTGTCCGATGGAAGTCAGTAATTTGTCTTTTTAGACCTTCCCACGGTGGGTTTTGAGTGCATTTATTGCTAGCTACGGACCGTGGGTACGGTCTACGGTTTACATTTCCAAATTTTGGGAACCGTGGGTCAGACCTACGGGTGAAAAACCCTAGTTTCGGAACCGTAGGTGTCAGCTGCGGTCCATGGAGACTAGGAGGACCTATAAATTGAATTCCCATTTGAAATTTTCATTATTTTTCTTGCAACTACTAGCAATTTGGGAGCTCTGAGAGAGAGAACATTCCTCGATCCGAAACGCTGCCAAACTCTATCGCAATTACACTCATCTACCTCGATGGTGGATCCTGATCAGCCATCTACTAGTCGAGGCCAGGGTGCGGGTAAGGTAACTCGAAACTGAGACCACGCACTCAATACCAGTAAAATGAACTACATTAAGTAATGCAGAAAAATGAACCTCACTAAACTGTTGGTAATGAACCCCACTAGTTTAGGCTAGTTGTAGGATTTAATTTTATGCCTTAGTGGTCTAGGAGGGTACCCAAAATGGGTGCCACTCCTAAACCGTAGCTGGTAGCTACGGTTCCTAGTTGGCAAATTGGGGACCATAGGTTTCAGCTACGGTTCCCAATTTGCAAATTGGGGACTACAGGTTTCAGCTGTGGTTTGCTATTGCTATTTTTTTTTCTAGGTTGTCTAATTAAAATTTTTAATTTTCTTTAGCTCTGCTTAGCTAGATTTAGCTTACATTATGCTTTTTGTTTTTAAAAGTTAACTTCTAGAGCGTGGGAGCCTGACCTTATGAAGACTCTCCGTGAGGCTTTGTCTGATGATGATCGAGCTTGGTTTCGAGCTGTCGGGTTCGGTTACATCATGGATCTACCCACCATTAGGGTAGATCAAGCCTATCTTACTGCATTGGCCCGATGTTGGAATGCACGGACCAACACCTTCCACCTTCCTCTCGGTGAGATGACTATCACTCTGGAGGATGTCTACAGGATCTTCAGGATCCCCATCGATGGCGAGGCTATCGTCTCCTCTGCCTCCATGGCAAAGGATGCTGTCTTCGATACCATCTTCGGTGACCAGAGCATCGATGCATAGGATGATGCTGACCACGGAGGGGTGCACATCGATGACTAGTATCGTGATGATGTCTTTTCTGTATGAGAGGCCCTCTTCATGCATCTCATTGTGCAGATTGTCCTTCCAGACTCCTCGGGCATGAGGATTCCCTGGAACATGTTAGCCACTACTTGGAGGGTGCTTCAGAGCTCTATAGAGGAGCCACTATGATTAGCTTGGGGGAGCACCCTATTATGCCAGCTCTATAGGGAGCTATACCAGATCATAGAGCGTAGCCGTAAGGGCATCAGCTGTAGTCTTTTGTTATAGATCTAGGGGTGGCAGCACATCCGGATCGAGCATCCTATGGAGCTACCACTACGCATCACCACCATAGATGTCGACCATCAGTGTTACACCGCATGCTGGCCTCGTGCTGAGGAGGGTATCCATAGTAGGGCTCATGCTGGGAACACTGAGCACTACATCATTAGGTTTGCATCACTTGGGTCGGGGGACGTTGTCTGGCGCCCCTACATGGATTGCCCTACATGGCTTGAGGTGGATGAGTGGCTACGATGGGCCCACCAAGATAGATGGCTTATCTAGCGTAAGCTAGAGGTCAGAGAGTATCAATTCTTTTCTCGTGTCCTATGATAGTTTGGCATGGTGTAGGACATACCAGAGATGCCACTGAGGTACAGACGCTTGGCTCTAGAGAGGGACCTCCCATTGATAGTTCCTCCACCACTAGGAGATGCACCCAATGACTTCCAGGAGTCAGGGGTTGAGACAGCTGGGACCACGCTCGACTATGATGGGTGGTGGTCCTTATTCAGATGGCATGGGATAGGGCCTCTGGGCCGAGAGCCAGCTCAGGCAGAGGTAGAGGTAGATCTTGATGGGTGCAGGGTGCACCAGCGTATAGAGGGTGGTTGGGGCATAGAGGCCACCATTGAGGATATTCTAGAGATTGACCCTAAGGAGGATACTCTAGAGGAGGGTGAGGTCCCTCTTGACAGTGTAGAGGGATGGTTGCTGGCTCAGGTGGCTGACTTGCAGAGTCAGCTCGGGTGGTTTCACACATAGTAGCTCGAGAGAGACACTACCATCACCACTCTAGAGGTGAAGGTGGCTGACAGGGAGTGGTGCCTGACTGAGGTGTAGGACTAGGTATAGGAGCTCATGACTCGGGCCACAGATGTAGAGGCCTAGGTGTAGAGACTATAGACTACCTTGGAGTTAGCACAGGTGCAACGGACTATAGTAGAGGTAGAGCGAGATCTTGCTCGAGCATCGAGGGGGGCTATGCCACCTCCTCAGGTGACTATGGGGCCTCTTACACCAGTAGGTACAACAGCTGCACAGGATCTGACGACTGAGGTAGAGCGACTATGTGGTATGGTCATGAGGACCAATGAGATGCATGTAGCCCGACTTGCTCACGTTGATCAGCTAGTCGGGTACATTGAGATGCATGGGCTACAGGTTTCGAAGGATCCTTTCTCCTTAGAGTCATAGTGTACCAGGTCTAGGACCTCAGGGCAGTCTACAATGAGCTCGAGTCATAGGACTCACAGGACTGAGAGGATGCATAGGTCCTCTAGCACACACACAACGAGATCGTAGGCTAGGACTAGAGATCCAGGGCAGACATCAGGGGCCTCCAGTCAGAGGACTAGCCTACTGTAGTTACCAGTTTCCCATGTGCTAGGTGCTTTAGGCTTTGGAGGTAGGTAGGATCCACCATAGGTGCCAGGTCAGCCAGGAGAGCAGGCTCCAGAGCACAGTGCTGAGGGAGGTGGCGAGAGCTCCAGTACAAGGGGAGCAGCCTAGATCTGGGTTATAGCAGCTATCGACTACATTTTTGATATATCATTTTGTGTGTAAGGTCGAGGACCTACACAGTTGTAGCCTACGGGCATTTTGTACTCCCTATGTACTCTTTTGGACACATATATATATGATATGATCTTTTATGGCTCATTATGTGTACATGTTTATTTATTTGTTTTTGATTTTATGTTTATTTGATGCACATGGATGCAAGGCTTATGTAAATGCTATGTTTATATGATGTGATGTATGGATGACATGCACTAGATAGCTATTTTACTTTATGATGATGATATGCAGTGATCTAGATGATTAGATGTGCGAGATATGATATATGCATATGGATGCGATGTTTATTTTTAAACGCATATTTATTTTTGCTTTGTGGGCATGCATTTATTTTATGCAGTTTATGGTATGCTATGCAATGTATGGTAATGCATTATGTACATAATCATAATCTAATGGAAATGAACCTGTATGCTTTAATCACTTAAAACATAAGGAATGAATGTAAACTGTGTATATCAATTTTTAAAATATGACACCACAGAATGTATAACAATCATGCAAAATAATTGATAATTCTCATTACAAGAACTTAATCAATTAATCACCCATGTATGAAATGCAGTGAAATGGATTGGTATAATGCTAATGAATGAATATGTCATTTTGTATATTTCTTCTTTGCTGCACTAAATAGTCAGTGGTCGTCTAAACATCATTTCTGATATTCATGCGGTATCTATCCTATATGTTTGATTGTGCTTTGTAAAATGCATTCTGATGAATGAATGACTCGTATTTCTAAAGTTTAATGATATTTGGTATCTTGTTGCTATTGGAGAACTTTTTGGGGTTTTCCTTGAGACTCAAACACCCTAGTAGACTTCTCCAAAAATCACATACTAATTGTACAAGGCTTATATTGGACAAGGCTTTTGCCGTGACAGACCCAACTATTCATTATCCCTGTGTGTGCATGTGAGTATTTTTAGATAGATCATAAGCATACCCTGTATGTCGGTCGGGACTCTTTCAACCCATATGTGAGATAGGGTTCCTCATACGATCGTACCATCCTTGTTTCAGCTTTGATTAGACTTATACAACTAGACAATCCTAGGTACCTAGAGCTAGCTCATCTTGCAAATTGATCGGGGCTACCCCTCCAAATGTAGGCGGGACTCTTTCAACCCATTGCTACGTTTGGGGATCACCCAATAGAACTACCCCTCCGATTGCAGGTGGGACTCTTCCAACCCATTGCTGCGATCGGGGATCACTCTATGGCTTTCAAAAGGTGGACAATCCAGGGATTCAAGTTCTCACCCTTCTTACTTGCTCATATGTAGTGATAAAAATCACTTGTTAGTCCACGTGTTACCATTTTATTTGAGCAAGGGATTTTTATAGTGCTTTTGATTCACTATGTCACTTTACATTTTGAACTTGAAATTTGTACTTTTGCACTTTGTAACTTGGGATTTAAACTTTGTGACTTTGGGATTTATAGGGGAAATTCTTGTCCTTTTGCCAAAGTACACCTTTCTAGACCGACTATTTGCAAGATAAGCAGGTCATGAAACCCATCTCTCTAGATACCTAAGACTGCTTTCACAGCTTTCATCCTCTCTTGTCTTAGCAGGATTTTATATTGTTTTGCTTAGTGACGGGATTATGATATGTTGAAGCACTATCCCAACTAATGACCTTGTCTATAACAGCAAAGCAAGCTTTCTACAATATCTGAAGAACCCACTAGGTATGGTTGAGTGACTGGAAAACTTAATATACATACATATTTCTCCGCAACAGGTATCGTGTATGAATGCAATGAATTATGATAAATGCAAGGGTGCATGATTGAAACACAAACGTGCGATCGTTTGTAAGATTTTGATATACACATTACACTCTACTATGGAATGCAATGGATGAAAAATGCCTAAATGCAATATGATGATGTGAATGCATATATGAAAATGCAAACTACAAAAGCAAATGTTTTTGGATTTTATGCTTTACCAATTTTTTTTTGGAATTTTATATATTTTCAAATTTTTATACATTTTTGAGCTTTCATATTTGACCAAACGATGAGTACATGTCCTTGGAGCTTTTAAGGATGACCAAATGGTGAGGAACTACCTTTGGAGCTTTTACTTGACCAAGCTACTCAACAGAGAGCTTGGGGCATTTTGGGATGACCGAGCGGTTGAGACAAAACCCTCGGAGCTTTTGGGTTGACCAAAGGGCTTACAGATGCCTTTGGTGCCTTTACTACACTCTCAAGCATAGAACGCCTTAAGATGGATGATATTGAGAGGCTCAAGCTCTTCCACACCCTCTAGCGACGTTAGGCGATAGGTACCTGGACCAATATTTTTAGATATGATGTAAGGCCCTAGCCAATTAGCCATGAATTTGTCTCGCATATCAGGCAATAAATTCGAGTTCTGTTGGTTCTCTTTCAGCACAAGATCCCCAACTTCAAAGTCTCTCTGGTGGACTTTGACATTGTAAGCTCATTTTAATCGCTCTTGATAAACATGGAGATGCTCGAGGGCATTCACGCGATGTTCATCGAGCAACGTCAATTGATCGAGGTGAGCTTGTCGCGCGGTGTCGTCATCGATGAACTCTTTCAATGCGACGCGCAGCATTGGAATTTCCAACTCTAAGGGCATAATGGCCTCAGTGCCATATACTAGTGAAAATGGCATTGCCCCAATGGGCGTCCGAATGCTAGTCCTGTAAGCCCATAATGCAAGGGGCAACTGTATATGCCAATCCTTGTGGTGTTCTTGCACTATCTTTTTCAAGATGGCTACCACAGTCTTGTTTGAGGCCTCAGCTTGCCCGTTTGCTTGCGGATAGTATGGAGTTGCAAAACTATGTTTAATGCGGTATTTAGACGTTAAAGCCCGCATAGTTTTGTTCTTAAAAGAAGTTCCATTATCCAAAATTATTTTGGATGGTATCCCAAAATGACATATGATATGCTCGAGAATAAATTCTGCGATGCGAGCTCTAGTGGTCGTTGTAAGGGGAATGGCTTCCACCCACTTTGTAAAATACTCAGTAGCCATGATAATGAATGTATGTCGACTTGACGATGGAGGAGAAATCTTGCCAATAAGATCTAGTCCCCACTGAGCAAATGGCCAAGCCGCTTGAATGGGTTGTAAGGCCTGTGATGGCAAGTGCGTAAGATTAGCATGATGCTGACATTTAATGCATTTCTTGACATACACATTGCAATCCTTCTCCATAGTGGGCCAATAATAACCCATGCGAAGGATGCGTTTGATGATAGCCATGCCATTGAAATGGCCATCGCACGTACCATCGTGAGCTTCTAAAATTGCCCAAGATGACTCTTGGGGCTCAAGACATCGAAGGAGAACTCCTTCGTAGCTACGTCGGTACAAAATGTCTCCTATCAAGACATACTTAGTCACTTTCTATTTGAATGTGCATCTTGCGGCATGCGACAATCCCTCTGGGATCATACCAAGTTTTAAGAAGTCTTGGATTTGCAACATCCAGCTTTGACAAGCCTCAGCTTCGACTGCTAAGACGACTTGCTCCCCCTACGTATTTAACTTTGTAAATGCAGACTAGGAAACAACCTTATGGTGAATGGTAGTACCACTCCCCGTAGGACTCTGAGAAGTCAATGACTCCCAGGGTGCCTGCTTAAGAAAGTCTTTCGCTCTACGGAACCAATCAGCTGTTGGTTCCATGACAATCATGTTGATCGACTCTTTGTTATCAAAGGTTGCACGCTCCACTGCTAGGTGCGAGAGCATTCTAACATGGATGGTAGTAAAATCGATGGATGGATTCTGAGGGATCAAGGACCCCAAAGATGCCATGGTGTCTACGAACCTATTTGATGAACGAGGGATTGCCTCGATGTCATACCATTCAAATTTAGCCAGATAAGTGGCAACAAGATCTTTGTAGGCTTTCAGTATGGGACATCGACACTGAAAGAGCCCCTTAACTTGGTTAACTATGAGTAGAGAATCACCAAAAATGTTCAATATTTTAATACCCATGGCGATGGCTGCATGGAGGCCCAAAAGTAGGGCTTCGTACTCAGCATTATTGTTGGTGCACGAAAAGTCTAACTTGAATGACAAGGGCATTGGAGCTCCTTGTGGCATGAAAAACACTATTCCTGCACCACCCCCTTGCTCACACTTTGAACCATCGAAGAACAATGTCATATCAGCATTATTCTCTGGTTCTTCGGGTTCGGGAGCTTCAGATATTATGAAGACCGCATCATCTGGAAGCTCAATGGTTAGAGGCCTATTGTTGGATAGTGGTGCCTCAGCCAGTTGATCAGCTATGACTTGTCCCTTGATGGACTTTTGGCTGATGAATTGCAAATCGAATTCTGTCAATAGCATGATCCACTTTGCAGTACGTGTGTTATGATATGTCTTGCTCATCATATACTGCAAAGGATTCTGTTTTGATATAACATATGTTGTATGACTTAGCATGTAATGCCACAATTTCTTGGTAGCGAACACCACTTCTAAACAAAGCTTCTCAACATATGCATATCCTGACTCATAACTCACCAAGGTGCGATTGATGTAATATACGGCTTGCTCTTTGCCTTGCACGTTCTTTTGGGCTAACATGGTCCCTAATGCAAAGTTGGTTGCCGATATATATAGCAAAAAAGGCACATCTGGCCTTGGTGGAGCTAGTACTGGTGGCGTTGCTAGGTATTGCTTAATCTCAGCAAAGGCTACTTGGCAGTCCTCATCCCAATCAAATGGGACCCCCTTGTGTAGCAGTCGATTCATGGGTCGACATTTATCCGATAATTGAGCGATGAATCACTTTATGGATGCTACTTTGCCCTGAAGGCTTCTTAGTTCTTTGATATTAGTGGGAGGACGCATCTCTAGAATAGCCTTGACCTTTGCTGGGTCTACTTCGATGCCTCGTTTAGAAATGATGAATCCCAAGAGTTTACCTGAAGTTACGCCAAATACGCACTTCTTAGGATTCAACCTGACATTATGCTCTATCAGGTGATCGAAGACC
The DNA here is from genome assembly GCA_028583015.1 of Wollemia nobilis. Taxonomy (NCBI): domain Eukaryota; kingdom Viridiplantae; phylum Streptophyta; class Pinopsida; order Araucariales; family Araucariaceae; genus Wollemia; species Wollemia nobilis. The sequence goes on along the minus strand of JAQPPZ010016925.1, from coordinate 4,830,048 downwards.
TTCCTTAAGACCTCCGCATGCTCTGCTCATAGCAACGACTTAGCTAGTAAGTCATCGATATAATATTCTAAGATTTTATGCATGTAGTCATGAAAGATATATGTCATTGCCCGTTGATATGTGGCACCAGCATTTTTAAGACCGAATGGCATAACTTTGTAGCAAAATGTCCCCCATGGCGTTATAAACATGGTTTTATGCTGATCTTCGGGTTTAATCCGAATCTGATTGTATCCAGAAAAACCATCCATAAGGGAGAGCATTTCGTGACCTATAGTAGCGTCTACCAGAGCATCGATATTTGGCAATGAAAATGAATCTTTGGGTGTTGCCTTATTGAGATCTCTAAAATCCGTACAAATACAGACCCTTCCATCTGGCTTTCCTATGGGCACCATATTGGACACCCATTATGGATAGTCGATGGAGATGATAAACTCTACGTCCAACAACTTTTGCAACTCGTCTTTCACCATTAAGGCTATTGTTGGATGCATTTTTTTAAGTTTTTGCTTGATTGGCTTCTTCGACAGATCTAGCGAAAGGTTATGAGTAACCAATTTTGGATCTAGACCCGACATGTCTTTGTAAGTCCAAGAAAAGAGATCAGGTCTCTCTTTTAGTAGAGGGATGATGCTATCATGCTCATCCGGAGTGAGACTCTCTCCAAATCTAACCTTCTTTGGATTGGTGGGATCTTTACTAATATCCACATCGAAGGTTTTCTCTACTGACATATGTGATCCCTCCTCAAGCTGGTGAGGCGTAGGAATCAGATGGATGTCATCAACCGGGTTCACATGTTCCTCATGGGAAGCACCCTCAGCATGATAAACATCATAAGCACAACCTGGCACAAAATGAAATGGTTGCAACATTTCTTCATTAGGGAAGAAATCTTCAGGCTAGACCGACGAGTCAGCACGATCCCAATCGATAGCATCCATGTTCAGATGTAGCAGTTTGGATGGATCTGTTGGATTACGAAGTGGAGTGGTCAAATCAATGGAGACCATACTGATGGAATGGAATTGATCTCTAGAACCACATGGACAAAACTCTATATCTGAAGCGTAGCTTCTGTATCCAAGATCTGGATAGGATGGTATGGGTATGCCCATATAATTGGATCCTCTTGATGCACTAGCTGCAAAATGGGATCTCTCGGCTCAAGGAGCTCCATGTACGTAGGTGGATGGGGAAAGAGTTCTTGATACCTCTCTTCGAGCTCTCTTCTTTCCCTTAGGCTATGATGGAGATTGATCTCCCGATGCAAACCTATAGCTGTAATAGGTGGGGGACCTCGAGGTGGAGGCCTATTATGTAGGTGATGAGGTCCCAAATAGGCCATCTCCAATGAATCCTCATCATCACTGTACAAATACAATCCGTCACTTCCCCCCTCTTCTAAGGGGCGATCTACCAGATGTGGCCCCATGTATCTGATTCTATGGTCACTATCATCACTATCCGGATAAATCCAATAGAATGATCGTATATATGATACTGCTATGTAAACTGGTGCTACTTCTTCCTCAGAGCGCTCAGTGTTGGGAGGGACTTCCTCCATAACATGCTTTGATTCCCTAGGCAATAGATATTGTGGATACACAAGCTTGGAATTGGTCCTCTCATCTACATCATTGTGGTCACTACCATGGATGGACCACTCTATTGTGTCTATGCATAGTGGGAGATTAGTTGGGTGAGGCCTTAAATAGGCCTCATCTATTTCATCTTTATAATCACTATCGACTATGAAGTGCTCATTCATCTCTTCCACTTGTTCCATAGGCAGCAAATGGCGTATAAAAATTGAACTTGGAAAGGTCGACTCGATTTCCTCCTCAGATTTATCATCATTTGAGGACTCATCATCTGCATCATAACTAGGTCCACTCATTTCGGAGGTGGACTCCTCTCCATCATCATCACAAATATCTCCTAACTCGAGATTGCCTATAGTAGTGGGGTTATGCCCCATACATACCAGTGTCATCGGTAGCACTACAGATTTGGTTACCCAGGTTGCCTCTAGGGTTGTCCTCTAATGGCCCATCATGATATGAATCGGGTGGCCCTATGGTAACAAACGATACCATCTGGCGAGTCCTCCAAAAGCTAGAAATATTAGGGTGATATGGATTAAAATACACATCGTCCCCTAGACTTAGGTACATGTAATCTAAGGATGCAACACACAAATTGTCATGATCCTATACTTGTAACCCTAACCCCAACCTATCAGTAGCTAACTGATAATGAGGTTCAAGCGGAGACCTACGTCCTTGTTCGAAAATACCAAGGTCATGTCCATGCCAATGATACGACTCAAATGTGCATGGCATATTTTGGGTTGGACAGATAGCACACATTCACAGCCAATGTCTCATCATCGTCCTCATCTACGAACATTTTAGTGTGCGCTTGATCTAGCCCTATGTAGACAAAGTTTGTTTGGTTGGGTGGCTCACCCAATGACACTATAGTTCCAATCAAAAATTTATGGGCGTGCGGTCGGCCCATCTCTTGTGCAATCTTTAGGATAGGTCCAAAAGTAACATTTTGTACAAGATACTCACCCAACCCTATGTTAGCTTAAGAACACAAGATTATACTGAGAGGGGGGGTGAACAGTATAAGACCACTTTTTACTTTTGCTTCAAAACAACTTTCAAATCAGTATTATGCAGTGTATAGATAGCAGTATTAAAAGCAGTAATCAAAGCAATGCACAAAACACCATCCACAAAAGAGACACAGCAATTTACGTGGTTCACCCAATGCGGGCTACTCCACGGATAAAATTTCTCTCTAAATTTTATCAACCAAATCTGGGAAAAACCTTTCCCGATTACAAAGTTTATGGGTACCAACCCAAAGGAGACACCAATCCCCTAACTCTGCTCTGTCTGGTGATCTTCTAGAAGACCTCTGCCTCTGCTGCCCTTAGCAAGTGGAACTCTATCCACAGAAGACACCTGTCTTCCCTGCTCTGGCTGGAGACCTCTGTCCTCAACTCTTTCACCTCAAAGCTGGTCCTCGAATATGCACCAAACACAGTCCTTCGGTCTGGTACAAGTCTGTCCTCTTCCTCTTTCTTTGGTCTACACCAAACATAGTCCTTCGATCTGGCACAAGTCTGTCCTCTTATCTCTTTCTGTTCTGTTACAGCCGCACTTGGTCGAAACCAACTTTTGCACTAATCGCGCAAACACAACAACACTCGATCGAACATCAACCTCGCACTCTAACTATGAATATCGCACTTCGAACGCACACTTCGATCGATTCGACATGACTGCTCTTTGCACACCATGGACTTAACTTGCGCAATTTCGATACACACATTCGATGCCTTCAATCTCGAAACAGCCCTCCTTTTATAGAATAAATTTCATGATCAAAACTCTCAAACTTAGTCGGTTGTAACCCTCAAACTACGTCGGCTGCAAAACCCTACGCTGCGTCGGCCCAGATTTAACTCTGTCGGCTCAAGGTTAACTCTGTCCTTCAACCGCCTCTGGTTCTGTAGCTTTTCCTATGAAACTACAACATGTCACGATATCGCGACATCTTTTGCAACCATACACTACCTTATGGCTTTTGTCGCGATATCGTGACACTTTTGCTTTTGTCTGCCTTGACAACGTCCTTGTCGCGAAATCGTGACACTTCTATCTTTTGCTGACGTCATCTTCACTCCTGTCGTGAAATCGTGACACTTTAGTCTTCATTGCCTTCTTCTCTGCTTTTGTCATGAAATCATGACACATCTGCTTCTGCTGACGTCATCTCCAACTCTATCATGAAATCATGACCCTTATGACTTCATGGCCTTCTTCTCTACTTGCACTAGCGAAAAATGGAACATGTCACGAAATCGTGACACTTTCGTTGAGCTTCTCCCCCCAAACGAACATAAAATGATGCTTTCACCTTCGAGCTCTTCCTTCTTGAATTCATCATGAAATCATGACGCTTCTTCTATTGAAGACTTGCTAACTATTTTTGTCATGAAATCGTGACACTTTCTCCAACTGAATGTTGCCATCTCAACCTATCATGAAATCATGACACTTTCTGCATTCGCAAGCTTTCTCTTCAACCTGTCGTGAAATCGTGACACTTTCTGCATCCGTACAACTTCTTTGTAGCCTATCACGAAATCGTGACGCTTCTCATTTCAGACTCTTCCCCTTTGTTGCATGTCACGAAATCATGACAGTTCTCTCTTCGAGCTTTTCAGCATGTCATGAAATCATGACAGTCCTCACCTCGACCTCTGCAACATGTCACAAAATCATGACATTTTTCATGTAACTTTCTCTCTCTTCTAACTTGTCATGAAATCGTGACAGTTCACACTACGGACTCTCTTTTCTGCATTATGTCATGAAATCGTGACACCTTTTCGTCCGTACAACTTTCCTAGCAATGTGTCATGAAATCGTGACACTTTTCCTTCTCTGCCTTCCTGCACTTTTCGAGTCACGAAAATGCGACATGTCACGAAATCGTGACACTTTCCATCTTCTCTTTCTTCCAACATGTCACGAAATCGTGATAGTTTTCCAAACTTTCTCTCTCCTCAAACATGTCATGAAATCGTGACAGTTTTGCCAAAACTTTCTCTCTCCTCAAACATGTCGCGAAATCGTGACAGTTTTTCCAGCTGGCTGCATACTTTTTCTTACTTGTCTTTTTCTTGATCTTTTGCAAATGGGCTACTAAGAACTTCTTGGAAACTCACTGATCATGCTCTGAATAACCTTCAACAAAACAAATTCCTTGACATCAAATCAAATTGCTTCAAGAACTTCTTGACATCAATGACAACATCTACACTTGAGCAAAGGCAATGTACCCAAGGTACCCAAAATTGCCAACAATCTCCCCCTTTGTCATTGATGGCAAACCTTTACTGAAACACATCTTAGGAGCCAAAACTGAAACCAACTGTGCCAACAACTGAGAATCTCCTTTTGAAGTTTTGCTCCCCTGACTTGAAGCTTTCCTCTTCACATTGAAGCTCTCCCCCTTACTCATATCTCTCCCCCTTACTCAAATCTCTCCCCCTTTGTCATCAATGGCAAAGGGTCACCTTTGGGGCTCGGGACTAAGAATGAGCTTCTTAGCTTAGTCCCTCCCCCACCTCCTCATGAGGTGATTAAATCTGGGGTGGGAGTAAAACTCCCATTAGGCACTGATCATCATCAGTGTCTATAATTTCCTTGCCCGACCTTTTCTTGAACTTTTTGCCCGCATTCCTATTTTTGTCACTGTTCTTGTTCTTGTTCTCATTCTTGTTCTTATCCATGCCTTGATCCATGGACCTGTTCATACCACTTTTCTTGTTCTTGTACCTTGGCAGTTCAGCTCTGCACTGTCTAGCTATGTGACCTGCATTGTTGCATTTATAACAAGTAACACTGTAATTTCTTTTAGACATATCTGTTCTTTGAATCCATCTATTCTGACTAACCGTGAACCTGTTATTAGTCTTGCAGACAATTGCCTTATGCCCAAACTGATTACAAGAGTAGCAATACCCTTGGAAGAAATTAGCACTTCTGAAATTGTTGTTAACCTTCTTCATTTGAGACATGCAATGTGCAGCCGTGTGACCAAACCTGTGACACGCAAAACATCTACCATGAAATATTCTTTTAATCGACCTTTTGGGTCCCGAAAACTTCTTCTTCGCATTCAGAATTCTATTTTCTGTTTCTATGCATTTATCACTCATGGACTCTTTCTCTGAGATACTCTCTTCATCAGAACTCTCTTCTCTTTGAAATCTCTTACTGGATTCCCCAAACTGTTCCTTGTGTGGTTTAACAAAACCAAGACCTATTTTATCTGTTGTCTTTCTTTGTCCTTTGATGAGTGATTCAACCTTTTTGGAGCTTTCTTGAAATCTGTACAGCTTATCCTTGTACTCTTTAGTTTCCTCTTTCAAAGAAGCCATTTTCTGTTCTAATTCACTATACTCAAGCACCTTAGATTCTAACTCATTCCTGAGATCTTGTGTCTTAGCCATAGAGACGTCAAGACTTTCTATAAGTTCATCTCTTTCCATACAACATTCATCTAACTTATCCTTGAGTCTAGCATTCTTCTTTCTTTCCTTTTTCAAAACACTAAGAGCATTAGTAAGTTCACTTTCAAGATCCTCTATTTGATTGCATTTTGAATCATCAAGGCCTTTTTCAGATTTCTTATCACTAGAGGTGCTACCCTTTTCAAAAACCATACATGCATCTTCCTTATCATTTTCTGAAGCATCCTCATACATACTAGCAACCAATTCATTATTTGTGCAATCATCCTCAAGGTGCCCAAAATTTCCACATCTAAAACATTTCATGATAATGAATTTATGTTTCGGTTCTTCCTCCTTTTCTGAAATAAACAACATCTCATTTTCATCATCACTAGAAGAACTTTCACTATCACTGCTAGAACACTTACTTGTTTTGTCTAGGTAGAAGCTCTTCTTGTGCTTGTGAGAATGCCTCTTTCCGTGATTGTTGTACTCATCTTTGCTCTTCCTGTGATGCTTGTGCTTTTCAGAATCCTTGCTCTTAGAATCCTGTATATCTTCATCACTTTCATTCTTGGAAACAGTACAGTCAGTAGCGTAATGACCAAACTTTCCACAGTTGAAACATCTTATATTTTTCTTGCTTTTGTGTTTTCTAGAGAACTTGCCTTTCTTGCTGTAATATGCCTCTTCATCACTAGAAGACTCATCACTTTCTTGAATCTGTTTACCTTTGGATTTCTTGGTAGCTTTGAAAGCTGCCTCTTTCTTGACATCAGCTTTCACTTGAGTTCTCAACTCAAATGCTGCAAGAATACTATGGAGCTCATCCTTTTTCAGTTTATCTAAATCTTTAGCTTCCTCAATGGCAGAAATATTTTCACTAAATCTATTAGGAAGAGATCTTAAAATCTTATCACACACATCATTTTCAGCAAGTTCAAGACCTAAGTCTTTCATGGAGTTAACAACCTCATCCATACGAAGCATGTAGTCACTAATATTTTCATCATCATTCATTTTGAGTTGTTCAAACATACCTTTAAAGTGTCTCAATTTGGCCTTTCGGACATTTGCATCACCTGTATGAACCACCTGCAACTGTTTCCACATTTCACTAGCTGTCTTGCAGTGAATAACTTTGGTGAGATCTGCTTTCTATAAGCCTTTCAGGATTGCATTCATGGCTTTTGAATTGTTGTGAAGCATGAGCCTATCTTCTTTAGTATAAGGACCATGTTCAGGAATAGTGTACTCATCTTCAATCACTTCCCATACCTCATTACCAAGTGCCATTAGATAAACTCTCATTCTTGCACTCCACAGACCAAAATCTGATCCATCAAGAATAGGTGTTGCATTGCCACTTGAGTAATCCATTGTGTTCTTAACCAGTTCTTCCTTCAAGCTGTTAAACCTTTTCGAAGGAACCCGCTCTGATACCAATTGAAGAACACAAGCTTATACTGAGAGGGGGGGTGAAAAGTATAAGACCACTTTTTACTTTTGCTTCAAAACAACTTTCAAATCAGTATTATGCAGTGTATAGATAGCAGTATTAAAAGCAGTAATCAAAGCAATGCACAAAACACCATCCACAAAAGAGACACAACAATTTACGTGGTTCACCCAATGCGGGCTACTCCACGGATAAAATTTCTCTCTAAATTTTATCAACCAAATCTGGGAAAAACCTTTCCCGATTACAAAGTTTATGGGTACCAACCCAAAGGAGACACCAATCCCCTAACTCTACTCTGTCTGGTGATCTTCTAGAAGACCTCTACCTCTGCTGCCCTTAGCAAGTGGAACTCTATCCATAGAAGACACCTGTCTTCCCTGCTCTGGCTGGAGACCTCTGTCCTCAACTCTTTCACCTCAAAGCTGGTCCTCGAATATGCACCAAACATAGTCCTTCGATCTGGCACAAGTCTATCCTCTTCCTCTTTCTCTGGTCTGCACCAAACATAGTCCTTCGATCTGGCACAAGTCTGTCCTCTTATCTCTTTCTATTCTATTACAGCCGCACTTGGTCGAAACCAACTTTTGCACTGATCGCGCAAACACAGTAGCACTCGATCGAACATCAACCTCGCACTCTAACTGTGAATATCTCACTTTGAACGCACACTTCGATCGATTCGACATGACTGCTCTTTGCGCATCACGGACTTCACTTGCATAATTTTGATACACACATTCGATGCCTTCAATCTCGAAATAGCCCTCCTTTTATAGAATAAATTTCATGATCAAAACTCTCAAACTTAGTCGACTGTAACCCTCAAACTACGTCGGCTGCAAAACCCTACGCTGCGTCGGCCCAGATTTAACTCTGTCGACTCAAGGTTAACTCTGTCCTTCAACCGCCTCTGGTTCTATAGCTTTTCCTATGAAACTACAACATGTCACGATATCACGACATCTTTTGCAACCATACACTACCTTATGGCTTTTGTCACGATATCGTGACACTTTTGCTTTTGTCTGCCTTGACTACGTCCTTGTCATGAAATCGTGACACTTCTATCTTTTGTTGACGTCATCTTCACTCCTGTCATGAAATCGTGACACTTTAGTCTTCATTGCCTTCTCTACTTTTGTCATGAAATCATGACACATCTGCTTCTGCTGACGTCATCTCCAACTCTGTCATGAAATCATGACCCTTATGACTTCATGGCCTTCTTCTCTGCTTGCACTAGCGAAAATGGAACATGTCATGAAATCGTGACACTTTCACTGCCTTGAGCTTCTCTTTACACCCGAAACTAGAACATGTCACGAAATCGTGACGCTTTCGCCTTCGAGCTCTTCCTTCTTGAATTCATCATGAAATCATGACGCTTCTTCTATTGAAGACTTGCTAACTATTTCTATCATGAAATCGTGACACTTTCTCCAACTGAATGTTGCCATCTCAACCTGTCATGAAATCATGACACTTTCTGCATTCGCAAGCTTTCTCTTCAACCTGTCATGAAATCGTGACACTTTCTACATCCGTACAACTTCTTTGTAGCCTGTCATGAAATCATGACGCTTCTCATTTTAGACTCTTCCCTTTTGTTGCATGTCATGAAATCATGATAGTTCTCTCTTCGAGCTTTTTAGCATGTCACGAAATCGCGACAGTCCTCACCTCGACCTCTACAGCATGTCGCGAAATCGTGACATTTTTCATGTAACTTTCTCTCTCTTCTAACTTGTCACGAAATCATGACAGTTCACACTACGGACTCTCTTTTCTACATTATGTCACGAAATCGCGACACCTTTTCGTCCGTACAACTTTCCTGGCAATGTGTCACGAAATCGTGACACTTTTCCTTCTCTGCCTTCCTGCACTTTTCGAGTCGCGAAAATGCGACATGTCACGAAATCGTGACACTTTCCATCTTCTTCTCTTTCTTTGCCAACATGTCACGAAATCGTGACAGTTTTACCCGAACTTTCTCTCTCCTCCAACATGTCGCGAAATCGTGACAGTTTTGCCAGCACTTTCTCTCTCCTCAAACATGTCACGAAATCGCGACAGTTTTTCCAGCCTGCTGCATACTTTTTCTTACTTGTCTTTTTCTTGATCTTTTGCAAATGGGCTACTAAGAACTTCTTGGAAACTCACTGATCATGCTCTGAATAACCTTCAACAAAACAAATTCCTTGACATCAAATCAAATTGCTTCAAGAACTTCTTGACATCAATGACAACATCTACACTTGAGCAAAGGCAATGTACCCAAGGTACCCAAAATTGCCAACATTAGCCAGATGAACAGTCACCTATGGTGTAGATGACCTTGCTAAAGATGCATGCTAAGCAGGCTGAGGTTCCTCCTTGACTTTGTCTTGAGGTTCTTCCACATCCATGGGAGTGGAAGTCTTATTTGCGACTGGTCTGGGCCTATGATCTACTTTCTCCCCCAATTTTACCTTTAGCTTCTCATCTTGCCGATGCATTGTCGATGCAGTTGGTTTTAGAGAAGTTGCAATCATATGCTCAGACCCGCATGACACAGATGTTGATGGTTGAGCACGGGCTACTGGTTTTCCTCTTGGAATCTTAACTGGCAAAGTAAACCAGATATCCAAGTGCATCGACAAGAGTACAAAACCCCCAGGCAAATTTGCTAGGTTCATGAACTTGAATGGTTCTTCATCCGAGGACACTACGTGAACCTGTCCCTCGTGAATGTACTTCATACATTGATGCAAGATCAATGGGATGCAACACATTTCATGAATCCAAGGCCTTTCAAGAAAAATTTCATAATGACACATCACAAAGATGGTCTTGAGTCCCACCTAAATAGGTAGAACAATTTTACCAATCGTCGAGCATAGTGCATCGTTAAACGCTCTCAATGTAAAGGTGGTAGGCACAATGTGTGATTTGGGTAACTTGAGATGGCTAAAATCCTTGGTCGTAACTATATTGATCGAGGACCTAGTTTCGATCAAGACCCTTTTGAAAGGCATGTGGTTAACACACATGATAATATGTAGTGGCAGGTTAGCCATCATAGTAGAAACCATCTTCACTTCATGATCGTAAAATTGTATCGTGGGTTCCTGACACTGTTTTACATGTCCCATGAAATTTGTAAATGCATGCGCATCTTAGGGTTGTACCTCAATTGATCTCTGAATTTCCATAATATTCTCCCTGTGTCTATTGGATTGCTAAATAAGCTCATATATTGATAACTTCGTAGGAGTTGTCTACAGGTTCTGAACTAACCTGCTCCTTATAGTCACCACCGGTCTAGTTGGTGGACCTAGAATGTTCTGAGCTGGTCATTGATCCGGCATGGCTTGTATTCTAATGGGAGCACAAGGTTGATTCGGTTGATCATACCTCTCGTGTCTAGTAACAACATTGACCATACCTACGAACCCCTGGGTAGGTGGTTCAATTCTCACTTGATTGACCTGGTCAACATTGTTATGAGGCACCTCGTGATTAGGTAGTGGATTCTTGAAAATTCCCATGTTTCTATTGTTGGGTGCTTGTGGATTGCCTGGTACTACAAGCTCTCCTTTTTCTATCATGTTCTACACAATGTGTTTGAAGTACCAACATGTCTCAATTTCATGGCCTTTTGCTCTATGGAATATGCAAAATAGATCGTCTTGATGCCACTTTGACTTTGGCACATTCGGATCTATTAATTTGACCTCGAGCAATCGTATGGCCTTGGCCTCACACAATTGATGGAAAATCGAAGTCATCAATTCCATCAGAGGTGTGAACTGGAGAGGTGGGCACTCTTCTCTATTTTTGCCCTTATATTTGTGTTTGCATGTCTCATAACGTGCAGGAGGAGGTTAGGATTGATAATTAGGATTTTGTTGTTCCTTGTCCTCTCCTCCAAGATTTAGTACTACTTGATTCACGTGGTCTTTATTGCCCTGTTGCTTTGTAGTACTATTTTTAAACCCTTCTTTCCTGGTCTTGAGCTTCAAGTTGCCTTCTTGCAACTTGATGTCCTCGATCACCTTGGCTTCCACCATAACTTCCTCGAATGTAGCGTACTATTGTAGCTGCAACAATAGCGAGATGTACTTGGCACAACTCTTTGTAAACATTCTGGTTAGTTCTACTGTAGGAATAGGGAATGGCAGCTTTGCCATTATTCTATACAATATCTTTTCGTATTGCTTGATGGGCTCATCATCACATTGAGCTAGCATAGCCAAATAGGAAAGGTTGGCTTGTTTCTTGATGCCAAATGAATAGCGTTCAATAAATGCATCAGCTAACTGCTCGAAACTAGTAATACTATGTTTCTTCAATTGGTTGAACCACTCTCAGGCTAGGCTGGAGAGTGTCGTAATGAAGGTGCGCAACAACAAGGCATATTGACTCTTTATCTGGAAACAAGCATCTAGAAAACTCGTAACATGCTCTTAGGCATCCTCATCACCCTTGAATTTTTCTAACCTAGGCATATAAAAATGCTCGGGATATGGAGGTGTAGGCACCGAGGGGTCTAGAGGTTCATTGTGTATCTTCCTTAGTGTTGGATTTTGCATAGCCATGCCTTGCCTCTCTATTGCTTTGACCTTATCGGCCAAAACCTTGTACGCCTTAGAAGACAAAAATTCCTCCCTAAGCTAATGTGGAGGCGGTTTAGGAGGTAAAGTCTTCTTTGGAGGAGGATGAGGACGTGGCTATTCCTCCTCCTCAACTAGGTAACTCTTAGGATACTCTTGATCGTATCCATATACATCTACATGTTCATGCTACCTTTGTCTAAGATCATTGAGTGATGACAGTCGCTCCCTCTGTTGGGCACTGACATGAGTACAAGCGTCTCTGTGCTCCTCTTGCATATCATCTAAGGACATAGCCCTCATGTGCACACACTCTCTATGCTCCTTGGGAGGGTATAGGCCAGCTCTAGCTAGCCGATCCTCTTCCTCTATGTGCTCCTTTTGAGCTAGAATACACTCCTGCATGCGCTACTCATATAATCTCTGTCGTAGGAGCCTTTGTGCTTAAATATTTTTCATCTTCAATATGTTGCCTCTCTAGGTGAGCATCCTCCAATTGATCTTGGAGGAGTTGACATCTTTGCTTAGACACTAGTCTATGTGATTTGTTGATCTAGTCAGCCATGGGAGGCCTTTGGTGTGTACCCTCTGTGTGAGCTACCTTATAGGTTCTGTACCCATTGGACAAATGTGTTGATGGTAGATGTGTGACATGAGGTCGCTTAGAAGCATCTCCATGCTCTCTAGTGATCTTGATACAACTACCGCTACACTCACTCAAAGCATGAGTGGGCGAAGCTATAGGCTTGTATCCTAGCTACTCAATAAAAATACCTAGACCATCTAACTGTCTAGACCTCCATCGATCATGTAGTGGTGTTCCATTAGCTCCCACATTTGATATATCAATGGTGATCTTGCATGGTGGGCCATGCACAGGAGTATGGGTGGACCTATGCTCAAAAGCGAGCCTATCCTCTTGCCCTTGAATAGGTGGATATTTGGTTTGTCTATACTCTGACTATGGAGGGTTAGAACCTCCTATGGACCTAGTATGTATGGGAACTAACTTGGTACCCTACACAACATATTCCTTGATTGATCCCGTGGACACGCATGTAGTGCGATCTTTGTAATGGATTTGGAGTAGAGCATCATCATGCTGGGAAGCTCCATGCTCAGTCCTGTGCCTAGAGAAGTGTAATGAAGCTCCTCTATCAGGGGTTTGCTCAATGGGATCTCCCCATGTCAAGTTGTCACCTCTAATTATCACCGAACATCGTTCGGTTCGCTCATGTGTATGAGGACTCAACACATGCTACTATAAATTAGTTAGGGGTTGATCATGGGCATCGATACTAGACCTTTTTCGATCACCCCGTGTGTTCACCATTTGTGTACCTAATGTCTAGATGTATTTTATTATACAAGGTATACAAATGATGATTATCTCCTTTTAAATTTTTATTGTGAGCCCTAAACTGTTTGATGTTGTTTTCAGATGTGTTGTATCAGTGTTAGAAACTCTCACATGTTTTGAAATATTGTTGGATTTTATACTCAGTTAAATTGGCTTTCACCTATATACCCGCAACTCGACAACTTGGCGATGAAACCCAAGTCATGTAAACCAACCTATAATGTGTGGAAGTGAAGCCCACACACGGTCAGGGGGCACAGGTCCTCCCAGTTCCTCACCCATTTTCCCCCAATCAGTGTCATACCCTCTAAAGAGAAGTATATGCAAATTTTTAGGGTATGAAAGGATCTTGGACCCGGTATGGTCTAGTATCACAAGGTACGTGGGATTTGGTCCAACAGATGGAAATTACGTCCACCGTCGTTGAACCCTACTAGTGGTTGGATATGAAGCCCAACTCACTAGCGTTTAAGTCCCAGGTGGTGTGTGTGGTTCCTTTTACTTTGCAAAAATGAGAAATTCATAAAAGAGCATAATGATCATTCCTACATGATATGCATGAAAAGAAAGGAACATTTAAAATTTAGAAATAATGCATGCTAATGTCCTATATGATATTTTTACAATGCAATTACAATGAAATGACCACTAATTGGGACTCACACATGCAAACAACATGTAATCTCTATCAAGGTCACTGTATGTAATGGTGGACTGCACTTAGAGGTCCGTTGTTCCCACCAATGCCTTTCTAATGAAAGGAAAATGGAAACAAACTAAGACTTGTTCATTGAATTTTTTTTTATTTAAGTTCCTAGTTTGCAATAGTTCAATGCTTTATGGAAAAACACAGAGCAGAAAATTCCAAACAGATAGTGAAATTGGGGCCTACCTTAGCTCATGCTCTGTTGCCCATTGAGTTTCCTTTTGTCTGCCTTTTTATCTATTAACCGTGAGTCCAATCTGTAGGCTGCAGTAGTGATCACAGGTTATAGCCGCAGGCCAAAAAACAATCATTGCTGAAAGCTATAGTTAGCACCTGAGACAAGAAAAAACCAAGAAAAGTAAGAACTCGGGGCCAAAAATGTGGAGTTCTGCCATGATCGCCATCTAAAATAACCACGAAGTGTGCACCTAGCTACTGTATTGATCTATACCATCATGAAAGCATAAATATTCACACAAGTACATAATTTGAACAAAACAACGTAAGGTTTCTTGTATTAATCTTTGAATGAGCTTTGATTACAAAGATGCCCTCTTAGGGTCACTTGAAATATGATACTGATATTACAATTGCCAATGCCCTCAATAGGGTAGGCACACTTATAGTGCTCTATTGATTAGTCACAAACTGCCTTGGGGTGGAGTTGACCCCTTTCTTTGCGATGTGGAAGGATTATGACATAAGCTCCTCTTGCACCTGTCTCCCTAAGAACAAGAAACAACAGCACATGATTAAAAAGAGTGATAGCCTCTCGTGATGAGGTCCTTTAAGGAAATATGTATGTAAATGCCATTAAACTAGTAAAACAAGAAAACATAAAGAAAGACTTTAAACTATTCTAATTTGATCAAGAATTATACTACAACATGAAGGACATGAATAAGCAAATGATGCATGGATCAAATATCAAGTTAGGAGCAATAAAGTGCATAAAATATCCAATATAATCTTACTTAATACAATGCATGAAATGACTAATTCCTATGATCATATTTTCTCTAAAATGCAATTAAACCTATGAAAAGACTAATATAACTAATCTATGTGGTCAAAAGTAAAGCAAATAAGGTGATCAGTCACCTATTGCGAACCACAGCTATGGTGGGAAGTCTGCACTGTGAACCATGGATGACAGTCACGATTTGACCTCTGATAGGTTTACCCTCAGAATTAGGGGTAGTGGGCTTGACCTCCTTATCCAAATTGATGTTCAAGGGTCACATTTGTTTTCCTCTGATATATTTGGTTGTCAAACCGTTATGAAGGGCCTTCGTTTGCCTAGATTTATGTTTCTTGAATCTCCTAGGCACCTAGGGCATCCATGGCTAATTGGTCTTTAGGTAAATATCAAAGGGGCTCTCAAATGCACAAATTTAGTATGCAATTTGATAGGGCTTCACTGCTCTCTTGATCAATTAACCCTCTCATTTTTTCTCCCCATTTGTAGGGGGTATTTATAGCATACCCCTAGGGCTAGGGGTGGCTTCATGGAGAAGCCAAGACCAATAAGTTTGGTTGGGATAGTTGGGATGGAAGCCTCTGGAATATTTCGTCCTTCAACTACCTCATTCTAGATCTTATTTCCATTCCAACCAATTTTTCTTGGATGGAAAGCCTAACTGAACTTCAGTTAAGACCGCAGGTCACAGTTGCGGTCCAGACTATAGACCGCATGTGTCAACCATGATTTAGACTGTAGACCATAGGTCTAGGATGTGGTTTAGACTTCTTAGGCAAAAATACATAAATTGAGTCGTTAGAACCACTGCTCTATCTTGGAGTCTATCCAAGATACCCCATATGGTTTTGTAGCATGTCCATATGAGTAGTCATCCTCGACATGATGTGTTTTAGGTGTCTACAAAAACATTTTCTATATATTTAGAAGAGTAACTAATGTAATGCATTTTGTATCTAAAAGACCCTTCCCCAACTTAAAAATTTGGGTATGTTTAGGATCATCACTGATGTCGATATCAATAGTCTCTTCTATTAACATATGGGATTCCTCCCCTAATTGATAAGGAGTAGGTATTAGATCAATGCCATATATTGGATTGAATGAGTTGGATACCTCATTGGATTCAATATTATATTGTAAAATATCTAAGTGAGGATGTAATGAAAAATGGAATGACTAAAACATGTTATTAGAAGGGTAAAACTCAGAAGGTGATGGTGGAAGGACAACACGATCGAGATAAATAGCCTCAATATTGAGAGGCAATGATTGGGAAGGGTTGTCTAGATAGCGAAGTAGAGTGGTGAGATCAATAGATATCATATTGATGAATGGTGGATGAACTCCATTCATGGTTGGAAATAGATGGTTAAATATGGGTGGGCATAAATTTTTAGGAGGTGGTTGGGGTGGAATGGGAATGACAAGGTGTACCCTAGGTGGGACTAGGATAACGAGATCCTTGGATGGGAGAATTTGACACTAAATTGGCCACTACCTAGGGAACAAACAAAGATAAAAAATTTCTAGATCCATGAGAGGCTCAATGGGAGTAGACTCTTCTTCTGAGCTAGATGAAGCAACGGATAAGGCCTCCCAATCATCTCCTAACTCCCATTCATATTCTAACTCTTGATAATTTTCTAACTCATCATTTGGTGAGTCACCATCAACAAAAGATAAAGTAGTGATATGTAGATGATCACTAAGCAAATTAGTATTACCAGGATAAGCATACTCATTTTTATCAATGTCTCCCTCTAGGCCTAAGTTAAGGCATTGTAGAGAATTGACAAGAAGTCTCATCAAGAATGCACATATTTCATCCCAAGCTTGATTTATTTGTTGGTAGTTGGTAGTATGGTTCCAAAGGAGTTTGGAAGCCTTGCTCATATCACCCCAAGACATTTACATGCCAATGATGGTGATAGAAATACCACACAACAAAGGATAGGTTTGAAATATAATCAATATTTACTTGAAATGACTCTTCCTCCTCTGGTATAGGAGGCATGTTTGTGGAGGAATTAATACCCCCATAAACAATTTTTTTTTGGCTTGGGTAGGACCCAATGGGGACTATGATACCTATTCGCAATAGTGTGCTATGCAAGTGACCAAAGTATTTTATTGACTCTATGAGTGGGGTGAATGTAACATCTTTCACTATATATTCATCAATACTCAGATTTGTCATGCAATTTGTGACTTGTGGTAACTCTACTAGGGATATGATAATGAATATATGGGCTATGATGAAATATGTGTGGTGATGGTTGGGTCCTCCTTTGCAGGGGAAGTATGGGTGAAATTTGCAAAGATGGTTGAAATCGAAGGTGTGGGACGTGTAATGGATGGTTGAGATAAAAATGTGTTTGTTAGTGAGGGTGGAGATGAAGGTGGTGGCATAGGTGCTTTTTATGGATTTCAAATAGGGGGATCTAATGATGATGAAGGAATTTCTAAAGAAACCAATAGTGAGGGTTGATGTAAATGTGGTGGTGGTGGTGGATTTGTGGATGATTATGGTGTGATATTTATGGTTTGGATGGGGTTAGTGGGTTGAATGTCTAGATGTGTGGAAGGCAAGGTGGAATCTTGGGGATGTAAAACTATATTGTAAAATTTGAAGGGCTCCAAGCCTGCAGGGATATAGTGAACTTGGCCTTAATGTATATACTTGATGCACTAATGCAATATAAAATGCATGCATTTCATGTCTTGAATCTGGGGACTGCCAAGCAATATGTTGTATTGCATGGAACCTTCCAAGATATGACATAGTACATGACTAGTATTTTGTCCAACCCTAATAGGAATGACTATTGTGCCAATGGTAGAACATAGGGATCATTGAATGCTCAAAGTGTGGAAGTGGATGATGAGATTCATGATGGAAAAATGTTGAGATGTTGGAGGGTGATAGAGGTGATGATATAAATGGAAGATCTCATGTAAATCAATACATATTTGAAGGGGATCCTATCCACACTAGTGATGATATGAAATGGTGGATCATGTATCTCAATAGGTATTGTTTGAATTTCAGGATCCTAAAATGTTATCGCAGGATCTTGACAAGTTTGAAAATTCCCCACAAAGTTGAAAGAATTGAGATCTTGTGGCTACAGTTCAATAGACTTTAAGATCTTCATTAGAGCCTCTTGATGTGAGGTCAATTGTTGAATCAACTTGTAGACTGAGAGTCTCATTGACAATATTATTAGAATTTGAGTAAGTCTATTTATTAGTGTGAGCACTAGGTGAGGTAGAGCAGGCATGACTAGATTTTATATCGACAATGCCCATGATGATGAAGGAATAGTGGTAGGATCTACATATTGTGTGGGTTGCATTAGGTATTGTATATTCCTTTTCATGATGTTGATCATTCCCATTAAACATTGGTTAGGTGGAGTGGTGTGCACTTGATGAATCTACTTAGGTTATATTTTGATAGTAGGTGTTGTGCTTGTTCTGCATTGGGGTAAAGGTTCTTGGAAGACACCTATATTCTAGTTGTTTGAGGAAAGAGGATTATCAATTTGAATCTCTTATCTCTTGATCATGTCTTGCACTATATTTTTGAAAGCAAAGCATGACAAAATGTCACACCCCTTCTATCAATGATAGGTGTAGTACTGATCCTCCTTGTAAGATCTAGATTTGGGATGATTCGAATCCTATGGACAAATATTAGGGAGAGTAATTGCTTTCACCTCACATAATTGATTAAAATACCAAAGACTATGGCAATGGTATGTATTGGTGAGGTGGTCAATGAGGTTGAGTTTTCAATTGATGTTGTTGTAGTGAATTGGTTGATTGAAGGTGATACTGCACCGAGGGAGGTTGGGCCTGATAGTTAGGTGGTTGCACTAGTGTTCAATTTGAGGAAGGGCAATCAAAACAACCTAGTTCACCAGAGTTTCCTTGGGTTGATTTTGGCCATCCTTTGCATTTTTATTGGGCCATTCCTTCTTATAGAGTTTTATTTCTCCTTCCTGGACCTTGATGTCCTCAATGACCTTCACCTAGGCCAAGGCCTCTATGAAAGTTCTATACTATTGAAGTTGTAATAATTATGAGATCTGTTTAGTGCAAATTCTAGTAAACATTTGAGTGAGCTCTATTATGGGTAGGTTGAAAGGAAATTTTATTATGACTACCCTCCACCTATTTCCATATTCCATAACTGGTTCATCATAAAAATGGCAAAGATAATATAAATTAGTTAGGATGGCCTTTTTCTTGATGCTAATGGAAAAGTATTCTTAAAATGCATCAACTAATTGTTCAAAGGTGAAAATAATATGGTGTGGCAAATGGGTGTACCACTCCAAAGCACCCCCAACAAGAATTATAAGGAACGTTTGTAGCATGAGGGGATCACTATATTGAATATGAAATTAATTACTCGTAAAGCTCATCACATGCTCTTGTGCATCTTCATAACCCTTGAAATTTTATAATTTTAGAATTTCAAAGTTTTTAGCAGTGATGGAATGGATGGATGGAGAAGATGATTGGTGAGCTATCATAGGGTAGATTTTTGGTAACTCAAACCTGAGGCCTATTTTTCTAAAGAGTTGAGATGCTCTGTAAATAATTTATAGACCTCTTGTGAGATGATGGTGTTTGCTTGCCTTTGGCCTTGATGAGTTTGAAGGTTCTATTGTTGATGAGGTGGTTGGCAAGTGTTGTCAACAGGCATGTCACCATATGTTGCCTCAGGGTATGTATCAGTTGGCTCTTGATACTCTGGTTGTTGTTCCTCATAGGCTTTGTGATCTTAATTATAATGGTATACTTGGTAGCATTCTAGTGAATGAGTTTGATGATGGTGGATAGGTGGTAGTTTATGATGTTGATTATGAATTTGATTCAAGTGCGGGTGAGGGGGAAGATTCTAATTTAGGCACAGTGGAAGGTTGTGATCCCTGGGTGTTTTTGTACTAGTTGCCTTTGTTACGTAGGCATGGACAACCTTTGATACATCAACTATTGCAATTGATAGTCCAAGGTTGTCTTGGGTACCTAGTTTTGATTCACTAGGTCAGTTGTGTGGGGCCTATTCACACATGTGTGTGGTGCGGTCAAGCATATTTTATACTTCAGCCCTAGAAATATTGATAACATTTTTCTAGGGTTGCGAGAGAACGCATTGACTTGATATTTCTATAAAAGGGTGGGTTTCATGTAAGTAGCTGGTGCTGAAGCACAATATTCTTGGGTGGGTTGTTTATCATAAGTTATAGAGGGATGATTAGGAACACCATCCCTTAACACCCATGTTGACATGAAAACCTTGTTAGGATGTTAGATGATGTACCTATCCACATGATCATAATCATGGTTCATTTTTGGGTGCCTAGTTGTGGTAGCTTGAGCATCCCTATCTTGATGTGGAGTGTACATTTGATCTTGATCAAGATGAGTCACAAGGAAAGCCAAAATATGGATACATGGTAACAACTACCTAGGTGACTCGTAGCAAAACTAAGTGTCCCTATAAAAGACACGTAGGGTGGCATAGTCTAAATAATCGATATCTTGATCATCTAAACCACTGGGTGAATTGTGAATGGGGATGCCTAATGTATCAAGGTCAGTGGAGTGATGGAGGACATTCAAGTCAAGGTGGTCACATTGCCACTCGAGAATAATAAGATCTTGTGGATCAATTAAAAAATGATCCATGGCTCTAGGTGAAGGATCAGTAGTGTAAGCTCATGATTGAGCTTGGCTACATGTTATGATCATCTGCCAAAAAAATTATTCATAAAGAGCCATGATAATGCTTTCAAGCACTTTCTAGACTATGAAAACAACAAAACAAAACAATCAAGAAAGCACTTTTTATTTATTTATTTTTTATTTTGATTTTTATATATTTTTTAAATTTTTTGGTGTGATTGTTTTGTAATTCTACTCTTAAAATACTAAGGAAGAAGAAATTATCACTACAAAAAGGTATTTTGTGCGCAACCTCTATCGAGGAATGCAATACAAAATGTAAAAATGACTTACTATAGGTAATATATGGGCAGTATGTTATACTATAGGAATAATAAATACCCCTCGCAAGGAGGGGTTGCACTATCTAAATCCTACTACTTGCCCAACCAGGCTTTCGCTTCACACTTGAGCATGCTCAAATACAAATGATAGCTATGTTCCATAAATTATAAAGCCCTGTGGTTAAGGGGTATATAAACCTAACCTACTTCAAGACATACTCAAAAGTAGAGGGTCTATCAAGGATGAATTTTGAGAAACCACTCATAGGGGATACTACGGTGTTTAGGGGGTGATCTAGCAGAAGGATATGAATTCCAAAATTGCTAGTCTCGATTGGAGGTTAGTGATGAAATCCAACCTTACCAATGTTTAAATACCTCATGGTGTGTGATGTTCCTTTTATTTCTGAAATGAAACAGAGATCACACAATGATTCTAACAATGCAAACTATGAAGTAAAAACGTATCTATTTTCTCTAAGTTATTGTATATCCCTTTTATCAAGAAAAAATGTAGAAAAATAGTGAGAATACGAGGACTATCTCAACCTGATATGGTTACATATCGAAGACCATATCGACCTGAGACAATCACATATAGGGATTGTCTCAATTTGAGATGGTTATAGTAAGATATAATTAAAACTAAAAATGCATCCAATTAGGCTATGTATTTTATCTTTTTTCTATTATTTTTATTTTTCAAAACATGTAATGTAATAAAAATGATAAGAAAGGATGAAAAATTAACCTAAAATCCTTTTATTTGATGTGGAAATTTGTAGCTTTGAGACTTTTTCTGCCTCTGAATAGGGATTTTCTTGACCTAATATGGTTATAGAATAAGGATCATCTCAACCTAAGATGATTATAGTTTGAGTACCTGCAATCACCAAAAACAAGCAAAAATTAGTCATTTTGTTGATGTAACAAAACAACAAATGATGAAAAAGGGAGACCCAAAGGTTCCACCATGATCACCATTTGAAGGACAAAAATTTACACCATACACAGATAAAACAAAATGAAACATGATGCAAGAAATAAAATGACAACAAATCCCGTGTATTAATTTGTATCAACTCAAAAGTGTTACATAGAGTCCCCTTCAGGGATTTCACTCATGATACAATGTTACAATGAGGGACAGGGTGCCCTTTTTCATTGAAAAAAAAATTCCTAGGTGCAATTTGGAAGATTTTTGTGCCAACACAATGTTTTTGAGAGTGGGGTTCCTTGAGACCACTGTGTGAGAGGAAGATCCAGAGTCTTTCACGGTATCTAAACCCTGTAACCTACACACAATGAAATAGAAGTGGATGAATAGAATTTGTGAGCCTCACCAAGGCAAGACCCATGTTTGATAAGGAAATATACATCAAAATAAAAAGTGGATGTATGCATACAACAATGGAAATATACGTTACAACAACAATATAAAATACATGAAATGAAATATCTAATGCTAGGACAAATATAAATGGAAATCTACTCTAATATATAGAAAAATTATAAAAAATGATCACCTAATTGAGATTTTATCGGGCCTAGATAGTCTTGTCTGCGTATCATCTCAAGGTGATACGATAACTATCACATACATGCACTTCTATGAAACTAGGTCCTGCCAATGTTGGGGTGACACAAGAGGGTTTTGTCAACAAATTTATCATGAATGTGGAGGTGATTTTGCAAATTTAGGTGATTTGGAGTAGTGTTGTTGATCAAGTGAAGAGTAAAAATGCAGTCCTAAAACTTGCATGGCAATCAATCAATATTGATTCAAGAAATAGAAAAGTGTGGTGATGTTTCAACAACACTTCATTGCTTTTGTTTTAAATTTAGGATCTTCAAAACAATAGGAAAGTGACTAGTTTTATATCCTCCAACATGAGGTAGAAGGGGAAAGTAGGTAGCAATGGTAGGTAGATTGGATGCCAATTGTTAATTTTAGTTGATTACCTACAGGTTGCCCCCTTTTACTATTGGCAGGTGATTGCCTGGCAGCATGTAGGTAGGCATCAAATTTTTGCCTACGTGTAGTTGCTATCAGGTAGTTAAGTGCCACTTTTTATTTTTAAATTTGATTCTACATGATCGTATTAGGTCGAGATAGTTCTAAGCCTAATACAGTCTTGAGTCAAGATGGTCCTAAGCCTAATACCATCTTGGATCAATATGGCCATGCTTCCTATGGGGGAAAATGCCTTTTTGGTTGGATAAAAATATCGAATTGGCCCTAAGGCTACCCAATATGGGTGATGTGAGTTAGAAAGAAGCCTTTTTGAGAGTCTCCATGCGATGACACATTTCAAGTGTCTACACTTTCTATCCTAAATATGTGGATGTGGAGGTAGTATTGTAATGAATGTAGAGTGTAACGACCCTCCTTGGCAGAACTTCTATGAATAATAAACTATGTATTAATGTGAATGTTAAATGGCATAGTTTATTTAATGATGTCTATATGATGGAATAATTGCATTTTTTTTTAGCTTGGAATATGATATTTTTGATGTAATTGTAAATGAAAAACTAGGTTTTCTCTCTTGCTAGTGGGATAATAAGGGTGAACTACCTATAAAGAGATATATTTGGGAAAATTATGGTGATGACTCACTCATTGACAACTGAGGGTAATGAAGTACCCTTCATGTAGATGCATTGCATTTTGTTTATTTTGTGTTCACACCATTAGACCAGGAAGTTGCTTGTGCAATGAGTCTCCTTAATAGGTTGGTGATAGCATTAGACTATCTTAAAGGAAAAAATCATCTACTTAGGGATAAAAAAATGGTGTGAAAAATTTGTTAGCAAGAGTTTATGTTTATCCATAATGTGTAAATTTAATTTAATGTTATGTTGGCATTAATTAGCTAAGTGGATTTGAAAAAAGAATATCAATTAAGATATTTGTAAATTAGTTAAACCAACTACTTTAATATTTATTTGCTTAATTAAGTTGGCTTGAGATTTAATTAATATTTTGGTTTAAAAGAATATCCTCCTTGTTGTTGTGCATGGGGTGGCACTTTATGATAGCATGTATTGATATTAGAGATAACATTTCTTGGAAATGAATGCTATATTTTTCATAACAAGAGAACTTAAGATCTTGGTTTTTAAATTATAGCTTTAAGGGGGTGTTGGTGGGTTAATGGGTTTTTGGAGAAAGCAGTGAAGGAACCGAGGTGAGGAACATAGAGAATTATCCCAATAAATGATGCCCATTTGATATGTAGGGAGATATTACATATTAGGTGCTTCCATTTTTATTTTATGGAGTATGATTTGGTTTAAATGATGATTATCTCTTTGACTTTGGTTGATATTTCCTTTCACTACCTTAATTTTTTCTAGGTATACTTTGTCATAAGCATCTGAGTGTCACCTTCTTCCTTGGCATCTACCCTTTTCCTGCATAGATAATATTTTGTTGGATGGTTAATATGGCATGCTTTCATGTTTAATGCTTGGCTTGATTTGGTGATATTTGAATCACTCTTAATTGTGTCCTTTTTAACCTTAGCTATGTAAAACCAAACTATCTTCCAAGCTATGTACTCCATATATTTTGATCATGGCTATGATTGATGTTTGTAGTAGTTTGGAAGTTTTTAACATGTAGGTTGTCTAATGAATCTAACTTTGATATGTCTTGATTGATTGAAATTGTTTGGCCAATGTTTGAGCCATATCGCTATGCCTACAATTAGCTTTTGTATCTCCACATTACGTAACTTTTTTTCATATGGTTGGTGGTTAAAATGCAATTAGGAATTTTGTGTATTATTCAAGTTTTGGAATTATCCTTCTATTGTTAACATAGGAGAATGTTCTAATTTATTATTGTTTTCCTTTTTATTTAAAGGTTAATTTTCTATTAAATTATTTAAAGTCTTATTTTATTTAAATTGAATGTTGCTTCTTTTAAATGAGGTCCTTTGATAAAGATACATCTCATTGATTTTAGATCATTAAAGAAAGAGTGGTTTCAAATTTGGAAACATATTCATTAATGCCTAGTTTTACTTTATTCTTGTAGAGTTATTTTAGAGAATAAATAAAAAAGGGTGTATGTTATTTATGTAGCATAGTTATCATGAAATGGATTGATGCATGTGGTTTTGAAAAATAAACTTCTATTATTGATTCTTGAGACTTATGATAGTTAAGGAATCATTTTAAGAGAAGTATGGGATTCTCTTTGTTTTAAATGGATTTTTGCATGTTGGTTTTGAAATAGAAACTATTATTGATTCTTGAGACTTGTGATAGTTAAGGAATCATTTTAAGAGAAGTATGGGATTCTCTTTGTTTAAATGGATTTTTGCATGTTGGTTTTGAAAGGAAAACTAATATAATGATTCTTGAGACTTTTATGAGTTAAGGGATCATTATAAAGAGAAGTATGGGATTCTCTTCTTGTAGATGATTTTATGCATGGTTTATTGCATAATATAAAATGACATGATTTAAATTGCATTGCATCTAGATTTATCATGATCCCTAAGTATTCCTCATGAAGCACGGGTGGTTTTTCCATCAAAGAGGCTTGCAGATGCTTAGATGGCTTGAAGATCATTGGAAAATGGTTTCATAGGCTCTAGAAATTTTTAGCTAATGAAAAATAATCAAAGGCTATGTAAAGAAATACTATGTTCAAATAGTTTTGTAAACTTGATTATTATACAAAATTAAATATTATGTTGTTTTATTGATGCTATTTTGTACTTTAAGGTGTGTTTAACAATATTAGCCTTGAATAGTTAGAAAAGGATTCTTTCAATTGCTAGAATGCATATACTTGGATATCTTATGTTAAATTATGCATGTTAACAAAAAAATCCTTGGAGTTTTATGATAAGCATTAATATTATGTGCAATTTGGTTTTGTTTCATGATGAATCTATATTATCAATTACAACATGTTGGATCATGTAGTTTTTATAAATGCTTTTATATGGTGTAATATGTAATGTTTTATTAGAGATTTATGTTTCAATGCAAGATTTATTTCCTTGGGAAGGGGTGGTTAGGATTACTCTTGAAAACTAAAACATAATAAAATCTAATCCTAGGAGGAGTTGCGAGGATGCAATAACCAGGTAAATATGAGTCTTAGAAGGAGTTGCAAGGATGAAATAGCTAAGAATTCATAAACTTGGAAGGAGTTGTGTGAATACAATAGCCAAGTATCTTATGAATATTTGCACCTTGAATGAGTAGGATTGGGTGTATCCCAACTAGGAGTTGAGGAACCATTCACAAGTCAACAATGGTGATCCCTTGATTGTGTAGGATTAGGTGATCATGTTAATTGCCATTGAAGTGGCAATGACCTGACCCAGGTGTTGTAGGTGAGTTGGAGAGGAGAGGGCAATCCTCCAAGGGAGGTCCCAGGTTCAAATCTCCACCCTACCAAAAAGTTGAACTGGGTATCCAAAAATCCAATTGATAATGTTGGTGCGAGCAGGGTCGGGTGCGACCCCCGGGTGACTTTGACAGTGTAGAATCCCCTGTTCGTGGTCTCTCAGACCAAGGCAGCTCCACAAGGGGTTTTTTGCTTAAAAAAAAAAGTGGTAATGACCTTAGTTAACCCATAAAGGTGTGGTAACTAAGCACCAAGACTCTATGCTTGATTAACTTGCCTAGATGAACTTTGAGTTAAGTTAGGGAATATGCATCCCCCTTTAAGTGTTATGGACCTTAAAGGATAATCTGTATGCTCTGGTCACATGGTTCTATGCTAACTAGGGTATAGGAAAGGTGGGGGGAACACTAATGGTTTCCTTCTAAATAAGTAGGTTTATTAAAATGAACCCAAAAAAACATGATAGTTGGACACTTCTGTCCATTGAGTGTCATCTGCAGTGACTTGGAACTCAAATGTGGTGAAGCCTTGTATGCTAAGATAAATAAAATAAGGGTGTATCCCTTGTGAGATTATACTTATAATAAATCTTTAAAAAAATGGATTGGTAGTTTTGGGTTATTACATAGAGGATTGCAAATTAGCAAACAATGAATGAATTATGTGACACTCTTACATTGAATATCAGTTTCTCTTGTGATAACCACACCACTTTCCACTCTTGGCCATCAAGGGATTATATTTTTAGTATTCTTCTTTTGATTGCTATTATAATTTTGTGGTTGACCCCTTTATTTTAATTCTTTGGAGACTCTTACCTTTATTTTGTTGGTACTTAGTGTTTTGATTATTTTATTTGCTCCTTCTACTTTTATTTTTTTATTTTTATGCTTTTGATTCAAGTTGACAAGTTCATATGCCTCTCTCAATGTCTTGAATTTAAAGAGGTCCATATCCTCTCACATGTAACACTGTATCCCATTGATGTACTCAAGGATTTTATGCCTTTTAGTATATCTAGAAATGTTGCCATGGAGTGGAAAGCATCAATATAACCTTCAATAGACTAGTCTTTACATTGACACAATTATTTCCATTGCATATATTGGTCTTTATAGTCTCCCATGATATAATATTCTTTCTTGATAGCATAAATGAAATTATTGCATGTGAACATTACATATTCATTCTCTTCTGTAACCTTGTTACAATATGTTTCTTGTTAGTTTTGAACAAGTAACAATACTTTCAAGAGTAAAAAAGTGATTTCCTCACTATTGGCAAATTTATTTACATAGAAGTATGAAGATAACTAATACAACCTATTTAATGATAATTATTTATCATTAATTTTTCCTTCAAAAGTAGGAGTATCAAAATTTACCTACATCTTAAAAGGTGTGGGAGCACTAAATGGTGCTAGGGTAGTGAGAGGGTGTGTAGAGGAGGTTGCAAAATTTGGAGCATGGAGTAACTAAAGAATTTGATCAAATAGGCCCATCATCACATTCCTTTGTCTCATGAGGACCTTATTCAGCATCTCCTTGAGATGATTGACTTTATCAATGTTGCCCATGTTGGAGTATATTACATTATTTGGTACATGCTAATGTACCCTCCATGGTACCTTTGTTGAGCAAGGTGTAGCAACAGTATTGTCATTGTTGTCAACATAGTCAGACAGATCGGTTGATGCAGTGGATAGGAGTTAAGAGGTTCTTCAGAGTATGCTAAAAATCAAAAGAAAATCACAAGGAAGAAAACTATCGCGATATCGCGACATGTTGAGCAAGAAAGAAAAACTGTCACGATATCGCGACATGTTGAGAAGAAAGAAAAACTGTCACGATTTCACGACATGTTCGAAAAGAAAGTGCAAGCAGGAAAAACTATCACGATTTCGTGACATGTTCGAAGAGAAAGCGCAAGCAAGAAAAACTATCACGATTTCGTGACATGTTCGAAGAGAAAGCGCAAGAAAGAAAAATTGTCGCGATTTCGTGACATGTTCGAAGAGAAAGCACAAGCAAGAAAAATTGTCGCGATTTCGTGACATGTTCGAAGAGAAAGCGCAAGCAAGAAAAACTGTCATGATTTCGTGACATGTTCGAAGAGAAAGCGCAAGCAAGAAAAACTGTCGCGATTTCGTGACATGTTGGAAGAGAAAAAGGCAAGTAGAAAAAGTGTCACGATTTTGTGACATGTTGGAAGAGAAAAAGGCAAGTAGAAAAAGTGTCATGATTTCATGACATATTGCAAGAGAGATAGTACGGAAGAAAAAGTGTCACGATTTCGCGACATGTTGGAAGAGAAAAAGGCAAGTAGAAAAAGTGTCACGATTTCGTGACATATTGCAAGAGAGATTGTACGGAAGAAAAAGTGTCACGATTTCATGACATATTGCAAGAGAGAGAGTCCAAAAGAAAAAGTGTCACGATTTCGTGACATATTGCAAGAGAGATTGTACGGAAGAAAAAGTGTCACGATTTCGTGACATATTGCAAGAGAGAGAGTCCGAGAGAAAAAGTGTCGCGATATCGCGACATGTCGCGTTTTCATGACTCGAAGGCAAGAGAAAGAGCAAAGGAGAAAAAGTGTCGTGATATCGTGACATGTCACATTTTTATGACTAAATGAGGAGAGAGAAAGTAAGAAGGTAGAAGTGTCACGATATCACGACAAAAGTAAAGAGGAAGAGTACGGAGGCGAAAGTGTCACGATATTGTGACATGTTATATTTTTGCGGGTTCAAACCAAGTAAAGTAGCAAGGAGGTGAAAGTGTCATGATATCGTGACATGTGTTTTCATGGGTACAAGCCAAGAAAAGAAGCAAGGAGGCGAAAGTGTCGCGATATCATGACAGTTGTGTTTTGGGCGAAATCCGAGAAGAGGACAAAGAGGCGAAATGTCAATTTTTGTCGACAAAGGAATAGAGAAAGAGTACGAAGGCGAAAGTGTCGCGATATCGCGAAAATTGTATTTTTGGGTCCGATGCAAAGAGAAAGAGCAAGGAGAAAAAGTGTCATGATATCGTGACATGTAGCTTTTTCATGGTCCGATGCAAAGAGAAAGAGAGAGAAAGAAAAAGTGTCATGATATCATGACATGTATTTTCGGGGGCCAAAGCAAGGAGAAAGAGAGAGAAAGTGAAAGTGTCATGATATCGCGACATGTATTTTCATGGTTGAGTTGAAGCCGACGAAGACCGATGACAACCGACTAAAATTAGGGTTTACAGTTGTCATGAAAGTCGACTAAGATTAGGGTTTACAGCCGACTAAGATTAGGGTTTTCATCACAAGAATTTTGTTATAAAAGGAGGGTTGTTTGGAGATTTGATGATGTTGAGGAATGCGAGTCGAAGTGTGAAATGTGGCCGTAAGAGCGTAGAAAGCGCAGAAGTGGCGAGATGATGGTGAAGTGCGCAAAGTGAGTGAAGAGTCATATCGAATTATCCTAAGTGCATTTGTGAGTGCATAGAGAGAGCAAAGTGCGTAGAGAG